>WBRY01000010.1:0-600000 GCA_011800735.1 Peronospora destructor | reverse complement strand
GCGAGCAAGTCATTGCCATTGCGTGAGCGATCCTGCTGCTAAGCCAAGGATTGAAATCTGCCATAACCTCGAGTGCACGAAGCTAGTTACTAGCCAGGATGCTGATTCGGTTTTAATGCACGTTTTAGACGGTTCCGAAGCCGATATTTCTGTGCTCATTAAGAATGGAGAGAACACAGCAGTTGGTTGCAGATATTCGATGCGCGTTTTGCGGGAAGGTACCATGAGCCAGCATGTTGCGGATAACGGGGCGTTTGCGAGCAGTTTCCAGCATGATGCTTTGTCCACGTTGGTCGGATTCGACATGCAGGCGAACAAAGTGCCGTTGGCTAATGGGAATAATCTGCTGATATCACTTACCGCTTGCAATCCAGTTCAGCAGGACTCAATGGAGAAACCGCTGGAGAGCATCTTGCAAGTGACATCTATTGTAGAACATCCCGCTGACACGGCACTGACCGATGGCTTAACACCAGCGATTAATCTTCTTATGGAACACCTCAAAGATACGACGGAACAGAATCGCTATCGTATTTGTACGCTATATAGAAAGCTGCAAGGGAACGAGGGTGACGATAGGAACTTCCGTCTCTCGGCACAGGTTACTGACTTACACTATCGTGAATTTGCAGCTTGGAAGCTGCTATGCATGAGCTTATTAATTGGTTACAAAATTGAGGATCAGCCTGAAGTAGACAAAAAGAAGATAATTGAAAGTGAACAACAAGAGGGTTGTACGGAAGACGAGGACAACACAATTGATGATGGTACCTGCGTCGTGTGCTTCGACGGTCAGTCACCAGAAGCGAACCCGATTATTTTCTGTGATCGTTGCGAACTGGCAGTACATCAGCGCTGTTACGGAATGGCCAAGGTTCCTAGCAATGAATTCATATGTGATCGTTGCTTAGCTACGCGAGAAGGACTGGACCCGGCACGGGATGTTTTCTGCCAGCTCTGTTCCTTGGGTGATGGCGCATTCAAACGCACTATCGACGGGAAGTGGGTTCACGTGGTGTGTGCGTTGTGGTGTCCAAAAGTGTGGATTGGCAATTTATTAGATCTTTCGGACATTAGTTTGGTAGGTACTACAAATCAAGCACGATTTATGAACTCAGTGGAAGAAATAGGTGTACGCATGAAGCTAGCGTCAGGTGGTCAACATACAACTCCGAAAACTGACGAACACTGTGACATTCCTGCCATTGAGTTGGGCAGCCTTTGCCTGCACTGCAGAGTCGCTTGCGGACGTACAATCCAGTGTTGCCACCCCGGGTGTTCTACGTCCTTTCATCCCCTGTGCGGGTGGTTCGACGGCTTGCCTATGACCGTTTCACTTGCAGATGATCGATATCTGTATGCCGGTGGAGGAGCTGGGCTAAACTTTCAGCTATTCTGCTCGAGTCATTTGCCTGAAAATTATACTGTATTGGATCAGTTGGCCCAGCGCCGTCGGCGACCGCGGTTTCGAATCGATTCGTTCTTCGTCATGCGAAACAAGGAAAATTACAGCAATAACGTGAAGAAACAATCCGATGATGAGTCTTCTTTGTTACTTGGATCGATTGTTCAAGCCGTGCTTTCGGTTGAGAACAAGATTACTTCTATTGTGGATGACCCTAATACGGTGGATTGGACTGACATGACGGTCTGCTCGGCGTGCTTCGAGTATTGTTCGCCAATTGTAGGGGATCTTGTGGACGTGAATATGCTACATCGAAGGCAGTTTATGATACGTTGCCAGTACTGCAATGTCTACATTCACCCTGAGTGTTGCATTTCGGATATTGGATCATCCGCTGCGATATTTAAAAGCAACTGGATATGTGAGCGGTGTACGCAAACAGGCGGAAAAGAGGCGCCGGCGTGTGTTGTCTGTGCTAAGGCAACCGATTACATGATGCCTTGCGTCGATTCTCCTGTCTTAACGAATCAGCTGAACGCTCAAGCTTATTTGGACTCAAAATCAGCAATCACGGCGGCTCGCCCAGCTCCGAGTGGAGGCCAACAACTTTGGTTACAAGCACACCAGGATATGCGGCGACAACAGCAGGGACAAGCAAATTTTGACAGCAGCAAGCACCCGCCAAAGTTACAGGGAAAAGGGAGTAATGGAATATCCCATCTTTCTTCGAACAGATGGATTCACGTTTACTGTGGTAAGTGGCAGAAAGCTAAAACGGTCAAGAGACATCACATGCTCTGTGTCTACGCTCCTACTCTGAAGTCTGATGGCATGGCATCGCGATGCGAGCTTTGCGATAAGAAAGAGGGTATACTTGCAAATTGTGCTCAGTGTTGCCGTCAATTTCATCCGATTTGTGCGGCACAGAAGAAGTTGTATTGCGCTCGATCAAATCGCACCGAGTGGAAATTCTACTGCGAGGCTCACCCTCCACGTAGTGCAGCATTTGATGCAACTCGCCAGTGTTGGATGACCCAAGAAATACTGGGCCAACTGCAACACCTTCGTCGCTCTCTCGAACGTGGAAGGATGCTGCTAGAGATGTCCCGCCAACGAGACCGCCAACAGAGACGTTTACTCACTTTTTGCAAGTTGCCGCTCATGGAAGCATCGATAGAAATGATTTTGAAAAAGCGTCCGACCGCACAGATGAAGAAGGTCTATCACGACCTGACGGGAGAAACGTTAACTGACGTAC
This sequence comes from Peronospora destructor, assembly GCA_011800735.1. Taxonomy (NCBI): domain Eukaryota; phylum Oomycota; class Peronosporomycetes; order Peronosporales; family Peronosporaceae; genus Peronospora; species Peronospora destructor. The sequence continues at coordinate 597,337 of WBRY01000010.1, read as the reverse complement.
CACATCGCGCTAAAGCGGCCCCAGCGTTGCCACGCAACTCGCGAAGCCGCGTAAGAAGCAGTTCGCGCACCGCAGTGAGAGGTTGTTCCACCCGTGGGACTAAGCGCTCGTCTGTCCAAGCAGCGATTGCTTCTGAGAGGAGCTCAAAGCGCCGTCGAGCACGCGCTGATTTTGATGGATTAAGCAGGAGTGATCAAAGTCAACGCCGAAGTTCTCGGCAAAAGCATGTGCGCTTTAACCAGGGGAATCCGGATAATGAAGACGTAGAAGGAGGTGACGAAGATGACGAGGTGGAGGCTTTAAAGAAGGTGTGGGCAAATCTCGCGGTACCCAAGGAACGCGATGATTTTGATTTGATCGTTATTGAACGCTTCTCTGAATTAGTGGTACGTCCTTGTTCTACAAATTACAACAACTGTCGTTATTCTCACGCTCCTGTTATGACAGGATTAGTTGACCAAGGTATGAACATGACGTATGATAATAAACAACGCAAAGTGGCCACACTTTGGCCACAATATTTTTTAGAGTAAGGACGACTGTGATATTTCTGGATGTTAAAGCTGTAGGCTGTCAGCGCGCTTTTGAGCTTTCTGGAGCACAGCCATGAGCGAAATGGAAGAAGCCGGGCTACAATCGATAAAACGATTTAAATCCGGCTCCCATCATGCACACGTGGTGTCATATCATTGATCGAGTGGTCCCTGGCGGGGGAAAACTCGTGGTGGCCAAGAAGGTTGCAGCAGACATGGTGATCGTGGCCCCTGCATTGAATCTGGGCTTTCTCATTGTGCCAAGAGCATGGAGGGCAAACGATTCAGCGACGCCGTCAAATTTGCTACAGCCAACTTGGAACTGCCATTGGTAATGAGTTCCAAGTTGTGACCCGTCGCCAACCCTATGGTCTTCAATCTACTTCTTTCGTCAACTGTGTGAGTTTGGGATCTTGTCCATCTAGCCAAGATAAAAAGAGCGAGAAACGCAGGATGTGGAAGATGTCGTGAAAGGATTACAGATTGCTGAAGCAAGCACTTTATCTCACTTTTTTCTTCAGCTCTACTTCGCACGTGGATAGATTGATCCAGAACTTTGATCACACGACGGAGCTGCAACGTTTAGGAGTAGGCCGCTTCGGCAAGGTGAGCCAACCGAGTGAAGCACAGTCGAAAGCGATATCGCTGGCGTTGCGTCTCGCCAGAATTTGATGGCAAACATGTGCAGAAAAGAGAGAACGAAGAGCACCTTCCTCGTCCACTACAATTGGCACAGCGGAAAGGAAAGCCGTCTGGCCCATGATGACCGATATCAGTCGTACGAAGTAGACGACGCATGAAAGGTATTCTACCTCTTTCAGATTTGCGTCGGTATTTCTGGTAAAAGCCGCGCATTGGTAACGTATGAATTTGTTAGAGAATTTTGTACATGGAGTAAGCAGGCGGGGATTTACTATTACCTAAGTAATGTCAGTGCTAGGGGGCTATGGTGCGAACGCGGAATTGTGTATATTGAATCGCGCGTTTTGCTCCAAATCTGGCAATGTGTCCTTTTCGCGATCCATCACGACTGTTAGCACGGATCATTAAAACACACCGTAGTACTCTGCCTTGCCAGCTCAGGGCCACTCGAGTTGAATATTCTCACCACTGTCATCCCAACGACTTTCATTCGCTGATTATCGTTGACACTCGACCTGGTTTACGATGTTTTTCCCCATATTGAATCTTCCATTGCAGCCAAAACCTATCGTCCTTGTAAAATGAAACTTGTCTCTGCTCCACTCGAAATCGGTCTAGCTTTTGATACGGGCACGGAGGGGGTCTTTGCCGTGCAAGATTATGCGCTTGCGAATCAAAAGTCGGTGCGTGTCGAGCGTGCAAGTGGCTCCGATCGACGCCTGATCTGCTCGTCTGAAACTCCATGCGACTTTTTCGTACAGATTTATCGACAACGTTTGTCGGATAAAAAGACGTTCGGGAAATGGTACATTGCGTCAATGCAATTGATCCATTCGGAGCATTGTAATTCCATTCAACGACTCACTTCACGGCAAATTGCCGAGTTACCGGCTTTTATGGCAGCGGTTCAAGCAAATTCTGCCACTTCGATCGAGGCCCTCGTGGCGACGGTGCAGGAACAACACGGAGTTACGTTGGACAAGCAAATTCGACTTGTGTATCGAGCCAGAGATTTGGTACGCAAAGGAAAAGCTGCGGCCAGGAGTAACATGCTGCCCAATCAAGATGTTCCGATTCCAATACGACAATTTGTACGATGTCAAGGGAGGGAGAAGAAGACGTTGTCGCTACCGAAGAAAATAAACACTTCGGGTAGATTGGTGTGGACAGATATACTCATTGAGTCACTACTGATGGAACGAATTGTCAAACGTGGAAAGCAGTTTATTGAGACAGAAGAACAGAAGCAACATCGAGAGTTATGGGAGATTGTCACCAAGGATTTCAATGCAAAGCATAATGTGAACGCCACCGTGACGCAACTACGAGCCAAGTTTCGATATTTGCAGGACCAGTTTTTCCGTGTGCGTAATGAAAAGACTGATGCGACAAAAGACTCTGAAAAGGTCGTGGTATACCCACGCTGTTGGGAGTTGCTAGTCGAACACTTTGTTGATGAAGAGTCCCAACGCAACCCCAATGTTAATAAAGATGACACACGGCCGATAACAAATGACAGCCAAATACCGAGCATGCCGAGTGAAGTCAACAACGATGTGCCAGTTCAGTCAGATCCTGTTTCATTGATCCAGCCAAATCCTGTGGTTGTGAATATGCCCCCTGTTCAGCCAGTCTTAGCCCAGCCAACCCCGATCGATTTATCTCCTGGCCAGGACGTCTCTCAAACTCAAGTTTCCATGACCAGGCAGGTTCCATTGCCTGTGCTACCAAATATGGCTTCAAAAAGGAGAAGAAAAAATTCTCCGGAAGCCGCCACTATTCAACAGAACCAGCATTCAGTCGTGTCATCAAATGCCGATGCTGTTTGTCGCATTGCAGAGCAATTGGACGTCATTCATACCAACCAGAGAGATATGGTTCGATTCCTTGATAGCATTAAAGAGTCAATGAATCAGTCGAACGAGGCCATTCGTGATCTTCAGCAGACGCTGAACCAGTCCAACCAAGTGAACGCCGCTCTGCTAGACCTACTTCAGCGCTAGCCGTCAGTGTAGTGTAGAAGGCAGTCAAATACGTCAATGTAAATACTATTCAAGCATGATCGGATCGCTTGCAAAGCCATGTTGACGCAGTATATTTTCTAAGGCTTTCCTCGCACTTTGGTGCCGCTGATTCTCTAACCTTGTAGCTTGCGTCGTAGAATCTTGCCAGTGGCGCTCTTTGGGATGACATCGATGAAATCAACCTGGTGCACTTTCTGGAAAATGCAAGATCGAGGTCCTCCATCAAGATGATTTCCTCTCAAAGAGCCGAGCACATATCCGATGCGTATTCACGTGAGCTGTAAGATAATGTAAAGTTCCATGACAGCTTTGATTGTTGTTAGTGATCTTCGAACGTATATTTTTCGCGTTTGACCGATAATGTCCCACATGCAAGCACAGACGGCGATCATTCAGCGGTTTTGTCGATCTGACACCAACTGAGCTGCAATTGAGGCAATTACTCGTCTGTGACGCAGCCTTCCGAAGCAGACTTCACGTTCTTAATGAACTTGTACAGCGTACCACGAGTGGCTTTGAGCGGAGGAGCTACCCACTCCTTCTTGCGCTGCATCAGCTCGTCCGCAGACACGTCGATAAAGTCAATGCGATTCTTCTCGGCGTCAATCATGATCTTGTCGCCGTTCTTCACGAGCGCAAGCGGGCCACCAACCTGAGCCTCAGGGGTGATGTGGCCAATGATAAAACCGTGCGAGCCACCCGAGAAGCGGCCGTCAGTGAGCATGGCAACATCCTTGCCCAGACCAGCTCCCATGATCGCAGAAGTAGGCGCAACTGAGAATATCAAACAAAGCAAAGCACGTTATATCAGGAAAACTTCAGACATCGACATCAAACAGAAAGACGTACGCATCTCAGGCATGCCAGGGCCGCCCTTCGGGCCTTCGTATCGGATAATAACGACGCTGCCCTTCGTGATCTCATTGCTCTCCAAGCCAACCATCATATCCTCCTCGCAGTCATACACCTTTGCCGTGCCCGTAAAGACAAGGCCCTCCTTGCCGGTAATCTTAGCCACCGATCCCTCTGGAGCCAGATCACCGCGCAGAATACGCAGATGGCCACTGGACTTCAGCGGGCGATCCACTGAGTGGATAATCTCGTGGTTATCCGACAGGTCAGCCACATCCGCGAGGTTTTCGCCCAGCGTTTTGCCCGTCACAGTTAGGCAGTCACCGTTAATGAAGCCCTGGTTCATCAGATACTTAAGAACGGCGGGGGTGCCACCAACGCGGTGAATATCCTCCATCACAAACTTGCCGCTAGGTTTGAGATCGGCCAAGAAAGGCACACGCTCACTGATCTTTTCAAAGTCGTTAATATCAAGCGGAATGTTTGCAGCACGCGCGATTGCGATCAAATGCAGCACGGCGTTGGTAGACCCACCCAAGGCCATGGTAACTGTAATGGCATTTTCAAAAGCCTCGCGACTCAGAATATCAAGCGGCTTAATGTTCTTCTCAAGCAACACTTTCATCGCCTCACCGGCACGAAGGCACTCGTTCTTCTTTTCAGTCGAATCAGCAGGGAAACTGGATGAAAATGGCAGACTCAGACCCAGCGTCTCAATAGCCGTAGCCATTGTATTAGCCGTGTACATGCCACCACAAGCACCAGCACCAGGACAAGCATGACGGATGATGTCATGGCGTTCTTCCTCTGTGATCCGTCCGGCAAGGTACTCACCGTACGCCTGAAAGGCCGATACAACATCCAGTGTCTTACCCTTTGAGCTGCAACCGGCACGAATGGTACCACCGTATACCATCAGCGATGGTCGGTTTACACGAGCCATGGCAATCACACACCCAGGCATGTTCTTGTCACAACCAGGGATGCAGATATTGCCATCATACCATTGACCGCCCATGACCGTCTCGATTGAGTCAGCAATCAAATCACGTGACTGCAGACTGTAGCTCATACCGTCTGTCCCCATACTGATGCCGTCACTTACACCGACGGTATTGAAACGGAGACCTACAAGACCTGCGGCATTGACTCCCTTCTTCACCTCGCCGGCTAGATCGAGTAGGTGCATATTGCATGGATTACCTTCCCACCACATAGAGGCGATACCCACTTGGGGCTTGTCCATGTCTTCCTCAGTCATGCCAGTAGCGTACAGCATCGCTTGCGAGGCACCACGTGCTTTGGGTTGCGTTACGGTGGCACTGTATCGATTGATGGGCAAACCGTCAATGGCTTTAGGTACATCATCTCCAGCAGTAGCAAAAGTGCGATGCAATAACGTTTTACAAGTGGATGAGGAGACACCAGAGGGCTTCATTGTTTTGCTCAACATTTTCGAGATCGAGTGGCTTGAAAGAGATCCAATCGAAGAGTGAACAGTGCTCGTGGTGCGAAATTGTTTGGCCAAACACTTCACTATTGATTGGTGGGAAAGTTTGTTTACCGAGCCGTCGGGCTGGTCTGGTCTGGTCTGAAAAAACGATAACACGACCGAGTGACCATCACAACAGCGTTCAAAGCTGCACGCACATCACGCTGGTGCGTCGGATCCCACCCTGAACAAACGTGCAAACTCTGCTTTTCAAAGTGCTTTACAATGCTACAAAAGAAAGGACCAATTGCCTACCAATTTGTAAGTCCTTCAGAGGTACTTATGGCGTACCGGCATGCGCTATCTCTTACTCATTTATTCAACGTCTTGGCCAAGCTGGAAGCAGAAAGTAGTAATTCGACTGTACCTAAAAGCGTAGCTGAAGATATCGACTTTCGCCGCTGAGAAAGCGGCGTGTCTGCATTCTCTATAAAGTTCAGGCAACGTCAGCACTCCAACAATAGCCGTGTGTGAAGGACAGCAGAATACTTACAGACTGAATAAGGCCGACTCTCTTTGTTTGCACCGTCAGAAAAGTCCAATGCTGCGAATTGCAGCGTATGGAGGAGGTGCACATTTGAAATACGTCGGCTATCGTCTATGGTACTGGCTGCGCACTTGTCAATGACTCCGGCCGCAACAACTCCACAAACCCACACAATTGTAGTGAAGAAAAAGAGTTGACACATTCCTTTTTTAGCATGGAAGGTGGCAAAACCCTTTGCGTGTATGTCCATTCTGTCTCCGTGACTTACAGTTCTCCGCAATCAACAATCGCAACTTCATTCTCCAAAAGAGGGCGGCTATTTCCATGGTCCACCTTCAGATTCTGCATAGCATCTACGACATCTAGCCCATCAATGACTTCACCAAAGACCACATGCTTTTCATCTAGATTCGTAAGGCCCGCTTTAGTTGTAATGAAGAACTGCGCAGAGCAACACACAAACCAGAGCGAGAAAGTAACAAAACTCGATACATGAGCTTTGGCACGATTGTACGACAGACAATTAGAAAATCGTACCTGTGAGCCATTTGTATTCTTGCCTGCATTAGCCATGGACAGCAGCCCAACATCGTCGTGAGGTAGAAACTTTTCGTCCTTGAAGTTTCCCCAGAGATCCCCGTGTGGAGTACCACGGTAAATACTTTGGCCACCCGTTCCGTCCCCGGTGGTGATGTCTGCGCACAATCGCAGCACAAAAATCAGCACGACGCTTCAAATGTTATAGGACAGCCAGCTCTTTTACCTCCACCTTGGACCACAAAATTCTTGATTATGCGGTGAAATTTGCTGCCCTTTAAACTAAGAATCCCGCCCTATATGGAATCGAATGGACATGTCAGCTACCATCTATGGAATGAGCGCAAAGCACTGAAATCATACTTTCTCTCCTGTACAAAGGCAGCGAAAGTTTTCCGAAGCAAGCGGTACCTCGTCCTTCAATAGACGCATGACAATCCTGCCAACTGGAGCTCCAGCGATCGAGATATTCATGTAAACAGTGGGGTCGGTGTCTTTCGTGATTAGCCTCTTCTTGCGTTCTCGCAGACTCAGATTCGCGCCGACTACATAGCGTTCGTGCAACTTTTGAAACAGCTCTTCTTCACAGCCACTATACGCCTCCAGCATCCGATCGATTCCATTTAGCTTTGTGAGATTATGCTTGGTGTAAAACTTCACCAATCGATTCCTGAAAGCAATGTGAGGTTCCTGAGACAGCAGCAACTTCTTGCTCTCTTCTAGACTTGTAATACTGTCGTTGGAATAACTCGAACACGCTGCGTCTACTTTATTCTGGCTGGAGCCCAATCCGTAGCCTCTCTCTAGCAACTTTTCTGCAAGACTGGCTTCTAAACAGCCTTCCTTCCCTTTTCCTGCAGCTTTCCATTGACTAATTCCAGTAGCTTCATCCGCTAGTGACTGGTGCTGTATACGCCATGAGTTATGCGACCGTTGTCGAAATGTCGTCGACGTCTCCGAGTCCGAGCCAATGGAATTGCCGAGATTTAGCGACCCGCCTGACAACCTGAGCTTCCTCTTGTTCTCCAGTATCAGATCATTCAGGAACGAATCGTTTCGAAGCTTTTTCACTTCTTTCCAGTTCTCGAACGATTTCTTCTTGAATGCAGTCGCCATCGCCACACTCTCTGAATCAGTCACGACTATGGCGTCCTCACTGCTCCACTAGAACCACAATACAATGCACGACATTAATACCGCGTCATTATACAATGCGCCAAATTCGTACTATCGTGTACGCACGCTGAATAGTCGTATCGGGTGCCGCGGCAGGTCATTATCTTCCGTCATGATCCCAGTATACAGTGTATACTTGCGTGTCGTATGTCATGTGGCGCCCACCAATTATGAATGAAGTTTTCATTCGTTAAAAGTCGCTCCGAAGGCCCTGATTGGTCAGAGACAGCGATTGGCAGTGGATGGCTTTGGAGCTCTTGGCCATCGCTTCCTCATGTGGTGCTGGTCCATTTCCTTATTCTTCTTTGGTGAACGTTCGAAATAAAAATGGTGTTTGAAAAGCCAATCATTGTTGACTGCCGTGGTCACTTGGTCGGCCGTCTTGCGTCCTTGATTGCCAAGGAGCTTCTAATGGGACAGCACGTTGTGGCTGTGCGTTGTGAACAGCTTGAGATCTCCGGCTCGCGTACGTATTGTTGTATAAGTACTTGATAGTAGCTGTAGTAGAGAGAGAGACAGATCCAGTGTTACACGCTATCAATGTTGGATCTGTTGTGTCGTACAGTGAAGTAGAGTGTCTTGCTACGTAGAGATTAATGGGTGTGGCAAGGAGAGCTGCATATCGACTGTACTTGGCTTTTTATCTACCGTCTTTATTGACATAATGAGCTTGTGGCTTGTTCTTTGGCTGCTGCACTCTTCCACGTTTTACGTTGGATTTTTGCTGTGAGGTGAAGCATGAAGATGTGGAACGTGAGAGTTACGAGAGTGTCTTGCAAGCCAATGGACGTTAATATTGAGTGACAAGTGAGTGTCGATACAGACGAGAAAAGACGGCTGCAATCATTGCAAACCTCCCCAAACATGCAAAAGTCGCTGCGTGCAGACACCCTGCAACGCTGCACGGCATCTCTGGATGTTATTGTGGTGAAGCAGCGGTGTGTCATGCCGTCTAGCTGTATGGTGTCAAGAACAGATGACTCATGTGATCTGCTCTTGCTTCCATTTTGCAACAGACGTGCGCAACAAACTCAAATTTCTTCAGTTTTTGAACAAACGGACGGCCACTAACCCCAAGAAGGGACCTGTCCACTATCGTGCGCCGTCGCGTATGCTGTGGCGCACAATCCGTGGCATGCTGCCGCACAAGACGGCCCGTGGTGCCGCGGCCCTGCAGCGCCTTAAGGTACGACAAAGGCGTTCAGCACAAAATCTTAAGCACATGAATTAATGAGGTGTGGCTGTGTTGCTGCACAGGTGTTTGATGGTATTCCTTCGCCGTACGATAAGCAAAAGCGTATGGTTATTCCCGCTGCCCTTCGTGTGCTGCGCCTGAAGGCCAATCGTCGCTATACCGTTCTTGGCGCCCTCGCCTCGGAAGTTGGCTGGCGTCACGGTGAGCTGGTCAAGCGTCTCGAGGCTAAGCGTGTACTCAAGTCTGACGCTTTTTACAAGAAGAAAGTTGCCCAGCAGAAGCGTCTTGCCGAGATCGAGACCAAGGTATTCGCCGACAACTCGGAGCTCAAGCCTACGCTTGCCAAGTACGGCCACGCTTTATAAGTGGATGGCTACTTTGCTTGATGGGTCACAACCTTGAAAACAGTAGCAGACGCTTGTTACATTGCGTCACTTGTTTCTAATAACACTGGAAACGTTGAGGAAATTAATCGTCATTGTGATGAGGGCATTTTTGTATCGAGTTGCTTGCTTTAGACAACAGAACAATTGGTTCTAACGTTAGACAGTTTGTAAGCTCACCACTTGCGTTGTACGAGAAGTTCAGTCACATGTACTAGTATGTTCGTTTAGATGAGCACCTGTTCGTTGCATCGGGTCCTCTAGCTTCACTACAGCCCGTCAAAGGCGCTAAACTTATCCCCGCTTTGCTGTTGATGAGATGCATACTGATCGTAACCTGACGCTTGGATCTGCAGCATCTGCCCAGGACCGGCAAGCCCCACGTTATTTTGGCCATAGCCTGGTGTTTGCTGCTGAACTCCGTAAGGGGTCATCTGCATCATGCCCGGGTTGTACTGCTGCTGCTGGGCCATCATTCCGTTGCCCATAATTTGGCCGTAGGGCAGCAAGCCCTGCTGCTGACCCACTGCGTTAGTCTGAATTCCCATGGTATTCTGACTCGTGTGTGTTGATGTCCCTGACTGAATACCCCCGCTCATGCCCAAACTCATGCCATTAAACACGCCGTCCGCACCACCATTTGAGCCCGAGGCAGGAGCAGTTGCAGCAGGCAAAACAGTAAGCAGGTCTCCTGTGTCAAGGAGGTCGTTGGACGTATTAGACGGCTGTGTTCACAAACGATAACAGCATCAGCTACTATACACATTTGTTAGTCAAGTAGTCTTGTACGCACCGTTGTAGTATTCACTTCGATGCCAAGCAAATCAGTGTCTCCATCATCCTTTTTGCCCGCCCGGCGGTTGGACCGTGCGCTACCTTTCTTGCCAGCCCGCCGGCGTGCAGAAAATGATTCCGCACGCTCCGCTGCTGACTCACGGTGGCCACCTGAGTCGCAGGTGATCTCAGTCTTGCTGCCGGAAGATGAGCTCGACTTGCCCAAATAAAATGGATCTTCCACGTATCGTTCGGGCCTCTTACTGTGACCGGCTTCAGGCTCCGGCATCTTTTTCTTTAGAGTGTACTCCTGAGAAAGCAGCTTACTAGCTGCAGCAGCACCTGACTCTCGTTCCTTTGAGGCCTCTGCAGCGCGAACGGCGTCTGACATACCCGAAGCAGCGGTGATGCCAGTTCTCACGGTACTGACAGAATTTTGAGATGTGAACGACTTGTCACGCTCACTAATCACAGCCTTAAGCATATCTTGAATCTTTTCGCACACCATATCAAACTGCGAGTTGTTCAAAGTCTGCTCCCACAACAGCGGGGCCACCGCAGGAATGATAATTGTTGCAGCAGACTCGGGACCTAAATGTTTACCGAGGTTGTCGTAACACCCAAGGATGCACATACACGCAGCAGGTGTCTTGTCTTCTTGAAGCGTCTTCTGGAGGGTAGGCAGTACGCTCTCAATCAACAGGTCTTTGTCAAACACGTGAAAAGACTTGGCCAGCCAGAGCAATGCATTTATTCGCACAGATGGCTGCGGTGGAGTCAGAATAAGCTTGTTCACGCGCGGCAAAATCACCTGCTTCAAGATACGGTACTCGAACAAACTAGCCTGGTCCACAATTTTGTTCAGTACCGTATCCAGAATGTCAGGCACTGTGCTATCAAGTGCGCGGCAGAGCATTGGCACAATGTGGTCGCGGATGTAGCCATCCTCTGCCTTTGGGATGAGCGTCTCCAACTCCGATACGAACATTAACATGCATTGCACTGGATCCACAATCGCCAGCAGCGGAACCATCATAGGGGCGATAGAATGCGAAAACGTTTGCTTGTCCATCTTGGCCACAATCTTAAGCAATGGCGTGATTACAAAAGGAGCCACAGTCTTGTTGATTACGGCGGCCTGAAGCCCTGGGAGGACCATGTCACGGAGTACACGCGGAGAAAAGCCATCAATAGCATCAGCTAGCGTCATCAAGAACTTTGCCTGTGCCGCTGGCTCCAGCTCCACTAAGCCTTGCAGCGTACGAAGCATCTTAATGGGACCTGAATCAAAAAACGGTGATGCCAAGAATGCACGGGCCTCTGATCGCTTTGGTGGTTCTAACGAAAGCAACGAGCGAATCGTGTTCTGCAACGCAGTCGGCACTGAAGGCGGGAACGAGATCGGATGAAGAGACTGCACCTTGTAGCCATGGGTCATCTTGTTGCCATCATGCACGTCAATCACGGAATTACGTCCGCCATCCGCTCGAGGTGGTACAAATAGTTCGTATACTAGCAGACCGAGCGAGAACATGTCGGCCTTGTTGTCAAACATTCGCGGCTCCGTCACGAGTTCAGGAGCACAGTACTCAAGTGGAGGTTCCCAGCTTCCTTCAATAGCTCCTGTCGTTGAATTCCTTACTCCTGTCGAGGCGTCAAAGCTGTAGTATTCACTACGGGAGGTCTGACCAGGCTCGACAACACGGCAAAATCCCATCCCACCAAGTTTCCACTCCCCCTTGGGCGTAATAAAGATACTGTGTGGTCCCAGACTAAGATGTACACGACGCCCCTCGCGATGCAAGAAGCTGAGCGCCTCTCCGACGTGCATGAGGCCACAGGCGAGTTCAAACTCCGTAAGACCAATTTCCAGCACTTCGGGCGTGACGTTGACAATGTTGGTAAAATTCTTGCAGGCATTGGCCAATGAGCACGTGACACGCTCCGTGACAAAGCACAGCGAGCGGCGGCTCTCTTCATAAACTTCCTCGACCTTAAGCACGTGCGGATGTCGCAACACTCGGAGCGTCTTCATTTCTTGGCGAAGAATTTCCAATACACGGTCCTGTGCCTCTTTACTTTTAAGCCGTTTAAGCTCTTCCTTGTCAAATAGAAACACACTGTACTCGTTGTTCGTCTTGCGATGGACAGCAGGGAAGATCTTCCACGAAAGCTCATGGCCCCCAGACGCCGTGCAATCCTTTGGTGTCTCGTAATGCTTGAGATACTCTTCACTCATCATACTATGCAGATTTTGTGCTCCGGAGACAGCGGCAGACGCTGCACCGGACACAGCTGTCTGGACGACACTTGATAAGCGATTTAGCATGCTCATGCTTGCTTGGAAGCGATGATTGATAGTGCTTCTCACAAGAAAAACCACCTTACAATTATCAAGAGTAAAAGTAAGCAATAGGAATTGTATCTGTCGTGTGGACGAGGGCGATATAGGTACAAGTGCAAATTTTAGAACAGTGATGGGCGATTCATGAGTTGCATTAGTCTGATGGGAGGGACTTCTATTCGACTAATGCAACGTGGGCCTAATGAGCTGAAACTGATACAAACGCAAGGTCTAGTTCACAGTGCGTTGAAGTTAGACGCGAGAATGACACACACGCCAGGTTCGGCGCTTACAGTAATTTCAATGGTGCCATTGCACATCGTGTATCATGATATACCTGCTAGCTCCGCTGGATGCCGATATAAACAATGCTGGAAGAGAAAAATATAAGTAGGAAGTACGCTTTGCTCTAAAGAGCCGTCGGGTGGATCATGTGTGCGTGTGAGTATTACTGCAGATTGAAAGAAGTCGAACACTTTAGCCTACATCCAACTTAGTTTAATAGTAGTATTGCAGTCTCTAACAACTTAAATCAGCATTGCCATCCCCAAATTAACCCTTGCGCCTATCGCACCCTAAGCAACAATCATACCACTAGACCACAAGGCCACGCAAACCCATGTGCACGCCCACATGTTCCGCCACCAGCACGCACCCTACGCGCTTCACACATGCTCCACAACCTTCCTCACATACTCCGCCTTCAATGCGACGGCGAAGCGCGTAGGGTGCGTGCTGGCGGCGGAACATGTGGGCGTGCACATGGGTTTGCGTGGCCTTGTGGTCTAGTGGTATGATTCTCGCTTAGGGTGCGAGAGATCCCGGATTCGATCTCCGGCAAGGCCCTGTTGTTGGAGCTGGTCTTTTTGGACACTTGAGTAGCTCACTGCTTGCGTCTGCTACGAGCCATCTAGCGGGTCACTTGGTGGTCGGGCAGGCTCACCACTTGGGGCACGTGCTACAGCCAACAACAGCGCTTCCGAAAGAGATACACAGTGTCGAGAAGGCTTTGACGAGTAGAACAACCACGACGGGTCGAAAACGAGTGAGAAGTGTGGGCATGCCGTCGCATTGAAGGCGGAGTATGTGAGGAAGGTCGTGGAGCATGTGTGAAGCGCGTAGGGTGCGTGCTGGCGGCGGAACATGTGGGCGTGCACATGGGTTTGCGTGGCCTTGTGGTCTAGTGGTATGATTCTCGCTTAGGGTGCGAGAGGTCCCGGATTCGATCTCCGGCAAGGCCCTGTTGTTGGAGCTGGTCTTTTTGGACACTTGAGTAGCTCACTGCTTGCGTCTGCTACGAGCCATCTAGCGGGTCACTTGGTGGTCGGGCAGGCTCACCACTTGGGGCACGTGCTACAGCCAACAACAGCGCTTCCGAAAGAGATACACAGTGTTGAGAAGGCTTTGACGAGTAGAACAACCACGACGGGTCGAAAACGAGTGAGAAGTGTGGGCATGCCGTCGCATTGAAGGCGGAGTATGTGAGGAAGGTCGTGGAGCATGTGTGAAGCGCGTAGGGTGCGTGCTGGCGGCGGAACATGTGGGCGTGCACATGGGTTTGCGTGGCCTTGTGGTCTAGTGGTATGATTCTCGCTTAGGGTGCGAGAGATCCCGGATTCGATCTCCGGCAAGGCCCTGTTGTTGGAGCTGGTCTTTTTGGACACTTGAGTAGCTCACTGCTTGCGTCTGCTACGAGCCATCTAGCGGGTCACTTGGTGGTCGGGCAGGCTCACCACTTGGGGCACGTGCTACAGCCAACAACAGCGCTTCCGAAAGAGATACACAGTGTTGAGAAGGCTTTGACGAGTAGAACAACCACGACGGGTCGAAAACGAGTGAGAAGTGTGGGCATGCCGTCGCATTGAAGGCGGAGTATGTGAGGAAGGTCGTGGAGCATGTGTGAAGCGCGTAGGGTGCGTGCTGGCGGCGGAACATGTGGGCGTGCACATGGGTTTGCGTGGCCTTGTGGTCTAGTGGTATGATTCTCGCTTAGGGTGCGAGAGGTCCCGGATTCGATCTCCGGCAAGGCCCTGTTGTTGGAGCTGGTCTTTTTGGACACTTGAGTAGCTCACTGCTTGCGTCTGCTACGAGCCATCTAGCGGGTCACTTGGTGGTCGGGCAGGCTCACCACTTGGGGCACGTGCTACAGCCAACAACAGCGCTTCCGAAAGAGATACACAGTGTTGAGAAGGCTTTGACGAGTAGAACAACCACGACGGGTCGAAAACGAGTGAGAAGTGTGGGCATGCCGTCGCATTGAAGGCGGAGTATGTGAGGAAGGTCGTGGAGCATGTGTGAAGCGCGTAGGGTGCGTGCTGGCGGCGGAACATGTGGGCGTGCACATGGGTTTGCGTGGCCTTGTGGTCTAGTGGTATGATTCTCGCTTAGGGTGCGAGAGGTCCCGGATTCGATCTCCGGCAAGGCCCTGTTGTTGGAGCTGGTCTTTTTGGACACTTGAGTAGCTCACTGCTTGCGTCTGCTACGAGCCATCTAGCGGGTCACTTGGTGGTCGGGCAGGCTCACCACTTGGGGCACGTGCTACAGCCAACAACAGCGCTTCCGAAAGGGATACACAGTGTCGAGAAGGCTTTGACGAGTAGAACAACCACGACGGGTCGAAAACGAGTGAGAAGTGTGGGCATGCCGTCGCATTGAAGGCGGAGTATGTGAGGAAGGTCGTGGAGCATGTGTGAAGCGCGTAGGGTGCGTGCTGGAGGCGGAACATGTGGGCGTGCACATGGGTTTGCGTGGCCTTGTGGTCTAGTGGTATGATTCTCGCTTAGGGTGCGAGAGGTCCCGGATTCGATCTCCGGCAAGGCCCTGTTGTTGGAGCTGGTCTTTTTGGACACTTGAGTAGCTCACTGCTTGCGTCTGCTACGAGCCATCTAGCGGGTCACTTGGTGGTCGGGCAGGCTCACCACTTGGGGCACGTGCTACAGCCAACAACAGCGCTTCCGAAAGAGATACACAGTGTCGAGAAGGCTTTGACGAGTAGAACAACCACGACGGGTCGAAAACGAGTGAGAAGTGTGGGCATGCCGTCGCATTGAAGGCGGAGTATGTGAGGAAGGTCGTGGAGCATGTGTGAAGCGCGTAGGGTGCGTGCTGGCGGCGGAACATGTGGGCGTGCACATGGGTTTGCGTGGCCTTGTGGTCTAGTGGTATGATTCTCGCTTAGGGTGCGAGAGGTCCCGGATTCGATCTCCGGCAAGGCCCTGTTGTTGGAGCTGGTCTTTTTGGACACTTGAGTAGCTCACTGCTTGCGTCTGCTACGAGCCATCTAGCGGGTCACTTGGTGGTCGGGCAGGCTCACCACTTGGGGCACGTGCTACAGCCAACAACAGCGCTTCCGAAAGAGATACACAGTGTTGAGAAGGCTTTGACGAGTAGAACAACCACGACGGGTCGAAAACGAGTGAGAAGTGTGGGCATGCCGTCGCATTGAAGGCGGAGTATGTGAGGAAGGTCGTGGAGCATGTGTGAAGCGCGTAGGGTGCGTGCTGGCGGCGGAACATGTGGGCGTGCACATGGGTTTGCGTGGCCTTGTGGTCTAGTGGTATGATTCTCGCTTAGGGTGCGAGAGGTCCCGGATTCGATCTCCGGCAAGGCCCTGTTGTTGGAGCTGGTCTTTTTGGACACTTGAGTAGCTCACTGCTTGCGTCTGCTACGAGCCATCTAGCGGGTCACTTGGTGGTCGGGCAGGCTCACCACTTGGGGCACGTGCTACAGCCAACAACAGCGCTTCCGAAAGGGATACACAGTGTCGAGAAGGCTTTGACGAGTAGAACAACCACGACGGGTCGAAAACGAGTGAGAAGTGTGGGCATGCCGTCGCATTGAAGGCGGAGTATGTGAGGAAGGTCGTGGAGCATGTGTGAAGCGCGTAGGGTGCGTGCTGGCGGCGGAACATGTGGGCGTGCACATGGGTTTGCGTGGCCTTGTGGTCTAGTGGTATGATTCTCGCTTAGGGTGCGAGAGGTCCCGGATTCGATCTCCGGCAAGGCCCTGTTGTTGGAGCTGGTCTTTTTGGACACTTGAGTAGCTCACTGCTTGCGTCTGCTACGAGCCATCTAGCGGGTCACTTGGTGGTCGGGCAGGCTCACCACTTGGGGCACGTGCTACAGCCAACAACAGCGCTTCCGAAAGAGATACACAGTGTTGAGAAGGCTTTGACGAGTAGAACAACCACGACGGGTCGAAAACGAGTGAGAAGTGTGGGCATGCCGTCGCATTGAAGGCGGAGTATGTGAGGAAGGTCGTGGAGCATGTGTGAAGCGCGTAGGGTGCGTGCTGGCGGCGGAACATGTGGGCGTGCACATGGGTTTGCGTGGCCTTGTGGTCTAGTGGTATGATTCTCGCTTAGGGTGCGAGAGGTCCCGGATTCGATCTCCGGCAAGGCCCTGTTGTTGGAGCTGGTCTTTTTGGACACTTGAGTAGCTCACTGCTTGCGTCTGCTACGAGCCATCTAGCGGGTCACTTGGTGGTCGGGCAGGCTCACCACTTGGGGCACGTGCTACAGCCAACAACAGCGCTTCCGAAAGGGATACACAGTGTCGAGAAGGCTTTGACGAGTAGAACAACCACGACGGGTCGAAAACGAGTGAGAAGTGTGGGCATGCCGTCGCATTGAAGGCGGAGTATGTGAGGAAGGTCGTGGAGCATGTGTGAAGCGCGTAGGGTGCGTGCTGGCGGCGGAACATGTGGGCGTGCACATGGGTTTGCGTGGCCTTGTGGTCTAGTGGTATGATTCTCGCTTAGGGTGCGAGAGGTCCCGGATTCGATCTCCGGCAAGGCCCTGTTGTTGGAGCTGGTCTTTTTGGACACTTGAGTAGCTCACTGCTTGCGTCTGCTACGAGCCATCTAGCGGGTCACTTGGTGGTCGGGCAGGCTCACCACTTGGGGCACGTGCTACAGCCAACAACAGCGCTTCCGAAAGGGATACACAGTGTCGAGAAGGCTTTGACGAGTAGAACAACCACGACGGGTCGAAAACGAGTGAGAAGTGTGGGCATGCCGTCGCATTGAAGGCGGAGTATGTGAGGAAGGTCGTGGAGCATGTGTGAAGCGCGTAGGGTGCGTGCTGGCGGCGGAACATGTGGGCGTGCACATGGGTTTGCGTGGCCTTGTGGTCTAGTGGTATGATTCTCGCTTAGGGTGCGAGAGGTCCCGGATTCGATCTCCGGCAAGGCCCTGTTGTTGGAGCTGGTCTTTTTGGACACTTGAGTAGCTCACTGCTTGCGTCTGCTACGAGCCATCTAGCGGGTCACTTGGTGGTCGGGCAGGCTCACCACTTGGGGCACGTGCTACAGCCAACAACAGCGCTTCCGAAAGGGATACACAGTGTCGAGAAGGCTTTGACGAGTAGAACAACCACGACGGGTCGAAAACGAGTGAGAAGTGTGGGCATGCCGTCGCATTGAAGGCGGAGTATGTGAGGAAGGTCGTGGAGCATGTGTGAAGCGCGTAGGGTGCGTGCTGGCGGCGGAACATGTGGGCGTGCACATGGGTTTGCGTGGCCTTGTGGTCTAGTGGTATGATTCTCGCTTAGGGTGCGAGAGGTCCCGGATTCGATCTCCGGCAAGGCCCTGTTGTTGGAGCTGGTCTTTTTGGACACTTGAGTAGCTCACTGCTTGCGTCTGCTACGAGCCATCTAGCGGGTCACTTGGTGGTCGGGCAGGCTCACCACTTGGGGCACGTGCTACAGCCAACAACAGCGCTTCCGAAAGGGATACACAGTGTCGAGAAGGCTTTGACGAGTAGAACAACCACGACGGGTCGAAAACGAGTGAGAAGTGTGGGCATGCCGTCGCATTGAAGGCGGAGTATGTGAGGAAGGTCGTGGAGCATGTGTGAAGCGCGTAGGGTGCGTGCTGGCGGCGGAACATGTGGGCGTGCACATGGGTTTGCGTGGCCTTGTGGTCTAGTGGTATGATTCTCGCTTAGGGTGCGAGAGGTCCCGGATTCGATCTCCGGCAAGGCCCTGTTGTTGGAGCTGGTCTTTTTGGACACTTGAGTAGCTCACTGCTTGCGTCTGCTACGAGCCATCTAGCGGGTCACTTGGTGGTCGGGCAGGCTCACCACTTGGGGCACGTGCTACAGCCAACAACAGCGCTTCCGAAAGGGATACACAGTGTCGAGAAGGCTTTGACGAGTAGAACAACCACGACGGGTCGAAAACGAGTGAGAAGTGTGGGCATGCCGTCGCATTGAAGGCGGAGTATGTGAGGAAGGTCGTGGAGCATGTGTGAAGCGCGTAGGGTGCGTGCTGGAGGCGGAACATGTGGGCGTGCACATGGGTTTGCGTGGCCTTGTGGTCTAGTGGTATGATTCTCGCTTAGGGTGCGAGAGGTCCCGGATTCGATCTCCGGCAAGGCCCTGTTGTTGGAGCTGGTCTTTTTGGACACTTGAGTAGCTCACTGCTTGCGTCTGCTACGAGCCATCTAGCGGGTCACTTGGTGGTCGGGCAGGCTCACCACTTGGGGCACGTGCTACAGCCAACAACAGCGCTTCCGAAAGGGATACACAGTGTCGAGAAGGCTTTGACGAGTAGAACAACCACGACGGGTCGAAAACGAGTGAGAAGTGTGGGCATGCCGTCGCATTGAAGGCGGAGTATGTGAGGAAGGTCGTGGAGCATGTGTGAAGCGCGTAGGGTGCGTGCTGGCGGCGGAACATGTGGGCGTGCACATGGGTTTGCGTGGCCTTGTGGTCTAGTGGTATGATTCTCGCTTAGGGTGCGAGAGGTCCCGGATTCGATCTCCGGCAAGGCCCTGTTGTTGGAGCTGGTCTTTTTGGACACTTGAGTAGCTCACTGCTTGCGTCTGCTACGAGCCATCTAGCGGGTCACTTGGTGGTCGGGCAGGCTCACCACTTGGGGCACGTGCTACAGCCAACAACAGCGCTTCCGAAAGGGATACACAGTGTCGAGAAGGCTTTGACGAGTAGAACAACCACGACGGGTCGAAAACGAGTGAGAAGTGTGGGCATGCCGTCGCATTGAAGGCGGAGTATGTGAGGAAGGTCGTGGAGCATGTGTGAAGCGCGTAGGGTGCGTGCTGGCGGCGGAACATGTGGGCGTGCACATGGGTTTGCGTGGCCTTGTGGTCTAGTGGTATGATTCTCGCTTAGGGTGCGAGAGGTCCCGGATTCGATCTCCGGCAAGGCCCTGTTGTTGGAGCTGGTCTTTTTGGACACTTGAGTAGCTCACTGCTTGCGTCTGCTACGAGCCATCTAGCGGGTCACTTGGTGGTCGGGCAGGCTCACCACTTGGGGCACGTGCTACAGCCAACAACAGCGCTTCCGAAAGGGATACACAGTGTCGAGAAGGCTTTGACGAGTAGAACAACCACGACGGGTCGAAAACGAGTGAGAAGTGTGGGCATGCCGTCGCATTGAAGGCGGAGTATGTGAGGAAGGTCGTGGAGCATGTGTGAAGCGCGTAGGGTGCGTGCTGGCGGCGGAACATGTGGGCGTGCACATGGGTTTGCGTGGCCTTGTGGTCTAGTGGTATGATTCTCGCTTAGGGTGCGAGAGGTCCCGGATTCGATCTCCGGCAAGGCCCTGTTGTTGGAGCTGGTCTTTTTGGACACTTGAGTAGCTCACTGCTTGCGTCTGCTACGAGCCATCTAGCGGGTCACTTGGTGGTCGGGCAGGCTCACCACTTGGGGCACGTGCTACAGCCAACAACAGCGCTTCCGAAAGGGATACACAGTGTCGAGAAGGCTTTGACGAGTAGAACAACCACGACGGGTCGAAAACGAGTGAGAAGTGTGGGCATGCCGTCGCATTGAAGGCGGAGTATGTGAGGAAGGTCGTGGAGCATGTGTGAAGCGCGTAGGGTGCGTGCTGGCGGCGGAACATGTGGGCGTGCACATGGGTTTGCGTGGCCTTGTGGTCTAGTGGTATGATTCTCGCTTAGGGTGCGAGAGGTCCCGGATTCGATCTCCGGCAAGGCCCTGTTGTTGGAGCTGGTCTTTTTGGACACTTGAGTAGCTCACTGCTTGCGTCTGCTACGAGCCATCTAGCGGGTCACTTGGTGGTCGGGCAGGCTCACCACTTGGGGCACGTGCTACAGCCAACAACAGCGCTTCCGAAAGGGATACACAGTGTTCGAGAAGGCTTTGACGAGTAGAACAACCACGACGGGTCGAAAACGAGTGAGAAGTGTGGGCATGCCGTCGCATTGAAGGCGGAGTATGTGAGGAAGGTCGTGGAGCATGTGTGAAGCGCGTAGGGTGCGTGCTGGCGGCGGAACATGTGGGCGTGCACATGGGTTTGCGTGGCCTTGTGGTCTAGTGGTATGATTCTCGCTTAGGGTGCGAGAGGTCCCGGATTCGATCTCCGGCAAGGCCCTGTTGTTGGAGCTGGTCTTTTTGGACACTTGAGTAGCTCACTGCTTGCGTCTGCTACGAGCCATCTAGCGGGTCACTTGGTGGTCGGGCAGGCTCACCACTTGGGGCACGTGCTACAGCCAACAACAGCGCTTCCGAAAGGGATACACAGTGTCGAGAAGGCTTTGACGAGTAGAACAACCACGACGGGTCGAAAACGAGTGAGAAGTGTGGGCATGCCGTCGCATTGAAGGCGGAGTATGTGAGGAAGGTCGTGGAGCATGTGTGAAGCGCGTAGGGTGCGTGCTGGCGGCGGAACATGTGGGCGTGCACATGGGTTTGCGTGGCCTTGTGGTCTAGTGGTATGATTCTCGCTTAGGGTGCGAGAGGTCCCGGATTCGATCTCCGGCAAGGCCCTGTTGTTGGAGCTGGTCTTTTTGGACACTTGAGTAGCTCACTGCTTGCGTCTGCTACGAGCCATCTAGCGGGTCACTTGGTGGTCGGGCAGGCTCACCACTTGGGGCACGTGCTACAGCCAACAACAGCGCTTCCGAAAGGGATACACAGTGTTGAGAAGGCTTTGACGAGTAGAACAACCACGACGGGTCGAAAACGAGTGAGAAGTGTGGGCATGCCGTCGCATTGAAGGCGGAGTATGTGAGGAAGGTCGTGGAGCATGTGTGAAGCGCGTAGGGTGCGTGCTGGCGGCGGAACATGTGGGCGTGCACATGGGTTTGCGTGGCCTTGTGGTCTAGTGGTATGATTCTCGCTTAGGGTGCGAGAGGTCCCGGATTCGATCTCCGGCAAGGCCCTGTTGTTGGAGCTGGTCTTTTTGGACACTTGAGTAGCTCACTGCTTGCGTCTGCTACGAGCCATCTAGCGGGTCACTTGGTGGTCGGGCAGGCTCACCACTTGGGGCACGTGCTACAGCCAACAACAGCGCTTCCGAAAGGGATACACAGTGTTGAGAAGGCTTTGACGAGTAGAACAACCACGACGGGTCGAAAACGAGTGAGAAGTGTGGGCATGCCGTCGCATTGAAGGCGGAGTATGTGAGGAAGGTCGTGGAGCATGTGTGAAGCGCGTAGGGTGCGTGCTGGCGGCGGAACATGTGGGCGTGCACATGGGTTTGCGTGGCCTTGTGGTCTAGTGGTATGATTCTCGCTTAGGGTGCGAGAGGTCCCGGATTCGATCTCCGGCAAGGCCCTGTTGTTGGAGCTGGTCTTTTTGGACACTTGAGTAGCTCACTGCTTGCGTCTGCTACGAGCCATCTAGCGGGTCACTTGGTGGTCGGGCAGGCTCACCACTTGGGGCACGTGCTACAGCCAACAACAGCGCTTCCGAAAGGGATACACAGTGTCTGAGAAGGCTTTGACGAGTAGAACAACCACGACGGGTCGAAAACGAGTGAGAAGTGTGGGCATGCCGTCGCATTGAAGGCGGAGTATGTGAGGAAGGTCGTGGAGCATGTGTGAAGCGCGTAGGGTGCGTGCTGGCGGCGGAACATGTGGGCGTGCACATGGGTTTGCGTGGCCTTGTGGTCTAGTGGTATGATTCTCGCTTAGGGTGCGAGAGGTCCCGGATTCGATCTCCGGCAAGGCCCTGTTGTTGGAGCTGGTCTTTTTGGACACTTGAGTAGCTCACTGCTTGCGTCTGCTACGAGCCATCTAGCGGGTCACTTGGTGGTCGGGCAGGCTCACCACTTGGGGCACGTGCTACAGCCAACAACAGCGCTTCCGAAAGGGATACACAGTGTTGAGAAGGCTTTGACGAGTAGAACAACCACGACGGGTCGAAAACGAGTGAGAAGTGTGGGCATGCCGTCGCATTGAAGGCGGAGTATGTGAGGAAGGTCGTGGAGCATGTGTGAAGCGCGTAGGGTGCGTGCTGGCGGCGGAACATGTGGGCGTGCACATGGGTTTGCGTGGCCTTGTGGTCTAGTGGTATGATTCTCGCTTAGGGTGCGAGAGGTCCCGGATTCGATCTCCGGCAAGGCCCTGTTGTTGGAGCTGGTCTTTTTGGACACTTGAGTAGCTCACTGCTTGCGTCTGCTACGAGCCATCTAGCGGGTCACTTGGTGGTCGGGCAGGCTCACCACTTGGGGCACGTGCTACAGCCAACAACAGCGCTTCCGAAAGGGATACACAGTGTTGAGAAGGCTTTGACGAGTAGAACAACCACGACGGGTCGAAAACGAGTGAGAAGTGTGGGCATGCCGTCGCATTGAAGGCGGAGTATGTGAGGAAGGTCGTGGAGCATGTGTGAAGCGCGTAGGGTGCGTGCTGGCGGCGGAACATGTGGGCGTGCACATGGGTTTGCGTGGCCTTGTGGTCTAGTGGTATGATTCTCGCTTAGGGTGCGAGAGGTCCCGGATTCGATCTCCGGCAAGGCCCTGTTGTTGGAGCTGGTCTTTTTGGACACTTGAGTAGCTCACTGCTTGCGTCTGCTACGAGCCATCTAGCGGGTCACTTGGTGGTCGGGCAGGCTCACCACTTGGGGCACGTGCTACAGCCAACAACAGCGCTTCCGAAAGGGATACACAGTGTCGAGAAGGCTTTGACGAGTAGAACAACCACGACGGGTCGAAAACGAGTGAGAAGTGTGGGCATGCCGTCGCATTGAAGGCGGAGTATGTGAGGAAGGTCGTGGAGCATGTGTGAAGCGCGTAGGGTGCGTGCTGGCGGCGGAACATGTGGGCGTGCACATGGGTTTGCGTGGCCTTGTGGTCTAGTGGTATGATTCTCGCTTAGGGTGCGAGAGGTCCCGGATTCGATCTCCGGCAAGGCCCTGTTGTTGGAGCTGGTCTTTTTGGACACTTGAGTAGCTCACTGCTTGCGTCTGCTACGAGCCATCTAGCGGGTCACTTGGTGGTCGGGCAGGCTCACCACTTGGGGCACGTGCTACAGCCAACAACAGCGCTTCCGAAAGGGATACACAGTGTTGAGAAGGCTTTGACGAGTAGAACAACCACGACGGGTCGAAAACGAGTGAGAAGTGTGGGCATGCCGTCGCATTGAAGGCGGAGTATGTGAGGAAGGTCGTGGAGCATGTGTGAAGCGCGTAGGGTGCGTGCTGGCGGCGGAACATGTGGGCGTGCACATGGGTTTGCGTGGCCTTGTGGTCTAGTGGTATGATTCTCGCTTAGGGTGCGAGAGGTCCCGGATTCGATCTCCGGCAAGGCCCTGTTGTTGGAGCTGGTCTTTTTGGACACTTGAGTAGCTCACTGCTTGCGTCTGCTACGAGCCATCTAGCGGGTCACTTGGTGGTCGGGCAGGCTCACCACTTGGGGCACGTGCTACAGCCAACAACAGCGCTTCCGAAAGGGATACACAGTGTTGAGAAGGCTTTGACGAGTAGAACAACCACGACGGGTCGAAAACGAGTGAGAAGTGTGGGCATGCCGTCGCATTGAAGGCGGAGTATGTGAGGAAGGTCGTGGAGCATGTGTGAAGCGCGTAGGGTGCGTGCTGGCGGCGGAACATGTGGGCGTGCACATGGGTTTGCGTGGCCTTGTGGTCTAGTGGTATGATTCTCGCTTAGGGTGCGAGAGGTCCCGGATTCGATCTCCGGCAAGGCCCTGTTGTTGGAGCTGGTCTTTTTGGACACTTGAGTAGCTCACTGCTTGCGTCTGCTACGAGCCATCTAGCGGGTCACTTGGTGGTCGGGCAGGCTCACCACTTGGGGCACGTGCTACAGCCAACAACAGCGCTTCCGAAAGGGATACACAGTGTTGAGAAGGCTTTGACGAGTAGAACAACCACGACGGGTCGAAAACGAGTGAGAAGTGTGGGCATGCCGTCGCATTGAAGGCGGAGTATGTGAGGAAGGTCGTGGAGCATGTGTGAAGCGCGTAGGGTGCGTGCTGGCGGCGGAACATGTGGGCGTGCACATGGGTTTGCGTGGCCTTGTGGTCTAGTGGTATGATTCTCGCTTAGGGTGCGAGAGGTCCCGGATTCGATCTCCGGCAAGGCCCTGTTGTTGGAGCTGGTCTTTTTGGACACTTGAGTAGCTCACTGCTTGCGTCTGCTACGAGCCATCTAGCGGGTCACTTGGTGGTCGGGCAGGCTCACCACTTGGGGCACGTGCTACAGCCAACAACAGCGCTTCCGAAAGGGATACACAGTGTTGAGAAGGCTTTGACGAGTAGAACAACCACGACGGGTCGAAAACGAGTGAGAAGTGTGGGCATGCCGTCGCATTGAAGGCGGAGTATGTGAGGAAGGTCGTGGAGCATGTGTGAAGCGCGTAGGGTGCGTGCTGGCGGCGGAACATGTGGGCGTGCACATGGGTTTGCGTGGCCTTGTGGTCTAGTGGTATGATTCTCGCTTAGGGTGCGAGAGGTCCCGGATTCGATCTCCGGCAAGGCCCTGTTGTTGGAGCTGGTCTTTTTGGACACTTGAGTAGCTCACTGCTTGCGTCTGCTACGAGCCATCTAGCGGGTCACTTGGTGGTCGGGCAGGCTCACCACTTGGGGCACGTGCTACAGCCAACAACAGCGCTTCCGAAAGGGATACACAGTGTCGAGAAGGCTTTGACGAGTAGAACAACCACGACGGGTCGAAAACGAGTGAGAAGTGTGGGCATGCCGTCGCATTGAAGGCGGAGTATGTGAGGAAGGTCGTGGAGCATGTGTGAAGCGCGTAGGGTGCGTGCTGGCGGCGGAACATGTGGGCGTGCACATGGGTTTGCGTGGCCTTGTGGTCTAGTGGTATGATTCTCGCTTAGGGTGCGAGAGGTCCCGGATTCGATCTCCGGCAAGGCCCTGTTGTTGGAGCTGGTCTTTTTGGACACTTGAGTAGCTCACTGCTTGCGTCTGCTACGAGCCATCTAGCGGGTCACTTGGTGGTCGGGCAGGCTCACCACTTGGGGCACGTGCTACAGCCAACAACAGCGCTTCCGAAAGGGATACACAGTGTCGAGAAGGCTTTGACGAGTAGAACAACCACGACGGGTCGAAAACGAGTGAGAAGTGTGGGCATGCCGTCGCATTGAAGGCGGAGTATGTGAGGAAGGTCGTGGAGCATGTGTGAAGCGCGTAGGGTGCGTGCTGGCGGCGGAACATGTGGGCGTGCACATGGGTTTGCGTGGCCTTGTGGTCTAGTGGTATGATTCTCGCTTAGGGTGCGAGAGGTCCCGGATTCGATCTCCGGCAAGGCCCTGTTGTTGGAGCTGGTCTTTTTGGACACTTGAGTAGCTCACTGCTTGCGTCTGCTACGAGCCATCTAGCGGGTCACTTGGTGGTCGGGCAGGCTCACCACTTGGGGCACGTGCTACAGCCAACAACAGCGCTTCCGAAAGGGATACACAGTGTTGAGAAGGCTTTGACGAGTAGAACAACCACGACGGGTCGAAAACGAGTGAGAAGTGTGGGCATGCCGTCGCATTGAAGGCGGAGTATGTGAGGAAGGTCGTGGAGCATGTGTGAAGCGCGTAGGGTGCGTGCTGGCGGCGGAACATGTGGGCGTGCACATGGGTTTGCGTGGCCTTGTGGTCTAGTGGTATGATTCTCGCTTAGGGTGCGAGAGGTCCCGGATTCGATCTCCGGCAAGGCCCTGTTGTTGGAGCTGGTCTTTTTGGACACTTGAGTAGCTCACTGCTTGCGTCTGCTACGAGCCATCTAGCGGGTCACTTGGTGGTCGGGCAGGCTCACCACTTGGGGCACGTGCTACAGCCAACAACAGCGCTTCCGAAAGGGATACACAGTGTTGAGAAGGCTTTGACGAGTAGAACAACCACGACGGGTCGAAAACGAGTGAGAAGTGTGGGCATGCCGTCGCATTGAAGGCGGAGTATGTGAGGAAGGTCGTGGAGCATGTGTGAAGCGCGTAGGGTGCGTGCTGGCGGCGGAACATGTGGGCGTGCACATGGGTTTGCGTGGCCTTGTGGTCTAGTGGTATGATTCTCGCTTAGGGTGCGAGAGGTCCCGGATTCGATCTCCGGCAAGGCCCTGTTGTTGGAGCTGGTCTTTTTGGACACTTGAGTAGCTCACTGCTTGCGTCTGCTACGAGCCATCTAGCGGGTCACTTGGTGGTCGGGCAGGCTCACCACTTGGGGCACGTGCTACAGCCAACAACAGCGCTTCCGAAAGGGATACACAGTGTTGAGAAGGCTTTGACGAGTAGAACAACCACGACGGGTCGAAAACGAGTGAGAAGTGTGGGCATGCCGTCGCATTGAAGGCGGAGTATGTGAGGAAGGTCGTGGAGCATGTGTGAAGCGCGTAGGGTGCGTGCTGGCGGCGGAACATGTGGGCGTGCACATGGGTTTGCGTGGCCTTGTGGTCTAGTGGTATGATTCTCGCTTAGGGTGCGAGAGGTCCCGGATTCGATCTCCGGCAAGGCCCTGTTGTTGGAGCTGGTCTTTTTGGACACTTGAGTAGCTCACTGCTTGCGTCTGCTACGAGCCATCTAGCGGGTCACTTGGTGGTCGGGCAGGCTCACCACTTGGGGCACGTGCTACAGCCAACAACAGCGCTTCCGAAAGGGATACACAGTGTTGAGAAGGCTTTGACGAGTAGAACAACCACGACGGGTCGAAAACGAGTGAGAAGTGTGGGCATGCCGTCGCATTGAAGGCGGAGTATGTGAGGAAGGTCGTGGAGCATGTGTGAAGCGCGTAGGGTGCGTGCTGGCGGCGGAACATGTGGGCGTGCACATGGGTTTGCGTGGCCTTGTGGTCTAGTGGTATGATTCTCGCTTAGGGTGCGAGAGGTCCCGGATTCGATCTCCGGCAAGGCCCTGTTGTTGGAGCTGGTCTTTTTGGACACTTGAGTAGCTCACTGCTTGCGTCTGCTACGAGCCATCTAGCGGGTCACTTGGTGGTCGGGCAGGCTCACCACTTGGGGCACGTGCTACAGCCAACAACAGCGCTTCCGAAAGGGATACACAGTGTCGAGAAGGCTTTGACGAGTAGAACAACCACGACGGGTCGAAAACGAGTGAGAAGTGTGGGCATGCCGTCGCATTGAAGGCGGAGTATGTGAGGAAGGTCGTGGAGCATGTGTGAAGCGCGTAGGGTGCGTGCTGGCGGCGGAACATGTGGGCGTGCACATGGGTTTGCGTGGCCTTGTGGTCTAGTGGTATGATTCTCGCTTAGGGTGCGAGAGGTCCCGGATTCGATCTCCGGCAAGGCCCTGTTGTTGGAGCTGGTCTTTTTGGACACTTGAGTAGCTCACTGCTTGCGTCTGCTACGAGCCATCTAGCGGGTCACTTGGTGGTCGGGCAGGCTCACCACTTGGGGCACGTGCTACAGCCAACAACAGCGCTTCCGAAAGGGATACACAGTGTCGAGAAGGCTTTGACGAGTAGAACAACCACGACGGGTCGAAAACGAGTGAGAAGTGTGGGCATGCCGTCGCATTGAAGGCGGAGTATGTGAGGAAGGTCGTGGAGCATGTGTGAAGCGCGTAGGGTGCGTGCTGGCGGCGGAACATGTGGGCGTGCACATGGGTTTGCGTGGCCTTGTGGTCTAGTGGTATGATTCTCGCTTAGGGTGCGAGAGGTCCCGGATTCGATCTCCGGCAAGGCC
The DNA here is from genome assembly GCA_011800735.1 of Peronospora destructor. Classification (NCBI taxonomy): domain Eukaryota; phylum Oomycota; class Peronosporomycetes; order Peronosporales; family Peronosporaceae; genus Peronospora; species Peronospora destructor. The sequence goes on along the minus strand of WBRY01000010.1, from coordinate 569,041 downwards.
CTGTTGTTGGAGCTGGTCTTTTTGGACACTTGAGTAGCTCACTGCTTGCGTCTGCTACGAGCCATCTAGCGGGTCACTTGGTGGTCGGGCAGGCTCACCACTTGGGGCACGTGCTACAGCCAACAACAGCGCTTCCGAAAGGGATACACAGTGTTGAGAAGGCTTTGACGAGTAGAACAACCACGACGGGTCGAAAACGAGTGAGAAGTGTGGGCATGCCGTCGCATTGAAGGCGGAGTATGTGAGGAAGGTCGTGGAGCATGTGTGAAGCGCGTAGGGTGCGTGCTGGCGGCGGAACATGTGGGCGTGCACATGGGTTTGCGTGGCCTTGTGGTCTAGTGGTATGATTCTCGCTTAGGGTGCGAGAGGTTCCGGATTCGATCTCCGGCAAGGCCCTGTTGTTGGAGCTGGTCTTTTTGGACACTTGAGTAGCTCACTGCTTGCGTCTGCTACGAGCCATCTAGCGGGTCACTTGGTGGTCGGGCAGGCTCACCACTTGGGGCACGCGCTACAGCCAACAACAGCGCTTCCGAAAGGGATACACAGTGTTGAGAAGGCTTTGACGAGTAGAACAACCACGACGGGTCGAAAACGAGTGAGAAGTGTGGGCATGCCGTCGCATTGAAGGCGGAGTATGTGAGGAAGGTCGTGGAGCATGTGTGAAGCGCGTAGGGTGCGTGCTGGCGGCGGAACATGTGGGCGTGCACATGGGTTTGCGTGGCCTTGTGGTCTAGTGGTATGATTCTCGCTTAGGGTGCGAGAGGTCCCGGATTCGATCTCCGGCAAGGCCCTGTTGTTGGAGCTGGTCTTTTTGGACACTTGAGTAGCTCACTGCTTGCGTCTGCTACGAGCCATCTAGCGGGTCACTTGGTGGTCGGGCAGGCTCACCACTTGGGGCACGTGCTACAGCCAACAACAGCGCTTCCGAAAGGGATACACAGTGTTGAGAAGGCTTTGACGAGTAGAACAACCACGACGGGTCGAAAACGAGTGAGAAGTGTGGGCATGCCGTCGCATTGAAGGCGGAGTATGTGAGGAAGGTCGTGGAGCATGTGTGAAGCGCGTAGGGTGCGTGCTGGCGGCGGAACATGTGGGCGTGCACATGGGTTTGCGTGGCCTTGTGGTCTAGTGGTATGATTCTCGCTTAGGGTGCGAGAGGTTCCGGATTCGATCTCCGGCAAGGCCCTGTTGTTGGAGCTGGTCTTTTTGGACACTTGAGTAGCTCACTGCTTGCGTCTGCTACGAGCCATCTAGCGGGTCACTTGGTGGTCGGGCAGGCTCACCACTTGGGGCACGTGCTACAGCCAACAACAGCGCTTCCGAAAGGGATACACAGTGTCGAGAAGGCTTTGACGAGTAGAACAACCACGACGGGTCGAAAACGAGTGAGAAGTGTGGGCATGCCGTCGCATTGAAGGCGGAGTATGTGAGGAAGGTCGTGGAGCATGTGTGAAGCGCGTAGGGTGCGTGCTGGCGGCGGAACATGTGGGCGTGCACATGGGTTTGCGTGGCCTTGTGGTCTAGTGGTATGATTCTCGCTTAGGGTGCGAGAGGTTCCGGATTCGATCTCCGGCAAGGCCCTGTTGTTGGAGCTGGTCTTTTTGGACACTTGAGTAGCTCACTGCTTGCGTCTGCTACGAGCCATCTAGCGGGTCACTTGGTGGTCGGGCAGGCTCACCACTTGGGGCACGTGCTACAGCCAACAACAGCGCTTCCGAAAGGGATACACAGTGTTGAGAAGGCTTTGACGAGTAGAACAACCACGACGGGTCGAAAACGAGTGAGAAGTGTGGGCATGCCGTCGCATTGAAGGCGGAGTATGTGAGGAAGGTCGTGGAGCATGTGTGAAGCGCGTAGGGTGCGTGCTGGCGGCGGAACATGTGGGCGTGCACATGGGTTTGCGTGGCCTTGTGGTCTAGTGGTATGATTCTCGCTTAGGGTGCGAGAGGTTCCGGATTCGATCTCCGGCAAGGCCCTGTTGTTGGAGCTGGTCTTTTTGGACACTTGAGTAGCTCACTGCTTGCGTCTGCTACGAGCCATCTAGCGGGTCACTTGGTGGTCGGGCAGGCTCACCACTTGGGGCACGCGCTACAGCCAACAACAGCGCTTCCGAAAGGGATACACAGTGTTGAGAAGGCTTTGACGAGTAGAACAACCACGACGGGTCGAAAACGAGTGAGAAGTGTGGGCATGCCGTCGCATTGAAGGCGGAGTATGTGAGGAAGGTCGTGGAGCATGTGTGAAGCGCGTAGGGTGCGTGCTGGCGGCGGAACATGTGGGCGTGCACATGGGTTTGCGTGGCCTTGTGGTCTAGTGGTATGATTCTCGCTTAGGGTGCGAGAGGTTCCGGATTCGATCTCCGGCAAGGCCCTGTTGTTGGAGCTGGTCTTTTTGGACACTTGAGTAGCTCACTGCTTGCGTCTGCTACGAGCCATCTAGCGGGTCACTTGGTGGTCGGGCAGGCTCACCACTTGGGGCACGTGCTACAGCCAACAACAGCGCTTCCGAAAGGGATACACAGTGTTGAGAAGGCTTTGACGAGTAGAACAACCACGACGGGTCGAAAACGAGTGAGAAGTGTGGGCATGCCGTCGCATTGAAGGCGGAGTATGTGAGGAAGGTCGTGGAGCATGTGTGAAGCGCGTAGGGTGCGTGCTGGCGGCGGAACATGTGGGCGTGCACATGGGTTTGCGTGGCCTTGTGGTCTAGTGGTATGATTCTCGCTTAGGGTGCGAGAGGTTCCGGATTCGATCTCCGGCAAGGCCCTGTTGTTGGAGCTGGTCTTTTTGGACACTTGAGTAGCTCACTGCTTGCGTCTGCTACGAGCCATCTAGCGGGTCACTTGGTGGTCGGGCAGGCTCACCACTTGGGGCACGTGCTACAGCCAACAACAGCGCTTCCGAAAGGGATACACAGTGTCGAGAAGGCTTTGACGAGTAGAACAACCACGACGGGTCGAAAACGAGTGAGAAGTGTGGGCATGCCGTCGCATTGAAGGCGGAGTATGTGAGGAAGGTCGTGGAGCATGTGTGAAGCGCGTAGGGTGCGTGCTGGCGGCGGAACATGTGGGCGTGCACATGGGTTTGCGTGGCCTTGTGGTCTAGTGGTATGATTCTCGCTTAGGGTGCGAGAGGTCCCGGATTCGATCTCCGGCAAGGCCCTGTTGTTGGAGCTCGTCTTTTTGGACACTTGAGTAGCTCACTGCTTGCGTCTGCTACGAGCCATCTAGCGGGTCACTTGGTGGTCGGGCAGGCTCACCACTTGGGGCACGCGCTACAGCCAACAACAGCGCTTCCGAAAGGGATACACAGTGTCGAGAAGGCTTTGACGAGTAGAACAACCACGACGGGTCGAAAACGAGTGAGAAGTGTGGGCATGCCGTCGCATTGAAGGCGGAGTATGTGAGGAAGGTCGTGGAGCATGTGTGAAGCGCGTAGGGTGCGTGCTGGCGGCGGAACATGTGGGCGTGCACATGGGTTTGCGTGGCCTTGTGGTCTAGTGGTATGATTCTCGCTTAGGGTGCGAGAGGTCCCGGATTCGATCTCCGGCAAGGCCCTGTTGTTGGAGCTGGTCTTTTTGGACACTTGAGTAGCTCGCTGTTTAGAGCTTCGCTGGAAATGATACACAAAGGACGAATTCGCTACAAGTCGCTGTATGGAATATTTCTTGGTTCAATTTGCCCGTAGCATATTTCTCGCAATCCATTCAAAGTGTGGCTGGCAAGTTGTTCCACTTTATTAAGAACATATAAAATTTGTGATAGATTGCGCTTTATATATGTCAGCGCGGCTGGCGCAATCGATAGCGTATCAGATTTTGAATCTGGGGGTTGCGGGTTCGAGTCACGCGTCGCGTGTTTTAGAACTCTCCGACACTTTTTGCAAATTCTATTCTGATACTGTGGCTTTACTCGACAAACTAAAGACGCTATAATTGACAATCAGCACCGATGGCGTTCGTGGCGACAGCTCGTTGCGGCCTTCGCTGCGTCTTTCGCTCGTATCTGTCCACTTCTCTGCTCGCTTCTCCGATACTGTCCACTGCGTTTTCTTCTCAGCAGCAATGGCAATGCTCGCCATGCGGCATGAACCCTTTTTTCTTGTCAGGCGGCGTCAACAGGAGCTTTGTGCGCACCAAAGTGAGCGAGCGAGCTTTGCGCCGTAAGAATTTGCGCAAGATGAAGTGCCAGAAGGGAAGCAAGGTGCCAATGCTCAAGGGAACGCTGCGAAAGCTGTACATGCGCACGCATCCTGATCTGTTTGGACGGTATCCGGAGCAACAGCGTGCGAACGAGGAGTCGTATAAAGAGCTGCTGGGCATCTTGGACGCCATTGAGAAGCACAATGTGTTCCCTCCAGCCAAGACGTTGGTACTGCCATTTTTTCTGAAAACGCCAGTGGAGGGTGAGTTCAAGAAGGTGGATCTACAGCTGCGCACGACCGGCGGCGCTTGCAACACGTTGGTGGAAGAGGCTTTGGGTCGGTTCTTTGGTGAGTGTGACCTTCCGCAGGCATTTCAGTGGGGCGAGGGCAGCTGGGGAAAAAGTATGGGTAAAGACGCAGTAGAAAACTCGAATTTGGACTTCGACGAGGAGCAAGAAGAATTGGCCACAACGAGCGAGGGGATAGCTCAGCAGTCAGAACCAGCCTTTAATCCAGATCACAGCGGCACAACTATGGAGGATGCATCGATTGAGAACGTGCTAAGTGAACTAAATGATGTGTTTGAGATCATTGCTGCTGTGCCGTTGATGGATGAGGAGGAGTATGGTGAGCTGCGGGAGCACTTCGAAAAGGGTCGGGGGCTAGACGAGATTGATGAACGCGGCTACATGATCAAGGCAGGCACGCACAAGATTTGGAAGGGTGAGCGCAATCTTAAGAACGTGACTGACGGCGCGGACACCGACTCAGCTCTCATTTTGCAGCGAATCTTGTTGCACACGCTTAACATTGAGAGAAAAGTGCGCGAGATGCTCGCAAATGGTGGTACCGACCCCGATGACGAACCAGAAGCGAGCAGCATCACCAGTTAAAGTTTACATTAAACATGGTGCAGCACCTCAGTAGTCCCGACTAATTTTTGAAGATGGTCGCGCCTTGACTTCACAATTTTCACTAACATGTGTTTACACCACGTAGTAATCACAGCTCCCTGTAGATTGCTTCCAGCATATTGAGCCATAGCGAAAGCCCATGTCGTGACAGTGGTCACCTACAATTATGCAGCGGGGTATGCCCTTGAGCGCATTCATGAAGGCGTACTGGCCCAAAGAAAAGCTGTTACAGAATAGCGAGTGCTGCGGAAAACTCAGTCCAATATAGTGTGCGATCATTCCTGAGCTGCGTGTCCAAGTTAAAGTACGAGCTTGGGTAATTCAGCAGCATTTGTGATGCCCGAAAGACGTGACTCCACATGGCCTTAGAGAACTAAGGCCATGAGCTTAAGCCGAGATCATACAGCCAACCACATATCGACATCTTTCACATATATGTTTCCTGCGTGGCAAAACATTGGAATCTCGAATGCACGGCACTTACATTAGTTATATACAGCGACGTCCAGGTAGGTGCCATGTCCACAGGCACACAAATAATAGGAGCTCACCTCCACAACAAAAGAACCTTGCCACGACTCGCTAAGTATATGAAAAACACAGTCATCTACTCTTGCTTGACCGACGATGGGATAGTCGCGGAGGCTGAGCCTGTGGCAAAATGCTTCTTGAGCCTGGGCAGCACAAGGCATCCCACTGCCGCCACAAAAATAAGTTGCACCGTGGTGGCCGTGTCAATAATGTCTCCTCGCGTTCGCAACTCCCGCAAGATGAGGCCAGCTTTGCAGCTCAGGAAGTTGTACGGGATAAGTCCGATGAGCGGACCCAGCGTAAACTGGCCCAGCGGAATAGCCAAGTGCGGTGACGCCATGTTGATGAACCAGTTGGGCGTGAACGGGAAAACACGCAGAAACACCATGTACAGCGCCATTTCGTCGCGGTGTATATCCAGCATACCACGCAGCATGTCCAGCTTGTGCGGGAAGAAGCGCGTAACCACGCGGCGACCCAAGTGGCGCGAAAGCAGGAACATGAATACAGACCCCAGTGTATTGTAAACGAGGCAGAGCGGAAATCCCAGCGTCACGCCGAATAATGCGCCGCCCAGAAGGTTGAAGAATACGGTGCCAGGAATAGCGAATGTCTGCAGATACAGGTAGCAGCTCATGTGTGCGAGCAACAGCGCACCCGTTCGGTGCTCTGACAAACTCTGCAGCGTCTCTCCCAGCTGCTGAGCCGCCTCCAGGGTTGTCGGTAATCGCAGCGTAGCCCATTCGGCGTCCGCCAGTGCTGAAATCACCAGCAAGTGCAGCGTTGCGCCAAGTAGCGCCGTGCTGACGACAAAGATTATACCAAGACGCTGCACATCCTCATGCCATCCCTTCGAAGGATCAAATGATGAGGCAGAAAGCTTCTCTGCATCGCTAGTCATGGCGTTATCGTCTGTGGCAAACAGGGCAGAGGACTCTGGCATCCGTGGACGTGAGCAAGTCCTGGACGCCAGGTTAGGAGTAAAATCACTACGCCTCTTTTTAGACAGCAACCAGCTCATTTTGAAGTTGTTCTAATTGCTCGTCTGTTCTTAATTTTGAAATACCTAGAATAGTAGTCTAAAAAGAATTAATTAGTCAACCTTCTACTGCTATTGATAATCAAAGAGCACCAGGTCGGAAAGAAAAGCTGCATGCAACAAAAACTCTTTCATAAATTCCATTTTTCGCGTTCTTCAGAACCCCTGTCATATTGAGTAAACGTCCTTCTTAACAAAAACAATAAATGACAATACGAAATACTCAGTCAACGGACGAAAAGCTTAACACGGTGCAAATAATGCCAAAAAGCGCCTTTCTCCGTCATGGTGTCTTTTTATGTGTGTTCTGATGCAAGGTCAGTAAAATAAAGAGCTTAATTACCGTTTCCATACAATCGAAGCGTCCGAACCATCCATCTCGGTATTTTATTTAAGAACAGGTATGGCGTTCGTGGCGACAGCTCGTTGCGGTCTTCGCTGCGTCTTTCGCTCGTATCTGTCCACTTCTCTGCTCGCTTCTCCGATACTGTCCACTGCGTTTTCTTCTCAGCAGCAATGGCAATGCTCGCCATGCGGCATGAACCCTTTTTTCTTGTCAGGCGGCGTCAACAGGAGCTTTGTGCGCACCAAAGTGAGCGAGCGGGCTTTGCGCCGTAAGAATTTGCGCAAGATGAAGTGCCAGAAGGGAAGCAAGGTGCCAATGCTCAAGGGAACGCTGCGAAAGCTGTACATGCGCACGCATCCTGATCTGTTTGGACGGTATCCGGAGCAACAGCGTGCGAACGAGGAGTCGTATAAGGAGCTGCTGGGCATCTTGGACGCCATTGAGAAGCACAATGTGTTCCCTCCAGCCAAGACGTTGGTACTGCCATTTTTTCTGAAAACGCCAGTGGAGGGTGAGTTCAAGAAGGTGGATCTACAGCTGCGCACGACCGGCGGCGCTTGCAACACGTTGGTGGAAGAGGCTTTGGGTCGGTTCTTTGGTGAGTGTGACCTTCCGCAGGCATTTCAGTGGGGCGAGGGCAGCTGGGGAAAAAGTATGGGTAAAGACGCAGTAGAAAACTCGAATTTGGACTTCGACGAGGAGCAAGAAGAATTGGCCACAACGAGCGAGGGGATAGCTCAGCAGTCAGAACCGGCCTATAATCCTGTAGATCGAAGAGCACCCGACGATCACTCCATTGAGACGATGCTTACGGAGTTGGACGATACCCTCCAACTTATTGCAGCAATGCCTTACCTTGATGATGAGGAAGAGCAGCAACGTGCCATTAAGATGCACTTTGAGCAGGGCGGAGGTTTGGACGACCTCGACTCTCAGGGCTACACGATCAAAGCAGGCGTGCTGATGATGTGGCAGGGTGAACGAGATTTAAACACGCTGGTTGAGAACGTGGATGCCGACTCAGCTCTCATTTTGCAACGAGTCCTAATGCACACACTCGACATTGAAAAGAAGCTGAATGAGTTTATTGCCAACGGAGGCGCTGACGATGAGGAGGATGCCGCTGATGTACAGAGCAAATAGAGCACAATAGAAGCTTAAGTAAAGTAGATGATCCATGTAGCCTTCAGCTTTTCAACGTATTTTTGCTACGTTTGTTTGTTTCGAGCCGATCATATTTACCAAAGCTAATGTTTCAACTGCTGTTTCCTAAGCTGAAATGCTGCCTCCAAGAGGTGTTTGCCAACAAGTGCTGGACCAAACAATGGCTTGACAGTCCGTTCTGGCGTTTCGGATGCCGGCCCCGGCTCAACCGTGCGCTCATGTCGCTACAGTTTCGCAAGCAGCAATTGAGCAGGTAGCAAAAACGTAGCCGAAGGCCTAATACTGCGCGAAGTCCTTTTGTTTCATGATGAAGCACTGCAACGATATTCGCCACCTTGTCCTGCGTCTTGGCCATATATCACTCGAATCACGAAACATGAGCAGACCGTGTAAATGTGTTCACGCAATTGACGGGCTCCAGAACTCAGCGCGGGAAAGTGCGTGGCAGACAGCAGCTTTTTACAGCAGACGCCAATCAAACTCTGGGCTCATAGGAACGAGCACACCGCATACCAAGTTTGAGTCGCTTATAAAGTGGCAGTAAAGCAACTGAATCTCTTTCATCCAGACCGAGGGCAAGATAACAGTTGCTGCAAGCTCGAATGCTGCCAAGAAGTGAAAGAAACACTGAAACACATCTGCTGGACATGCCCGTGCGCGCAAGCCTGCTGGCAGAAGCTCATCTGCCACTGGACAGAAGCATGATGGGAGCTTGGACGGATCCAGTGCTTCCTTGCAAACAATGCAAGCAGACGCGCGCCAGGACTATCTAAGGTGGTCCAGGAACAGCTTACCTGACACCACCCAGACGAGGCCGCCGCATACGCCGCCGTGTGGAAACGCATCTGGCACATCATGAGCAGCATTTGCATCACCAGCTTGTGGATACAACGCAACCGAGTGACGTTCCAGCAAGCGGACGTGACCATCACCGGCAGCGTTCACGTATTTTGAAAACCAGCATGAGACAACTTCGAGCGTAGCAAAGCGAGAGTGCTGGCAAACCGCCACCAAAATACAAGGCTCCCGTCTCATATTATGTCAACGTGCCATAGCCCGACAACCCTGAAAGCCGTCACCGCAGGTGACACGCCCCGTATAATCACCGGACTCGAAACGAGGAACCGGCATTGCTAACCAGGCTTAGCAGACATCCTGCAACCACTAAAGGTTACATAGACTCGTCTGCTCTCTCATCAAATGGAGTGGACGATGACGAACTACAAGTTGGACGATAGTGGTCGACACCTCCTTCACGACGATATCAGATTGTGTTGTCGCCAAGTTGCATGTTGTACGCACACCTCTACATGCATAATTATTGGGCCGTCTTGAAGATATTATTGCTCTTACACACACCAAGATCTTAAACACGGTACTGGTGACTTGCTTGCTGGCAAACAAAAGTACGATCCCATCAGCCTGGACAAGGAGAGCTGTGGCGTATCACAGATTCGGTCCCGCCGCACCGGATGTGTCTTGATTGAACCGGAAAAAAACATTACACTTGCTTCTGGATACTTTCGAGACTCCGCGGAGAGACGGTGATCGAGGCCCGGGTGATGCTCTACCAAGCCTTTGTGACCGACTGACTTGGTGACAGCCACCAATAGGACGCGAAATCGAGCGAGTAACCTCGCGACTTGATTCAAATCTTTCGGGACTTTTTCTTCCGCGGCTTTCTTCACGTCAGCAAGCGGGCAAGAAAATGATCTGAAGCTAGGTACTGATATCGCCATTGCCTCTAAGCCTCAGCAGAAGATTTATTGAATGCAGGACCTAAAACAACGCACATGTAATTTTGCTGTGCGAAGTTCATGAAATGTTGGTCTAGGTAGATTGCCAGAAGCTTGTGATGCGGTCGTGAGCAGCGTTGTGCGCTATGACCTCCGTGGTGGCAGGATCGAAAGATTTGAATCAAGTCGCGAGGTTACTCGCTCGATTTCGCGTCCTATTGGTGGCTGTCACCAAGTCAGCCGGTCACAAAGGCTTGGTAGAGCATCACCCGGGCCTCGATCACCGTCTCTCCGCGGAGTCTCGAAAGTATCCAGAAGCAAGTGTAATGTTTTTTTCCGGTTCAATCAAGACACATCCGGTGCGGCGGGACCGAATCTGTGATACGCCACAGCTCTCCTTGTCCAGGCTGATGGGATCGTACTTTTGTTTGCCAGCAAGCAAGTCACCAGTACCGTGTTTAAGATCTTGGTGTGTGTAAGAGCAATAATATCTTCAAGACGGCCCAATAATTATGCATGTAGAGGTGTGCGTACAACATGCAACTTGGCGACAACACAATCTGATATCGTCGTGAAGGAGGTGTCGACCACTATCGTCCAACTTGTAGTTCGTCATGGTCCACTCAATTTGCTTGAATTACTAAAACTTAAAAGCTTCATGACCAGTGAAATGGTTTCACATCTTGTAGACCTTATTTAAAATGCATTAGAAAGATAAAAAGCTACCGACCTGTAGCCATAGATCGGAGAGACGTGGCTGAAGCGGCGGCAACAACATCCCCGAGAAAAAACGCGGGATGGGCGGCCAGGACCAGTAACTCGGGCCACATCGTTCTCGGAATGACAACAAACTAAAATTCTGAGTCTAGGGACGACGGCCACCGTGGGGCAGGCGACGCCTATCAGCCGATGAATAAATGTCGCCCGCGTATGCCTCGCACGTTTATCACGCACCGCCTGCCCTTTTCGGCGCAACACGTTCCAGAGTTGCGGCTACGAGACGCACGTAGATAGTATAACAACAACTACCGCAAAACCGTCTCTGCGATGAGGATCTCAGTGAGATTTGCATCTGTTGAATATGCTGCTAGCACGCACTGGTAGGAGGCAAACTCCTATCGAATAGTCGCAAGTTCTCACCGGAAGAGATTATGCAGCTGGTGCGTACACATAGGGCATTAGCAATTTGGCTTTTAATAAGTAGCTAAGGCCTCGAAGAGTCAACGCAGTGTTCTGTACTGCTGACGCTAACTTATAGCCAGATAAGGGCAAAAGAGCCAGAGATAGCGTAAACCAGCCCTTCCGAATCCACTACAGTATCAAGGCGGTGTGAATCGGCTCTAGCCGTTTCTGTTTTGACTCACACTGGCTATTGATAGTGGCGACTGGCTGGTTACAGCAGCAAAACTCCATACTCGGTAGCAATGAAAATGCCTCATTTCGGAAAGGTCGAGCTCGCTTGAATTGGTCGTTTTTGACTCTTGATGTCCATAGTAAAACCTTATCAAAGTCATACCATGATGACCGTGTTGCCACTTGTTGACACGTCCGCGCCCGTCAGTAAGAAGCGACGTCGCAGTATTGAGCCTGTGGAATCAAGCAAGATCCTAATACTGCCACTAAGCATGTCCTCAAGCCCCGTGCGTGCGACACTGCAACCGACAAGCGCCACGGACACTGTCAACAAGAGTGAAGACTTGCTGCGTTGTAGTCTCATGGGTCTTTCCCTGCAGCTCAAGCTCAAGATGATTCTCGTCGAAGCCTGGGCCTCCGACATGAACAGTGTCGTGATGGAACGGAACCTCTTTGCTATTGCTAAAGAGCTTGCTATTTTGAAAGAAATGGGCGTCTATGAGCAACACACGTGCGTACGTTTCCTCGAGCTTGCACGTAATCGGATGGCGCAACTTTTGGAGCAGACGGAGCGTTACGAGACGCTTCATATGAAGGCAGAGCAGATGTGGACGATGGCACTTATCCAGGCACAAGAGACTGTCAGTTCACCGCCCAGCAGTCCCTCTAACGTGAGTGAATTCCCGCTACTGAGCGGGTTTGACGCCAGTAGTCGTGACATTTCCGTGCTGTGGCGTGCCATGTCCATTGCACGTGACCGTGGTGCCCAGCTCTGGCACGAGAACAAGCCTGAGCAGGCGCTCCCTTTTTTGCTAGCTGCTGACTCGTACATGAAGCGCTTTACGCTCAAGTATCAACGTCTCAAAGTGGATCACGCAATGGTGGACACGCTGCAGAAACCAGTTATGGAACTAAAACGACGCACGTATTTGCGTGTATCATTTGCTGAAGAAATACAAGTTATGGGAGTGGCAGATGCTGAGGTGGATCGAACACCTATTAGCCCTACCAAGCCGTCAAAATTGGAGTCTCTGCTGCTCCGTACGTCGCGTGAGTTCCCAACGCCCCCATTTTAGATCAGAATTTATCAAGTTGCAGAGGAAGGCCCGTACGCTAGTTAGATAACTTAATCATGAAACCTCACGAAGCAGTTTTAGACGCATTTTACGTGGTGTAGACTTTTTTGCTTCATGAACGAGCATCTTGTCTTGGTGTCTGATCTGACTCATTGAAGTGTTGACTTGACTTGAGCCTGCAATAAGGCCTAACGTCTACTGGAGCTACTGAATACATCTTGTCAGACGACATGAACTGGCGTGAAGGAAGTCGACATGTAGCATGCACTGTATTTATTTGCTTTAAAATCTATCGAGCTGTCGCCGTCACCTTCATGCTCGTGAGCGCCGATATCCAGGTGTCATTTCCATTGTTATTCGAACAGACGAGATAAAGGCGCTCGACGTCGCGTTGCAAACGTGTTGCTTTGTACAGACACGAAACTCGACGTGTTGTATTCAAAGCAGGCGAGTTGTCCGGAACAAGCGCACGCGTAGCTCTTCGTCCACAGCGCTCAACTGGTACCAGGTCTACGCTTTCAGCTTCCAGAGTTTCAGCTTGAAGCCGAAAAAGTCCGATGCGGTGGACGAGAAGGCCGACAGAACTACCACACGCGTGATGTTGTACAGTAGCGGGTTCATAGTCAAGCCTGACACCTTGTTGGGCGAGTTTAGCTCCTGCAAAAAAAGATCTCGGACACTCGACGTTAACAAGGTGCTCACATTTGCAATGGTCCATGGACGCAAAATAAAAGCATTCTAAAACCAACCTTGAGCAGTTTACACGCGAGCTTCAATACGTTATTGGAGACGAGAAGCTTATCTTTCTTGTGTGGCTTTGCCAGCAGCCGAAGATAAACGTTCATCTGGTCAGTCACAGCGCCAACAAAAAGGTAAGCTTACAACAAGCAGCAAGCAATTCGATGTCGAAAAATACCTGCTCAGTCAAAAGCAGCGACGTGTTTTGGTACTTCTTGTTGATGTTAGAGCCCAGCATCATGAAACGCAACATGAACACACTGCATGGACAAGAAATAGACAGCCAGAGAGTTATAGACAAACATTAAAAGGTAACACCACACGTAACGTACGAGGACAGCATGCACCAAATCGCGACTTCAATCCCGATAATACTTTCAGCCGATAGCGAGCCAGATCCATCCGATACAGCCTGCATTCCCATGACGACAAGCAGCACAAGGATGACAAGGAACGACGTCGAGACGATTTCGTCAGCTGCACGTTGGCGGCCTTGACGCTTCAGCCAAGTGCGGCCACCACGTAGCGAAATCCAGGCTTTAATGTTCATCACATTTTTCAAACGGAAGTGGGGCAGGTTCGCCAAACGGGAGCGCCGCGACGACGTTAGCGCCGTAAAGCACTTAGCATACCTATCAAAGCAATACAGGAAATACGTAAGTTTTTGTCCACGGCGCACCAAACTCAGCTGAATTACAGGAATCGACGGTGATACGTGACTTCGGCGTCTGCAAAAGCAGCAAAAATGATCGATGCCAAATAGTACGTTGACAACATGCACGAAATTGAAATAACGGATGCGCCAGACGCAAGTTCCTGAGCGTGCAACCACAGACGATCCACAGAGAGCTCCTTGGACAATTGAGAAATCCACATGAGCATATCAAGCGGTTCCTGCGTCAGATTGAGGCAATCAAATTCCTGACACTTCGTCGCACATCGCAATGCAACCGGTACGAGTGCAAGCACTATCGCAGACAGCTCTGCGACCTTGCGATAGAACATCCGAATCGATGTAGCTTTAACCTAAAAGCAGAGTATATCAGTGACATGCTACTACCGATGAAAGTTACATGCACTCGTCTCAAATTAACAGAACAGTGATGCACCTTTGCAAGAATTGTATTCCGTAGCTCAGTGATCGACATGGCGCGCTTTACGGGAGAGCCTTCTTCCCACACACAAACAGTCACGCGTCTTCTAGCAAACTGTTCGTCACGTTCCAATCCCATCCCCAAGGGCACACGTGGTGGCAATGACATTGGTGGCAACGACATTGGTGGCAACGACATTGGTGGCAACGACATTGGTGGCTTCCCAACTGAGTGCCGTAGTACCTAGAAACACCCAACAAAATTAAAGATATGTAAGTTTTGCATGCACAAATGTAACATTCTAGCCAAAAGTCGTACGCGTTTAGGAGAGGACGGGGCGGAGATGCTTTTGTGTGGAAAGATGTCGTCATTGGGGTTTGCTTCCTCACTGGATGAGGACGAATTACCGCTCTCTTCGTCACTATCTGTGCCATCAGAGTTCTCCGATTCCGCCAGTGCTGACCCAAGTCCTGACGTTAGAGGAAAATTATCCAACCCGGAGCTGCAAACATTGTCAAGCACTTGTTTGACGGGGGAGAGGATCTTGCAGGCCGGGTCGGCAATATCTGGCGTCTGCAATGCACTTGACACGCGACTGTAACCAATAGCTACGAGAAACAGCAGGAAGATCGGAAAGAACACCTCAAACGAGTTGTGTGCCGACGTGGCCTTGTGATGGAAAATGTAAATGCATACAGCCACAATATGGAGCATGTAGAGTGCTGTTGCTGTCTGATAGAACCACGGCTTGTGACTCCAAAACTTGGCATGGAACGGCACACAGAGTGCACGTATAAGACCTTCCTGCACAAGTTTACGGTCATGGCTTGCAGGTTTTGTATGAAAGAGTGCCGACCTACACAATTACAGCCAAATAGAAGCAGTACAATTACTATTAGGATCATATTTAGATTACAACTAGTGGATTCGCACCCTTTAATCAAGTCAAAGTCAATGAGCTCGCGTCTAAGATTCATCTCGCGCTTAAGACGTTGATGCTGTAGTAAGACTTCAGGAGAAGAGTCGGCTTTACGATGCATTCGCTTGGGATTCAAACGCCGCGGTGGCGTGGAGAATTCCTCGTCCATGGCCAGTCGAGTGTTCTTGCCAGCAAGCAAGTCAAATGCTATCGTTAGCGAAGATTGGATAATGAATGAATGATAGAGCGACAGCGGACGTGGGGTTTGATATCCTGTGAAAAGCGATGATCAAGGTGACAGTTTTGTGATCCAAAGTCGAGGAAAAGAGCTGGAACCTGTAAAAACTAGAGTTACGCGATGTCGGACGCGAATGAAAGCGGATGCGAAAAGTCGCACGAAACCAACCAAGCAAAAGCCAAGTGGTTGTTATGGTCTGCAGTAAGTAATTCGACAATTGGACACCATCACGAACAGCTCAACTGCTTTTCTACATTGTGCCAGTGCTGAGTCGTGTCACGAAATACAGCACACTACACGATTGTGCCCTGCGCGACATTTGCGGAGCTCTCTGCTGAATCTCAAGTCGATTTGAGCTGCATAGCTACTCTCGCGTATCTTGCTGGTTCTGTCAGCAGTAAACTTCTAGAGCTTTCGTCGCTTGAAGCTGCCTGTAGAGCACCTGCGTCGACACATGGTCACCAACGCTACCAGTACGCCGGTAAAAAGGGCCAGATGCACAGTAAATAGCAGCGGACTCGTCCAGAAACCACACACTACGCCCTTCCACCCCTGCGACACCAGCACCACGAGCAAGCGAGTGAAAAAGTAATCGTCAGAGCAAGTAACAACACATTCTCTTTCTTTTTACCTTAATCTCACGACGTATCAATGCGTTTTTACCATATTGAATTGACAAGAATTGCCCCACATTAGCTGGTACTGGCTGTTCCTGAACAGGGTTAACACCGTCGTGAATATTCACAAACTTATGCTGTAAAGGAAAGAGAGATTTGCGCGGCACGCAACCACCACAACACATGTGCTTTGTGTGTGCTTGCAGTCCCTCTGAACAGCACATGAGATTGTCTTCCATGTCGTAATCCGGTGGCACCAGGATATTCTCGCGATCAAGCATCACTTTCTCAGACGTCAACTCCACGTACCAATAGATATCCACCCACGCTGTGATGTCCGTCGTATCGTATACGCGAATGCACGGATCGTGCAATTTAGGGTCGGACCAATAGAACTCGTGGTTCTCCGTGTCGTACGTGAGCTTCACTTTATGTGGGATATCGTCTTTGCGGTCGTACACCGTGAGTCCAACGGCTTCGAACTCGCTCTTTAGTGCCGAAATCTCGGCGCACGTAGCGTTCATGACGCCCAGATCCACATCATATTCCCATGGTATAAGACCGTCATCGCGATGTACGCCCAATAGCGTGCCCTTGTCCAGCCAATACTCGACGTTGTGACGTGTGAGAATGCACGAGGTTTTCGTCAGTAGCGACGACATGTGCACGCGCGTATCACATTTGCTATACAAAGCCCGCAGCATCTGAAGTGCTGCCATTATAACTAGCAAACAAATCAACCAGTACAGGATCTGCTGGCGTAGCGGCCTGGACGCAGTCACAGGCACACGGTGTGGTAGCATTGGAGTCTGCAGCACCTTTTAATCTGTCGTAGTCGCATTATCGAGTATAAGTACGAAACTGATGCACTATATAGCATTCATCGTCTGCGTGCCTTGATTTCGATGACGCCGAGATGGTCGTCGTGCGTCTAGAGCAATGCAAAGCTAGTTAGATGACAGCTACCAACCAACGTGCGCTGTGTTAAAAAGTCTGACGTCTCGTTTGAAAACAACAAACGATGGCGCTATTGTCAAGCCATTGCAGTCCGCTTGATGCGAATGGTTTTCTATGGCCTTTACGTTCAGAGATGGTGACTTCCAGTCCCGATCTTTGGTGGCCTTTATGGTGGTAAAAGCAAAGAGGAGCATGCAGCAGCATACAAGGACGCAAATTACTTGCGAGTCTTGTTAGCTTTCGACGTGGGGATTATACCATTTTGCTGTTGTTGTTATTGATACGTGCCGATACGAGACCATCATGGTGAACGAACGCAAATAGCGGTCACGAGGCTCCAGAAAGAATTGACTGAACATTAAACTCTTGCAACAAAGAAAAAGACGCAGCAGCTTGTTCAGGTTGCAGTAAGCAAGGAAACAGCCAGCGACATTGAAGTGTCTGAGCTCATGCTTCAGCAACAGCAGCAACAGTGCCGATGACAACCATTTGGCAGAACCCCTTCAAAGCGAAAAGTTGTCCTTACCGTCTCCAATGGTACTATAAACAAAGGCGTACGCTCACGATCCAAACCGCGTCATGTCCAAAAGTCATGCCCCATACCAGAACTAGAGTCGTATGTCCTCGCGTACGTATCGGCACGCAATATAGAGCCTGCATTGCCATATCAAGGACTTATATCATACAACGACTCTTCCAAGTATATGACATGTATCATAACGTTACACATCTAAACACACCTCAGCTCTGTTTCAAGTGCTTTTGTCTTACTTGTTTAACCATGATAACCTCATTGAGAATACAGAGCCATGCACTGCTTATGCTCCGACTAATGGCTACACCTTGTGTACTTCTAGCAATACCTACTCAGATGACACATCATACTAAAATGTATCCATCTCACGCTCGGCCAATCTCCAAAGGAGCCAATAACTTGATCTTTGTATGATATTCGGACCCGACAGTTTTGAGAGGGCGGGAAGAAGCCGAAGCGAAGCAGTCTTAGGAAAGCAGTAGATACATCTCCATCTTTTATAGAAGCTGCCACTCTCTCTTCTTCTTCATTGAGACTATGGAGTTTGAAGAGATCCAAGACGTCGTTACTGTCTTCTTGCGGGAATTACGTATGTTTTCGTATGACCATCATTCTGGCCATTATATTGTCTTTTTGGTGTATTAACAATCGAATTCTTGTCACAATAATGTAGTGGGTGGAAAAGAATACATTAAGACCGAAGCCACACGGCTACAGATCCGACGACCATCACGTCTCAAGACGCTCTTTACCAATATCATTGGTGTACTGGAAGAGAGCGAGCAGATACGAGCCTTAGAAGCACTCATCAGTCTCGTACGCAGCAGCTGTGGAAATGTCGAGGCCTGCTCCACTTCTGGTCTCCAACGAGAAATCCTGGGCTTTCTGAGTGAACGAGGTCTGTTTGCAGACCCAAGTTTACCTCACACAGTGCTTAAGAAACTACTCAAAGTGTTTCTGTACTTGGCTTACCATTCGGTAAGTATTGATGATATCCAAGCTATGCTTGCAGTGTTCCGCAGCAAGCGGATGGTGCATGAAGAGCCAAACGATCAGGCAGTGAGCTATTATTTGTCGACGCTCGAGATGATCGCTCGTGATTCATTCGGACCGGCATCCTTTTTTGATCTAAACGGCGAGTTTTCAGGGCTTTTGATGCCGGTACTGCCGGCTTTTCCAAACAATGGATACACTTTTTGTGCGTGGATAAAGTTTGAGCTTTTGCCTGAAGCAGTGGCGCCGCTGTTTATTTTTTGTGGCAAAACGGGAGTGGGTATCATGTGCTCATTCTTGCGCTCGTCATTGATGATTACGAGTTTTGATAAACGAAAAAATGACGGACACGTGGAAGTCCCTGATCTTATCACGCCTGGAAGGTGGCACTTTTTGTGTATCACGCACACACATCGCCAGTTTCGTGGATCGAAGCTGGATGTGTATCTTAACTCGGAATTGCGCCAGAGTGTACGGCTGGCATACCCAAATACAGCCCTTATGGCTCCTGTTGTGAAGGCATATCTGGCTATGCGTGAAAGCAACGGTTCCAACTCTCTGCGGATTCTGCTCGGACCCACGGCACTTTTTGGACAGGCTCTGCTAGCCAGCATCATTAATAGTATCCACAGTGTTGACGAGTACGATGCGCTAGTATTTCAGTTCAATTCGTACATCTCGTCGTCGTCCACGTCATCGAGTGCTGGTGTCAATGGGGCCTCGGGGGCGTCCGGAGGATTGAACGCTGCTGGGAGCCCAACTGACGGATTGCTGCTCGCCTATGATGCACGGCACTGCGACCGACTAAAAGGTTTGTGTTATGATTCCAGCGGCAATGACTATCATGCAGCTGCTGCTAGTGCAGGAGTTAGACTGAGGCATGCTGGAACGTTTAAGCAAGTGGTGGCACAGTTAGGTGGCCCGCTTGTCTGTCTCCCGTTGCTAGTGACATCTACTACTGCGGCTATCTCCAATGTCACAGCATCTGATCTGGATGGAAACGACACGTTAGAGTCGTCTTCAGCTGCAGGAAACACTTTGAAAGGATCAAGTGGTGCGTTGATGACGCAGTTCGACGAGGATTCAGACTTTCTCAAACAAATGAGTGACCTGATTGCGCGTCCAATGGGTGTGCTCAGTATTCCGAGGGTTGTGTTGCTAATCGCTGAGATTATGCGCCATTCACTGGTCAACAAATTTATCTTTCGACGCAGCCATGGTGTGCGCCTTATGGCATTGCTGATGCGCTCATTGCCACCGGAGTACCTGACACTAGATCTTTTGATTGCAGTCGAGCGGTTGCGCGACGCAGTAATCTCGGACCGAATTCTGGCGGACGAGATATATAAATTTTTGCTGTTCAACTTTCGGGTTTGGGTGAACGCACCCGTGGATCTTCAAGACACTATGTTTGACAAACTCGAAATTATGACCCGTAAGGACACAAAGAACCTATCTCCAGCTTCTACACGCCACTATTTGCGTTGTCTATCGTGGATTTACTGGAAGATTCCCACTACAACGACACTCCGGCGCGCTCGGAAATTTTCTCCAGAGGAGATTGGTCTATTGCGAAAGCGTGTTTTGGCAATGATCCAGATTGTATTATGCGAATCCTCCCCTGCGAAGGTAGCACCTTCAGTGATGCCGTTTCCTGGGAAGGGCAAGGAAGTGAAGTCTCAGCTGTCTTATGAAAGCACACGCTCTCTTATCTTCTGCATGATTGGCAAGCCTAGCAACCCCATGATCCCTGGAATGAACATTGATGGAACACCGACCCTCCATGAGATGGGATCGTCAGATGGAGCGTCATCGTCGGCAACCGTCTCGTCTTCGTCGAGCGCGAAGAACATGTCTGAGAGTGATCTCGATGGTAGTGGATCAGTTATAGAAAATGTGCCAGAAACAGATTTACCCGACTTGCTGCATCTATTGATTGAACTATCGGTACAGCCTACAGCTCCTGCAGGAATGCTGGACCTCTTTGGCCGCCTGGGGGGTCTTCGTATTTGGCTGCCATTGCTTGGATTTTCGAACGATGTTATTCGCGTGATGACTCTGCGATTGCTGCGAACGTTCTTGTTCTTGAAATGCGAGTGTAGCCAAGAGCGGGAATTGGTTAACAGTCCGGATAAAATCCAGCTTTCTGTTGGGGATGCATACTTGATCATTCATTCACTGAAACCTGAGGAGAGACCGGTCTCCATTGGGGTATACTCTGAAGTTCTGCTCATGGTTTTAGGAATTGAAGTGACGGAAAAGGACGTGAAGGCGTTAGATGGGAAAACGGCAGCATATGATTTTCTTGTCGATGAGAATGTGCTGACCACCGCGACAATTTGGCACGATAACATGATGTCTGCCTTTCTAGGACTCTTGCGTGCCAGCTCTGTTACTATTCGCATGGTTGCTATCCGTCACCTAAAGATTATATTTGCGTCGTCCACCGTTGCCAGCGCGATTAATCGCCACGTCCTGATCTTTGGAAGTATATCAAACATGGGTGGAACTGCTACTGAATCATCGACAACAGAGCAAGTACCCATTATTGAGGCTATACTTAGTCTCCGTGGAGACTCGGAGTGCCAACACGAAACTTCACCATCACCCCCGGCATCGCTGTTCGGTATTCAGCTGCATGGGGGTTGGCCAGGTGTCACAAGGAGCCGGCTAAGAGATATGGTACTAAACACACAGGAACCCGATGAGGTTCGTGTAAATGCGCTGTACTCTATCATCACGCAGGATGACGTTGATTTTGTGCGCGGCTTGTTGGCATTGCACGGGGATGGCGACCGCAAGAAGCAAGGTGTAAGTGCAAGCTGCTTCAACGATATGTCAAGTCGCATGAAATTAGCACTTTTGGAATTGATGTCCGTATTCCAGCCTGGTGGATGTGTGGATTTCATTACTCTTATGTCGTACGACGTTATTTCGTCCATGATCTGCCTGGAAGTGAAAACGAACGAAATAGCGTGGTTCTTGCTCCAGGACCCGTTTACTACTCTATCGCGCTTCATCGCCTCTACTGAGGAATTGGAGGTAGTTGTGGTGTCATTACTTAAGACCACATTGGACAAAATGAACGAAATCCTCTCAGCGGAAATGAATCTGCGCATTAACGAAGGCACTCCATCACGCGAGTCTATCTTGTGGCGCAATGCCGAAAGTTTGGCCTCCCTGGCGGCTGCTGTAGTCCTTCACTACGATCCAGATACGCTAGGTGACGTTGATCCAAGCACATTGGTGAGTTTAGGAAGTGAAGACACGACCAAATGCTTGGTCTTCTGGAAGTGTGAGCGCGCTATTTGGCACGAAGCTGAGCTTGTGGACTCAATTTTGGGTATTTGGCAGCACTTTGCATCTCATTTCCACTCGAATTCAGATGCAAGTTTTGCGCGACGATCCAGCAATGCATTTAGCCGCCGTGGCAGTACGCCATCGCGCTCGATGGAGAGTAGTTTGCATAGCCCTCCACCCTTGTGCTCCTTTGCGCGATCTAATGCTGGTGCGAGTATGCTTGGATTTGGTTTTAACCTGCTGCCTACTGGTGGCACTACAAACACGCCGGTAGCTAATTCCCTACTAGCACCATCATCAGGAGGGGGCAACATTTCTGCACGGCCTCACCCTGGTGGCCCGATGCGCCAGATTCTGCAGTTGCTGTTGCGATGTTTATACCTTGTACTCATTTCCGATGATTGTGCAAATTCGGCTTGCAGCGAAGGTGATGGAAATGATGAACTCACATCAGTGAAGCTGCGGCTTCCAGCCAACTCGGTGTTTTTCGCACGCATTAACAAACTGGAATATTTTATCAACGCTATGGGCCTCGGCCACGAAATTGCGCAGCTCGACTCGAGCTTTGCGCCTTCTCGCTCAGGCTCCAACGGTTTGACAACGACGGCTGGATTAGTCACAGCATCTGAATGCGTAAAGTCAACCCCTGGTGACGAAACGACTTTGCTGCTCTGGCTCATCCCTGAGCTCGCGTTACTGATCGACCGCGTGCGGCAAAAGTGCTGGTCGGAGTCGGCAGTTAAGTTAGCAAGCATTCTTGCATCTTTGGTGTCCGTGCCTCTGCGCTCGTCCGACCAATTAGCTGAGTTGCTTGCTCGGTATGACTTTACTGCAAACAATCAAGAAGTTCGTCGTCGTGATTGCTTTTACCATGAACAGATGGCACACGCACGCGATATCCGCGCAATGCGTCGGGTTGGCATGTTTGACGAGGAAGCCGATGAAAAGAATCGTGCCAAGATCGAGCTAAAGCGAATTAGCAAATTTACTCGCTCTGCGACTTCACTGGGTGGATCTTCTAGCGACGGCGAGGATTTTGTTTGGTTGGAGCGTGTGAAGGCGAAGGACATTGACGATTGGATGAAACTTCGAGTGTTGGCCAAATGGGGCGTTCGTCACGTCTGGGGAGTAAAAGATGAGGCTATTGTGAATACCGTGGACGATGGTACCATCATTGGGCTCTGGGGCGACAACGAATTCTGGCGTGTGGATATCTACACGTCTAGCAATTGGATTCGTTGTCGCTTGCTTCCAGACACGGACGATGCTACTTCTCGCAAGTACAATGCAAAGCTTTCTGCGTCTAGTCTGAAGCATGAAATAATGAACAACATGGCAGACGAATTGACCATGCCAGCAGTGGACTCTATAGTCGTGGGTGATTCGGCTCTTGCAGCACCGGGTGGTTCGATGGATCGAACATTTGAGGAGGAAGAAGAAGACGACGAGAACCACACTTTTAGCAGTGGTGGTGATGAAGATGGATCGGATTCTGCAGAGGTTGAAGATCCGGAGTATGATGGATTGGCACTCCGCTTTAGCAGCGTGGGATACCTGGATGACGACAATACTTCGGCTCAACTTGATGCTAGTGACAGCTATAGTGACCAAGCGCGCTCGATGCTGCGCGATCGCATGCAGAGTGGTGATAGCGCTGGAGAAGTCTTAGATTCCTCGCTACGCCTAGATACTGTCATCGACCAAAACCCAGACCTTGCACCACTGGCACCACCGCCGGAAGATGACGAGAATACCGTTATTATTGTTACGGACGACACTTCCATTAGAGATCGCCGTGCTGTCTCCGTGGATGTGGCTACTACTGTCAAGTCTGCAAAGGGCCGCATTGGAACGATGTCGACGCGGTTTTCTTCTGGTATTAAGCGCTTGGCAGGTGCACGTCCGACCACTTTGTCGGGATCAACAGGATCCGAGATTTCAGGACTTCGAAGCCTCTCAAATGTTTCAAAAGAAAGCGGCGATGTGCACGATCCCATGGATCTAATATCTCCGGGCACAGCAGCAGAGGACAGCATTGCTCCACTAAGCAAGGAACCTGTAAATCTTTCTAGCCCAACAGAACCAATTTCATCTGGCCCCGCATCGTCGTCACGGATTATGAAAAAGTTTTCAAGTAAGCATGACCACTGGAAAACATTGGGAGCACCATATCGCACTAAGGCGTATCTTGTCCTGCCGTCGGGTGTGTTGGTGCATGGTGTTCTGCGTATTGGCGCTGCGACTATTGTCTTTGAAGGCGAGCGTGTGGTGACACTGCGCTGCATTGCTGACGCGTTTAAATCAAACGAGGATGGAGGTGTTGCTGCTCGACAGCGTAGCGCTCAACAACTTCACGAAACATACGTGTCACAATTGAAACGCCGTGTGTGGGGTGTCCGTGTAATCCGCGTAATCCATCGGCGGCGATTCCTTATGGAGGGTCAGAACGGCCTTGAGATCTACTTTGTGGACGGCAGCTCGTGTTTCTTCGGGCTTCAAAGCTATGGAGAAGCTGATCTTGTGTATGCCATTTTGAAAGAGCGCAAACCTCCATGTCTCGCAAAGTGGGGCAAGAGAATTTTGGCAGCCGAACGAATGTTTTCGAAGAGCAAGTGGACAGAGATGTGGGTTCGGCGTGAGATCAGCAACTTTGAATACTTAATGGCACTGAATGTATCGGCGGGTCGTTCTTATAATGATGCCTCACAGTATCCTGTCTTTCCGTGGATACTCAAGGATTACGAGTCTGCGGAGCTGCATTTGGACAATGAAGATATTTATCGTGACCTGCGCCGGCCGATTGGTGCTCAAACCCCTGAGGCTATTCATCGTGCGCGAGCAACGTACGAGAATTGGGATTCAAAAACGGCCATCCCAGCGTTCCACTACGCAAATTCGTACTCACACATGCAATCTGTGCTGTACTTTTTGATCCGACTTGCACCTTTTACTGGAGCTGTTTTAGGCAGTGAGGAGCAGCAGTTCCATCGCAGGGCTGTTGGTGAACCTACGTTTGATTCAGTGCCTGATGCCTTCCGGATGTGTACAAGTGATCAGCGTCACATGTTTGAGCTCACACCGGAGTTTTTCTACCTACCTGAGCTGTTTACAAGTGCTCGAAACAAAACTCTAGCTCGCCACTTTGCCCCAGGACAGGACATTAGTGCGACGGCGGGTCTCGCGTGGAATGTGGCACTGCCACCTTGGGCTACGTCTCCGTATGATTTCGTGCGACTTCACCGCCTAGCACTGGAGAGCGACTTCGTTTCCAGCAACCTCCACCACTGGATTGATCTTATATTCGGGTATAAACAGACCGGTCAGGCCGCCGTCGATGGTTTGAACACATACCATATTGCTTGCTACCCGGAGCGTTTAGATCTCAGCACCTCTAGCGATGGTGTACGTGCGAAGCTCGTTCAGCGTGGCACTGTGCCAATCCAGCTTTTTCGTAAGCCTCACCCTGTTCGAATGACTCAAGATGAGTCACTAGAGGCACGATACCCAGCCTCGCATAGCATGGCCGTGCTGTCTTCGCGTCGACAGGTGCGCCGTCACGATCTTTCGTCCAAACACACCACGGCTGTGAAGAGCGTGCGTTTTTCGAATGCACTGAATCATGCAGTGGCACTCACCGCGCTTACTGGGTCCGGTCCCGGACTTGGAAGTGGTACCGGCATGGGGGCCCACAGCACTGGCAGCAACGACCACGGAGTTGTTGTGTATACGACGGATAGTGACGGCGTTGTCTTAGCAAAACGTTACTTAAACTCGGTGCCAGATACAGTGCGCTCGTGTCCATTCTCGATGGTGAATGTGGACCAATGGTGGAAGCTTCCCGCGGGTTGTCTTGTGAATGAAGGAGTGGTGTTTTACGAACAAATGATCAGTTGTGGTTACTGGGATGGCAGCTGGCGTATCCACTGGGCAGCTGATGGCGAGCTCTTGCAACGAATCGCCTTCCACAAAAAGCCTATTCTGTGTATGGCTCGAAGCGAGGACGACTTTACTGGCGATTTGGCGTTGGCTTTTGGCAGTGAAGATTGCACTGTGTCGGTGTGGGCTTTGTCAAAACTCTCAGCGTCTCGCTCACGGCGACTTTTCCTTAAAAAGGAGCTACCTGTGGGTGGTTTGCCTTGGGTCTTGCTGGTGGGCCACACGAGTCCAGTAGTTGCTGTGGCGCTTAATGTGGACCTAGATGTGGTGGTTAGTGCCTCCAAGGACAACATTCTTTTGTTACATTCGCTGCGCGGGTCGACACCTCTTAATGCTTTGGCGCTCACGCCTGGACTAATGGAGACGTGTGTTGTTGCTCATATGGTCATTTCGGCCCAGGGCGACACGCTGGTTCACTCAATTACAACTCATAAAACTCAGCGGAGCGGGCGTTACTCGCGTGCAAATTCGCTTTTTTCTGATGACAAGGCTAGACTTACGGTCGGTGAAGGAAGCGGCAATAGCAGCATGGTGGCAGGCGGTTTGTCCAGCAGCGGATATGTTGCCACAAATGATCAGCAACCGCATGACGGCTCAGAAAAGCAATCTGAACTCTACGTCGTGTCTATCAATGGTCACGTGGTTTCTCATGATAAACTCATAATTCGAGGTGAAGGCGAGGAGATTAATGAGGACGACAAGCCTCTGATGCCGCATCTGCTGCTAGACCGCGGTGTATTATTCACACGCTCAGGCGAGTATTTGATCACGGCGTGTGCTGGTGCGGAAGCAGCAATTGAAGTGCGTGATGCCGGTTTGCCGGGGTCTGTGGTCCGACGTATCGAATGCAAGCGCCCAGGAGCTGAGCTAACGAGTTTAAGCATGGGACAAGACGAGCGTTGTATCGTTTGTGGCTATGCCGATGGAGCTGTGGTAGCCTACGCTCTTCATTTTGGTGTTGCTGATGGTTGCAAGAGTCTCGTTGGACTAGATAGGCAGGCACGGGAACGCGAGCGTGCTGCCCTTGCACAGGCTACTAAGCGCGATTTGCTGCGTAACAAGAGACGGGAGGAGCTCCTACCTGCCTTTATGCGCGGTAGTAGTGGCGCGGAAGGCACTGCTCTTTGGTTACGACAGGGAAAGACTGCAATGCCCGAAGAGCCGTACATTACGCACATGCAGGAGCGGTTTGCATTGCTGAAGCAGAATTGCGTCAGTGGAGATGAAAAGTATGAAGCAATGCTTCGTAATTTATGGCACGCAATTTACTCGCAACAACCATTCCAAAAAGAGAACGAGTCGTCCACTTTTGGGCAACCTCACTTCATCGCAGAGGGCAATCTGTTAGACTTAAGCGACAATAACTCGACTGACGGTGATGCTGTAGCTTCCGAACTGGCTAAAAAAGAGCTGCAATTTGAGCGCGTTGGAGAATCGTGGAGTCGATTGGGTTTTCAGCGTCCAGATCCGACAACGGATTTCCGTGCCGGTGGCATGCTAAGTTTGGATTGTTTGGTGTACTTTGCATCACACTACACCTCGGAAGCTGTGCGCATGGTGACTAGCCAGGTGCCTGGGTCACACGACCACACGTACCCGTGGGGACCAGCAGGTATCAATGTGACGTGTATGGTGGCACGGCTTTTCTGGAAGTTTGATGGTGAGCTCGTTCGCGCACAACAAAGCAACTGGTCACTGTTTTACAATAATGAGGCCTTTCATCTGCTCTTTTCGGAGGTGTTCGTGCTTTTCGACTATCTGTGGAACGATATGAACGCCAACTACGGCAATTTCTCCGGTAAGTTTATGTGTGTCGAGTTGATGTTTTTGCGCTTGAAATTGAACTCCAAATTGTTTCGTATTCATACAGTGGTAATTCAAGCAACAAGCGATCGAGTCATGGATGTGCTGGAAGAGGCTCAGGGCGATATTAACGTGTTGCTAATGGAACTACGCTCGCAGAGTGTGCCTACAACGGCAGAACAGCAACGGCGGACATCTACATCTTTGCGTTCCATGGAAGATTTCCTGACAACTACTAACACGAATATTACGGATGCCTTAGCTACCGTAAACGAGGGTCTCACCTCCTCAGCTGACTCAAGTTTCCCGCCATCTACGCCTCCTAGCAAGTCGCCACGATCTTCGTGGTCATTCACAGCGCAAGTCTCACAGTCTGTCACTCGATTGAGCGTGGGCGCCATCGGCTCTTCAGGTTCACCGGCGCCGGTCCCTGCAACGGAGCCAGTTCTCCTTCCTGGCTTTGAAGACAGCGGCTCATCGAAGCCGACGCCAATTGCTTCAACAGAAACATTGGTATCTGATGTGAACGATCCCTTCGCTGGCAACGATATTTGTGGATTTGAAGCAAAGTCATCTTTGCCGCTCCCAGTGGAGACTGAAGACCCCTTTGCGTGCTTACTGTGATACAGCCATGTTGGGAAGTAGCCGGAATACCTAGTTAGAACCTGTAGGAACCTGTACAACGAGCGTTGCACGCAATTGTAAGCAAGGAGAGGCAATGCAGTTCATTCATTCAAAAAGACGAAAGCTCGGATGCTGTGTCAGTGTAAACGTGTCGGAACCTCGTGTTGTATGGTCGTCTTTTACCAGAAAAGCATGTCGATGTCAACATCCTTGTTGGCCTTCCGTCGGAAAACTGCAACGTACTTCTTGCCGCCACCACGAGCGACCTTCTTGCCTTCTTCCGTCTCCCCCATCATCGCCTTCACGCATGGGTCAGACTCCTATAGCACAACGTTCGTTTTCAACCTGTCAGTACGTATCTCCATCTTCAACAGCTTCTTCTCTTAACCTGCTACCGTACCAGCTCGCTATCCGTGATACGGGCAAAGCACGGGTGGCTTGAGCACTTTTCTACGTGCCACTCGTGCAGCTCCTCCACATCAGTGATAGTGTACAGGATGCCACCAGGAGCCAACAGATACGCGTATTCCGCAAGTAGCGGCGTACTACAATGACGAAAACCACCACCAACCATTAGTACCCACTTCCTGCATCGTCACTCCGTTGACAATAAATCTCATACTGGACAATGCGGCGACGATGCAACCGCGTTTTGAACTGCGGATCTGGAAAGCAGAAGAACATCTTGGTGATTTGCCCCTTACAAAAGTAATGGGGCAAATAACGCATTGCATTCGACCGCAGCACCGACACGTTCTGAAACTGACCCGGATGCTCCGTACGCAGCGCCTCAATACGCAAACGCACATACTCCGTCACCTTGGCACGAATCTCAAGCGCTAACGTCAATTTTTCTGGAAAAAGCTCTGCCAGCTTCACTAAAAGTGCAAAAAAAACATATCATTAGCTCCAATACACACACACCCGTCCATACAGCACGCCTTCCCCACCTGTGAGTCCACCAAAACCGCAGCCTACATCCAAAAAGTCCACCCTTCTGCTCTCAATATAAACACATTAGAGCCAATACAGAAACATTAGTACTAAATGATTAAAATTTGTTTCAAATGCAGTTTTGTTCCTTACGGGGTCTCAATAGCCGGATAATGCGTGGACCAATCCATCTCATCCGGCGTCCTTGGACTAATATTTTCAATGCGAGCGACTTTTGTCAGATTGGTAAAAAAAGAAACACACATTGTGTCAATACAATAACGACGTACTAGTTGAAGCAATCATTATGTGACAACGGGTTGCAGTGTGCACGAGAACGGTAAAACTTCTTTTGCGGCAGCTTCGCCACGTCCTGAGACATTGTCGGCATTGGGAAAATAATTTAGTAAACAAGCTGCTCCAGTCACTAAACAATGTCACTCACTAGTCCCCTCTCACTAGTGACCTAACGGATAAATAACTTCCCATGACATCATCGATCGACCTGCCAATGGGTCGCTGCGGTGAATGCGGTGCCGACGGTTTCTACTTGGATCGTATCTTGCTGGAACATTTTGCACTGCATGTGTGTGTCACTTGTAAACAACATCAGACGCTGCGTGATGGTGCGTTTGAGCTATTGTCCAAGTCTCATGCTCGAGTGGAATATGCGCTTCCTGATTCGTCATTTTGGGGGTTGTCATATTTGAGTAAACCTAATCCACGACACGAAGCCTTTGCACCTGTACAACTTTATTTGCGACGAACTTTAATACAAGAAGCTTATCGATTGTATGGAGACGAGGAAGGACTGCAACAGGAAAAACGAAAGCGGAAAAAACGAGCGTTTCGGGTGGCAGCGAGCAGGACAAAACATGTATTGAAACGACAACATCTAATGGGATCTAAAAAAGGGGATGAGGAGGCAAAGGAGACAAAGAACAAGGTGAATTATGTGTCAATGATGGATAAAGACCATCGTCATGACTTTGGGATCGAGAGGTTTGATGCAGAACGAAAGACCTGGATTAAGAAATGTGAGTGTGGAATGCACGTGCAATTTGAAAAATGGTGACAAATGATGTGGCAACAACGGTCTAGAAATGCAAATGATATGTATTATTTGCTACTTACGGTTGTACGTAAGAGTGAGCAGCTAAAATAGTGATTATTGTTTTTTATGGTAGAAGAAGAAGGCAAGATTGGCTCTCACTCACTCCCATCGTCGAGTGCGGCCAATAACGCCTTTGTAACAGACAGTCATGTATACTGCCAAACCAGTCAATGCAGCCATGCGCAAGTTTGAACTCAGCTTGTACGACGGCGTAGCTGCTACAGTAGAGTCACCTTTGGACTGTACAGGTTTCCATGGCACGCCGCATATATTGACATGGCTGAGACAGCAATAATATTTAGGTCGTCGATCCTCGTTTTCGTCGAGAAGAGCCTGAGGAAGCTCAAAAGTCTGCGCTTGGTGTCGTCCAAGCAGTGTAATACGTAACACTGTCTTCTTGCTTGCTGCCACTTTGCGAGGGAGCACAAACTCCTGCAATGTCATGTCATTCTTAACGTCGTAGTCAGGGGAAGAGTAGAATGGCTTGATAGCTGATGCACGTATCCCTAAAACTTGGTTTTGCACTCCCGTTGGTCCTTTCTGCAACGTCGTGACGTCGTCAACATCAAAAAACTCGAACCGAACTTTTTGAGGTGCATATGTCGGGCTATCAGGATGCCAAAAGACTCGATAAGGAACGATCTGCACCGCGCTAATCATGCACGACCCATTCAATGCATAGTCAATAAATTCCGTTGCATTCTGATCCGTCGATGCGGAGCTGCTCCAGTAACACGATTGACCTGACGAACAGCCACAGCGATGCTGCATGCGCTCGCCCATTGTCGTCAGCTCCGCCTCTTCCGTCTCCATTGCCTGTAGCTTCTGTAGCTCCATCCAACAGCGTGAGGGCATGAGCGTATTCACTGGCGACTCGTTCGGTCGGTCAGCAGACGAAAAGGCCTCGACATCTCTTAGTAGCTGCTTCTCATCAGCTGCAGTGCATTGTGCTAAACACGTCATCTTCTTCCACAAGTTTATGCCATTCAAATCATTGCTGTACGTCACTTGAGCGACTGTAAGGTCTTTCCAGAGCTCTATAGAGATAGTAAATAACCGTAAAAAAAAATCAGCGTCTGGAGCAAATTGCAACATAAAAAACAAAATGATAAAGACGCACCGTATTGACGTGTGAGCTTCAGCAATGTGTGCGATGTCTGCTCAATTACATGCAGCGCCGAGTGATCCAGGAATTGCAGTACTTGTAGCAGCACAACGGTTGGTACTTCGTCCATGAGTGAGTCAGTCGCTTCTTCCGTGTATTTCTTCAAGTGGCGAATGAATGTCGTTGATCGCGGAAAACAAGAATGACAAAACGTGATGGCAATAGAATACCGTGACGAAAAGAGCCATTTATTATAACAGAATTCAATCAGTAGATTCTGTTATAGCTGGAAAGTGGATTTGCAACTGCTCAGTATGGTAAGCTATACACCACATGTTTTCCGACTCGATATATTTTTCATTTATACACCAATTTCGTCAATTTGCCGTGTCTCAAGCGTGTGACGTACGTATGATTGTGCTCCCACTGCCCACCTCAGCCAAAACCTTGTATACACGTTATGTCATCTTGCCCGATGCCCAGACCCAACTTCAACTTCAAAACGAACGCCGCTTCGCGCTATGAATCAACGTATGGCGTTACTATACATTCAACAAGTATATATATACTACCAAGTTGGAAGGGCTCTTTTGTGAAAATTGACATTGTCATGACGATGTTTCTTACAATAACTTCCTTGAGTGAAATATTCAAACAATTGATACAGCATGAATTGTCTCAAAAAAGTACAAGTCGGAACGACATATAAATACTGCCATCCTTACACACCGTTTGCATCAGCACTGTTACTCCGTAAGCGGGAGTCAGGAACTTTGTCTGAGCTTTCCGTGAAGCGCTGAGGGTGGTGTTCGTCCAGGTTCTGCTTGGTGCCAACGTTGATCAGTATAAACCCGAAGATGACAAGCGCCGAGGCGACAAGTGTCACGTTCGTCGGCAGCATACCGTGGCACGAAAAGTCAGCCACAATTGCCAGCGGGACTGTCAGTGACAGCCCAACGGTGGCCACAGTGGGCGACGTAAGCAGCACGGCGCGTGCCCAGAGGTAGTCCGACAGCACATTGTCAAACAGACCCTTCACACCAATGAGAAGCACAATCTCGCGCGATAAGCCACTTAGTGATTCAATGTTGGAGTAGTGAAATGCCAAGACAAACGGTAGCAAACACACCATGTTGATGATCCCAATGATCCCAAAAAACAGCAAAATGCTCACGCTCTCCTCATCTGGAATCAGTTGACGGATTGCAGTCGTGTATACGGCATACATAAAGGCAGCAAAAAGCGCCACGAGGTCTCCAAGTACATGGTCAGTGCCACCGTTCGTCCCTCCGTCATTAAAAATCGTCGAGATATTGCCGGCCATACAGAAAAATACACCTGCCAACTTCATCCAGACAAAAGATTCCTTAAGTGCTACCACACTTAGCAGGAAAGTAAACACCGTGGACGTGGAGCTTACGATCGTGCTGCTGGACACGCTCGTGAGGTTCAGACTCTCGTTGTACGTAAAGTTGGCAATGAACCAGAGGGGCGAGATGATGGCACTAATGCGGATGATCTGACCATAACTTGCCTGTGTATTCGAACGTCGCAGCAGTTCTCGATGACTGAGCTTGCCGTTCATTGGTAAACCTCGATACCACGCCTTGGCTCTCGGAATCAGAACCTGCGACGCGTACCAGAGCGGCAGGTTCACCGAGAAGAGAGAGATACCCACGTATGTGAGAAAGAATGGGCCTTGAAAGCTCAAATGATGAAAAATATATTGCACTAATACGCTTGCAAACGTCCAGATGAATGCCACGATCATGAGGAATGCGACACCTAGCAGCCAGTCAAGGGTCGATCGCATGCGTTGCTTCTTGTGCAGTCCCCGACGGCTTGCGACGTCGATTAGCAGCACATCACGCTCTGACGTGTCACCATTTGATGACGTGGTCGCTGTGGGTGACGCAGTGAACGTGTGCGTTACAGCAAGCGGCTCGTTGGCGTTGCTCATCTCGGCCGAATATACTAATTATCAGGACATTTTTGGCTCTTTAAATCTGAGTCCTTCAAAACAAGAACGCTACGCTTGTTACGTCGGCTGTTAAGTTGCTGCAAACGGCTGTCGACGCGACAGTGTCACGTCTGAAGTAAGCCTTATGCACATAGCACGGCCAACATGAATATCAATCGGCTAACGGCGTTATCTTGATCATTCTGGTCGAGGAATTCCGATGGCGTCATGCAGCGTATCAAGGGCCTCATCAGACTTCAGCAGAAACCACAATCTCATGCTACCAACGCAGCCAGTCGCCGGTCAATTGAACGTAGAAATTATGGGCGCTCGTAACCTGTCACGTGCAGTTCTTGGTAGTCTTCTCAAATGGACACCAAGTTATTCAAATCCATACGTGGTTTTATTGCTAGATCGTGAGCGTTTTGTATCAAGCGTTAAGAAGAAAGACTTGAACCCCAGCTGGAAAGAAACAGCTCGATTGAATGTACCGCTGCCATCGGAGACGGAAGTCTTGCAGACTGTCGGTATCCCAGGAGGCACAAGTGCTCAAACTGGAAGCAATCAAGGCAAAACTGTTTCTTCGACAGTAAAAAAGACTGGAGCAGCTGCTGCTGCAGAGGCTGCAGCAATGGGTTATCGACAGTATCATCCGTGTGCACCGGAACTCTATGTGCAGATTTTCCATCGCTCGGAGGAGACGCAACATGCTGCTGGGACGTCACATTTGTCGGGTTCTTCTCATGTAGCTGCACTAGGTCCAGATGATAAACTTATTGGTGCTGTGGTTGTACCATTGCTACCGTGTTTAATGACGAGCGCGTCGAGTTCTCGTGGATGGTATCAATTGACGGATGAGGAGTCGCAAAAAGCGGGACAATTGCAGCTTTCAATAACCTTTGATGTTTCGGCTGCTACTCACAACTTGGAGCCACGAAAGGGAGATATTATACGACTTACGGGCTTTGGAGGACTTGAGTACTACTCGAAAATATTGCCCCCTGGTGCGAGACTTGAAGTGCTGGACATGTTCCAGGATCAAGTGTTTGCGCAGACGCGTAGCCAAGAAGGATGGTTGTTGAGTTTTGAGCTGCATCGTCATCTGGTGCATGTTGAGCGCCGTCCGTCTATTCTTCATCATGCTTCCGAGCAACTGCACAATCAAGTAGCACGAGTGAACCAATTCCGTGCAGTCATGGGTGCACAACGTATTTGGCGTGCTCTGCCAGATACACCACGAACTCAGCTCGAAAGCTCGGCTGCATTTGTGGCCTTCTTTGGCACCCAGGCGTATTCCACGATGACGCGCAGTGTGCACGATCTGCTACGTTCTGGTGTGTATTCTGGCGTTCAAACATTCGTGGCAACGTCAAAGGACGCGTATGGCCAGGTGAAAGACGAGTTTGTACGTGTCTACTGGAGCGCGCCGAGGCGTATTACCTCTGGAAATGTTGACGGTGGCTATGATGATGAC
The DNA here is from genome assembly GCA_011800735.1 of Peronospora destructor. Lineage (NCBI taxonomy): Eukaryota > Oomycota > Peronosporomycetes > Peronosporales > Peronosporaceae > Peronospora > Peronospora destructor. Next base: position 534,400 of record WBRY01000010.1, on the reverse strand, counting down.
CTGATTGACTGTGGACCTCGCATCAACCGTGGACATATTGTGCGTGCCTTCACGTCTGCAGACCGCTTGGCCGTTGATTATGAAGACCACGAGAAGGAGATAATGATGCACTGGAAAACGTACGAGGACAGCGATGACTTTAAGCAGCAAGAAGGTGAAGAGGGCGACGAAGAAGAGCCTGTACCCGAGCAACTTATTGGGCCTATCACTGGGTGCCCAATGTTGGACCCTGTTGTAGCTGCGGATGGACACAGCTACGAAAGGGAGGCTATTTTACAGTGGTTTGCAACGAGTGACATCTCACCTATGACGGGCATGCATATGCCAACAAAGCAGATTTTCTCGAACTTTACGTTGCGCCAACTTTCCGAGGAGGTTCAGGCTGCAGCTACGCGTCGTCAACAGGCCAAGCGACGCCACCGCCACCGCCACAGCGCTGCACTTGCTCAAGGCGATGGACAAGCTTTGATTGAAGAAGATGAACTTGAAGATAAAGTGGCATCCAGTGAAGGAAGTCAAGATTGAAAGTGCAGCAAGCGAACGCAGTCTGCACTACCAGAATGTATGTGTCTTGTAGTTTGATTTATGAGGTCAGAAAGGATATGAAGCGCATTTGTGAGTGCACAGCGCGTAGAGCGACACAGTGTATTGTGAATGAAATAACGAAAGCTTCAGATAAAAGACTTCCACCAAGCATAACTCGTTCATCTTCACGTATATTGAATTCTCTCATTAGTCGTACAAACCCTTGGCATCGTCTTTTTCCGACTTCTTTAGAATGGTGCAGAGTTCGACCTCGCTGTGTTTGCCGGAGTATCAATTGCATTGAACAGATAGCACTCACTGACACAAAACATATAGCGAGAGTAGCAGGTACTGCTCCATCTAGTTGAATTCGAAAGCATACTTCAAATTAATGCAGAAAGGTGTCGAGTGACGCGATAGCTTTCGTTGTCTGTTCGAAATTGTGCGCGTCGACGCGTGTCCACAATAGCGCCGGAGATCCATGCATGAGTACGTCTTGTGGTCTCCTCGTACTTGTCGATGAAAACGCACTGCCGTTCGAAGTGTCGAGCATCGTCCACCACAAGAACGTCTCAATCCAGCCACAAAGTCATTCCCAAATCTTCGCGGTCAAGCTCCAGTGAATCCAAGCCTCGGCCTCATCACGGGCACCCATCCCACTTCGGTAAGAATCCCCCCTCGCGAAAGCCGAAGTGGGTCGGGTAATGTCTTGAGCATGCGTCTCGCGCGACCACCGGTCGTGCAGACGGCAGACCAGTGGAAGATACTCCGGCTAGTGGCGTCCCCACGCCACGCGTTATCGCTTCGGCAGTTGTACAGATCAGCTCCGCACAAGCGGTTATAAAGGGGGGGCTACACCCCACGATACGCGCCGTCGCTCCGGTGACGCGCAGTTTAGACAAACGAGTCGCCGAGCGGCCTATAAGGCATAAAGTAAAACGTGTACACGTCTGCTGCTATGCTGCATCAGCATAGCCGGACAATCCCGAGAGCGTCACCGCAGATGGCCCGCCTCGTATACAATCACTGGACTCGATTAAGCACCGGCGTTGCTAATCAAGCTTAGGAACTGCCAGACATCCTGCAACCCCTAAACGGTTAAATAGACTTGTCTGCCTCTCTTCTTCTCACTACGGTAGTAGTAGACATTTTCTAATAGATGACGATCATTATGTCGTAATTATCATGCAGATGAGTTGTCTCGACAGTGCAGTGCATCCCACCTTTTTTACTGCCAGGACAGACATATTCAATCAGACGACATGGGAACCACATGTCGTCTGATTGCACTGCACTGCTCTTACGTGGCAGTGCATGCATCCCACCTTTTTTACTGCCAGGACAGACGTATTCAATCAGACATGTGGTTCCCAAAAGAACTGCATTCTTACGTGGGGACCACGTGCAGGAGTGCATCGCTTTGGGGAATGGGTCCCGCTACACTGCCTCTTAGCTTTACCCATCGGAAATTCAAGCGGGTCATTTATCAATTTTAGCGTCAACAAGTGATTGACTTTCAGATGATGCTACAGCAGACCACTAATATCTGCAAAAGGCATCTGCTACGAGCCCCTTCCTCGACGACGGTGCTCTTGCTCGCCTTGACGCTAATCGTGGCCAATTCCTTACCTGCAACTTCTGGTGAGTCCGTCGTACGGGAAGAAATCGACATTAACGAAGTCCACACACGCCGATTAAGCGGAGGTGGCGGTAACAAGAACAAAACCGTCATGTTCAACTCATGGAGCAACACCATCGACACATTGCAATATGTGCTGGCTTTTGTCATCGTACTTGTAGCCGCACACCCGCTCGGACTCTTCTTCCCCAAGCTTTTCAGGCTGCCATTAATTACGGGCTATCTCTTCATCGGCATTTTCGCTGGGCCCTTCGTTTCCAACTTGCTCTCGGCGGACCTTGTGGCAATGCTATCAAGCTATGTCAGTGCACTGGCGCTGTCGTTCATTTCATTCCAGGCAGGCCAAGAAATCTACTTGCCAGAGTTACGTCCACAGCTCAAACCCATCATGATGCTTCTTGGCGTGCTATACGTGACGGCCATGGTCATCGTGTCTTCCGCGGCCTTAGTCACTGAGAGTGTATTTTTCTATGACGACATGGGCATATCCTGCCAGTTGGGTATTGCGCTAATGTTTGGGTCCATTTCCGTGTTGGGGTCGCCGGCAACGGTGATGGCCATCAAAATTGAGCTGGATAGTGTTGGCCCGTTCACGAGCTTGATGCTGGGCGCAACCATGATGGCGGAGTTTATCGTGCTCATTTCGTTCTCCGCAGCACGTATCGTGTGCTCTATCTACTGCGCAAAGCTCGACGTGACGATGCTGAACCTGATGTTTACAATGAGTATCGTGGCTTCCAATTTTTTGGTAGGCGTCCTTCTGGGTGGCGTTATCATCTTGATTTTCAAGATATCTGGTGGTAAAGGGCATCACGATGATCACGGTGGGCATGGAACTGAGTACGGGGTGGATGCGTCATACTTCAATCAGACAACTACCCAAAAGAGTGATGCTGCGAACTTAGACATGGATCCACACCATCATGACAAAACTTATGATTGCTCTATAGACGAATCACAGCACGCCCCTGCCGGGGGTCTGTCCCCGGAAGGAGCACTGTCACTCAAGGGTTTCCTTTGGCTATTGATGGGATACATTTTTTACATTTCTAGCTCCCTACTTGCTGAACTCACTGCCGCAGCATTCGGGCTGTCGTGGGAGATCAAGTTTGAAGCGCTACTTGTGCTTATGATTGCTTCATGTATCGCCGGACACAACACGGCTATCCGTCACGACATGCACGTGATTCTTGACACCGCCGCGCCGTACATATTCCTACCGTTCTTTGTCATGACGGGTGCAAGTTTGAAACTGGATCAAGTGGTACACGCTATTCCGCTCATGACTATGTACGTGGTGCTGCGGTATGTGGCGATCTTCATCGCGTGCTACTTTGGTGGTCGCTACGTGCTGAAGCTCACGCCAAAACAGTACAACAATTTGTGGCTGACAATGACACCACAGGCTGGTGTTGCGCTGGGTCTGGCCAACGAGGTGAAGGCATTGAGTGACGAAACTTGGGCGAACGACTTTGCGGCGACGATTGTGGCAGCAGTGGTGGTGAACCAGATTATCGGCCCTGTGTTGTGTGCGATGGGCTTGAGTCGTGCTGGTGAGACGTTGAAGGACCGCGCACCAGACCACCAAGACACCAACAATGATGCTGACCCAAAAGATGTTGAGTATGAGGGAAACGAAGGTGATCTCAAAACACGACAGAGCTGCATTTCAATCAGAGCCAGCCAAAAGAACAGAACAAGCAGGTTCTCAATACTCGATACTGGAGACGCAAAGGTTCTGCTGCCCTTCAACAAATTGAACGATGCAGTCGTCATCGGAGACGACGAAACGGCATTCGAGATTGCACTCCAACTTTCGCTCTACGGTGCACGCGTCAACGTGCCGCTCCTAGATGAAAAACGCACCAGTAAGTGGCAGCAAATGAACGATACTATTCTGCAGCGCACCGCCAAGGGCGACCTCATTTCATACAAGAATACACTCAAGGACCGAGACAACGCGCAGGCCATGTCATCGGCTGATGTGATCATTTTCACGGGTGATGTCACCCGCACGCGTGAGAACGTGCACATGTTGAAGTCTCTCTTGGGTGACTCTCACCCACGCATGATTGCGCTCGTGCCCGACTGCAAGCACAGCAAGGAGATGAAGGCACAAGGGGCGTTGGTGATCCAGCCGTCTATTGCTCTGGCTAATATTGCGACACGTATGGCTCTACTGGACCCGAAGTCGGCGGAAGCGTTATCAAACGAGATCAGTACGACGAGCGACTTCAGCACGGCGTCGTACTTCCTACGTGATGATAGAGATGTGGCTGATATGCGTTTGGACGGTCGTCACTTGGCTCTGGGTCGAAATGTGGTGAACCACCATTCGGTGGATTACGATCGCCTTGCTGAGGCGCTTACCACCGAAAACTTGCCGTTGCCTCCTCCACCTTCTCGTGTTGCCATGTTCGGTACTTCGTCGGCTTTCGGTTTCGACCCTTTCCAATGTAACAAGAACGAATCGAGCTTTTTTGTTATGCATGACGAGTTAGACGACATTGAAGAGGCTGTGCCGAACGGTGGGCTTAGGCATCAGTCCCGATGTAGAGTAAGCATTATCCGTCCTTCTGTTGGTGGTGTTGCATGAAGCGATAGCCGCTATCGGCCAAGCTGGAACAAGGGCTAAACTATTACCTCGTGTACTTAGAGGTACTATCAGTTGATAAGCGTGCCATTTTTGCATTAAACGCCTTTAACATGCATCATATCGATCTTGAAATCATATAAAAGCGCAGAAACTTGTCTCTAAAAGCTCCTCGATTCGCGAGCCTTTGCCTTACAGATCCCCGGCTAAAGATTCTATTTCCATGACATTGGTGCACCCAATTGATGAGGGCTTCATCAACAGCAAAGAAAATGCGTTACGCGTCTGCGTGTTAAATCTACCGCTGTACCTTTAGATATTTTCCTTCTTTTCAAGTTATTGCATAAGCAAGCAGTGCAAATTGCAACTGGTGACCACAAGTATTTCAGCCAGCTTGACAATCAGTAATCATGTACCGTTCGCAAAGTGCATCGACGCAATTGCAATACTTGGATGGTCTTTGCAGTCTGATCTAGATATGCCAGTCGCAACTTCCGAGTATGATTATGTTTACTGACTTAATAATACGAAAGCAGTGCTGATGACGAGGTTATCTACCTGTACGGCTATTGGCTTGCCAGATGCAATAACGGGCTTGTTCTGTTAGCACAAGTCGTATATTTGAGCATGGTCCAAATTGCTGTTGCGCTGACACGTATTGCGGACGACAGTGACAACCGCGAACATCAATCAGCGATAAATAATGGAGCGGACCTTGTGTTCTTGTATTATACGTGGAATATCAGTGCCGAAGTTTGCTCTAATTCTAGAACACCACAGAGAGGACTTAGACAGATAGATCGTCAAGATTCGTATCATGTTTCGAATGCTGTAACCCGTTCTACGATTAGTGTATCTGGTTTACCCGATAGACGTCTGAGTATTGACACAGACACTCAATCTGCCTGAAATCGTGAAAACTTCATTCTATCGATTCTGAGTCATTTGGAGCGGCAAAAAAGTTGTGTCACAAACGGTGAAAGCCATATCACCAGGCACCAATACAGCAATCATACAATCATCATCGGTTCACTGGTATTCACATTTTTGTGTACTAAGAGACGGAAGTTCATTATTGTTTGTTTTCTTGACTTTTCAATTCTTCCAAATCGTCTATCTGAAAAAAATTTGTATACTCGATTTACTATTTTCGGAGAGCGCAATGGAAGGAGGGTTGCTAAAAATTTTATATGTTTAGCTGCGGCCTGCATCTGGTTTTTCTTACCACGTTGAAACCAACTGCAAACATCAAGATCAGATGCTCGGTGGCAATATTTTCAGCTGCGTGTGATGCTCATGTTATTAGCGGTGGATACAGTACGCGGACCATGTACTGTACCGCTACGGTATATGCGGAATGGATATAATGTCGAGTCCTGGCGCACAAGCCAACACATGACCTCAGTCAATAGTGACGTGGCGCCTCACCCCGCGTATGAAGATCCAATGCAGATAACGGGATCCGCTACATGTTGGACATCTAACGCATCGTTGTATGCGAAAAGCTTCCTTTGGCTATCGATGGAGTACATGTTTTACATTTCTAGCTCCCTACTTTCATAAGGCACTGCCGCAGCATTCGGGTTGGCGTGGGAGGTTAAATTTGAAGCGCTACTTGTGCTTATGATTGCTTCTTGTATCGCCGGACACAACACGGCTATCCGTCACGACATGCACGTGATTCTTGACACCGCCGCGCCGTACATATTCCTACCGTTCTTTGTCATGACGGGTGCAAGTTTGAAACTGGATCAAGTGGTACACGCTATTCCGCTCATGACTATGTACGTGGTGCTGCGGTATGTGGCGATCTTCATCGCGTGCTACTTTGGTGGTCGCTACGTGCTGAAGCTCACGCCAAAACAGTACAACAATTTGTGGCTGACAATGACACCACAGGCTGGTGTTGCGCTGGGTCTGGCCAACGAGGTGAAGGCATTGAGTGACGAAACTTGGGCGAACGACTTTGCGGCGACGATTGTGGCAGCAGTGGTGGTGAACCAGATTATCGGCCCTGTGTTGTGTGCGATGGGCTTGAGTCGTGCTGGTGAGACGTTGAAGGACCGCGCACCAGACCACCAAGACACCAACAATGATGCTGACCCAAAAGATGTTGAGTATGAGGGAAACGAAGGTGATCTCAAAACACGACAGAGCTGCATTTCAATCAGAGCCAGCCAAAAGAACAGAACAAGCAGGTTCTCAATACTCGATACTGGAGACGCAAAGGTTCTGCTGCCCTTCAACAAATTGAACGATGCAGTCGTCATCGGAGACGACGAAACGGCATTCGAGATTGCACTCCAACTTTCGCTCTACGGTGCACGCGTCAACGTGCCGCTCCTAGATGAAAAACGCACCAGTAAGTGGCAGCAAATGAACGATACTATTCTGCAGCGCACCGCCAAGGGCGACCTCATTTCATACAAGAATACACTCAAGGACCGAGACAACGCGCAGGCCATGTCATCGGCTGATGTGACCATTTTCACGGGTGATGTCACCCGCACGCGTGAGAACGTGCACATGTTGAAGTCTCTCTTGGGTGACTCTCACCCACGCATGATTGCGCTCGTGCCCGGCTGCAAGCACAGCAAGGAGATGAAGGCACAAGGGGCGTTGGTGATCCAGCCGTCTATTGCTCTGGCCAACATTGCGACACGTATGGCTCTACTGGACCCGAAGTCGGCGGAAGCGTTATCAAACGAGATCAGTACGACGAGCGACTTCAGCACGGCGTCGTACTTCCTACGTGATGATAGAGATGTGGCTGATATGCGTTTGGACGGTCGTCACTTGGCTCTGGGTCGAAATGTGGAGAACCACCATTCGATGAACTATGATCGTTTCGCACAAGTATTTGCAGCGGAAGGTTTGCCAATGCCACCCTTACCATTTCGAGTGGCCATGTTGGTACGTCAGGTACAAACTATGACCCATTCTCGACCAACCCAAACAACCAGTCAGAATGCTTTGTTGCATACGACGGCCAAGAAGCTGGCGGCTCTGAGCGATTTGTACGTACGTTAGTTTTGTCTTCAACCTGGATTTAACCCTTGGCATACACCTGGTAATCAGCAGGTGTAGCATGCCCAAGAGCGGTATGACAGCTTGTATTTTTAAAGTTTTTTCTAAAGGTATCAAATGCATCGTTGTGCTATAACTACTACGTCAGCTTGATTCGAAGGTAAGACTTACGTTCAATGTCCTTTTTCAAGCAAAGATCGAACGTCCCGCCCAAGGTACGTGTATCTTCTCCCCAGCGCATACAAAGTAGCGACAATATGTTTCCATACAAGTGAAATAATGATCCTCCTGAAGCGGTATTGCAATAATAAGCAACGTGCGTGTCTCAGGCGAAGCAAATAGAATGACAAGTGCGACGACACGATTAGCGAGCTGCTATAGGCCAACGCGTGAGTCACTGCTGTTTTGTATGAGAACGACAGACCTCTCGATTCGACAGCTGGACGAGAGCGGCACCTGACGGCGGACCGACATTCTGAAGCGATCGATGCAGACAATCTCGGAGGACTTTGCGACGTTGGCAACGCCCGGACCCTTTTCTCTGCAGCAACCTGATAGTAGGACGTTGTCGAGGGAATACGGAGGAATCTTCGTGAGCCAAGTCCTGTCAAGCCATGAAGTTGTCAGTGCGCGGTTGGCAGGAGCCACGCCAGAGCGAACCTGGTGTGGAATCTCTGGAAAATCGCTAGACAAATACGTGCCTGTGGTGATGAGCATCGTCATCGGTTCGTATTTTGGCGTGGGGGCTCGAGTACTGCTTACGGAGTTTGCCAATGTCATGTACGAGATTCAAACCGAGTTGTTGGAGCTGCTGGGCTTTAGCTTCTACCTGCCAAACGTGGTAGGCTGCTTTGTCATGGGCCTCGCTATCCGCATGAAGCCAGTGCTACGTGGTCAGTATGACGTGCTACTGACGGGCGTGACGACAGGATTTTGCGGCAGCTGTACCTCTTTTGCTAGTTGGGACCTTGGAGCGGCTCTCATGTTCGTTCATGACCGATGGTTGAACGCCATTTTGATGCTGTGTGTACATGTGGCAAGTGTGATGATGAGTCTTCGACTTGGCGTGCACGTGGCGGAGGGGATTGTGCACTATTTCACTCTGCAAGAGTATCCGTACCGGAAACCACCGGTCAACCTTGGACAGCTGAATCTGGACCTAGAGAGGAATATTAACCACTTTCGAGAGATCAAGATGCATACTTTCGGACCATTGGTCGCTCGACGAGTGCGAGCTACGGAAGAATCGCTGGCTGTGGCGAGAGACTCTTGCAACGAACTGATGGCGGAAATTATCCAAGTGGAGCACGAACAGCACCCGATTCATCACAACAATATGGTTTGGATCGTAATAGCCCTCGTGCTTACGGTGCTTTTCTGGATGCTGGCATTCTGTGGTTTCGACAGCTATCTTAGCTCGAGATTTTTGGCGCTTTGCTTTGGCCCATTCGGTGCACTGCTGCGGTGGTACTTGTCGATGTACAACAGCAAACCCATGTGCAAACGGTTTCCGTTCTTTACTTTTTTACCAAACATATCGGCATCCTGTTTCAGCTGTGTTATGACGATCGTCGGCAGTGTTGTATACAAGGACAGTGCGTCTGCCTACCGTCATTTCGTGATATTTGGCCAAGGAGGCATCATGGTCGGGTTCTTGGGATCACTTTCCACGGTTTCCACGTGGGTGTATGAGCTGGATGGTCTCTCCTCGAGGCGCTTGTTCTGGGCGTATCGTTACGGTCTCGCGAGTGTCATGATGTCGCAGCTCGCCAGTGTTTTTATTCTAGGCATGTACAAGGTCTACGGCAGTGATCCTCTCATGGGATAAGCCATTCACTTATTAATTAGTAGCTGCGCTGTTTCCTCTTAATAATAACGTGAATGCAGCAAAAACAACAATTCAACGTTGAAAAGCGATTTGCAATCATCGTCTAGCTCAAACTGTGACAAAACGAATCACAAGTTTCCAGGATTAATGCTGAACATTGCCCGCATAATGGCTTTAGTGTCGTCTTGAAGCTGACACGAGCTCTTATAATTTCGGATCTCAGCTTGCACTGATCCTGGCGATGATTCTTGAATAGTTTGTAATGCAACTTTACCTCCTGTTTGACCTCTTAATGTCAGTAAAAGATTTGAGCAGTAAAGACCATGGACACACATTTACCAGCTGAGACCGCCTCACTCTGCAAGACTAGCGGACGACGTGGCTGAGCAGTCGACAGCATTGCCTCCCCAATCTCAATCACATCCACTATCAGCTAAATTTTAGGACAACTTATCTCGGTTATAATTTCTATTTTGCTTTTTATAGTCACCTCCAAAGCTCCGGAGCGTCTCCGTGCACTTGATTGCGTCTTCCTCGGACAAAAGTCGACACCTTGATCAACACATCAAGACAAATCAATATCTTTAGATCAATATCCACCCTGTCACAATCTCACATGAAGTTCCGTTTGCCGTTACTCGAGTATATTCGCATTAGTTTCTTGTATATGACACACTTGAGTGGCTGCTCGAACTTGCGCTGGAAGAACCTGCCTAAACGCGGGTACACGAGCTGCACGCTTTGTAAAATGGCATCCAAGGTAAGCTCACCATGTCTGCTAGAGTGTTTAAGCTTCGTCTTGCTCCCTACTACGCGCTCCATGACGAGCTGAGCGCGGAAGACGTGGCACGAGGCAGCGCGCGGCATTCTCGTCACTTCAACTTACAAAAATGAATCAGATTGGTGGAAACTCAAATTGAAAACAAGAACAATAAACAACCAATCAATAGCACTTACTGAGAAACAGCAAAGATGCCTGGACCTGGACGACGAGCGCTGCTGCTATGGCTCATCGTTGCGTGCTTGGCGTCGAATGTATGCTCGCTTGATAGACACTGGAAAGACTACTGGGAGGCGGTCATGTACCATACGGGACTGGGCTGTACGTGACGGTGAAATGTATCCAACGATTGCAGCGTAGATACTCACTTCGCGCTATTGTATTCAACATTATGCCAGCAGATCAGTGCACGTTTGTAAACAAACCTTCCCAGAAGGTGCGTCAGCATTTATTGGAGAACTTAAAGGGACAACAACGAGCAGTGGAAGCGGTGGTCAGTGCAATTGAAGCCTGGGAATTCTCGTGCGTCAGCAGTTGTGGATATGATTGAGGGGTACATTTCTGAGTGTTATTGCTTTTAATGTCTGACTGATAGGCGGACTTCTGCTAAAGATCGTGCGCCATTAGTGCTGGCGATCACGGGACCGACAGGTACAGGCAAGACGGAGATGTCCAATTTAATTGCAGAGGCGCTGTTTAAACGCAAGAAGAAGCTACCGAGCAGTGAAAAGCGAGTGCCATCGGGGTTGATGATATTTCGGTAAGCTAGTTGGCTCAGCAGCGGTACTGTAACATGCTATTTTATGTTACTGAGGTATTTGTTACCATGGGTACGACGGCAGTGGAGAAGACTTTAGCGATAATTTCACGAATCCCATCACGGCATACCACACACAGATTAAGAGCAGGTACGAACGTAATTGTTGACGAGAAAGCTGTAGCATTTGATGATGTGGCTATTGGTGTAGACTTGCGGAGCACTTACACCATTGCTCAGGAAAAGCCGTCGTAGTCATTGATGAAGTGCAGAAAGTGATTCCGCACACCCTTGACGGTAGATATCCTCTTTTTTGCTACTTGCGTTTTGTCGGTAAAGCTTACGCCAAATCCACGCATGCGTAGTTCTCATGGAGGCGGTCAGCGAAAGCTCCCAATTTTCCTACTACGAACACGGAGTAACGAACAGCATCGACACCGCCAACGTACGTGGACTTGGAATGAAAAAAACGAATCGAAGCATGGCTGGCTACGTAATTGCGAAACTTATTATAGCGCACACTTCCAGGTCATTTTCGTGTTTGTGTCAGACATTGGCGTCCGTGAAATGGAGCAGGTCATGATTCAGTACGAGACTCGAGACGAAATACCTACTGTACAGCTTCAAAGGGTCGTGAAGGCAGCTTTGGACGACCAGTGGAAGCGGCTAGGCTTTGGCAAAATGATCGATCAGGTATGCTGAACTGCTATCGGGTGTAGCCTGTACTTTAACTGGTTGCGCTCTTGTTTACACTGGAACTGCTGCCGCACCTTTGCAGGTCATCCCTTTCTTGCCATTTGAGCATGAGCACATTGTCGAGGTCATTGCACTCAAGCTAAAACAATTGGACGAAAACTACCGTGACAAGTACTGGCACCGACTGTGGATTGAAGTGCGCTACTTGCGGTCGTCACCGTTAGGGTGATACTCAGTTTGGTCTGCTAATGTTGTATCCCTTTCTGTCCCTTTCTGTAGGAAAACATTGCCGATTACATGTCACGTTTGGACTCGGTGCACTACAAAGTGCGCTCGGCAGTAATCAACGGCGAGGTCAAGTCCAGCAAGGTGTTCGCCAAGTACGGCGCTCGAGATGTGGAGACGGGTCCGATCCAATTGCTCAAATCCAAGTTACTGCGCTACCTTCGGCCATTCAATCCCAACGCTGAGATCCGAATATCGCAGGACCCCGTGACGAGAGAAATCTCAATTGTTTCGTGTGGACAGGAAAACGTTAAGAAAGTGTCGTCCAAGGCCAAAAGCAGTCTGTCCGGCGAAACTGTCCCCGGCGATGACAGTACCGTTTTTGTGCAAGTTGGTTGTGTCACAAAGTGGTCGGGTAGATTCGAATAACTTCCAATCACAACTTTATTTGTTTTCATCCAATCACAACTCTGTATCTTACAGAGGGAGGAGATCCTCCCATAAACAAAAAGCGACTGTAACGCTAACACTAATGAGCGGATTAGAGTCATCGGAGATTTGGGGCGCAGACGATGGACTGGATCCGGAGATCCTGCTCATGTCCAACGAAGAGCTGCATCAGCGTATCCGTCTACTGGATAATGACATCCGTATTATGCGCAGCGATACGCAGCGTATCAACCACGAGAGTAATTCACAACGTGATCGGATTAAAGAGAACAATGAGAAGGTGAAACTTAACAAGCAATTGCCGTACTTAGTGGCGAATGTGGTGGAAATATTGGAGCTTGAAGATGATGAGGATGAGCAGGACGGTGCTGCAACGGACGTCGATGCCCAGCGCAAGGGCAAAAGTGCCGTAATCAAGACAAGTACACGCCAAACAATCTTTCTGCCAATCCCGGGGCTTGTAGACTCATCAACATTGATACCCAATGATCTAGTAGGTGTCAATAAAGACAGTTATCTTATTTTAGAGAAGCTGCCATGCGAATACGACTCGAGAGTTAAAGCTATGGAAGTGGATGAGAAGCCTACGGAAGAATACAGTGACATTGGTGGACTGGATAAGCAAATCCAAGAGCTTGTGGAAGCTGTAGTACTGCCTATGACACACAAGGAGAAGTTTGAAGCAATTGGCATTATGCCACCTAAGGGTGTGCTACTACATGGACCTCCAGGTACAGGCAAGACGCTATTGGCACGAGCATGTGCCAAGCAGACAGATGCTATCTTTCTGAAGCTGGCAGCCCCACAATTGGTGCAAATGTTTATTGGTGATGGTGCAAAACTTGTGAGAGATGCCTTTGAATTGGCTAAAGAAAAGATTAAGGAAGGAGATCGTGGTGGTGCAATTATCTTTATTGATGAGGTGAGATGGAAAGGGTTGTATCATTTCTTAGGTGCTGAAAACTGACTGGATTGCTGTTGTTGGAATAGTTGGATGCCATTGGTACCAAGAGATTCGGTGGTGAGCAATCGGGTGACCGTGAAGTGCAACGTACGATGCTGGAACTGCTGAATCAGCTCGATGGGTTCACAAACAACACAAAGATCAAGGTCATTGCTGCCACAAACCGTCCTGATGTACTGGACCCTGCCCTGCTTCGTTCTGGACGTTTGGATCGCAAGGTGTGTAAAATACACGAGAGCTAACAATAGAGTGTATTACTAACCAAGACACGGTGTATCTGTAGATTGAGCTGCCGCACCCTACTGAAGAAGCTCGCGCTCGCATTTTGCAGATTCACTCACGTAAAATGAATGTTGACACGGAAGGTGAAAAAACCGCGGTGGCAGATTCTTTGAACTCGGACTGATTTATATCACTTCTGTTATGCCACAGACACCAACTTCGATGAGCTGGCACGCTCCACTGACGACTTCAACGGCGCACAGTTGAAGGCGGTATGTGGCCATCTTTGAGAAGGAGTTTCCCGTGTAATGAAATTGTACGAGATTAGCTAATCTAAGAAATGACTTGTTGGTGGAATCTGTATAGGTTTGTGTGGAGGCTGGTATGCTGGCATTACGTCGTGATAGCAACGTGATCAAGCACGAGGACTTCATGGAGGGCATTTCCGTTGTATCAGCTAAGAAGAAGGCGACGCTCCAGTACTACGCTTAGAAAAGAGTATCAACCAAATTGAACCATTTTGCTATTGAAGCGAAGGTTTGATGGTAAGATGATGAACGCGTCTTACTTGGCCCCGACATTTGTTTACACTGTGCCGTTTATTGCACCTCAGCTCGTGTGTTTGATGGCCGATTTGGTGCTCTGTTCTGGCATTGATGAAGTCTTAGGTTCAGTGGCGATTGCACTTGGAGTACGTGCTGAGAACACCATCACACGCCACAAAAATAATTGCGCCTCTGTCTCCTCATTCTCAATCTCGTTCGCCGACTCGCCACTCTTCGACTGTGCCTGCCAATGGATCAAAGCCCCTCGCACGTACGCACTACGGCTTCTGTTCATATCATGACAGCGTGCATCGCAGCTTAAGCAACGCTAGTAACTGGGCGTCCGTCCCTGGTACGTCATAAGCCTGCTGTCGGAAGAAGCCAATGGCCTACGCTTGTGGACCAAGTAATGCAGCCGAAAAGGACCTAGACAGTCCATGACAGAAGTCGCCGGTGCACTAGACACCAATGGAAGCCCATCTTGACCGCTTCACAAACAGCAAGACAGTACCGAATGAGCAATGGTGTGTAGGATGTAAACACAATACTTGTATCGAAAATGAGATGCCGCCCCGATATCACCGTTGCAGTCTAAGACCCGATTTCAGATTGATCCTGATCCTTCTTGTTGGAGAAAGGTAAGAGATACGAATTCAGGTCTCCCTTGTCGACTCCATCTGGCAACATCAGTCCTCGTTTGTGCTCAAGCTTTGTTTGAAGCTCATCATAGTGTGCAAAATCATCCCATGCACTCGAGCGGCTATCAAACTGAATGAAGATGGACAAAAATTCGTTGGCCTGCGGAACAACCAACAAACGGACAACAATGTATGAGATCCTTATATCTCTTTTCCGACCAAAGTCTCACACAAACGCCCCACCTCTTCAAACAGCACTTCTTCACAGTCTCGACACGATGTAATAGATTTCTTGCTCGGCGTGTTACTCATCTTAACTCCCGTAAAAACATAATTGGGCACATCTTTGACCAGCAGCCACTCGATATGAAAAAATCCCTCGTACTTGAGCTTCTCCCACAGCTGAAATTGGCTGTTGGTTTGCACACCCGATGTCATTTGAGCTATGCCGTTAAAGTGCTTGGTTCCACACACACTAAGTGTACCAGGACAACAAAGGATAAGCAAACCGACAAGATAATATTAGGACAGGATAAGGTCTTCGAAAATCCGGAAGCTGGTGTGTTGATTTTACCTAAAGAAGAACAAGACCGGTCTTACTGCAGTCAAGTCGCTTTTGAAGATTTGATCTAGCAGGGCAGCATGCAATCTCGTTGTGCTCCAGATGCCAAATTTGAGGCTTTTGTGGAAATTGGCTTCACTGAAAGACTTGAGCACGAAACAACGGCATGTGGTGCTCGTAAATACCTCGCGCACCAACTCTGCTTGCTGCGTAACCATTGCATGTTGTTCCTCTGTAGCGTCTGCGACTTCGAGTTTTGTGTACCGTGGTGCGAGGTTTGGTCGCCGTTTTTTCTTCATGTGCGATTCCAGGCCAAGCCTTACGTATGCTACTCTCGAGATGTTATCTACGTTTGTATGAGCGTTAGTAGTCAGAATGTAATCGAATGATACAATCATTTTCATCAAAACGCAAAATAGCTTCCTGAAATACGAAATGTCAAAGTAATTTGGACAGCATAATGCTCTTCAAAACTGTGGCGAAGCAATTTAGTCTCATCGGTTTTTAAAGTTCTGCTGATTCTAAAATTCAACACGATATACTTGTGCAAACAATGTCTATAGTTTAGCATGGACATGAATAGCGGGAAAGCATAGGCAAGCTGCAGAGGTGTTCATTTCGTTTTTATGGAGATGAAAGTTCTTATTATTATCAACTTTTTTCTTCTACTTACACATAAGGGGGCGCAAAATATTCCGATTAATCAGATTTTGACACATTGGGGGGAAGTTGGTTACCACGAAAGTAGTAGGATGATTGACGCCGAATTTCTGACAACTTGTCAAAAGCTGTAAGCGAAACTAATGACGATATTCACAACGACGATCGCTCCGATCTTGTTCCATCTTGCGATAGCTATCGCGGTACTTTGCATCGTGATAGTCCCGATATCGAGGGCTACGGCTTCGGCGTCGGCTCATCCGTCGAGACCGCTCGGAAGACCTCCCTCCACTTTTGTCGGGACTTGTACGCCCTTTACGGCAAGCATTATCCTCTGCACCATATTTGCCACAAACATTGGATCGTTCTCTTGACCTTGATCTCCATTGGCGCTTTCTGCTTGACGACTGATCGTGCCGTCGCGATCGGATTCGGTTACGCACTTCAAGCGCATCGGTGAAGTTGAGCCAATTCACGGCTTCGGGGCGAGATTGCTCGGCCGTAGATAGACCCCTGTCGCATTTCTTCTCATCCCGAAACCCACCGCCAAGCACTAGTTCCCGGTTCATTTCGAGACTGAGCTCGACCATGTGCTTTTGAATCATATCCCGGTATGCCTCTAGGCCGGTCTTCGTACCTACCTTCCCTTTGTACGAAGCACGTCGACGCTTGTAGTTGTGCTCGGCATTTGCATCACTGGGTTGTGTTTGGACATTTTTGAGAACAACGTCCATGGTCGCTGAGTTATGACTCTTGACTGACGACTTGACTTGTATTGTCACATCTTCCCCACTCTTTTCTGTTTGCTGCCGAATTTACATAGCATCGTAGAGTTAGCTGAGACTGTTGCGATAAGGATGGTTGGAATGGAAATCTACAGCAACAACATACGAACACGCTTTGCAGTCCAATTTCGACGACCAAAAACTTCCAAAGCGCTAGCACGATATTCTACAATGCACACGCAATCAAGACAGTCATCAACAACGCGAACACGAACTAGCATATTCACGCAACTCACAAAGACATTGCTGCCCAGAAACTCGTGCAGTTCCAAAACCAGTAGGTCAGGCTGGCAGAAATCGGGGTGTTCCAACAATCCAGCCATATACTCGACAAGCTCGTCATCGAATGCCGCATCACTAGGAAGCACGCCAGGACGACTCAGCTCAGCTTTCAGCCACCGACACAACGATGAAGGCGTTACCAGTTCGCGCTCACTGTCTTTCATCATAGCAAATGCACGCGGGATACGCTGCCACGCTTGTACCTGCTCGTAGAATGTCCCCGCAGAACTTGCAGCTCGTCCAACTGCGGCGATCACTCCATCTCCGTCGGCTGCACCAAATGTCCCTTTCTGCTGGTCATACTGACCTGCTTCAGGTTCTAACAGACTCTGCAGCCCATCATGGATACCTTCCGTCCCTGATCGTACTCGAATATCAGCAGTCCCACTGACAGTTGTCGTAAACGTATCTTGAGCAATCACAGCGTCTTCTTCTTCTATGCGTTTGCCATAAAAGAACTGCACAACAAAGTCCCAATGTCATTAAACACAAAATCATCAAACCACGACAAAACTGTCTTGTCATTCATTGCACCCCTCACCGCTGGATTATTGATAGGTCGAGGTCCTCGTTCTCCATGACATTTCCTCTATTACCAATTACCACACCAATACAACAACATGCAAGTGTCAATTCAAATCCAAGTGCTTTGCAGTTCAAGTCCAAGACCGGGAACAGATCGAACCAGATGCTTCTCCAGTGACGTTTTCGGTACGAAATGTTCATGTAAACCTGAGTCACAGGACACGAACTCCACCGCTGGATCGACTTTCACTCCCGTTGTCTTCACTAGCGTCTGCAATGCATCCGAGACCTGGATCGCGTACGTCGCATAGGCTGCTGCCATTTTCAAGCCAGTGAATTTGATTGCACCATTTGTGTCCGCTATGATTGTATCGTTTGGCGTTGCTACCATTGGACGAAAAAACATTTGCTGAATCAAAAGCGACAAACATAATCGACCAGTTGGTGATGGCGTCCCGGGCCGAGACTATGAGTGTGGTGGGCCCAGAGGACACCCTGCAGGTTTCAGACTTGTTACCGACAAATATGGTCACGGACACGGCTTTGGCTTCTCACCCGATACCTGAAATAACTGCAATGGAATCGACGGAACTGCCCCAAGAAACTCCCACGAATGTGCTGGAAATGTCGTTCGTGTCACCGATAATGGCCATGGAAATGGAAATCAAAGGCTCGGAAGAAGTCGAAGGTGAAGAATTCAAAGGCGAAGAGGTATCAGGTGATGCACTTAAAGTAAAGCGGAGAAACTTGACGGATCAGCAGCGGATGGCAATTGTCCACTATCTGCTTGCAAATAGCGCAGCAGGACGTCTAAAGCACGGAGACATGAAGATTGCTGCGACTCACTTTGGAGTACATCGTGCTACAATTCGACGGCTATGGAAACTGCATATGGCTTCTAGTGTGACGGACGATCTAGCCGGGAATGTCGCCAGTCGAATTAAAGGGCATTCGGGGAGGAAGCCAAAGGTACCGGACGAAGAGCTCAAAGTTCGCATCGCTGCGATTCCAGTGGAGCGTCGAATGACAGGAAGGGGGCTTTCAGCAGCTTTGCACGTGAGCAATAGTGTCGTTGTACGTCTGATTAAGAGTGGAAAGCTACGACGTCACCCGAAAAAGTTACACTACATTATGTAAGGCTGCTTGTTATAAAAGTTGAACGCCTCGTTAGCGTTTGCTTTTGAAATTTGCGCGATATGCTATCAAGGTGGCGTTGGAGTAGGCTTCAACTTGTCTTACTAAGCTGGCCTATTGCGAGGAATGGTTATTTTGTAGGGTATACTACGAATGGGATCAAGAATTTGGTCGCTGCATGCTCTGCTGCCATAGTTGCAACTAATTTTTAGCTGTACCTGCACTAGCTTTCCTATCGATATTGTTTTCAAGACAACTGATGTACGCTTTTGCTACAAATCGTGGTGTTACATTTGTTGCGAAGCAGCAGACGATAAGCATCAACTGTGTTGTGTTCCTTATAGCATCTGCTGCAAAAATGTTATCATTAGAGTACCGCTTGTAAAATGGAAAGTATGTGACCAGGGATATTGACAATAATGTTGTCATCGTTGAGTAATGACTTGGACAAAGTGATTCTTGTCTTGCGTATACTTTGAGGCAACAAATGCGCATAAGCCAGGCTTTCGTAGTCAGCGAGAAGTCTTCGAATGGTGGAAGTATCTCGCGACATGGCGGAAATTATTAGCATACGCAATGGAGAATTTATAAAATTGGCTATGGTGGCACCGACTAACTGCAAGGCAGAAGCACCCCCGCGGTCAACCTGAACAGGTGTAGCATACAAGCTCGAGATAGAGACACAACAATCTTCTGTACCATCTCAGCCGTCAACTACCCAGCGATCACGCCTAAACGTACGCTAGTCTTCACACATTGTCACCTTCATGCTGTTAGTGCCTCTATGATCCAAAACTTGTACACCTGATGATATTACCGGCCTTGTCACAGAGTTACACATTCACGAACTTACAACCAAGCAGAAACGTTCTTGTCTGCTACAACCAGTTCCATCCTTACATAATGTAGTGTAACTTTTTCGGGTGACGTCGTAGCTTTCCACTCTTAATCAGACGTACAACGACACTATTGCTCACGTGCAAAGCTGCTGAAAGCCCCCTTCCTGTCATTCGACGCTCCACTGGAATCGCAGCGATGCGAACTTTGAGCTCTTCGTCCGGTACCTTTGGCTTCCTCCCCGAATGCCCTTTAATTCGACTGGCGACATTCCCGGCTAGATCGTCCGTCACACTAGAAGCCATATGCAGTTTCCATAGCCGTCGAATTGTAGCACGATGTACTCCAAAGTGAGTCGCAGCAATCTTCATGTCTCCGTGCTTTAGACGTCCTGCTGCGCTATTTGCAAGCAGATAGTGGACAATTGCCATCCGCTGCTGATCCGTCAAGTTTCTCCGCTTTACTTTAAGTGCATCACCTGATACCTCTTCGCCTTTGAATTCTTCACCTTCGACTTCTTCCGAGCCTTTGATTTCCATTTCCATGGCCATTATCGGTGACACGAACGACATTTCCAGCACATTCGTGGGAGTTTCTTGGGCAGTTCCGTCGATTCCATTGCAGTTATTTCAGGTATCGGGTGAGAAGCCAAAGCCGTGTCCGTGACCATATTTGTCGGTAACAAGTCTGAAACCTGCAGGGTGTCCTCTGGGCCCACCACACTCATAGTCTCGGCCCGGGACGCCATCACCAACTGGTCGATTATGTTTGTCGCTTTTGATTCAGCAAATGTTTTTTCGTCCAATGGTAGCAACGCCAAACGATACAATCATAGCGGACACAAATGGTGCAATCAAATTCACTGGCTTGAAAATGGCAGCAGCCTATGCGACGTACGCGATCCAGGTCTCGGATGCATTGCAGACGCTAGTGAAGACAACGGGAGTGAAAGTCGATCCAGCGGTGGAGTTCGTGTCCTGTGACTCAGGTTTACATGAACATTTCGTACCGAAAACGTCACTGGAGAAGCATCTGGTTCGATCTGTTCCCGGTCTTGGACTTGAACTGCAAAGCACTTGGATTTGAATTGACACTTGCATGTTGTTGTATTGGTGTGGTAATTGGTAATAGAGGAAATGTCATGGAGAACGAGGACCTCGACCTATCAATAATCCAGCGGTGAGGGGTGCAATGAATGACAAGACAGTTTTGTCGTGGTTTGATGATTTTGTGTTTAATGACATTGGGACTTTGTTGTGCAGTTCTTTTATGGCAAACGCATAGAAGAAGAAGACGCTGTGATTGCTCAAGATACGTTTACGACAACTGTCAGTGGGACTGCTGATATTCGAGTACGATCAGGGACGGAAGGTATCCATGATGGGCTGCAGAGTCTGTTAGAACCTGAAGCAGGTCAGTATGACCAGCAGAAAGGGACATTTGGTGCAGCCGACGGAGATGGAGTGATCGCCGCAGTTGGACGAGCTGCAAGTTCTGCGGGGACATTCTACGAGCAGGTACAAGCGTGGCAGCGTATCCCGCGTGCATTTGCTATGATGAAAGACAGTGAGCGCGAACTGGTAACGCCTTCATCGTTGTGTCGGTGGCTGAAAGCTGAGCTGAGTCGTCCTGGCGTGCTTCCTAGTGATGCGGCATTCGATGACGAGCTTGTCGAGTATATGGCTGGATTGTTGGAACACCCCGATTTCTGCCAGCCTGACCTACTGGTTTTGGAACTGCACGAGTTTCTGGGCAGCAATGTCTTTGTGAGTTGCGTGAATATGCTAGTTCGTGTTCGCGTTGTTGATGACTGTCTTGATTGCGTGTGCATTGTAGAATATCGTGCTAGCGCTTTGGAAGTTTTTGGTCGTCGAAATTGGACTGCAAAGCGTGTTCGTATGTTGTTGCTGTAGATTTCC
Source organism: Peronospora destructor (assembly GCA_011800735.1). Lineage (NCBI taxonomy): Eukaryota > Oomycota > Peronosporomycetes > Peronosporales > Peronosporaceae > Peronospora > Peronospora destructor. Next base: position 512,806 of record WBRY01000010.1, on the reverse strand, counting down.
ATTCCAACCATCCTTATCGCAACAGTCTCAGCTAACTCTACGATGCTATGTAAATTCGGCAGCAAACAGAAAAGAGTGGGGAAGATGTGACAATACAAGTCAAGTCGTCAGTCAAGAGTCATAACTCAGCGACCATGGACGTTGTTCTCAAAAATGTCCAAACACAACCCAGTGATGCAAATGCCGAGCACAACTACAAGCGTCGACGTGCTTCGTACAAAGGGAAGGTAGGTACGAAGACCGGCCTAGAGGCATACCGGGATATGATTCAAAAGCACATGGTCGAGCTCAGTCTCGAAATGAACCGGGAACTAGTGCTTGGCGGTGGGTTTCGGGATGAGAAGAAATGCGACAGGGGTCTATCTACGGCCGAGCAATCTCGCCCCGAAGCCGTGAATTGGCTCAACTTCACCGATGCGCTTGAAGTGCGTAACCGAATCCGATCGCGACGGCACGATCAGTCGTCAAGCAGAAAGCGCCAATGGAGATCAAGGTCAAGAGAACGATCCAATGTTTGTGGCAAATATGGTGCAGAGGATAATGCTTGCCGTAAAGGGCGTACAAGTCCCGACAAAAGTGGAGGGAGGTCTTCCGAGCGGTCTCGACGGATGAGCCGACGCCGAAGCCGTAGCCCTCGATATCGGGACTATCACGATGCAAAGTACCGCGATAGCTATCGCAAGATGGAACAAGATCGGAGCGATCGTCGTCGTCGAGACTATCATCATGAATTGAATATGTACTGATTTAGCATAAATCGTCACATGTCACTCGGATGGCTATTTTCTGAGTCAAATCAACAAATTAAAAACCCTGCCAACTTTTTCTTTCGCTTCATGTGCGCCACACGAATGCACTCTATCCCAAAGATCCATTTGAAGAATCTTCTTGAATCGTTCAGTTTAAACCATGGCGATGACTAGGCTCTTCCTCTGCGTGACGCTCCTATGTTTGATCCAACTGATCTATGCATCCAACGTGATTGTTCTAACCAGCGCTGACTTTGAGGCCAAGACGCAAGCCGGTTCAGGTGCAACAACCGGTGATTGGCTCGTTGAATTCTATGCCCCTTGGTGTGGCCACTGCAAAAAATTGGCGCCTATTTACGAACAAGTCGCGGACAATCTCAAGGGCCAAGCAAATGTCGCCAAAGTGGACGTCACGGACAATGCCGAGCTTGGTAAACGCTTTGGTATTCGTGGCTTTCCTACTGTATTGCTCTTTAGCCATGGCAAGTCGTATAAATTTGGAGGCAAACGGACACTGGAAGAGTTTTTGGTCTTTACCCGTGGAGGTTTCAAGAATGTTGCAGGTGAAGTAGTGAATGCTTCTCCAGGGCTCTTGGATTTTGCTATTGAGAAGATGCTGCATGTCAAGAATGACTTTGTGACGCTACTGGCGTCCAAGAAGAATGTATTACTTGTCACGTTCTCGGGTGGGTTGTTGTTTGGATTATTGCTTGGCTGCTTGTGTGGCTGTTGCACGAGCCGTGGTGGAAAGGTTCTTAAGAGTAAGAAAGAGTAGGGGAGTCAAGACAGGAGCTTTTGCTGCAACAAAGTGAGCAAGAACGCAGAAGAACGCTGCATTTTCTTTACTTTTTCAAAGGAGCTTTGTCATAGTGAGGCTTGCTTTCGTTTGTGATTAATGTGGTCGTGTTTTCTTACATTACCTGAGCAATACGTCGATTCAGATCCATAAAACTATACTTGAGCTCTAAACTTTCAAAGAGAGATTCTTCCACGCCTTTGTAGTTTGTCAGCATGTCATCCACTTCCGCCAGCTTTTCCGGGTCATACTCTTTGAAGAAGGTTATCAGTCGTGCACGATACGGATTCTCATGGTCGACTGTTGACTCGAACGACACTGTCGGTGCCTCTTCGTGATGCTTTTGACGGGAAATATAAGCTGGTCTCGAAGATGTATAAGGTGGTGGACGGCCACTTAAGATGGCGACGTCGTCCTCGCTCAGTGTGTATGGAACAGGTGAGTCGTCCTCTCGTTTCGTCGTCTTCTCTTGGCTTTCTACACTTTGACTTGCAAGGCCATCCAGATGTTGGCCTTCAAATAGTAATTGTTGTCGTTGCTGCTGCTTCACTTCATCTCGAACATCCTGGAGCTTCTTTTCGTTGACTTCGGCTTCGTCAATTAGTGCTCGTATCTGGGTCAGCAGTAGCTCATTCTGCTTCTTCAAGCGCTTGTTCACCATTCGTGCCTCGCTTGCTTCAGCCATGGCCACAGCAATCTGGCCTTCAGTCTGGCTGCGCATGTTACGTATCTCCGTTATTAGCACACGTCTCTGGCCACGAGCTTTCACTAGTTGCTGCGTCAGCTGCAGACGTTCCTGTTCCCACGTTTGCATTTGCTCCTCGTATTCTTGCTTTGTCGCCGTCATTTCTCTAGCAATCTTTTCCAACCGAGTGGAAGTTCCCGTCAGGTGATTGTTCAAGGGGTAACGCAACTCCGCGCGGCACCGCAGTACTGCGGCTTCAGCTTGGCCAAGTTCCTTCTCAAGACGATTACGAGTCGTCAAGTCCATGTCGCTAGGCAGGTTGGAAGCTTCTTCATCACCACCATCAAAGTCGTCCGTCTGCGCCAGCAACGGAAGTCCAAACATAGCATGGTTAGCGGAGTATACTGCTACTATGCCTATTTGATTGCGTACCATTGCCCAGCGATGTTTTTCTTCAAGCAAAGCATCTCTTTCTGCTTGAATCTCGCGCCATGCCTCGCGTTCTCTCTGTATCCTCCGAAGCTCACCGGCAATAGCGGCTAATTCTTGCTCTTTTGCGTTCACCTCGTTTGCAAAATTTTCCTTCTCCACAATCGCCATTTGCGTCTTTGATCGTTCTTGATCGCGTTCAGCGGTCAACTTGGCAACATTATCCTCATGGCTTTCCTGTAGATTTGGAACGAAAGAGTACACACAAAAAAATGATTATGCCAGTGTATGAGCGCTGACTCTGCCATCGTATAGCTGCCATACCATTCGCTCCATCAGCTGCACGTTGAGTCCATTCAGCTCTTGCAGCAAACTGCGGGCATCGCTGTCAGATGCTCTGTTGTGTTGGCTCCTTGGCAACGGCACTACCTCCTGGGATCCAAAAAGCTTAGATGCCAAGTGTCCAGCCACATTTATGGGCGCGCTCAGCAACCAGCTCTGCTGAGCAAGAGCCTCGGGGATATACGCTGCGTATCCAGACGGCTCATTTGCAACAGCTTGTGGTGCAGAGCTGACAACAAGCGCTGTGGACAAAGCTGCATCCCGTTCTCGGTCACGCGCCTTTCCCGCTTGAACAGCTTCATCCAACGCATCCGCTGCAGCTGCAGCAGACTCCATTATTTTGCTCGATACAACTTGCACCTGGTACAGAATGTTTTTCCTGTTTCCAAACAAAAGAAGCAAAAAGCGTAAGGTGCCGAGTATAATAGCACTCCTTGTATCTACGTTTCACTCACGTACCCTCGTAATCTAGAGTATGAGTTATCCCAGACAAGTGTCGCTTTTCCTGGCCGTAAACATCGAAATAAGCCTTCCACGGCCCGCCCTGTAGTCGTCGACACATATCTCGTCCGAGCATGTACAATTTCCACTGGTTGTTCGTACGGCTCAGGAGCAAATGAGACGCTAAAGTCGACATCAAACTCTTCCAAGTCAAACTTCCACACAATAAATTGCGGTGTCTCCTCATCGTTCTGGACCTTCACTTGTATTGCCACTTCATGCCGTGAACTTCTTGGCACATACAGCTTTTCCAGCGGAAAAGGTTGCAGGATAAAGTCCACGGCTGTCATGTGCATCCGAGCCCCTCTATCTTCGTCACGTTCGGCCACAAAATGAAGCCAATCTTCATGTAGCTCGAGCATTCCACACCGATGAATGGCCAAAAATTCTGTCATCTGAGCACACCATTGGGCAATCACAGAGTCATTGCGATTACCTTTGGAAGGGAATTCCGGCAGCGATCGCGGGTCATCACTGGATTGCTGGAGCTCCAGGGCCGCCGTTTGAATGGTAGTTAGCACGCTAAAGAGCGTGTCAAGAGACCGTCTGATGCAGTAGGAGATGGCGCCTGTGGTTACAACGAATTCAACAGCGTAGACACGGAGATCCGAGGTGGAAAAAGAGGACGCGAGACTTTGAGCGACACGAGGAGATATCGTGTCTACGCTCGTTACGACAACGTCTAGAAGGTGATCATTAGTATCAGTCTTGTCGTTGGTAAGGGCAGAGGCATGGATTGGAGATGTAGACGGATCAGATGCTGCAATATTAACACAAGAGAAGTCAGTCACAACTTCTTCATGTGCCATGCTAATGATGGAATCAGATTGGAAGGAATTTCATCAAAAGTCTTTGCAAAATAAAAGCGATTTTATAGTGGGTTTTAAAACACGCCTATAGCATCTGTACTGATTTAGTACAATGGTGGGCACTCTTTGACTTGTTTTCATTTTGCCAGCGCCTTTAGGTGTCGATGTACATCTCCTGCACACGGCTTTGGATCATAAATCTCTCGTTATAATCAATCAACTACACGTTTGTGCTGTATCACCACACCAGCAAACGCTATACATATTGCATGGAGAAAGTCTCATCAAAAACTTGTGGGCAAAGTGCTGGAAGTTTCTTTCTGACGACCATCAACAGCCGTACAGAACAGTTCTGTTTTCTATGATTGGCCGGCCGATCCAGGTCGTAGCAAAACTTAGGCTCTTAGAGTTTCACTTGATGTTGCCATCCAGGACACGACGTTTCGCTGTATTCGAATTTGCGGCAAATCGTTTTTGTTGACCTTTGCCTGGTACTAAGTCGTTGAATATATCCAGAGAAATTGCTACATTACCCCACGGCAAGTTTACTCTAACCAGTAAATGAATAGCGTACCGTATTCTGATGAGTAAAAGACATGAGTATTTTTCCGACATCTGATTACGAAAAACTGCCAGCAAAAGTGATCGAGTGGCAATAGGTGACAAAGCCACTGTTTTGCCATCACACTGCAACATTCGATTCCATGCGGATAGGAGCACCCTTTTCCTAGAATCAGACTTACCTTTCATTCTCGTTTATCGAGTTTTGAAATCTGAAACGGTCACAAATCGGGACTTTTCGACTGGTGTACAGAACATCGCCTCGACGTCCAGTCTGAGACGAGAAGGCGAATCAGGGAGAAAAAGAAGGCCCGCAACGACTTTGACAGACGACGAGCCACGAGAGCGACGGTAGTATGCGCTCCGAGGCTGTAAACGCACAGGAGGAAGCGGCCGGGGACCGGGCATCTCCTGCAGTAAATGATGTTGTTGTCTCTTGTGTGCCAAACACAACCGGCGCCGAATCGCCTGCTACGCCTATGGAGGTGGCAATGGCCACACATTCAGCCAATACTATATGTGGCGTAGAAGAGCCGGCACAAAAGCCTCGGAACGTACAGGAACAGCTTCAGGACGAACGTATGACGTCATCCCAGGTGACGCACGTGCAGAATGAACAGAGGAGGGAACGACACTGGCGACGCATGGTGCATAGTGAGTTGAGAGATCGACTAGTGGTTGCAATGTACGTGCGTGTTGAATGATTGCAACATAAAGTTGTGAGGTTACAAGTGTTGAGTTTTTTTGGTCTATGTGTGGTGTATATAGGATGGAGCAATTGCTACGGATAACAGGGGATCCGGATAACCGACACTTGAGGATGTGCGCGTCGCGGTACGAGTCATTTGTGTGGAAGAAAAGTGCCAATCAAGTGCAATACAAACAGAAGCTGGAGCATCGCATTGAATCGCTGCGACGTCAGCCGTCACATGGCGAGAATGGAGCCGTGGAAGTTACGGTTCGACTGGTTGAAGGCCATCGACTGAATCTGATTCGATCGCCAACTCTGTCGTTACAGCGACAACCAGCGGCTGCTGCATCGGTACCATTATTGGTACCGTGTCCCTATGGCCGGCGCCAAATTCAGCAAGTCGATGCAGGCTGTCCGCTTTCAGAGGCCCCGCAACGACAAAGCAGTCGCTTCAATACTCACAGATCTAGTAGCTCAAGTGGCAGCAAACGAGCAGGGAAGCGGAAAATACGCGAGTCGTCGTCGTTCTCAGTGACCGACGCTTCATCTGCTCAACGTGATGAGATGTACTTTGCCAAGCTCCGAGTGATGAAGAACCGATACCGCGATGAAGTCGCGTTGGTGTTTCGCGAGCTCTGTCGTGTGAACACGGTGATCCAACATTCAGCCAGTCTGCGACGCCATGAGTCCAACAACCTCGGTGACTTCCTTGCCAACCTTAAGAAGATAATTTATTTGCTGGAGCAGCAGCCTGGTGAGCCCTGTGGCATGATTCCAGTCCGAAAGCGCGCTGTGGAGTACTTGGACGTGGTGGAATCTCACATCCAGCGGAAGGTGTTGCCAATTCTCTACCGCCTGCGCCACACTTATTCGACAATCTTGCGCCCCATTGTGCTCAACTACATGAAGAACAACTTACGCTTCAATCGACGATTCTAGCTTGAGCCACTCGAATGTCAAGGTGTATTATTCAACTCCAGCAATATCAAGCCAAGACTTGCAATGAACGAAAAATCCGATACATGGTCTGCAGGATAAAAAGAGAGAAGGAATCGGACCCGCTTTTTATTTTTAGCTAATTCGCTGATGTTTACTCTTAATTTTTATGTAGTTATCCTAAATCAATACATTCATCATTTTATTTGTACGAAAAAGTGGCATATTTTCAAGAAGATTTTATCTCCATCATGTCGGACACGGCGCTACGTAGGCTTGACAAGCAGATCGCTGACCTAATGCAGCAGAAAGCGGCATTGCAGTTGCGTCTTGAGCGTGAGGTAAGTGGTAGTATACGAATCAAGCAAATGAGTGCTGAGGTGGTGGACAGCAATCCGTACAGTCGCTTAATGGCGCTCAAGCGTATGGGAATTGTCAAGAATTACGAAAAAATCCGCGATTTTTCGGTCTTGATTGTAGGGCTAGGGGGTATTGGGTCTGTGGCAGCTGAGATGCTGACGCGATGCGGTATCGGCAAACTTATTATGTACGATTACGATACGGTTGAGATTGCCAATATGAACCGGCTCTTTTTTCGACCCGAACAGGCTGGTATGACCAAGACGGCGGCTGCGAAGCAGACATTGTATAGTGAGTGGGGACCTCTTTAAATTTATCGTTTTGTACAAATGATGCTAAAATATTGGTTAACTTGTACAGGTATTAATCCAGACGTGATCTTTGAAGAGTACACAATGGATATCACAACCACGACCAACTTTAACCAGCTGTTGGATCGGATACAACGTGGAGGTGTAGATGGCTCGAGCAAGATCAATTTAGTCTTGAGCTGTGTAGACAATTATGCAGCACGTACAGCGCTGAATCAGGCGTGCAATGAGCTGAACCAGGAGTGGATGGAGTCGGGGGTGTCGGAAGACGCTGTATCGGGTCATATTCAGTTTTTGCTACCGGGACGTACGGCATGTTTTGAGTGTTTGCCGCCCCTCATTGTGGCCAGTGGCATTGACGAATCCACGCTCAAGCGTGAAGGAGTATGTGCAGCCTCATTACCGACAACCATGGGACTGGTGGCTGCTCTGCTCGTGCAAAATGTACTGAAATACCTCTTGGGGTTTGGACAGGTGTCGTACTACTTGGGCTACAGCGCCATGAAAGACTTTTTCCCGTCTGATATGATGCGTCCGAATCCCGAGTGCTCGAACGCGCAGTGTCGTAAGCAGCAAGCTGTGGCTGAACACGTCGGCTGGACTCCGATGGTTTGGAAGGCGCTTGGTCACGATGGTCAGGAGAACCTTGTTGTGGAACACGATGACAACGAGTGGGGGATTGTGCTCGGTGGGGACGATGCTGCTGGAGTCATGGAAGCTTCTGCTGTAGAGACAGCAAAGCTGGCGTCAGGCCTTTCGTTTGCATACGATCAGTCTGATGTGACACCTGCAGCGACTACTGTTGAGGATCCGTCGACTTCAGTAGCGGAGGCGAACATGAGTCTGGAGGACCTGATGGGACAATTAAAGTCCCTTTAAACATGCAAGTGAACACCTACTTTGCGGGAATGTAGTAAGTTAGATGAACGAAAACCAATTGGTCGAGCTCTTTGTCTTTGAAATACTTGTGAAGCATTTACTGATTTCGGAAGTGATCAGAGCGATGCTCGAGCCTCAATGACCTCTTAGAGCAGAAGCAAGGCAGCCGATGTTGTTGAACGTATAAAAACTGGATTGTCGGCATTGCTTGTACAATTCATGGTGTCGTGATGGCTACAGCTTTAGCCCGCCCGTACTTTTACATTTTGGCTGTCAATGTTCGACGTTTGTTTGTGAGCTTGCCTTTTGCGCGACGAATAGTCTGACAATATGGTGGATACGCTGGGTTGTCAGGGTTTTTAGCCACGGTGCATACGTGATAGTATCTGAATAGGGTCCTCTTTGGCGAACGCGCACGTCGTGCCGGTTCAGAGTGGTTTTGCTGCCGAGAGCAATGACTCATTCCCGAAAGATTGATAATCCCAGTCTTGCTCGAGTCGATCGGGATAAATGGAAGCGCGAAAATGTGGCAGCACGGAGATAGCGCTGTCAAATCACTCAAATGATCCTCAGGGCATCTAGTACACGACCATTGCTGCAGAACACGAACGACAGTGAACTACAAAACATTGATGAAAGGTTGTGTTCTTCCCGTAACATCTAGGCAAAGACAAGTCAGCCCTCTTTTGTCAAAACCACATCCATTCTCTACACAAAAGCTTACTCCTCCGTTCCAGTACTGGAGCGTCATCTAGCCATCTTTATTCGCCTTCAACTACACATCTTGAGCCTCGTATTTCTTCAGCTGCAGCTCTAAGGATTTGATCTGCTTCTTCATGTGAGCAATCTCTTGAGCTTGGCCTGCTACCAACTTGAGCAACTCGTGCTTTTCTCCTTCCAATCGTGCAGTCATTTGCTTGTACATATCCGACAGCTTTAGTGAATCATCCAACGTTGACCGCATCGACATCCGGCTTTGGGCGATACTCGGGGCATTGGACATAGCATCATCTTCGCGTTTGCCAGCCGGAGACTTCATGTGCCGTACGTCCAACTCAGACTTTTGGGGAGACTCAGCTGGAATAGAGAGTTTCATGAAACCAAAAGCAGGAGTAAGAGGATCTTCAGACCTCACCACTGGAGATGTCGAGGATGCTGCTTGAGTTTTCATCGGCGATAGTAAGGCATTATTCATGGGTGAAGGCGGGTTGCCAACAGGTGGCTTCATTGATGGCGGCAGCAGGCTTATCTGCGAATTTGCTGGTAAACGTACAGCACCAACTTGAGACTTAACCGATGAGAGTGAAGCGCGAATCGGGGGCTTGGGCGGCAAAGGTGAAGCGTTGGTATGTGGATTCGTCGATGAACGGTGGCGAGCCTGAAATGTCGTCGACGCCTCTGCACCAAACAAACTGCTCGCACTTGGTTTTTCACTAGGAAATAATTCTTGCGCTTGAACTAAGTTTGGTGCAGATTGTGAAAGCTGTGCAAACGGAGCCGGATGCATCCAGTTTCCATTGTTTGTCGGAGCAGGAGACCCAAATAGGCTATCAGCACTCGGCATATCTTCATGGCCATCATTCAGTAAAGCAGGCGATTCAAACAGACTTGTGTCCGAATGAGAAGGAGCAGAAGCAAAGGAATCAGCTGTCGAGCTTGGAAATTGTTGCTGACTCTGTTCATGTTGATGCCCTGTATCCTTTGATGGCTGGGCTATGAGCAAATCCTTCACATTATTTTCTGCCCGTACTGGCCCATTCTCACTCACATTCCTGTTCTCCTCCGTATGCGTCAAAAATGATTCCTTCTGTCCATACTGCGTCGCAAATGGGTCTTTCATTTGCGCTTTGTAATTATCCATTCCACTATTATCCGATGCAGTTGCAAATGGGTCTTTTTGTGATGGACAATGCCTTATTCTCCCCTCTCCAGCATTGTTCCCTCCATGTCCAACACCAAAGAACACATTCGTCACAGATTTTGACGATCTTCTGTATGGATTATCTCCATTGACAAAGAGCTCTTTTACTCGTGGAGGACCACTAGAAAACAGCTCAGCAGCTGATTCCGTGCTCCCAGGAGATGGAAACGATGATCGTCGATTCGGACTGAACAAATGCTGACTCGTGTTGGTATTTAAGTCCACAGTCTCGTAATTATCACCGCTTGACTGGGACGTGAGCGGGATTTCCTCCAATCCACTGCCATCTGAAGGCTGCCAATGGGGTGGCTGGTAGTAGAACGGACCTCCAGGCCCTGCACGTTGATATGAACCGCGGTTGTTGACGTTATTCGATCCCCCTGATGATTTTGGAGGTATTGGGATGGACGGACGTGACGCTGGTGCGCTTGGAGCCCCATTGGAGTCCACAAAGTGCTGCAACAAGCGGTTCATCTCGAGAAGCTTTGTGATCTGTCGATATGAAATGGGTATTTCTCCAAATGGGTCAATAATGAGGTTGTTGAGTGTATCCATGTACCTATATTACAATGACTATATTTCGGACCCCAAAAAATGAGTACATGAACTTTTTCGGACGGGAAACTGCTGGACATGACACGGTCAGAATGGAGAGTGTCGCGTGCGATGGGAAGACTAATGGCGTGGCGAACGCTTGTATGTGTGTGTCTGTGCTGTTACAGTTTGACCGCAAACGTCGTATTAATAAGTAGCGCAGAGTGTGAACCGTCTCAGATCACTACTTCCACTAATACAAAAAGTAATACTACTACGAGTACTACTATATCGATAGTAGGAGCTACAGCGACGAGTACTATTGCAAGGACAATAACGACAACGTTGTTTCGACCTATAGACGGTCGTGGTGGATATTGTGGTAGTCTTAAAAGTAAAAAATGGTTGGGCCTGTGAAGTTGATAGTGTCATTGCTGATGGCCGTTTCAACACTTTGACGATGCTTTCGAAGATGAAGAGATTATCAAACTAATAAAAACAAGTGATCGGCAAGCTCACGGTCTTGTCAGCACACTAGCAGCGTTTGGCCAAGAAATGAATATCTGCTCGTGAGCCATTGTGCTACTTCAAGGCATTTTAACGAATTTAACTCTGATCAGAAGGAAATATGACAATGGCGCCTGCTCGAAGTTTGCAATGGGTAAATTCTTATGTTGTAGGTGTTGGAAAAGAAACACCGTCATAGCGTTTTAGAAGCAGCGGAGGAATAAGCGTTGCTACTCTTGCGCTTATATCACAAGGACAAAACGACCAAAACCCGATTTTAACGAGTATGGCTCACGCGACGGTTACGTTGTTCATCAAAGTCTTACGTGTTAAGTTCGTCCTGGTTTTCGGCGAGCTTGCACGTAAATTAGTACGACGAAAGGTTGTGCTACAGTGTATGCAGCCGCTGAACATGTTGCTATCGATACTACGAACATGATGATGGTACTGGTCGAGCTCAGCATCATTGGCGCATCAATATATATGCAGCTCACGACAGCAAACACGTCGATCATCGATCATACTAGAGTCGTATGTGTACTCGCTCAAAAGTCAGCCAGGCCTTTATGTTGTAAGTTCACTTGTTAACGTGCTTACATTGGTCGTCTTCTGTACTCGAATTTTCATCGCAACAACACTTTACTTGCTCACGGGTCTCTTGTATCATCGTAAATCTTAGCAATGGTGGCGAGCTCACACTTCATCTGCGTAAGGGGGCACTCTCCGTGCTGCTCAACGTAGCGGTATATGCAAGGGTAGCAAAATACGTATCCTGAAGGAACCATAGCAGGATTTGCACGCTTTTGCTTGCATAATGGGCAAAATGTAGGGTCCGTGGTAGCCAGTGCCAACGCTTGATCTGAAAATTGAGGTGGTAATGGTGGAGGTGGAACTGGTGCATCGGTCCCAATGGACCGCAACTTGGCTGATGACACGCCCTCGTCCGAGTACATCCATTCGATAAACTTGTACGCTGCAATACCCATCAACAGCAGCACGTACGAGTGATCTACCGTCACCCACATCATTCGAACCACAAATCGTCGAACTCTATCAGCGATTCCAGAGCCGCTTAATTTCTCCATTACTTTTGTACGGTACGTCATTTTCTTCTGACGGAACATTACTTCATCATCTGCTGTAACTCGGACAAGAACCGTCTTCATCCACTTTAAAAATGGCGAGAAGAATGGCGTATCTTCAAAGAGATACAACCACTGGTACAAGAAGAATGACCCTTCATAAGTAACATGTGCATACGGATAGGTCGCCACAAAACCCTTTTTGAGCGTCAGTAAGTACGCAAAACTTCGAAGACATTGCAAAAAGCGGCTCATCCGTTTCTCTCTTCTGTCATCTGTAGCTGCATTTCTCGTACTAGCTACAGTTGTATTGGTCAATAGCTCCGCAGTCGCTTTATAATACGCATCCAATTTTGTCTTCAAGTACGGTACTAGTACCTGTAATAATGCATATCAGCCCCACGTAGTAGTTTACACACCAGCTACTGTACGACGTACCGCGAAAAACAAGGCGAGTTTTCTTGCTCTGGGGGTCAATGGAGATGTCGTCGCCTTGGCATTTACATTGGCTATCATGACGCGCTTTATTCCGTAGAACTTCTCCGTAGCCAGACTGTCATATCGCGATAGAAAGTAGCTCTCAATGCAGCAGCGCAGTAGTGCATAGCTCTCATCAAGGCAACGCACTGGCAACAACACTGCCAAATTAGGGTACGACTCGCACAGCGTGTGTACCAGATATTCCACCGCCGACTTCAATCCCACTGCCATACGCTCCTGCATCAGTAGATCAAATAAAGATGGCGCAGCGGTAATACTACCGTCATCTCCAGCGAAGCCCTGTGTCTGCTCGAGAAACAACATTTTGCAATCAACTTGAAAGTGGCCACGGTACAGCTCCCCGTTCGTGACGTGGTCCACACTGTAGTTGAAGTTTGGAAAAAAGTTGTCTCACGTTCAATTCCGCACACTCAAGCCAACAGTCACGTCGTATTCTTCTTGTACCCACCCATGTGGCGTCGTGCTGGGCCTTTCCGTCGTCGCTTTAGTACGCGCGTAGCTGACACTGACGTGGTAATTGCGAGCTATGCACGTACACCCATTGCATGTTTCAACGGCTCATTTGCGCCCCTTGAAGCACCCGAACTAGGCGCTATTGCAAACATTGAAGCCGTCAAGCGTGCAGGACTCGAACCCGCCCAGATCCAGGAGGCTTTTCTTGGCAATGTCATGAGTGCCGGTATTGGTCAAGCACCAGCACGTCAGTCTGTGCTCAAGGCGGGGTTTCCGACGTTTATTCCATGTACAACTGTCAATAAAGTCTGTGCATCTGGTATGAAGTCGTTGGCTCTGGCGTCTCAGAGTCTAAGGAGTGGCAGTCAAGAGATGATACTCGCTGGAGGATTCGAGAGCATGACGAACGTACCGCATTATCTATTGAAGGCACGTACGGGGTATCGACTGGGCAACGGGACGCTTGTAGACGGCGTTATATACGATGGTCTATGGGATCCTTATGAGAACCAGCATATGGGCATGTGTGGCGAGAAATGTGCAGAAGATTTTGGTTTTTCTCGAGAGGATCAGGATGCTTTTGCGATTGAGAGTTATCGTCGTGCAGTCAGTGCGAGTGAAAGAGGCTTTTTCAAGACAGAGATTACATCTGTGAATATCAAAGGACGACATGGGAAGGAAGCCAAAACCTTTGACACGGACGAAGAGATGTTTAATACGAAAGTAGAAAAGATCTCAAGCTTACGTACGGCTTTTAAGAAGGATGGCACTATTACAGCTGCTAATGCATCTACGCTGAACGATGGAGCAGCTGCAATGGTACTTATGACTGGAGCCAAGGCTCGTGAGCTCGGAGTCATGCCTCTTGCACGTATCCTGGGCTTTGCTGATGCAGCACAGGACCCTGTCGAGTTTACTATTGCACCGTCGAAGGCTGTACCATTGGCGCTGAACCACGCGGGATTGCAACTGAGTGACGTGGACTACCATGAGATTAATGAAGCTTTCTCTGTCGTGGCACTCGCCAATATGCGCCTTATGAACATCCCACACGATCGCGTGAACGTGAACGGTGGCGCCGTTGCTATTGGTCATCCGATTGGCATGTCTGGCACACGCATCGTAGGCACACTTATCCACATTTTGAAGGAGAAGGATGCTACCATTGGCTGTGCTTCCATTTGCAACGGTGGCGGAGGCGCTGGTGCGATGATCATTGAACGCTTGAGCTAGATCAAAGGCAACCGAAAGGTCTCAACAAAAGTGTAAACCAATTGAAGGTGATCAATACAATGTCACTTATTACTGACTACTGGCGACTTTAACTTGAATGCAAATGGTTATCAGCACCGCAGCGTGGCAAAGATCTCCTGCAAGTTTTTGCGGAGCAAGAAACGCTGATCTTCCGTCAGTTCATAAGCGTCGCACATAGTTTCCACATACGATTTGATCTGCGCAAGTGGAACATCAAACTCAAGCATACTTAGCGTGAATGAACCAAGCTGGCCAAACACAATATTATGCACGCGGCACACGGCTTCTTCGCGTGATGGCAGACCTATAAGCACCCGAAGCCAAACTTTGTCAGATGATATTCAAAACCACAGAATCATTATAAGATCAAGACTTACCGTCGTGTTTAGGTACACCGCTCGGTAGTTCTTCCCATGGACATGGCTGCGGTGTCCGCTGAAGCTCCTCACCAATGGCCAACAGCAACGCCTTTTCCCAAAACTGATCGTGACACAACATAAGCATCAATTTGATCCGCCAGAACAAACAGGAACCTATTAGACTCACCGAAGGTGTCTTCCAGATGGAATGCTTCTTGACTTTCTCTTGTAGATATGTCCGAGTGGCACCGCGGTTGATTTCTTCGCCGTGCAGCAAAGGGTGTATCTTGTCTATGCGTTGGAGCAATTCCTCATTTGTATGCTCCGTGTAGTCTCTGCAATCCGCACACAGCAATGACGTCCGTCGCTTCGAGTTGTAGGACTCGTCGTCTCTTGGATGAGTGCATCCGTTGTGTACAGATTGCATGGTATCTGAAGTGTTGCTCTTTGATCCTGGCTGAGCCTCTTGCTGCTGCATCTTTGGGTAGTAGAACGTTTCAGCCAAAATCATAGCAGTCTTCGCTGCTTTAATATCGTCTTGACGGACGCACTCGTCGAGAAACGCATCAAAGCAAGCAACAAGTGCTTCAAAACTCGCTTGATCCTTTACCTTGGTCTCTAAACTACGTTGCCGGTTCAGACATTTCACAAACCAAGCCCGACCCTCGGCAGTCTTGCACGTCTCATGAACAAGAATCGCAGCCGGCGTTCTCGCGTGGCAATTGCTAGACATCTGCGGAGACGGAATGGCCTCACCGTTTTCAGCGTCAGAAGGTTTTCGTGGGAGATTTACCCTTGTATCACTTTCGATGGCTTCATTGACTGAAGATGATCCATGCTCCCTATCTCCCACAAAATACTCGCGAAGAGCGGCGCTGATAGGACTTTGTGTAAGAATAGTATGTGGACTGCCATCTAGCTGAGCCACCGAATCCAACGCGGCAGTGTTGACTGACACATCTTTTGATGAGCATAACGGTGCTGTCAAAGCCAATGATGACGTCGGTAACGCAAAAATGCCGTTCTCAGTGCTAGTTCGACGTTCCAACAGACCGGGTGTGTGTCGTCTTGCATTCTCCACATGATCCACCTGTGTTTTGCTCCACTGCCAATCCAACAGTGCCAATGCTTTTCCTTGAAAATGGATATTGTCTGGATCACGCTGATTATGAATAAGTAGTTGTATATCTTCTGCGCGACTCAAACTCTGCACGTGGGTCTCAAGTGAAGTCAGCATCTGCTGTGAATACTCTAGTCGCTCTTTTTCCGCATAAAGAAAGCGATGCAAGCTTGCATTCAGCTGGTCCAGTCTCTCTTCTTCTGCCTTTTGGTACGCCACACTCACAGCCATTGTCATTTCGTCTCTTGAAACTATCCGGTTGTATAACGTTGTCTTTGCACGTGCTCGTACCATCACCGCCTGAGCCTGTTCCTCTTCATTCCTAGTAACTCGAGCAGCTAGCCGTTGTAGCTCAAACTCTGGCACACCAATACCCTACACAAATGCACACACACAACATCTCCTTATCAGACAAGAGCTCTCTCTTTCTCTATATATATATTAATTCCACTGCTTACATGCAGTGCAAGTCTCTGTCTGTGCTTGGCTTCACGTAGTTCCATCGTCGATTGATGTAGTCGATCAGCAGCTTCTTTATAAGCAGCAGCTGCTGCTTCATACTCATTATTGGCATTAAGAATCTCACCCTGAAGCGTCTGGATATAAGTCTCCGATGCATCTTTAAGCGACTCCAGGGGCCCTGCGACCTGCTCGTCCAGTACCTGAGCCATCAGTAGCTTCTGTCTACAACTTCCATCTACAAAGCCTTTTAATTCCAGCAGAGCGCGTCTAATACCCGTTCCAGGCTCTTCCAAATTGCCAATCTCGTCTAGCAGCAGCTCCCGAAGTTGCTCGCTTACGCCACGCTCTGCCTCTGCCTTGCGGCAAAAAAACGCTGCCAGTCCCTGTAGACTGCGCGTACCTTTATCTGCATGCTTGTAAATGGCGCTAAATGGCACTTGACAGAATGTACGACGCCACTGATTCTCCTCGTCCGACGTGGTGCCCATTGTGTTGTCAGATACTCTATGAATGAATGTATGGAATCAAATATGACGGTATGACGTAAAACTTAATATCGTGCAGAAATATAAACGTGCAACTGCTCTTACAGCCCATAGCAAGTTGAAGTGGTGGATTATGGTGATAAAACCGCACAAATGATGACGTATTCGCAATAATCTGCCCTATTAAGCCACGACCGTCTATGACGTTGTTATCTCAAGTACTGCATCATCTTCCTCGCTTTTCTTCGTTCCTACTCCACTATTTCACTAGCTACTAGTATATCCTCTTGTCCACTAATCCCACTTTCTTTCTCCACCCACGCATACTCGCACTTCTCCGATTCTCGTCGTGTTGCTTTGGTCGTTTTCGGATTCAAAACCGGTCGCTGCAAACTCACACACCATTAACCACCGTGTCATGGGCTTTGCCTTGAAATACCGTCGTATTCCACGTTCTCAAGTGTGGATTTGCTCAAGTGGGAGCTACATGGTGGGCTGCTATGCTGCATACGAACGAAGGAGAGGCTTCTCGACCAAATCTTCGCCGTACTTGCATTGCCCTGCTGGATCCGTGTCTGTCGCTTCTATCTGAACTGCCGGTGAAACTCTGTTGCAGAAGACGGCAAATCGTACACCAAAGACATTACATCCTTGCGCAATTCGTCTGCGTCAGGCGGTACCTCACTGCTCAACATCCGTCCAAACGACGCCGAGTTTTCAGCGACTACAGTCTCATGTTGTTGCTGCTGATCGGTGGGACGATAATCTTGCTGCAAAAATCCAGTCAACGATTGGTAAGGTGTGCTACTGCCGTTCTCTGCATGCATTCCGAATGTACCATGACCAACGCCATCACCACCAAAGCCACCATCGATAGACAGGCCCATACCCATCATCCCGTTACCGAAGCCGTCGCCGTCGGGGTTGACAGTAGTTGCGTTGTTTACGTATGCCCTGTCTGGATTTGCGTGCCACGCACTCGAACCATGAAGAGGAGGGCCACTGCTAAGCTGGTTTGAAAACATCGAGAATAATGGTGCTGGAGCAGGAGGCAATGGAGGTTGCTGCTGTTGTTGATGACCCCGCGACAACGGCGGAGAGCCCCACGGTTGCTGCTGCCAAGATGCCGCTTGCCACGACAAGTTCGAACCCGATTTCGTGTTATCGTTCGCCATCCCCTGTGGAAGGTAACTCGGCTCACAATGTAAGGCAAGAGGGGCGTCCGAAGCGCGTTGCGGGCCTAAGCTAGGAGATAACTTCCACTGCTCGATTACTGGGTCGCTGTCAAGACGGTGAAGAGCAACGTCCAATGGCGACAAGTGTCCGTTTGTACCTGACAGCGTAGCCGAGTCAACTGGGTAGTCCGACGATCCACGCGACGACGAGCATGCTGATAATGGCGGAGAAGCAGCAATAAAACCGCCACGGGACGGGACTCCATCACCAAGCACGAGACTGCATAGCGCATCGGCAACACCGCCGCTCGTGGAGGTTTCAAGGTTGATGCCATTGTTGATGCTTCTGGCGTCGCCAGACAGTAGTCGGGGAGATGTCTGTGAGCATGACGAAAGCATGCCATTAGAGCTGGAGGGCTTTGGTACACCTCGACCACCATAGCGAACAGCGGCAGCGTAGCCCCCGAGCATGCCATTGAGCATCAGGTTAGCCGGAGACGAAGTCCGGCTTACTTTCTCCGATCCCATAGCAGCGGTGAGGCCACTAGCGGACGGTACACTACCAGAGAGCGACACTGGCGGCGTTGTCGAAGTGCTCATGTCGTCGATACTTCCCACAGAGCCAGGTCCTGACAGACCACTGAAAGAGTCTCCATGGGACGAGATTGATCGCGGAGGAGGAACGTCCGTACGCGGGACGGCGCGCTTAACCTCGACGGACTTACCATCGATCACGTGATTCTTGTCCTGCAACACCAGCTCAACACTGGCCTCGCTTTCAAAAATGACAAAGCCAAATCCACGCGACTTGTTTGTCTCACGGTTGAACATCACTTCAGCCGACACTACTTTGCCATACTGCACAAAATACTTCTTAAAGTCCGCTGGAGAAGGAATCGCATCGCAATAAACCGCATCAAATCACGCGACAACTTTTTCTCCCCAAGCAAATGCGAGGCTGCAACGTACCATCTTTTGTTTCATAATGTAGGCCACCCACAAATATCTTTTTCGTGGCGCCAATAGCATTGTCCGTACTAATGCTTGATATCGAATTGGGAGCGCTGCCACGACTGTACGACAAAGAAATCGCGGTCTCGCGCATACTCTCTGCCCGTGGAACGGCACGCTTCGCTTCAACCTGACGTGCAACAATAGGCTAAGTCAGTGAGTGCCTCGAGCGAAACCAAGCTACATTACGAACACAGCAGCGTATCAGCTTACTCTACGGCCGTCTAAAATGTGATTGAACTGTGTCAATGCCCTATCAACACACAAAGGATCTGCATACGTAATAAATCCAAAGCCTCGTGATCGTCTAGAAATCGGGTCCTTCATCACCACGGCATCCGTCACTGTGCCATAAGCTCCAAAGTACGACCGAAGCTTTTCTGCATCGCAGCAATCACATTAACACATAAGCTCTTCGACACGTCTCGTCCTTATGCAGCTCTTATACTCACCGTCCGTAGTCTCGTACGACAGTCCTCCAATGAATATTTTTCTGCATTAAGCACACACAAATTAATCAAACACGAGGTCAATCCGAATCTGTCCATTGTCCTCCCCTTCTGCCTAAAGTTATAACCGTCTATTTCCTGTATCCAGTCCAGACGTCTACAGTTGCTGCTACTGTATCGACTTACCCTAACTTGGTTGTGTCTGTCATCTTCAAGTCAGTAGCCCAATGAATCTTCTTCAATCGAATCTCCCTCTTCCGATGGCGACTGCAGCAGAGAATAACGAGAGTGTAGAAACTTCAATTCCTTCAACTTATGCCTTGCAACGAGTACGTAGGACCGACAAGTGTCGAAAAAGAGACGCGTGCGGGACTGCGACGAGCAAAGCTTCTCACACTTTTAAAATGTCGTTCGGTCGGTGATGTTGTGCCGGGTCGAGGATGACGAATAAACGAAAATATTGTCGTAGCTACCGAGACTTTTAACGTAAAAAAGGAGGGAAGATCAGTGGTTTATTTTTCGTCCAAAGTAGTGGATTTTAATCAAAACGGCGCTACGGGCTAATAACTTTGGCTCTATATGATGGCACTAAAAGGACAGTATCTATTATTCTCTACATGGACATGCAAGAATGCATCCAGTTCGTGGCTGCATACATTGGAATTATAAATTACCATTTGTCGCAGAAAAATACCGTGACGTTTATATCGTCCATCGTAAAGCCCTCGTGTTAGGACAAGATGAATCCGCCTACATTTAATCTTTGCGTACCTGAGGCTTCTAATAAGATGGCACTCACGTAAAGTGAATTTTCTGGAAATTACACAGGACTATAAACTCATACAGTTTTATGTATATTGCTGATCAAACGATTATCATTCTGGACTGGCTCTGTTTTGCGACCTTAAACTATTTCATAGCGTGAAGGTGGTGTGGCATACATGGCCAAACCTTTGATACTTCATACGACGGATCCTGCCCACGCCGGTCGAAATGTCTGCACTGTTCCTGCGTCGCTCCGTGACGTCTCTAGCGATCTCGTTACCTTCACGACCTCTTCTATGTATCAAATCTTTCTCCACTTTCAGTAACGACATCGCAGACGCTGCGAAATCATTAACTGATACACTCCGCGAGCTTCGGGCCAGTGAACACTTTGACCTTATCGTAATTGGCAGTGGACCTGCAGGTCAGAAATGCGCCATTGACAGCGCCAAACACGGCAATTCTGTAGCTATAATTGACAAGCGTGACATGATGGGTGGTGTCTGTGTGCACACGGGTACAATACCCTCCAAGGTGATAGATAATAGATAAAGATCTGATGTACAGTTGTACTTACTAAGTTGATTATTGTATTGCTTTTATTCTACTACAGACATTCCGAGAGGCAGCGCTGCATCTGACGGGATATCGTCACAAGGCATTTTACAATGGTCAAGCAGGACCTAGTAAGCGATTTGGAGTCGTGGATATTTTGCAGCGTGTGAAAAAGGTGGAAAATGCAGAGACGGACATTACACGCCATCAATTGATGCGTAATGGAGTGCAGCTGATCAATGGCACGGCGAGATTTATGCCTGGCAATAACCACATGGTCGCGGTACTGTCGAATGAATCGTACGAGGCTGCTACGGACGCTAATCGACACTCCAGTGCTGACATTTGCAAGCGGTAATGCTGCTAGATATATTTTAGATTTTTTTCTTGCTCTGTTTGGTAAACCGTATGATACTGATAGCATTCACTTGTTATTGCAGTGTGTTGACTGCCGACAACTTTTTAGTGTGCGTGGGCACAAGACCGGCCCGTCGCCCGGGCATCCCATTCGATGGAGAGACTATCTTTGATAGCGACCAATTGTTGTGGGGAAAGGTGAAGTCAGTGCCACGTCGTTTGATCGTTGTTGGTGCTGGTGTTGTGGGGATGGAATATGCGTCCATGATGACGATTATCCCCGGCACGGACGTGACGGTGATCGATGGGCGCAAGGAGATTCTTGACATGGCGGACAAGGAAGTTTCTGAGGCACTGTGTTACTCTATGGCTCAGACAGGAACCCGGTTCCTTGTTAATGAGATAATTGAGAGTGTGGAGAAGTCTGCTAATGGCGAAGTCATCGTGCACCTGGAAAGTGGTAAGACTGTTGTTGGTGACGGTCTGCTGTACACGGTTGGACGTCAGGGCAATGTGGAAGGCTTGAACTTGGAGGCGGTAGGCATTGTCCCGGACAAACGCGGACGCATTAAAGTCGACAACAATTTCCAGACTGAGGTGCCTCATATGTACGTTTAATGTCGCTCAGTTGTAGGTAAGCCATGTCGCAGTGCTAATGCTTGTGTTGGTCTCATGTAGTTATGCAGCAGGTGACATCATTGGCTTTCCGGGGCTTGCATCGACGTCAATGGAGCAAGGGCGTCTTGCTTCCGTCCACATGCGCACGTCCAAGTCTTTTTACACCAAGAAGATCTCGGATGACAAGATGATGGACGACCCGGACCGCGTGCGCACTCGTATGCGCTCAGGTGAAGTATTCCCATTTGGCATTTACACTGTGCCAGAGATTTCCATGGTGGGTAAGAACGAGCAGCAGCTAACAAAGGAGAAGGTTCCGTACGAGGTTGGCGTAGCTCGTTACGAAGAGCTGGCGAAGGGACAGATGCTTGGAGGTGTGCCTGGCTTTCTCAAAATTATTTTCTGCCCAGCGACCCTCGAGATTTTTGGCGTCCACGCTATCGGTGAGGGTGCCACGGAAATTATCCACATTGGACAGGTAGTTATGTCCACTGGCGGTACCGTCGAGTATTTCCGCAATGCTGTGTTTAACTATCCGACGCTGGCGGAAGCCTACCGCGTGGCAGCACTTAATGGTCTTCGTAAGATCGATCGCTTGAGCTGGTCTTAAGTCGCAAAAGTGATGGGTGAGGGTTTCCAAAGAGGAGTTTTACATGATTCGTGCTATGTTCTGGCATACTGTTGTTTCGGACGATATCATTTTAAAATACTAGACGTTTATAAAGGGCGACGACATGACGAAGAATAAGTTTTTCGCTTTGCCAGCAATACATTGTAGCCACTGCAATAGGTTGCTGAAGCTTTGTATGTCACAGTCACAATCTTTGCATTAAAAATTGGCAATGTAGCAGCTCAGCTTACATGTTTGACAAATCTGCAGCTGCAAGACGCCAAGCCAAAAGTTTACGTCTATCTTTTCAACGAATGCTTCAAGCATCACTTTGCGTCTCTTCATCTGTTCTAACAAGTCAGGTCTTTTTTGAGCAGATAAATACAAGTTTACGCCTTCAACAGTAATGGCAAAAATCTACAGTGAGGATTCTTGGGAATCGATTACAGTGCAAGCAAAATACAAAGTAGGTTAATCATACCATCTTAGATGACAAACTGTGCACAAGATTTTGTAGACATTGCTTCAATTCGTCATGCACGAGGCTTTATCCACGTTACAACAAGGCTGCATCCGATCATCCAATTCTACTATACCAACAACCGCAAAAAGAGCACTTCAAGCGCAAGCGTCTCTTTGTCGCGTTTTGACAACCGACTCGTCAACACGTCGCTACGTTGCATCCAACAAGCAATCTCTCCTTCTCTCTCAAAACGTCGAGTATGCATCAACTCATCGTCTGATAAAGTATTGAGGTTGGCGAACGACCTTTTCTTATCATCGTTACAAACGCCAAGTGAAAACTGCCAGGTTTTTTCACAAACTGTCTTTTTTTCCAGTGTCAACCGTATTTTGGGTTGAAAAAACCGAGTGTCGACCTTTACACGGAGCTTTTGAATGACGAAGGACACTCAAAAACGCGATAAAGACGGTGTCGTGGCTGCGGGTGACACAATGTCAATGAACATTATCAACTATGATAAGCTGAAGACGCCTAGCAGTGATGATGTACCCGTTTCGGAGCGTGTCTCGACCTCCCAACGTTCAGATAATGAACCAAATGAACAAGAAACGACGGTGCCGAAAGATAGCGAAGACTCTAATGGTGATGGTGACGAATACGACGACCTGATGCATGGTATCAATTCTTTTTGGGCCATTGTCTTCCCAGTGTGTGTCACGATGATTGTGGCAAGTCTCGTGGTTGTCAATTACCGCAGTTCGAGTATTGAGGCTTCGATGTCGTCGTACTTAGTGTATGGAGAATCAGGGTCTGGAGCTGGTGGCAATGGAGGAGGTCCAGATATTGGAGAATCATTGGTCAATGCACTTGTGATTATTGGAGCTATTGCTGTGCTGACATTCGGCATGGCGCTATTGTATAAATTCAGCTGTATGAAGTTCCTGAGTGGCTATATCATGTTTGCTTCGACTGCTATCTTGAGCTTTGTTGGAGGACAACTTGTGGATGAGATTGTGAATGACCAATTCGGTTGGGCTGTCGACTGGCCATCGTTCCTCTTTGTCATGATCAATTTTGGTTTTGTTGGTGTCATCTCTATTTTTTACCAGAAAGGAACACCCAAATTCGTGCAAAATGGCTACTTGGTCATGGTCAGTGTCATCTTGGCCTGGCAGTTCTCCATGTGGCCCGAATGGACGACCATCATCTTCTGTGTTATGTTTGCTTGCTACGATCTGTGCGCTGTGCTTACGCCTTGCGGACCGCTCAAGTACCTTATTGGACTTATTCAGGAGAAGCAGGCGCCACTACCGGGTCTACTCTACGAAGCTGATGTTTCTGATGGTGTTTCGCACGACCGCCATCGACAACGACAACAGCAACAGCAGCAGCGGAAAGAAAGACAACGATGTTCTAAAAGCACGCCGGAAGGTGAAGTCGCCGATATGCAGCGGCATTCGTCGTTGACTACTTCGAAGTCGTCTAGTACGAGCCATCAGAACAGCAACGCCAACGCGCAAGTGACAAACAGCACCCGCGCGGAACCACCTCAAGGTGTAAGTCAAGTGCCGATGGCGGCCCCTGTCCCGACGACAGTACACATTGACTCGTCTCCGCTCCCGGTTCTGTCTTCAGAACATCGACCGCGTAATGTAGCTGAGTCTAACTTCACCACGTATGAGTGTGAAACGTTGGAGGCGCTCGTGAGTTTACTCACCGCGTTTTACGAAACGTTCAGTCCTGAAGACGCGTGGAAGGCTTCGCAAGTCGCTGAAAAGTTTTTCCCCACGCAGGATCGCATGTGGCTGCTGATGTTCCACAAGTACTACGTATGCTCGTGCTCGATGGATATGCTGTGTCCCGTACAGGCAAGACGTGACCGTCGCCAACGCGAACGCAAAGAAGAAGCTGAGGACGACAAAACCATCAAACTGGGACTGGGTGACTTTATCTTTTACAGTGTGTTGGTTGGTCGTGCTGCTATCAAAGATTTTTCCACATTTGCTGTTACTTTCGTGTGTATCGTGATGGTAAGCATGAGCGCCTATCTTTTCCGTGAACATATTACACGTTACTGAGAGTTGTGTTTCTGTTTTGTTCATTGCCAGGGTCTCGGAGGAACGCTCTTCCTTCTTGCCGTGCTACACAAGGCACTTCCAGCGCTGCCTATTTCAATTTTTCTGGCCACGATTTTCTACTTTCTCACAGAGTACATCTTCATTGACTTTTGCAGCTTCATGATGGCGTTCCCAGCCGCAGTGTAGTAGAAATGTATGAAAATGAAGCTACTGCGGTAGAACCAATCAATGCCGAAGCAAGAACAGCATGAGTATTGATTGATAGACTTCCGGTGCTCACGCTTTTAGGCCACTGTCGAGCTCCAATGCCAAGCAAAAGCAGCGCACCGCGTTTGTGTCCACAAGCAATTTGGCAGTGTCTTCTTTTGGATGTGAAAATCAAGCGTGAGTCGTGCGTCGCGATCGCTGCATAGGTGAGGCAGCGCAACGTATAGCGATACTGGAATGTGGACTACGAGGAAGTGCTTTCTCTTTGACAGCAAACACTCGTAAACATCCTTTGTCCTTTGGTCGGATGCATATTGTCGGATACAGCAGGAGTTCATGACCTCGACTTGGTTGTCAGCAGCAACAGTCGACAACAAGCAGCTCTTGAACGGCTCAGTAGATATTGCACATTTCCGCTACACTTGATCGACTTCTGACGCCTACTAGCTCAAGTGTCAACGCCATGGTGCATATGTTATATCGGGGATGGCAACTACTATAGTTTAGAGCTCGTGAGGTGGTGGAGCTGTCGCAAGGCAAAGAGTGATATATATGCAAGGAAGCAGAGATGCAGCTGTAACATGTCATGCGTTAGTTTTATTCATAGATGGCAATGAAGGCGAAGGATTGCATCTGGCTTTGGCTGCTCTTGGCTTTGAAATGCCGCTGAAAGCTCAGCATTTTGACACACGTCGAA
Organism: Peronospora destructor; assembly: GCA_011800735.1. NCBI lineage: Eukaryota > Oomycota > Peronosporomycetes > Peronosporales > Peronosporaceae > Peronospora > Peronospora destructor. Next base: position 487,094 of record WBRY01000010.1, on the reverse strand, counting down.
GCTTTCCTAGGTAGCCAACCTCACAGAAACCAATCATCGCTTTCAAGTGACGTCAAAACATAGGCATTTTAGTGGATTGCACAACATAATCCGGGTGTGATGAGCTACGGAACACCAACAAACACAGAGGCATACGAACCAGCTTGTGGACAGTACGTTAAGAATCCGAGATGCAGACATTGACAAATAGAGGCAGCGGCAGTGAAACAACGAAACAGAATGCAGTTCCTGGGTAACACAATCTGCAGGAAGCAGAAGCAAGCACCGTTATAATAGAATAAGCAAGAATCCAGTTTGAGACGCGAGACACCCAACTATGCTTACGTGAGGGCCAAAAAGGCTGACTGGCTGGCTAGCCAGCTACTTTTTGAAGGCCGCGTCGAAGAGCACGATGACTGCGCTCATGTTGTCGCGACTGCCCTTGGCCAAACATTCGTCCAGCAGCATTTTGGCAATGTCCTTGGGGTCTTTTATGTTGTTTTTGAGCTTGTTGCGAATGAACTTACGCACCTGGTCGTTGCTCATGACGTCAAAAATTCCGTCGCAGCACAGCACCAGAAACTCGTCTGCCGGATCGCGACGCTGCACACGAACACAAGGTTCCGACGTCACCAGCTGCTTGTGCGGCTTTAATTCGACATTGCGCTTGAACCACAAATCGCCAAAGCTCCGCGAGACAGCTACACCACCGCACACGCGACCACGGAAGACTGTTCCTCCAGCTGCTACAATGCGCTGTTTTTCAAATTCCAAATCTGGCTTGTGGTCCACCGACAACTGCAGTACCTCGGGAATCTTAGCATTGCTCAAAATGCATCGTGAGTCGCCCACATTCGCACATACCACGTCCTTGGGTGTTACAATAGCAAACAAACCCGTTGAACCCATTTCATCAGAAGAAGTCCCAAATTCGGGGTGGTTCTTCAGCATTTCGTCAGCAGCCATGAAACCCTCACACAGAGCCATAGCCAGCGACTCTGGAGACTTGTGGTCCTTCTTAAAAGCTTCTGTAGCTGTAATAGCTTCCACAATGTTCTCAGCTCTAAAGAAAAAAAAGTATCACCAAAATTTATCACAACAAGTCAAACCGAATCAAATTTTGGTCATAGCACTACGTACATGTACGTCGAGACGGCAGAACCACCGTGACCGTCAAATACAGCAACACAAATAGTATCCGGTACATCCGGATGCATTGGGATGTTTACAATGTCTACATCCTGTTTAAAAAAAAGTTCACAATTTTACGAAAAAAAATGTGTCAATCAAAAGAATTTGTTTACTATATACACTTCAACCGATCTTGATGGCGATTTACCTCCATAGTATCACGCCAACCTTGCATGCTTGCCTTGCCAATGGCCATACCGGGTGCTGAGAAGGTCGCAATTGTCTTGGTAGTGATGGGTTCAGCGAGAAAGCGAGACATCGTTTGAGTCTTAAAAGGGTTGTGAAAACTGAAATGAGATTGAATTTGGGTACATATGTGTGTAGTTTCACTAAACTTTTATTTTTATAAAGGTCGAAATATATTTTATAACTAACGAGAATCTCTTGCAAAACACCTAAAATAAAAATGGATTACTTTTTCTACGATCTTGCTTTTCCTGGTGTATATGTTTTACCTTTTTCTGACAATAGTGTACACAGCATTAATGCATCGATCAACATCGATAAAAATTGTGGACTGTCTGCTCCATGCAAGTCCGACGTCCATACATGAAGCTGCTTGTAACGGGCTCTATGCCCAAGGTTACACGTACCATTGTACGTGGTACTTAACGGGGAGATTATAATTCTCCCCGTTAAGTTCGACCTGCCACTTGGGTGAGGTCACACCTTGTGACCCACTCTTGTGTCATTCGTCAGCTTCAATATATTTAAGCTCGCCTCGTATCCAAACATTACATATTAGCCAGTAGCTTTAAGATTTATATTTATATACAGTAAATTTCTACTTGGACCACAGTGCGCGTAAGACTGGAAACAGCTTCCTACGCCACTAGCGTAAGAGTACAAGCTCGTTGTGTGAGGTCGCCTTGGGCGCCCACCGAATACTTTGCCGCATGTGTGAGGAAACAGTCTCATTGCTTCCTCGTAACGTACCCGAAGGTGTGTGCGTGTAGTGCGTGGCAGCTTTCAAAGCAGCCCGCCTGCACTTGGTAGCACTAGTAGTCCTTTCCACAGCCCGTCTCTCTGAGCGTGTTGGTGAGGATGAGCATCAATGTTGATAGGTCTCATTTACCCCACCTCTCCGAACATCGTCGGGTGGTGGCTGAGCATTTAACTCAGGAACTTGGTGAACAAATCCTTACCATTTTCTTGAGTCCCTATCCAAAGGGTGATGGCAAGAACCAGCAAGCACAACGCACGGGTTCAGCATCTACCACTGACAAGTCAAGAAATGTGGGAGCGCAGTGCAGGCGGGATGCCCTACTGACGCGGATTCTGAAGCTACCCCTATGTTCAGAGTTAGTGAACAAATGGGTAGTATAATCCCTGAGGTTTCGAAAGGTCGGATCTCAACCCTACTAGTCTATAGCGCTCGAGAACGAGCCTTCTCGTTGGTTTGGGTGCATCACAGAAGTTTGTCAAACTCGCGGCTTTGAAGAAGAGTCAATGAGCTATAAGTCGCTTTGCCAGGATGACAAGCGAAAAGAGGCGACCCTTTGTTTGGCTAACGACGCGCTCGTGAAATCGGAGGGAGTTTAAGCTGAACTCACTCTCAGCTTTAGTGACTTCTCATGTAAAGAGAAGTTTACGGTGCGAGGTATAGAGAGTCCGTATGACTTCATCGTAAGCATGCCTTGGTCAAATACCAACCATGGATATACTGGCGTACACACACAGTAGCGAGCTGTACGCAGGGCACCAGAAAGGAATGCTGTGTCAAACACAGTTGAGGGTGAGCTGACGGTATGTCAAACATCACCGTGTACTATCCAGCCCTTTGAACCTGGTGTAATTGTCAGTGTCTCGACACGACACAAGGTCCTACCTATCTCGCAGAGTATGGTGTCGCGAATTGGACGATGACAAGTAGTCTGCGTTCAATGGTCCTGCACAGAGACTAGAGCTTGTGGTAGTTGATGGCAAGCTGACAAGAAGTCAAGTGTCGCAAGAAACGGCACAGAGCCTAGAGCCTGGTGCGGTTGGAAGGGGTGCGATAGCAACCCACTCCCAGGTCAAAGGTCTTGGTGAATTGAAAAACGAGTACCAAGCGAATAAGGACGAACAAAGGCACGTCGGAAAGAGTGATTTTTGGATCACTCTCGGTCCAAGAGGACGGACTTACGAACAAGATGTTCGAGGCCGTTGAAGACAAGATGCTGGAGGCATCCCGCTCAGTTGAGATTGCTTCAGCATGTCTTGGGATCTGCTGAGGAGATAGTAAATCTCTCGGAATGGCGTGGGATCTGTTTTTGTCCAAATGAAAGGCAAAAATGATCCATGAGATAGCTGCACCTGTACCAGAAGAGGCGGACTGTTGCCTTTTGTCCACGATGAACCTGAGCGTCTTGGAGACCGAAAAAACGGCTCGCTGCTTAAGGCTGGGAAGCCTTAAAGGATAGGTAGTTTTACGACGGTCTGTGGAAACATCGTGATGTGGTTTTGACGTCCTATTCTGCTAGAAGAAAAGGTGTTAGACACTGACGAATCCGATCATCTTATACTTAAAGTGCGTCTTTAGTAAGCAAAAAAATGTGTGATGAATAGCATCTCCATATATCTATATTCCAAATTGCAACCGTGATTAAAAGGTTACTCGATCGCAATTGTGATCAAATGGCACAACAGATCATAACCGTGATCAAAAGCCACTCGATCGAGATCGCGGCGGGCTATATCTGTTATAGACTACACAGACAATATATGATCAAGTAGATTCTGACATAGAGATAGACAGAAGCGTAGATTGACATTTGATTGGGTTAACATTGACCAGAGCTTATTTACTTCAAAGCACGCACGCAGAAAATTCTCTTCCGGGCGGGACATTTTTGGCCCCCCGACGATCAAGAACTTCTGTCGCGCCACTAACGCAAGTCGTATCCCTGGATTGTTTAGCCAGGGATTACAAGAGCTCTAAACACTCCCCCTGCGATTGGAAGAAGCAACAAGAAAAGAACTCGATACAAGACCGCGAGAAGGATGAAATGATCAGAAGATCAAGTGGATCAAGTATCTACATTTGGACAAGGCAATCTCAAGACATATCAAGACTACTCGAGTAGAGCACCCCAAGAACATTTCGATTGCGTGAAGATTTCTGCGCGGTCGATCCCCAACCCATCCTCAACACGATCGAGTTTAGCATCGAATCAAGTCCACCGAGAAGAGTGCAACCCGCCTAACCGACGGGTACACAAGATGAGGAAGGTCATATACACGGAATCAGAGTACCACCTCCGTTAGTCGGTCGTCCGTGCGCCAGTGGACAGTCAGGATCACATCTGCAACTTTGTAAACCCCGCTCCGCCACAATAGTGCGCGTTCCCGGATCTTAAGGTGACTCAGTACTTCGCCGCTAGACCCTAAGAGAACATGCAAAGATAAGATTGAATTGGGGATGCAAACATCCGACGAAGGAATCGCCGCAGACGCAAGAAAAGAAAGGACATCCATAAATTAGAGTTTTCCGAAGGGCTTTTGTGACACGAAAAAAGATCGGTCATTCGACCAAAAAGAAACACATCAACCACCTCTCTAGGTCCCTCAGGGGACCCCTGCGGATCGAGTTGCAACGCGATCCGCTGAATGAAAATCTTTTTGGTAAAACCGATAACATTTTATTCAAAACCACTCCAAAAGAAATCAAAGAAGAATGAAAAGCCCTCAAGAGTGAAGATGAAAGCGCCTGGATCGGGTCTCGAGAATACTGACAAGAACCAGCGTATCAAAAAAAGAAGACGAATTATGGCAAATGGATGTTGAATAGTGTCTTTATTCGAAAGCACTTACAGATCTGCTATCACCTTCTGAAGATTTTGACGCCGAAGATGTGGTTTCAATCGATAGGAAGATCAATATTAGCTCCCGTTCCGACGCCGAATCAGTAGGAGGCAATCCGCCGTCTCATGGAGTTACTTCAAGATGCCGAATTCACCGCTAGAGCTTTTGGACGCGCTGGTGCTGTGCTGTTGGAGTGCGATCTCGATCATGATCCAGGCAGAGCGATCGATTTTTACAAAGCTACTTCCACTTACGGGGGAATACAATTTAGCGGATCAGTCTATCCGACAGATCGCAGATATGCCAAAGGGATATCACACTAGATCGTAATAGGATATGTCAGCAATCGGAGGTGAAGTCGGATGATTCGATTAACATCCAGCGGCTGTCACTCGGACCGGCTGGTGTAGCGCATATACGTGAACGAACGGCACCGATCAAAAACGAAGCACAAATGATGAATTCACCTGTAGCGCAAGATATGAATGCGGCTAGATCAGGTCATCTGGTCTCCTACTTTGAGGCAGTAATGAGAAAATATGAGCAAGCTCAAGCTCGCCTGATCGCTAGTCAATCCGCGATTTCCACAATTTTTCCAAGGATCTGAATTTCGGATATAGAACTGGAACACGTCATACGCGATCCAATAATTATGGTCCAGAAGATTTGAGGCTGGAGTATCTGAGTCGACCACTAATGACAAGTGCAGAAACTGTGTCTAGTGGTGGAGTTACTCAGCGAATTCGAATACCTGCGATCGCGGATTCTAAAAGAATTCACAGGATGAGACAAGGATGAAGATTGAGCGAAGAGCTGGTTCAGTAAGGTCAAGTCTGCGTTCTAACGCGATCAAGCTCCCGATGATAAATTGTCTTGATTTGGCTATCTAGGATGTGGAGACTTGTGCTTCACTAGGTATATTTGAAACTGACAATATATAGGTCCTTAGTTCGCTACCCTGTGCTACTTCTAAGCCTATTCTTCTAGGTCCTTCTAGAAGCTTCGTAGTGACGTCATCTAATGACGTCAGACTGTGACATCATGGCCTATCCAATATGCATTTAGCTGTGCAACCTTAACACATGCTCTGTCGTGCCGCACGTACCCTGCGACCTGACATAGGATATGGTGTGTCTGCCGGCAGACTGTGTTATGTTGCGAGGAAATGATCGGGTGAAGCTACCTATATCGTTTGAATGTGGCGGCAATCTGAGAAAAGAACCCTGTTTGGGAAAGACTACCCTCTGTCCGTCGGGAGCACGTAAAAAATATGATTAATGTACTAGATGATTGCGTCTGGCCAAACAGCTGACGTTGCTACCTTGGAGAGCAGAAGATATGGACGAAACGTTGATCGTATCAACGAATAGAAGGCCGACAAAGTCAGAGTCAATGAAAATAATCAAATTCTGACAGCGATTTACGTCAGCTTTTACCCCATACCATGCTGTTAGGGTGATCCATGTGAAATGTGGTAACAGTGACTCAGACTCGGATCTTGGCGGATCAGACACTGAATTGGATCGACGCAATCTTTGCATGGCTACAGTAGCGGATCACGTGAAGAAATTTGGCAATCAACGTGCAGGATCGGACAATCTTGATCAACATCATGGTCCAGATCGCGGGATACCCTGGAGAACCTGTACCCATTGTGGATCGATCAAGCACAACAAATCGGGGATGTTGGAGAGACTGACGTGCCAGAAGTATAGCTGCAAGGGACATCCTTCGGTCAAATGTTTTTGCGTTAGTTCAGCTTGCGGAAAGATTCACGAGGGTGATAAGTGTCCAACGGAAGAGTTTTACAACTTTGTCTGCAAGCGGTATGTGCCGACTTAGCATGCTGGGATGCTCCCGCCGAAAGCGCTTGCCAGGTTGGAATTTGATATGAGCTAAGTATTCTAGGCTTTGCATTTATGCGTTTGCTGAAGAAGATCGCTTGACTAAGTGTTAGCCTTCGGATCGACTCGATCAATCCACGCGATGACTCTAAAGTTTTGCGTTCTTTATCATGTGTCGCTGACGAATATGCCCGATTGTCTGCTAAAAAAGAGCTTGACCTAGCGCCAGGCAAATCACGGTGGTATTGAAAGTATCGTACCCTAGGAAAATATTCAAGCAAGCCAAAGCAGTGAGCAAGATCAACAATGAGAAAGCCACTATGCTATTTGATTCTGGTTGTCCGAAGTCTCGATCGTCAACACCACCTTTGCTTGTAAGGTAGGTTGGGTCATTGATGAGAGCCTAAGGCAAGAATGCGTGGGAATTGGAGAAAACACATACATGACGGAGGGAAGTACAAGAATCAAGATTACGCTGAATGGATAGCTAGTGTATTATTTCGATGCTTGTGAGTGACAGGTTGCTCTGGAATAGATATGAGTGGACTAAGCGGCGCGTCGTAGATGGCTCGCTTTTTCTTTTCAAAATGGTTCTTGAATGCAGAGTGATGTAACAGGCTATATGCCCAAGGTTACACGTACCCGTTAGTACGTGGTAGCTAGATATGCGCTATCCGTAAACCCGGACGACGTGCCACTTCATATGTGGCTGCTAGCTCAGAACCAACGGGATCCGACAGCTATTGCTGTCAATGCCCAGCTCAAGAAGGATGACAATGGAGAGTACGTTACAAGCGTTTGCTGATTTGCCTCTGCCGTACTGAGATGCTTATGTACATTACGGGTAGATCATAAGTACGTGTGTAGTTCGACCCGCCGCTTGAGTGAGGTACACCTTGTGACCCACCCTTGTGTATGTGATACACACAATGTGTATTCGATGTTCACGTGGACACAAAGCTGCGAGTGGAGGTCTTAGTGTATGAGCAAGTTTAAGTCCAAGCGCTAGTTCAAGTGGAACTGTTCAAGGATAGTAGTGAACTTAGCCCGGCAGATTCTATTGAAAGCCGAGCTTGAGTTGATCAATGCGTATTGTGTTAGCTCTTGTTCCATGGTAGGTGGCATACACATGGTGAGTGTTTTGTTGTTTGTAAAGGTGCAGAAAGGAAACATAGCAAACACAATCACAAGTTGTACAAGGAAGTCGATGCAGTGCTTGGCGAACTCGCCTCAACTGAAGCAGGCAAGGGCAGGAATTGTTTTCTTATCAATTACAGACCGATGATAATGGTTTGTTTACGCTATCGGTGATTAAACGTGTGCAGAATGATGATGATAGGGTAGGTAAGCATGCGAAGGCGCTTGAGCAGACTGTACGGCGAATCACACAAGGGTAGACGCATCTTCCTGAAGCGACATCTCGGAGATGGCGGAAGACCGCAATGTGATGTATCATTGCATAAGATCCTTAACATTACTGTCAAGATCAGCAGCATCGGCGCTAAGATAGAGGACGAAGATGAGGCAATCGGCTTGTTGCGCTGTCTTCCTAAGAGCTACGAGACTGTCATGCTCAACTTGAAAATGAACAGCTCGGAGCTGCAATCGCGAGACGTCGTGAGAGTGCTAGCGAATGAACACATCAGAGGCAAGACGAGAGACGGTATCGGTGAACTCTGAAGAAGCAATCAGGTTTTCAGTGCTGAGCGCAAACCTTGCCGCGTCAATTTGGGGCACGCGCTGGAGCCGTGTTGGATCAAGCAGAAGCACAGAAATCAAGGAGTTTGACGCGGCTGGATAAAATCGCGGACGCGTTGTTAACAGTGCTAAGAAACAACAGCAACAACTTTAGTAACAAAGCACGAATACGATCAGGTGGCGTTTGGGATCTCGCTGGAATGTGGATTTTCGACGGGCAAGATTGTTCCATGGCCGATAGCAGAGCAACACACCATATCCGCAACATCAAGGATGACTTTACCACGCTAAATAGCAAGACAAAGGTGCTGCCGGCAACAAAGTTGCGATCACAGGTGTGGGGACCATTATCGAGCAGTTGTTTTTTTACCCAGCGATGCGCTTTTCGTGTCGAATATGAACAAGAACCTGCTATCAATGCTATCGATAAACAAGATTGATAATGGTGTTCGGCTTGTGGGCATGCAGATTGCACGCAAAGAATCGAAGCAAGTGGAGGCGACGTTACATCTCGTGAGCGGATTCTACTTGCTTCACATGTAGCACATGTAAAAACGTGGTGGTGCGGATTTACAAAGCTGCTGATGTGATCCTGACTGTCCACTGGCGCACGGACGACCGACTAACGGAGGTGGTACTCTGATTCCGTGTATATGACTTCCTCATCTTGTGTACCCGTCGGTTAGGCGGGTTGCACTCTTCTCGGTGGACTTGATTCGATGCTAAACTCGATCGTGTTGAGGATGGGTTGGGGATCGACCGCGCAGAAATCTTCACGCAATCGAAATGTTCTTGGGGCGCTCTACTCGATGGCCTTGATATGTCTTGAGATTGCCTTGTCCAAATGTAGATACTTGATCCACTTGATCTTCTGATCATTTCATCCTTCTCGCGGTCTTGTATCGAGTTCTTTTCTTGTTGCTTCTTCCAATCGCAGGGGGAGTGTTTAGAGCTCTTGTAATCCCTGGCTAAACAATCCAGGGATACGACTTGCGTTAGTGGCGCGACAGAAGTTCTTGGTCGTCGGGGGGCCAAAAATGTCCCGCCCGGAAGAGAATTTTCTGCGTGCGTGCTTTGAAGTAAATAAGCTCTGGTCAATGTTAACCCAATCAAATGTCAATCTACGCTTCTGTCTATCTCTATGCCAGGATCTACTTGATCATATGTTGTCTGTGTAGTCTATATCAGATATAGCCCGCCGAAATCTCGATCGAGTGACCTTTTGACCACAATTGCGATCGAGTGATCTTTTGATCACAGTGGCGATCGAGTGACTTTTGGTCGCAATCAGGTGGTCCTATGATGACAATCGCGATCTGGCGTCCAACTGGTCATATATTTTACCATTAATTACACCTGACTCATGTCGATCAATTCGAATCTTAGTTTTTTATACATACTTTTCATTTTGAGTGGGTGTGATCGTCGTAATTTGCAACCTACGATGTGGTACACACCAAAACGTCTCCAATAAACAGGAGGAAGCGGAAGGATAGGGATGATGCATGCTCTAAAGTCAAGAAAGTGCAATACAACATGAATGTGTCAATCTCTCACAGTTCTGTCGTCAATGATGCTGCGGCAGTGTTCTTTCTACTTGCTTTCGAATCAAAGTTCTCGTTCAGAGCCGTCAACGCTGGGAATTGCTGTGCGTGCAGTGTTCCCTCCAAACTGAAGTTGGCTAGAAGCACTTGATCTGTATTCATTTCACTGTGACATAACGCCAAATCACTGGTACTGCCATGAGCAGCGATCGGTGTGCAGGAAAACACACTCGCAAACCCGCCAGCAAAACCCTCGAGTAATTTGAAACGGTGCTCGATCAAAGCCCAAGCTTCTTGGAATGGCGTATCGGCATTGCATTTGACCAAGGCAGCACTCAAGATCGATTCGCGAGCAGCAGCACGAAGTTGAGCTTCGAGTTCTTGGTCCATTATGACGATATCCTCTTCAGACAAAAAATTGCGAACAATCGGGCTGTACATGCGAAGTAGAGATGCAAACTCACTCCGGCTGAGCTGCACTAGCTCGTGAGGTAGCATCGGCGGCAAAACTCAGTCATCTTTAGATCGCTTGGTCCACGACTCGCACTGGGGCTACTCTCATCACCAAGGGCGGTGCTGAGCTCGAGCAAAGAATCGATCATGTTGACTCCAAAAGTTGCCAGAGTTTCCGCGGCAAGATCAACAATGGGGGCGTCGGTAGTGTTGATAATCATGACTGACGGCGCGTTGGTCTCCAACATGAATGCAATCACACCAGTTTTGTTCAATGCGACCATTGCGTGGCCTGAAAATCTTGCCGAATCTGCAGCCAACAGCGAATCATTCAGGGGGCCTTGCGCATGGAAGGCAGCAGCACACGCCCTAGACAAATCAGCGACAGTGCTATCTGGTCAGCAAAAATTGTGTGGTTGCGAAGAAGTTTAGCGAACGTCTCGTTCGCAAGATTAGCAACCCAGTCTACCGCCGCGAAAAATAATCACCACAAATTATCAGGCGCACTTGGAGGCTTCTCAATTTCGAGATGCTGGAAGAGCAAGTTGCGATGAGCAGCAATCCAATTTGTTTCTTTTCCTAATGCAATCCACCTCTCCTTTGAGCTGAGTGAGTTATCTATATCCCCAGGAAACAAAGGGGGAGGTGTTATTCTCGCTAGAAGCTCCGGCTATCGGCGAATGTAGAGAGATAGTTCCTTCAATCCTGACAAAAAGCAGCCGTCCTGCAGAGACGAATAAAAATTTGTCACAATGCAGTCTAACTGATGACAACTGCTGGTAGAGCGGTAGACAACAGGAGCCGCTGCTTCATTTTGCAGGCGTGCAACAATGTCCAGCACTCTGGCTGGCATTTGCGCATCTCCTTCCGTAGCTACTCCAATAAGGCAGTGTCTCCAGTTAGGCAGTACGGCGTTCAGTACCTGCTCCAGCGTATTATACATCATCGATTTGCACTTATTCTCGAATGCTGGAATCGATATCAGATGCACGTTGTGCATGACACCTTGACCATACACCTTGACCCGAAACTCAAGATACGATCGCATTGGTGCGTGTTCCATGGACGCTCGTAGCACTAGTGAAAAAGCCCAACATCCATGCAGCAGCCGTGACGTTACATTCAGATTGGCTGCAATAATTAGGCGTACAAATTCAGCCGTCTGTTCTTCAGTGTATTGCGGGCTAGCGTTTCGGGCCCCTTGAAAATCTGTCTACAGCAGCAACCACGTTCTTAGTTCCCAGTTCTTTACTCTCTACAAGATCACAAAGTAGCATTGGAGCATGCGACCGGAATGATTGCATTATACTCGAGATCTGACGGAACGACAATCCAGCAGCTGCTAGCTCCACCAAACAATCAATCTGTGAGCGCGAGTACACAACAATACGATAAAAAGATTCCACAATCATCCCCACCAAATCGCACGACTGAAATGTATCTTTTGGTGGGCATCATTTTGCAATTGCATTTGACGTCGGTTCGTATGCATGGCTTATCAGACGATGACTCGGCTTCCTAATGACAGTATCCGCCGTCGGTTCCGTGGCGTCAATAGCCAGCACTTCCAACACTTTCACAATAGCCGACGCAACTTTAAAACATTTTCGTTTCTCTTCCTTCGTCGGTTCCAATGCCCAAACCTCCCTAGGTGCCAGCTTCACCCTAAATTTCTCTGCCCAAATCTGCATCTCCGACGTCGTTTCCTTCTGAAATGAAAAAAGGCTCGCTTTTCCTCATCTGAACACGCCCGATATCTCCTCCACATCTCACAATGGGAAATCTCGTGGTGCTGTTGTACTTGATATTTCTCGTAGACCGGCGCTGCTTGTTCGGTTGCTGCTCGCGCCACTTCACCTGTTGCTTCGTCTCGAGCTACAGGTGCCAAACCAAATTTGAGCTCGTGTGTTTTGAAAAATCGCAAAAAGCGTTTACGATTCAAGCGTTTTGGTGCAGCATCAAACGTGTCAGTACCTCTCTGTCACTTCTTGATGTCAAATCCTGATACGTCTTGACACGTGAGTGTGCGACGAGCAGAAGACGGCGTAGCATAAGGCATATAGATGGGTGCGGATGGTGACACGATGAAGACTTGATTTTTATGTGAATTAGAAATAGATTACGGAGAAACGTTCGATTGCATGTAACGACTTATGTAAGCTCACAGAAGAGCCAAAAATAGAATAATATTCGATCGCTGGCAGCGTTTTTAGTTGTTTAATGCAATGTTATAAGCTGTTTAATGCACTGTTTTCTGTTGTTTTATGCAGCGTGTTTCATGCAACGTCTGTCCATCGCCGATGACTGTAGTGGTGACACTGATGAAAAAAGAAAGACAGTGAAGATGATCCAGACACTGAAGATAAACGGGATGATGCAGAAAGCGATAACAGTGAAGATAACCTTGGATGTATTGAGGACATTTTGCTGCTGGTGCTGCACCAGTCGGTGACCTAGTGGCTGATCGGGACGACGCACTCCCGATGGCGAACGGTGACAACGCACGGTTCATCGCCCCGGTCAGCCAATAGATTACAAGTGCGAGAGACGGCAAGGTCTAGCGAAGTCGGGACATCAGCGACATTCGATGAAGCGGTATAAAGACTTTGTCACAAACTCTGCCTTCAAGGGGCACTGCATGCCTGCTAGCGTGGCATGCGTGGCGTTCACACGAGCGATGTTAAGACCATTATTAAGAATTCTAAGATGGGGCGGTCGAAGTAGTGGAATTAGCGATTGCTCGATCTCGTCCAAGGTGTCGCGTTTCGCCATCCAAAGTCAAGGTCTCGACGTTCTTTGGGCTACTATCACTTATGTGACATTGCTTGGGCATCGTTTCATACAAGTTTGCGCTATCGATGTTATCGATGGAGCTTCTGAGCCTTTTCCAGTTCACGAGCATGGCAAATCTTGCTGTCTCATCAAGATATCTCTCATGGCTGATAATTTTTCATATCATCAGGCTCAGGCGGTTGAAGGCGCAGCTGCAGGTAGTGCTTCAATCGGCATCTCGGTAAACGCAATACCTACTGTTTACGACATCTTGAGCTGCAATATCGACATAAATACATACTGAAGACGCTCCAACTATTGTTTTAGTCGCACAAAAATGGCTATGTCCTAAAGCTATCAATTCATGTAGCAAGAATATGTTGACTTTCAGAGTCGTAGGGATGCAGTCGCAAATGCGTTAATAAACGGTGTCTCTTTCGTCTGCAAAGTAGCGATCTTCTGCATCGCGTTGCATCTCATCCAAGTCATCGAGGGTCTCGTCAGCATCAATCTCCACATAGTTAACGTACTCTCCGTCCTCGCCATTAAGAAATCTAGTGCTCATGATCTGTATGAGTTCTTTTCGTCGTTCGTCGATTGGAATCACCGTCGCATCCTCTTCTTCCTTTTCCTCCTCCTCTTCCTCAATATTATAGTCTTCATACAAATGCTGGAGTCGAATATGTTCTCTTTTTTCATCTGCAGCAATAAAGTGTCTCCAAGTCTCCTGCTCCGCCATCCGTCGAGCTTCCATCTCACTACGCTGACAAGTGTCCATCAAGAAAGAGGACAATGTATGTTCTGCCCCATCCAGTGGCGACACAGCTTGCCTGTCAAGTCCTAGATACTGTCCCAAGTAAAAGTGGAACAGCGCAGGGCTCCGCTGTTGCATCATGGCGTCCGAAAAGAAGTGGTCCTCGGAAGTGTCTTCCAGCAGCTGCTGTAGATGCCGGTAGCGACGGTTTTTTACGACCACGGGGACGCCATTACGAACAGCTGAGCGATTCGTATTGCATTCGGATCTTGCTTGAGCCATAGACATTAACTGATTGCTTGACGGCAGCTCCAAAGGTCCAACGAATCTACTGACTCCTGGCTCATGACGTTAAGTAAGCAATTGTGTCCAATTGAAAGTGTCCCAATGTATGGATTGTAAAGAAGCAGGTTTTTATTACTAGCATTTGTAGGTGGGAACGTGTGCGTGCTCATGGGAATAACAACTCTTCACAAGATACAAAAGCGCTCTCTCGACCCGACCTCGAATCTCTTGCTCCTCTGCATCATTCTCGTCATCACACTTTCTTGTCCTGTTGTATCTACTTCTTCTTGAATTCTGTCAAGAGCTCAGCCAATTCACCAGACTTGTTCATGTCCGTGATAATGTCGCAACCACCTACAAATTCGCCGTTGACGTAGAGCTGCGGAATCGTCGGCCATTGCCTACAGACACACATACATAAATTCAATATGTACATACGACCCCCCCCTCTTCATCTACCAGCAGTCATATCACGTACGAATATTCCTTGACGCCCTCACGGATCTCCGCATGGTCCAGCACATTAACGCTGTCAAAGCTCACACCTTGTGCGTGCAGGATACGCACGACCTGCATACTAAAGCCACACTGCGGAGATGCTGGTGTACCTTTCATGTAGAGCATCACAGGGTACATCTTGACGTGACTTTCAATCATCTTGAGGATCTCGTCCTTGTCATTTGATTTAGCGGCGTGATATTGCGGCTGGAAGTCTGAATGCGAGTTGTCGTCGCTCTTGGCAGAGAAAAAACAATGCTTCATGGACATAACAGGCGCTACATTCTGCACAATACGTGTAGAGAGCGTATACCGACCGCTGTGCACGACTGAGCGAGCCACACGACGCACAATAGACGTCATTCCCATCTCGCTTACTCTTGGGCGTTGCGTTTCGAAGTGTGTGGCCATGATTGTATGGTGTAATATATAAAAAGCAATCTATTGGTTAATAATATAAACTAATCTGTTCAATGAAACACGATCAGAAGTAATAGCTTTTCAGCCAATCAATAGGTTTGCTTTCCTTCCCGCATCAGAATTACTTCATCAAGAAACAAGTTACTACCAGAGCTTCATCTCGTCTCGTTGTTTCTGTGTCTTTACGCTTCTTCCATGACATCCAACCCACCGCATATCTCGACAAAAAACGGAGGCCTTGCAGCTAAACAAGCAGCAGCATCCGCCGCCGCGCGCTTTGCCGGTTTCTCTTCATTCTACGCACCATCTTCTCAGAATCAGATGCCATTCTCAGACCCTCCACCGCCTCGCCCCGGCATGTTCAGTGGCCCTCAAGTCCCACCTCTCCATCCACCACATCCAGTCAATGGTTTTGCTCGTCCGCCGCCTCAGTTTTTGCTCCATGGCCGAGGACCGCCGCCAATGATGCGGCCGCCTCCACGTCATGTTACTAATTATACCCCGTCTTCTCCCTCTACATCTCAATGGCAATGGACGAATGGAAACAGTGCAACAAGCTTAGCGAATGCACCTCCTGTGAGATTTAATATGAGGCCACAGACGCGTGGACCTCCTCCTAGGAGTTTTGGTCCTCCTCTTGTGCCAAAACCTGCAGCTTTAACTGCTGCTTCACCTATGGGAAGCAATGCCAAGTGGCCTGATTCGCTACAAAATTACGTGAAGCGAGCTTTTGGTCGTTGCAAGGGAGCGGCGGACCAAGCAGTTACACAGAACTCTCTTAAGGAGCTGGTTACCAATGCCATTATGACAAATAGTTTATGGACGAGGAATTGGACAGCAGAGCCTTTGCCGGTTTTAGTGGAAGACACACCGGCAGCAGCTATGCAGACCAAGGTGGGGATGGGAGGACCTATGCCGGGAGCACATGATAATAGGTTTGCATCTTCTTCGCCTAGTAGCAGTAGTTTTTCGCCTAATCAAGGCTTTGTTCTTTTGGAAGACTCTTCTGGCACAAAGAACAAGATGAACAAGCGAAAACTCGATGGTGTTGAGGTTGATGGTGCTGATGTACAGCGCAAACATAAGAGACGAGAACGATTCCATATGACTAAGCAGGAACTCAAGAGTCTGGTGACTCCCGAGGTAGACACGAGAAAGCTCCAGGTCCTGACCCTCGATGGAGAGCTAGACCTTGCAGCCATGGTCATCAAAGGTACTTGTCAGACGATTGAAAAGGAATACTTGCGATTAACCTCTCCCCCACATCCGTCGACGGTGCGGCCTGAGCTAGTACTGCGCAAGGCGCTGGATCTCGTGAAGTCGAAGTGGGCAAAGGGTAACCACGATTATATTTATGCCTGTAGCCAGCTCAAGTCCATCCGCCAGGATTGCACAGTCCAGCATATTAAGAACGCATTCACCGTGTCTGTGTATGAAACCCACGCCCGGGTAGCGCTCGAGTCCGGTGATATCAATGAATTTAACCAGTGTCAAACGCAACTCCACGAATTGTATGAAAAGCTGATTTCGGGCGAGGCGATCGAGTTCCTCGCGTACCGCATCTTATATTGTGTGTACGTGTCTCTGCAGTCCAAGAAAGGAGATTCGAATGCGGGTCAGCTTGGCATGTACAACGTGCTGGGCATGGTAACACCCAAGCTACGTTCGCATCCGGCGATCGCCCACGCGCTGTCAGTGCGCCAGGCAGTCGCTATGAATGATTATCATCGTTTTTTCAAACTCTTTGTAGGTGCTCCAAATATGGCAGGTTACTTGATGGACGTGATGGTCCCCGCAATCCGGCTGAATGCACTTCGAGCTATGTGCAAAGCGTGCGTTGATGTGAAAGCTGCATTTCTGTTTCTTCTGCTGACTTTGTTCGTCTGCGCAGGTACCGTCCAACTATCTCGGTGCAGTATATTCGTGATGAGCTCAAGCTTGAAGGCAAGGCAGGAAAAGCGTTTATCCGCCAGTCTGGTCTCGCATTTGTAAAAGGAGATAAGTCGCGCGTTGATACGAAGGCGTCAGACGTTGTCTGGGTGCTGAGCAACGAATCATCGCTTATTTAGGCTGTTGTTTGCATGAGCGGCGACAAGTGCGAATTGACCAACAAATAAGAAGAAGCACAGCGTAGGCATCATACATGTACACCAAAGGGCTCGATGAGGTATTGGTAAGACGAAACCGGATTCACCGAGAAGTCGTGTCCAGTGTTTCTCCACCCGGTGAACCTAAGTGTCTGAATGCCGAGTGTCCCAGTATTGACCAGCGTGTGGCAATTGCAGCAACTTGGAAGAGATAGCATGGGTATAAGTGGCAATGGTGATGAGAGTAAGTGAGGCATGGATACGAAAGAGATAGTGGGGCGGGGAGTCTGAATGCAGCATGGTATGAGCTGGGTGTTACTTCAAGAAAGGGATGAGGAGGAAGAGGTCCGAGTCACCCAGCCATGACGTTCTAATTCTTAATGTGTATGGCATATTTCATTGTTTTGCCAGTGCTTGAGAATTTGGATCGAGGAGTAGCGCCAATGCTAATGACTTTGATGCCGAACAAGAAAATCCAATGCATCTCGCGTAACATTAATGAAACTGTTTTTGCGCTTCGATCGTAGCGTTATCTATCTGAATCTACGCGGGCGGGTAGGGTGTTCTAAGCACACGAGCGACGTCCTTACACACGAAGTTGGCGCACCTCCTTAAAGCTTGCGCTTCTTCTGCGCGGGCTCGTCCTGCTTACTGCCATCGCGAGCCAGCTGGATCATGGCAGCATCGGCGATGGCAAGAGCAGCCATGGACTCCACAAGCGGTACCACACGAGGAAGAACGCACGGATCGTGACGGCCCTTTGCCTCCAGTACAGTATCCTTACCATCGTAGCTAACTGTTGGCTGCGCGCGTCCGATAGTCGAGACGGGCTTGATAGCAACACGAAAGTAGATATCAGCACCACTTGTAATGCCACCCAACACACCTCCAGCATCATTCTTGGTTAGCCCGAGTTTCTCTGGGTTCTCTGCATCTGAGCCCGCGCAGAACGGATCATTGTGCTCCGAGCCACGCTTGCTGGTCCCAGAGAAACCAGAGCCAATTTCAAAGCCCTTGGTAGCCGGGATGGACATCATGGCGTGCGCCAGAACGGCCTGCATCTTGTCAAAGCACGGCTCTCCCAGACCCACTGGTGCGTTGCGGATCACACACGTAACTACACCACCAGTTGAGTCCTCATCCGCCTTCATCGTGCGCACGACAGTAGACATGGCACAAGCCGACGGCGGATGCGGACATCGCACCGGAATCAGGTCTTCCGTTAGCCATGTGTCCAGATTCTCCGGAGCAGCCACAACGTCACCTTTTCGGTTATACACAATGTTATCCGTGTCAATGTACGCAGGCGTGATAAGGTCGGTTTCGGCCTTGACAAAGTCGGCATCGTACACTTTATCGTGTTCCAGCTGCTTGGTCGCATCCTCCACTTTAATCCACTTAGTAGGATCACGTAGAATACGGATCGATCCGATCGTATCAACATCTTCACGGGTGTAAATGGCTTTCTCCGGATTGTTCAGCACGTTACGGGGCATGTCGACTGTACCAATGGAGCTCACCCAGCACACAATAGATGTCCCAAATTTTTCCTTGAGCCACTTCTCTGCCACTGCACCAGAAGCGACACGGCCAATAGTTTCACGAGCACTTGCACGACCACCGCCACTACTGGCACGAGTGCCATACTTCATCTGGTACGTATAATCAGCGTGTCCAGGACGTGGTACTTCATCCATCTCCTTATAATCATTGGGACGTACATTCTCATTGGGCACAAAAAGTGCCAATGGTGTCCCAAGTGTAAAGCCCTTCTCGGTACCACTCATAATAGTCACCATATCCTTCTCGTCACGAGGTGTCGTGAGTTTGCTTTGGCCTGGACGACGGCGTGTCAGCTGTGGTTGAATGTCAGCCTCTGCCAAAGCAAGAGACGGGGGAACACCATCGACGATGCAGCCTACACCCTTGCAATGCGATTCGCCAAACGTCGTGACGCGAAAAAAGCGGCCAAAGGTGCTCATGATGAGGAAGGATTTTTGACGCGTGCGTACAAGATTTTTCAAAAGTGACTGGAAGTACAAGATATTGGTTGCTGGCTTATCACCTCTCTTTGACGATATCTACGGGCTAATGTAGTTGGAATCTTTATTACTGCAAAGAGTAACTTCTACTATTAACGCAAGTGCGTGAATTCATATTGTGTAGACCCCAGGGGCACTATTTTAATATAGCATTCGCGCAGTATATAACGTATACAACTTGCGTGGTCCATCCATGCTGCAGTACTTCAGATGGTACTTTTGTCTTGCTTACGTACTGGATTATCTTTGAAGCTTTTTAATTAAACTTGTAGTTTCTAAGTTTCTAGTGAAAACCTCTTCTCTCACTGACCGCTATTACTGCTGCAAACAAAGAGCTTCCACTGAAGGAAATTGGATGCAGGAATAACAGTCAGAAAGAAAGTGACGTATATTATTCAATATCAAGCAGTCTCGCAACCTATGCTTTTCCATCCTGGTAAGTGAAGAGTTAGCGCTTATTGTATGCTTACGTTTCCATATAAAAAGCGTTTCATAACGAAAAAGCCATCATGTATCACTTATCGCTGTCAAGTCAATCATTACTAGCTCTCTGCGCCTCCATGTTAGATGTGTTTCGATGACTGGATGTAGGATACCTGCTCTCTTGCTAGATTCAAAATTCGTTTCTTACTAAATATTCTCTTACATGATAGATCCGTTTCGGAACGCCCGCACATGAAGCATCGGGTCTTTTGAATCTCCGATCCGTTGCGTAACGCCGTATAATTGAAATAATTATGAATTGTAACTGGCGAAGCCGAAACAATTGCAAAACATGCTTCATTTAAGTCCTGAAAAAACCCACGTATTTTCTCAAAATTACACATCTTATAGTCCTACTTGGTGCCCCCCGGGGATTCAAATAATATGCAGAAAAAAGACAGACCCAAAATCTCGTGGTCAGAGTTTGAAAGCGTCAAACGATGCCATTCCTGAACTTGTCAAGTCGAACCAATATGCAAACCAGTGACCCTGTAATTGAAACGAAACGTGCCATCAAGCGCCCGCGTCTGGAAGACCGCAACGTCATTGCTATCAAGCCGTTGGTGCCACCTGTCTGTATCCTCGAAGAGTTACCCGTGACCCCGCAAGTACACGATTTAGTGGACGCGACTCGGGACGCAGTGTCTCGCATTCTACACGGTGAGGATGATCGTCTGGTGGTGATTGTGGGTCCGTGCTCTATTCACGATGTAGATGCTGCTATGGACTACGCGAAGCGCCTTAAGGAGCTCGCTCAAGAGCTAGCGGGAGAACTACTGGTGATCATGCGCACGTACTTCGAAAAGCCCCGCACCACGGTCGGATGGAAGGGACTGATCAATGACCCAGACCTCAATCGGTCCTTTAACATCAATAAGGGCATTCGCATTGCCCGCAAGCTTCTGCTTGATCTAAACACCCTTGGTCTACCCG
This sequence comes from Peronospora destructor, assembly GCA_011800735.1. Classification (NCBI taxonomy): domain Eukaryota; phylum Oomycota; class Peronosporomycetes; order Peronosporales; family Peronosporaceae; genus Peronospora; species Peronospora destructor. The sequence goes on along the minus strand of WBRY01000010.1, from coordinate 466,328 downwards.
TGAGCCTTGAGTTTTTGGACACCATCTCGCCACAATTCACGTCCGACCTCATATCGTGGGGAGCTATCGGTGCTCGTACCACGGAATCGCAACTACACCGTGAACTTACCAGTGGATTATCCATGCCAGTGGGTTTCAAGAACGGTACGGGGGGCGATGCCAAAGTGGCGGTGGACGCGGTTGTGGCTGCGTCGCAGCCGCACAACTTTTTGGGTCTGAATGGACACGGACTTGCGTCTATTGTGCGCACCAAGGGCAACAAGGACTGCCATGTGATCTTGCGCGGTGGATCGAGTGGCCCCAACTATGAGCAAAAGTACATTGACGAGGCTGCTGCAATGCTGCTGAAGGCCAAGCAGCCGTCCAAAATCATGGTGGACTGCTCGCACGGTAACTCTCGCAAACAGCATGCCAACCAAATTAACGTGGCTAAATACGTGGCTGGCATTATGGCTGAAGGCAACACGAACGTGCTGGGTGTTATGATTGAGTCGAACATCGTGGAGGGCAACCAGTCGCTCGGTGATGACCCGTCCAAGCTCGTCTACGGTAAGAGTATCACGGACGCGTGCATTAACTGGGATGACACGGTCACAGTGCTAAAGGAGCTTGCGGTTGCTGTCACTAAACAGCGCCAACGTGCTTCTGCCTACTAGTTGTCCCGATTTCTTACAATGTATTCGATGATAGACAATCACAGACTTTAACATGTTCCAGACTTGTTTTACGATTACAATAATGAGCTAGAATGAGAGGCCAACTAACAAAGCAAACTCGACGCGCACTTCAAGCTCGGTACCGCTGAACCTCGATACCATCATATGTAAGCAAAAGCGCTAGACCTATATCGATCTTGTAGATCAACGCATCCGCAAGCGTAATGGCCCAGTATGTCATTCGAGAACAGATCGGTTATAGCAGCTATAATAAACTCTCATCCGCTCGATTGGCTGAAGTTTTCCCTTCCGCCGGCTGAGCCAACTTGGTCATGCTTTCAGACACTGAACAGCAGCAGCATTGACAGCAATACCGGTGCCCAAGCCTATAACTCGACTGCATACTTTGTAACATCAGTGAGTCCGTCACTGTCTTGATGGTAACTTACTAGCCAAGCAATAGCTTCTCTCCATGACTTCCGGCGAGCTGTCGCGACTGATGCGCGCGCTGCTCCAGTCATTTATCCCATCCATCGATACATCAATTTCTTGTCTCAAAAACCATCCATACAGCCATCTCAATTCTATAACACTCGTTGCAGTACAATGCTGGACTTGACAGCAAGTCTCTCACAGTATTGACTCTGCGTGCTTTACACCTATGACACCAGCAGTAGCAAGCACCACGTCTAAAACGGTACCCCACAAGCGTTCATCAGCGTTGCGGTACTTCGTGCTTCCCCAACCACCCAGTAAAGGCAAGCTATGCGTTAGTGCATTCAAGTTCAAGTAAACAGCGTCAGTGCTGCCAGTTTCGTCTCATCACTTTTCTCAAAATTGTTTACTCTGGACTCTTTCCTTCACTTACTTGAATCCTCGTCTAAAAAAACATATAAGCGTATCCGTTGAGAGCTGCTCGTCGACATATGCTTGCAAAGTAGGGGCTGACTTGCAGGTGTGACATTAGTAATGGACTGTATCCATCTCATTGCTGACGTCAGCCAGAATTGGATTTACGAGGCATGCTCTCAATTGGATTTAAGAGGCATGCTCTTTCATGGTTTTTGCGTCAGCTCACGCCAAGCAAAGCGTCACGACACGGATTAGCAAATCTGCGCCAGCTGCTGATTCTATAACAAGGCCGTCTACGTTGTATCCTTCTATTCGGCGACGGCTGTGACCTTCGCGTAGCGCTCGAGCATCTGCTCCCAGGAGGCCGAGCCCCTAACGAGCTTGCTCACCTCGGCGCCAATGGCGTCCATCGGAACGCGCACCTGCACCGTGGAATCGCGCTCACGCAGCGTTACGTCGCGGTCCTTGACCGTATCAAAGTCGATCGTGACGCCAAATGGGATGCCTAGCTCGTCCGCGCGGGCATATTTGCGGCCGATAGCCACGCTTGACGTGTCCACCTTGCACTCGAGCCCCTCCTCGACAAACAGGTGCTCCAGTTCCGCGGCGAACGGGTCGAAAGCCGGGTTGTTGCTTAGCGGCAGCACCGACACCTTGATTGGCGCGATATGAGGCGAAAACGACATCACGCCACGCTTCTGATCGCCCTCACGGGTCGAGAAGTTGTGCTCAAAGACAGCGGTAAGTAGGCGACCGATGCCGAACGAGGGCTCGATCACTGAGGGAACAAACTTCTCCTCGCTTACCATCTTCTCCACCACATTGATTGCCACCATGTCGCGCTGCAAATTGAACTGCTTGCCGTCGCACAGTGGCCCAAGCGTCGCCTCGCCCTTGGAAGCCAACTCGTCCTCGAAGGCCTGCGCGCGAGCCACGTCGTCCGTCAGAGCCTGGAGCGCTTCCAGGATCGTAGCCACATCGGCTTTGAAGGTGCGGCCCATCTTGCCCTTGTTCGGCTTTATCTCCACGATCTGGCGCTTCTCGGGCTTATCAAACTTGTGCGTGCCCACCATCTCCACGTTGCTCTTCTTGGCATGCACTGACAGGTCATAGCAAGAGCGGTCGGCGTGACCGGCACACTCCACCCAGCCGGAGCTCAGCTTAATCTCTAGGTCCCAGCAGTCCGTGGCGTAGTGAGCCATCTCCGTGTCCAAGTGCTGGCGAAAACGCAAGCGCTCCATGTCAATGCCAATGGCCTTGCAGAATAGGTACGTACGTGCAAGGTAGTATGCCAGGCTCTCGTTGGCAATGACGCCCTGCTCGACAGCGTTGCCGCACGTCATCTGAACAGCCTTGCCATGCGTAAGCTGGTTTGTCTTGGTCAGCAGAGGCAGCTCTAGGTCTTTTACGGTCGAGAACTTGGCGTGGCTTTTGTCCTTCGGGTTGATAAAAAACTCGATTTCAGCCTGCTGGAACTCACGTACACGCAGGAGTCCAGCGCGAGGCGAGATCTCATTACGAAAGGCGTTACCGATCTGAGCGCAGCCAAAGGGCACCTTGCCGGCGTTGTACTCCAATAGACGACGAAAGTTAAGAAAGATACCCTGCGCCGTCTCGGGACGTAAGTACCCCACCATTCCACCCTCAGGGCCAATGGCACACTTGAACATGAGGTTGAACGGGATTGGACTGCTCAGATCTGCTCCAGTTCCGGGGGCCTTAATACCGTACTCCTGGAACACGGCACGGATCTCCTCGGGTGAATAAGACTCGGCCATAGTAGCATGTATCTCGTGCTTCTCGCGCTCCTCTTGGCTCAGGTTTGTGTGCTTATCGAGATAGTTCTCCACATGGTCTTCTAGTAACTTGTCAGCACGGTAGCACTCGCCCGATTTGGTACACTTGACCATAAGGTCCGTGAAGCGGTCCACGTGGCCTGACGTCTTGAGCACAACTTCAGGCATGAGGTTAGTGCACTCGACTTCCAGCAGCTTGTCGGCGAACACGAAGTGGCGGCGCCAGAACTGCAGCAGGTTGCTCTTGAGCGCGCAAGCCGGCGGCCCAAAGTCGTAGAATCCGCCCACGCCGCCGTAGATCTCGAAACTTGGCACTACAAACATCTTGCGCAGTAGCAGGTCGTCCATCGCCTTCTTGTCGCTCTTACTCAGGCCATCTTTCGCGGGGCCCTGCAGCGCCGTCTGCGTCTCGAGCTCCAATTTGAGTTTCTTTAGCTGGTCCACTGCTTCCTTGACGGACTCAGCTACCGCACCCTTCTGCTTCAGATCACGAACCTGCGCGCCTTGACGCGTCACGGACGCTCGAAGCGCATCCAGGTCCACTACCGTCGACATTTAGCGTAGAATATGGAGCTTGTTTTTTACTTGGAATTTGTAACGTGACGAACACTCGTCCAGTCAAATCAGAAGGTGAGATGACAGGACGTAGGTTTCACCCGTATGTTTTATCAGAGAGATATACCGTAAGAAAGGGTTGACGTCGTCATATCGCTTTTTTTTTGCGCCTTGAAGTTTGATTCGCTGTCGAACAGTCATGTGATAAGCTTTGACGCAACTTGTAGCCACACAGAAAAACAACAAGGAGGGAGGACATGCCATGTTAGCAACAAGGCATAATTTCCAAAGTATCACTCATATCGCAATTTACGTCGCGAAGTACCAACGGCTTTGGGACGCTTTTCCAAGCACCTTTTTAAGATGCTTCGTCACATTTCGCGACGGCCGAAATCGGTCAGGGTCGTACCCCGCCACAACCTGCTGCGCTCATCCGTGGCCTTCTTGACATCCGCCTCACCACGATCCTCCTCAACCGCGCCGACAGCTGCCGTGACACCCGTCGCGGCACAGGATCACTCGACGTTGGCGGATCAGAGCAAAAAAACGTCAGTGGCGACCGAGTTCCAGGACACGAAGCGCATCTTCGCTTCGAAAAGCACCCTTGAGCTTGTACGCGCTTACGGCGTCTACTTTATGTCGCAGTTCCGTCCCCTTGTGCAACACAGTGGTAAGCTCCTCGAGCTCTCGTACAAGTTCCCGGGTCCCAAGTTCACGGACGCGATGCTGCGTGCCACTTTCTTTGGCCACTTCTGTGCCGGTGAAGACGTGAACGAGATCCGCCCCGTGATCAAGAACCTCGAGGCTGCCGGTATCGGTGCCATTCTGGACTTTGCGGCCGAAGCCGACGTGGAACAGCCGCGTGACCTCAATGGCGTCGACCAGAATTTGGTTTCGGCTCGTACGTACGCCTACGATGGCGAGGCGGCGTGTGATGCCAACGCGGCTATCTCACGCCATGCAATCATTGACGCTAGCGAAGCGTCGTCGGCCGGCGAGCCAGCATTCGTGGCCATCAAGTGCACTGCGCTGGGTAAGCCGGAGCTGCTCATGCGCATTTCTGCCATCATTGTGCAGGCTCAGCTGCTGTTCCACACTTTGGACGGCCCTAACTTTTCGCGCGCGAAGTCCCGTTACCTCGAGCGCATGATTGATTATCCCACCCTGAGCGCCGGTCTTCGCAATGCCGGCGTGGACACCAGTGAAGAGGAGATTCAGAAGCTCTTCGCCGAACTCGACCAGTCATCCGGTGACGGTGTGATTGACTACGTGGACTGGGTCAGCTTTTTAGACCCGTTTGACCTCACCATGGGCCCGCTTACTCAGTTCATCGAGGAAGAGCCACTCTCGGACAATGAGAAGACACAGCTACACAATATGATTGCTCGCCTTGAATCACTGGCTAATGAGGCCTCGGAGCGCGGGGTGAAGCTCATGGTTGACGCTGAGCAGACCTATATGCAGCCAGCCATCGACCATCTGACGCTGAATCTGCAGCGCAAGTACAACCGCGACGGCGCAGACGTCATTTACAACACATTTCAGTGCTACCTCAAGACGTCGAGCGATCGCATAGACATTGACCTGGAGCGTTCTCGTCGTGAGAATTTTCGCTTTGCTGGCAAACTGGTGCGCGGTGCTTACATGGTGCAGGAGCGCAAGCGTGCGCGCGACAAGGGATACGCCGACCCGATCCACGACACCATTGAAGACACACATGAGAACTATGACGCCCAGGTATCGAAGTTATTGCGTCGTAACCACTTGGCCAGCTTTATGGTGGCATCGCACAACGAGAAGTCAGTTGTGAACACGGTGCAACAGATGCAGGACATTGGTATTAGTCGTGCTACTGGTGGTGTGTACTTCGGCCAGCTACTCGGTATGTGCGACCACGTTTCGTACACCCTCGGCGCGAACTCCTACAAGGTGTTCAAGTACGTGCCGTACGGCCCTGTTCACGAGGTGCTGCCATACCTCATCCGTCGTGCCCAGGAGAACTCGGGCCTCATGAGTGGTGCTCAGTTGGAGATGCGCATGTTGAGTACAGAGATCAAGCGTCGCATGGTTGGATGAACGTTGTGACCGTATGATCACGAGAGAGTGAGTTTGCAGTTTGACCTTGGAAGAAGGCCGGCAATGATGATTAACGTAGTGTCGGAGCTTCCGCTCGGCTTCAGCCGAAACGAGAGAACGTGGAAGCAGAGAAGTGGCGGCAATGACGTAGCAAGATAACCGCTTGCTGAACCTGGCGATTGAGCATGACGAGAGATGACTTGGAAACGTCAAGTTGTACTGCTAAGGCTTTGGCCTTGCAAGTTGCGGAGGCGAGCAGTTTTCGCACAAGAGCCGAAGGCAATTGTGCTGTGTAGCGAAAACGATAAAAGAAAGATGCATATGAGAAAATTGTAACTGGAACGATCCGATCAATTGATGCAGTTATATATTTGCAACCATGACTACTGAACTTGTGCTGGTGCAAGTTGACCAAACCTTACACACGACTTAGTCTGCATTTAGTTCGCCACGCGCAGCGTAAGTGCAAACACCGTGGCTAAGACACTGTACGCCTCTCGCCGACTGTGTGTTGTCCAGTTTGTCGTTCCAAAGCAGCTCGTCGATGGCCGTCTAACACTTGCAGCGACTGATCCATGCGTTAGCAGGCTTCCCCGTCACCACCACAGGTGCGACGTTTTCACAGCCATGCCAGCATCTCGTACATGTGAGCCGATGAGCCCATTGCCCGCGGTAAACATTTCCATTTGACTTTGGCAAAGTAGTCTGGGAAATTGTAGTAGGCATAGCTGACAAGTCGTAACTAGAATAAAAGTGCCAAAGTATGCTTGTTCTTCTTCTTTACAATCTCGTCTCGTCGTAACATATACGGAATATTTGGCCTTACCTGTATCGTAGAGGAAAAGTTCAGGTGTGAACATCGGTGTACGAATGAAAGCAAACCAGGTAGGCCGTGAATTGTGAAGGACCATCCAAGTGGTTGAACAACTTCATCAGGCCATTTAATGCGAATGACTCAACGAAATACGTCAGTCTGGCTCGTAGTCGAGGGTGGCCAGCCGTTAGTCCGCAGAGAGTGCGAGGCCGCTCGAGTAGGACATGCTGTCCATGAACGGATCGAAGCGTAGCGCGATTTTAATTTGAGTGAAGACGCCAAGCTTGTCTGAGTTGGCGCTGATGTAGACTGCATGTAGCGCAGACGCCAACACTAGTGTGACTTCGACGCTACGCATTGCTTGTGGATGTTACGGAGTACTTGGAATAATTTAGGCTTGCGGCACTAGATGAGATCAGAATAATCGTATTAGAGAGTGCTATCGGCGGCTGCAAAGAAATCTCAATGCAGCGCACATGCATTATCACGTGCGACGGTTGACGCCAATTAGTCACTGCATTTTACGCATAAGCATTTGATCGAAAGTGCGACGACAAAGACTACAATATACGTGGAGGTGGAAGTTTGACTTTGAATCGTAGATGCCAGGCGACAGTTGGTATTGTTCTAAGAAACGGCGTAAGAGTATGCACTTGGCTACCGGTGTCAAGCAAAGATACATCAGAGGTCGAAAAAAGAATGATGGCCACGACAGTGCAAGTCATGGTCAGACGCAAGACAAGCAGGAGGGCTCAACGTTGTTTCATTCAAGTTGCTGGACACTCAATAGCACAGAAATGCCAAGAGGTCAACAACAGATATTGAGTGGAACGTTGTGATGCAGCAGTAACTTTTATAAACGACCATTTGTTTGTATGGGGCGTAAATTTAAGGAGACAGACGTTGTAGAAATCAGAACGTCAATTACAGTCTGTAGACTATACGATATCTGTATGCTTCTGCCAGGACTACTACATCAGTTTTCGCCTCGCTGGCTCAGTCTGCTGGCTCAAGACGTCGGGCTTCACAGGAGACACTCCGCAAAGGGCACGTGGAAACGGTGATCCAGCCCGGGGTGCATACAGGGCGCTGAGTTCGCGAAAAGCGCCGGGTACCACTCCGATCATTCCCGATGAGCCGCTGACGCACCGGGACTGGTCCGATCAAGTCACGTTCTAGGCAAGTTCGCTTCGTGGGACCGGGATTCGCGCTCGGCGACCAGGCCGGCGACTTGAAGACTGAGGTAGAATAGCAGGAACTAGGTGGGGGGTGACAACTGCTGTCGCCGTGCCCCTCACCCCAGGGTGTCGAGGTTGTTGCTCCCCTTGCGGTTTGCACGCTGCGCTGCCTCCCGTAGCGCACGCAGCGGAAAGAAAGCCTCCCCCCATTAACTGGGCTCCCTTTCGGAGGACTTCCCGCCCAGGGCAAGGGGGCCGGTGCGCCGGCTCTTTGGAGGTCTTCGTCGCTTGGCCGTTGTTGCTGGAAAGCGCGAATTGAGAAGTGACGTTGTAGTAAGGTGAGACGAAGCAAATGCTGCTGATGACCGCTAAAAAGTCTTGGTTTATGTTAATGCCTGACGCTAGTAATATACTTTATCAGCGATTAATCCTTTACGTATGGTACTATACTAAACTCAATGACTCATATGTTCATGACAGTATTACATTATCCTTCATACTCATAATACTACACGCAACGTTAAAAATGGATCGTGGTGAGTACTATCGCAACAAGTATGGCGGGGGTGGCCGTCGAGGTGGTCGCGGATGGGGCCGTGAAGACGCTCAAGGTTACAACCGTAATGAACACTACACTGAAGGATCACACGCGCCGTTGGCCACAGCTTCATGGGAACAATTAGGTGACATGCTACAGCAGTTAAACAGTCGAAACTACGGTGCCTACCACGAATTGGAACGTGTTTTCGAGTATCAGAACCGATCGAATGACCTTCACTTCTTGCTTGAGTTTAACCATATCCAAGGAGACCCGTACGCGAGTCCGTCACGTGCTCACGTGACGGTCTCGACTCGATCGGCTGCTTTTCCAATTGGAATGCACGACGACAAGACGCGTAATGTGGCCTTGTGTGACTATTTGACTCGAATCTTTGCTGCAAGTGCACACAGTTATGGAGCCGATGCAAAAACTATCAGTAACTCTTGGCAAGGAGCTAAGGGTGGTGATATTTCCATCGATGCTCCGGGTCAACACGTGATTGAACGTTCAAGTGTCAATGTATTGACTAATGGAGATATTGAAGCCAGATTTAACATCAACTTGCCAGCACGTGGCCGAAGTATTTGTGGAGACTGGGCATATATAATTTTGGTAGAAACTTTGCCGAAATTAGTGGAACACTCGTTGATGCTGAAAAGTCTGGATGTGAGTCATTTGATGAAGCATTTGCAGTCGATGGAAGATCAGGAAACACTGAGAGGAATGCTTAAGGATGCAGGACTTGTGGGCTTCGTTCGAGATGGAGCTGTGCTACCGAGACAGTCTGGAGCTTCGGATCTGCCACTGAGTAGTGACAAGGCTATTCTGTTTAAGTCGCCCGAGTCGTTGAGTAGATCATTTACGCTGCCAAACTGTGGAATAGTCACGGGTATGGGCATCCCTCAGGGTGTCACGCTGTTTGTCGGTGGAGGGTTTCATGGTAAGAGTACAATGCTTAAAGCGCTGGAGGTGGGCGTGTACAATCATGTACCGTCGGACGGCCGTGAATTCGTTGTTGTGGATCCGAACGCAGCAAAGATTTGCTCTGAGGATTCCCGTAGCGTTGTGTGTACCGATATTAGCGCATTTATCGATAACCTCCCGTTCAAGCAAGATACAACTCGCTTTTCTACTGCTGATGCTTCTGGGAGCACGTCACAGGCAGCTAATATTGTCGAGGCTCTGGAAGTGGGTGCAACGACACTGTTGATTGACGAGGATACGTGCGCCACCAACTTCATGATCCGTGATTGGAAGATGCAGCAACTAGTGGCTGAAGACAAGGAACCCATTACACCTTTCATCTCAAAGGTGCGCGCACTCTATACGCAGCATGGGGTATCGTCTGTGCTAGTCATCGGTGGCGCTGGCGACTACTTCTCTGTCGCCGATCATGTCATCATGATGGACTCATACCAGCCGCGAGATGTCACCGCTGAGGCCAAGAAGATTGCGAGCAAACACGGCGATATCCGACAGGACGCTCAGTTTGGCGTGTTCAAATCTCGCATTCCTTTGGGCAACGGCTTCAAAGTCAATGGCAAGGTCGTCTCGCGCGGACTGGGCAAAATCCAGTATGGAGAAGTATGATACGACATCTTGTGCGGTGGAGAACATGCTTCGATACAGCAACTGACTTGTGTTGTCCTGCAATTCGATGCGCTGTATGATACAACTTGTATTTCTAGGTGGATTTAGACTTGACTGCCATCGATCAGATCGTGGAGTCCAGTCAAGTGCGCACTATTGCGGACGCCATTCAAAAGGCTCGTTCTTTGATGGATGAGAAGCGCACGCTTGAGGTACACACGAACACGCCAGTGCGCTATCCCTGTGATAGTCTGCACGTGCTGATTATGTCGTCCCTTTCGTACTTGCAGGAGGTGTTGACCATGCTTGAAAGCGAAATCGATCGTACAGGCTCACTCGATGTTGTTGGCTTCTACAAGAAATCTGGATTCTACGCTCGGCCCCGTAAGCTTGAGGTGTGTGTTGCTATGTCGGCTGACACTTGTAATAGTTTAGGTACTCACATGCTGATGACTATGTATGTTGTAGCTGGCAGCCGCTATCAACCGTCTGAGAACAGCAACGATGACGCAGCAGAGCGACGAAACATTGTAAATGTTTTTGCTGGGACTTAAGAAGAGCGGACTGCATTGGCTTACAATCTCACAGTACTGGAGCGTTTTCATGAGATTACGCTATGCTTGTTTCTTATTCTCAAAAGAATTGAGGAATGTCCACAAGAAAATGCACTACAAATCGTTGAAAACAATGACAGTTTAATGCTGCAATGAACAAATCTTGCTAAAAGCTTAGTAAAAATATAAATAATATTGACTCGGCTGTTGGCTATCACCTTTTTCACAAAACTATTTGCGGTTATTACAATATGTTACTTCACATGCTGCCAGCCGAAGTTTAAGATTGTGTATATTTCGATTCTAGCCGCTTAAATTACTGGTATGCTATCCTCATCATCTCCAGCGCTCGAGGTTGTATCTCCAAGTGCTTCCACTGCATTATCTTCCCCACGACCAGACTCGAATGCATCTCTTGACTCCTCCACCGTCTCTACTAACTTACTGGAAGCCTCGAATGTCCCCGACTCGCTCTACCTCGTGTCCTACCCCAAGACTGCCGCTTCCCCAAGCGTCTCTAAGTTTGCCCCATTTGAAGAAAGTTACGACGACATGAATGAGATTCGACGAGCGCTTAAAGTGCTTTCTGTACAGAAAAACGCCCCTTATTATATGCAACATAGCAGTCCACAACGTGTCGAGGCTCGTTGTCCGTCCTGGAGACATCGTAAACGTCAAGTAGATGGTGACAAGAGCTCTGAAGTAACAGCAAGGAATGCCCTTCCACTCTGTGAGTTTGTCGTCTCTGCCAATCGGCACGCTAATGGACGAGTGTATGTCACTAGAGCAATTGTCACACATTCCCCGACATGTGTAGTACTTCACGCTCGACTTGCAGCTAATACCGAGACAGGCACAGCAGAAACAGGTGCAGGATCTGAAGATAATGGACGTGCATCGGCCGTCACGGCCTCGGCACTTTTAGAAACGGTATTACCGTTTATGGATCAACTAGCCACTTCGAGAGGTGGACGAGATGCCGTCAAACCGAAAGATGTTAGTGACATTATGAAGGAAAAATTTGGAATAAAACCGTCGTATATGACGGCATGGAGAGCATTGAGTGCATTTCGAAAACAACGAAAGGAAGACGATTCGCTGTCGTATATGAAGTTGAAAGGATATTTGCATGCATTTGCAGTGACAAATGTGGGAAGTTTGGTAGCATTTGAACATCAAGACAACACACGGACGACACTTTTGGCTCGTAATAATCCGGATGCAAAGCTATTTGCACGCGCGTTCTTGTGTCCAAAACCACTACATGATGCACTGAGATATTGTCGTGGATCGATGTTGCTTAGTGTTTTCTTGGTGACGTCGACGTTTGGAGGGGTTGTGTTTACGGCGACGGCACAGGATGCCATGGGTGACAATGTACCGATGGCCATTGGTCTTGCAATAGAGGAAAACGAAGATGAATGGCGGTTTTTCTTGCAGCAACTGCAACATGCTTTTCCTGATTTGGAGCGCATAGTGACATCGCTCGTGCACAATCGCGGAGATCAACTTACTCGCGCTATTCATACTGTGTTTCCCAACTTGCCGCAGTCGAATAAAGTTGATTTTTTCATACGCACCGCCGCGCATGACGCTCCTTTCTCGGACTCGTCTTCTGATATGTCAATTACAAATGGAACGAATGGTCCAACATTGCGTCTGGATCCGTCTATGCAGTGGATGGAAGCACTGTGTACTAAAGCTCCACTGATGATCCTTGTCGGTTGGGTCTCTCAGGTGGCCAGAACACTATTTCAGCGCTACGAACGCTACGGACACCTCAGCTCCGAGTACCCTGCTGAGTTTCACTCACTCGTGGCGGAATACGAAGGGGTATCGTCGCGTTTTGACGTGGTGCGCACTTCCGAGAGCGAATTTGAGGTTATCGACCAGCAGACCAGCGTCGGTCGGGTAGTCAACTTTGCAAAGCAGACGTGCACTTGCGGCGAATACGACGTTGCGCGCTTCCCGTGTCTACATGTGTTCCTTGCGGTGACACACGCTGACATGCTTCGGACAGACGTGATTCCACGCATCTTTCTCATGACATCTCTGAAGACGCTTTATGCTGGACGTATAACGCCAATTGATATTAGCAATGTGCCGTCAGACGGGATCACGATTCCGCAGCCGTTGCCAAGAACGCGTGGCCGGCCGCGCAAGGTACAGCAAATTCAGCAATTTGGTGACCTGAAGCAGGAAAAGCTTTCGTGCAGTGTGTGCGGCGTTAAAGGACACAACAAGCGCACTTGCAAGCGTCTTACCAGTATGTCTGTCTCGACTGCCAGCAGTGCTAATGTTGGAGAGGTGCAGACGGATGACGTGGCCAATGATCGAGATGACACCACGTTCCTTGTGTCTACGTGTACGAGCGGAGCTATCGTGATATTGCTTAAGCCAGTTGGCATTAAACTGACTGTGCGTTTACATTTTCCTACGATCTGTAGATGGTGATGCTCTCGCTTTTGACAACCCGGCACTGGGAGGCAATGGATCGGAAAGCCACGTCAGCAACGGGCAGGTTCTACATCTAGGCTCAGGCAAGCGCCGACGCTTGACTGGTCATGACGACACGGAGGGAAAGAAAATCGATGAAGACGACGAAGACGAGACCTCCGATGTCGCGTTGGTATAACAACTTTCATTTTCTCCGTGCTCTGTAACTTGTTGTTATTGCATGTTGTCCATTTCCTCTATGCATACTATCGGCACCACCTTGTGACCATGTGCGGATATTACTAAACTTGTTGCTAGCATGAAGCTGCACCCTTGCAATTTTGTAACTCCCAGCTGCTTCGTTTGGCGACACGCCGTCATGTTGGCCAGCAACTAAATCGCAACCACCGTCACTGGAAAGAACAGGAGTAAACTACATGTAGTAGTGTGCTCGTGATCATTACAAATTCAATTCCAGTAAACCCACACGTCAAAGCTCCATATATATATATATTCATTGACATCTTGTTTGCTATGTTAATCCCGTCCTTCCTGGCCAACGGTCAGCGAATGCAACTGGTCCGACGACAACATGCTCGGGTTCTTCCTGCAGAAACACACAAAGCCTCGCAACTTCATCTTGCTCTCAGCTGGACAAGATTTGATTGCGGTCTCCACCTTCGGGTGCGTCAAAATTTTCGTCAAAGCTGCTGAAAACTTCGGCGAGAACGGCGGTGCAACACGCACGAATAGCATCGTGATAAAATTGCGAAGCAACGCTTGATCCAGCTCGAGCGTATTAGTGAAAACAAACTCCAGTACGGGCAACACGTAACCACTCGTGATCATGTACACCATACATCGAAGCGTCTCCCGCTTCAACTCTAGTGCTTTTACCGGGTTATTTTCAGGGTGTAGCCGAAGCGATGTCACCAGCACACCAAAAGAGATTGGCCACTGTGCAACGTGAAGCTTAATAGCAGCCTTTAATATTCGGAGCAAACTGGGGAAGCAAATGTGCAAAGGCGTGCTGCTGAAGAAACCAGGTGATGTAAGAATAACCTCCAACCAGTGCAACACGCCCATGGATACAACAGGGACGGACATCACCGAGATCAGCTTGTCCACCACTTCCGACTGGTTCATCTATCAACCGGATGATCATAGGATGGTCAGTTTTGAGAGAATGCCACCACAGTTGCATGCGCATACAAGCTTTATAGATATTCACAGCACTTACATTATAGCCAATGGTGTGATCTGACTTGCATATCGCTGAGGCTTCGACAAGAGCTTTCTTCGTGGAATCAACGCCACCACCATCGACTTCAATCTGATCGAACGATCCGTGAACACCAGTCTGCAGTAAGCTCCGTTCATCCTTCGTAGATGCCGCGTATGCCACCAGAAACACGCAGTTCTGCAAAAATGTCAGCGGAATAGAGTCGGACGGGTTGAAAAGTCGATCAAGTAAGCTCGACAGGACCTGTGAATAGCCATTCACGTCAGCAACATACGTTAAAATATAAGCTTTTCTTTTAACGTGCAAAAAAGATTGTACCATCGAGTCTCGCAAATGGGCAACCGGAGGCGGGGTCTTCGACGTCTCGTACTCCTTTGCCAGAGTTTCTGCATTCAGCTCTGAGCATGTCTTTGTCTTGACGATCGATAAGATCGCATCACAAAACTTTGGGTTCGCGTCGTAAATATATCGCCGGCGTAGTATATGAAACGGGACGATTTTAGCGCCAAATCTGCGACTTGCTGTCTCTTGGAGCTCACTACGCACACGATTCAACTTCGAGCGCACTATGCGAATATGTGAGTATTCTGAACTTTCAACGCCGACGTCTTTCTGCATTAAATACAGCTTGTCGTCTATCGAGTACAGAAGCTCTTGTGTGTAGACATACGAGTGCGAAGACTGACAGCAAACCTTATTGAGAGCAGCGATATCTTCCACCACCTCCTCCTCGTTGGCCAATGGGATCTGCCACACAAATTAGCAGAAACGGCGCTTTAGCGCTTACGCTCGTACGGAAATCATGACGACAAAACAATACTTACTCGACTGAATGCATCCACAAGCACACCGCTGAATACTGGAAAGAATGCATTCGCACTCGTGATCGATGCAATCTCTTTGTGGTGTCCCGCTTCTGAAATTCGTCGAATCGCATATTGTAGCAATGTACATGTCTGACAACATAGCATCAAGAGCAAGATGATCAGCGTTTGCAGCCTTAACGATCTACTAACACACCAAACGTATACAAACCTTGTGTGTTTCCGCTAACTGAATTAGCATAAGTCTCCACTTGCGATCGTTAAGCATTTGAGTTAGCCACGCAGGCTCTACCGCCGAACCACTGAGTACATTTGATACGAGTTTTGGGTCGTAATTCTCGTTAATAACGTCTTTCAAATGATTGTACAAAATCTCCTCGGCCGGGTCCCACGTCGCGCCCTTGTTCGCAATAACTGCCCCTTCATTGACATCAAACGTCATCTTATTCTCCAACGCTGTCGTCGAGACAGGTAGTATGTCCAACCAGGACGCAACGAGTCCGATCATCTGGGCATGACCACGGTACGACGACGAAAGCTTCTCCACTAAAATCTCCGGTCCATTGGACTCAGTATGTGCTCTTAAGAATCCATTGATCACGGACAACACATTGGCTTCCATGATAGCATCTATCTTCGACAATTCATGCAACAATCTCATTGCTTCTTTGCCATCGACCGTATCCTTCTCCTTTATCTCTTTAGTCAAATCACTGGCTACCACCTCTTCATCGTCCCAAATAATAAGTCTCTTTTCATCCTGTCGACGCCGTTTTCTCTGATTCTCACAATTCACAGTTTCTACTTTTTCTCGTTTTGATTTTTTCTTTTTCTTTTTCAAAGGCATTGGCATCTGATTCGCCCCTTCGTCTTGTACCATCTGGTTCCCCTCAGATTTAAATTTTGTCTCGTCCGTACTCGATTCTTCTCGAATCAGATCCTTTTCGTCGTTCTTTTTCACCTTATTACGATGCCGTTTCTCCCGAGCTGCGGCAGCTCCTGCATGAGGCTTGATCTCTACTCCTTCCGGTCGCTGCCATTGCGTTTTTCGGCTCGTTCGATTGTAATAATAAGCACGTTCATTCTTAGGATCCCAGAGTTTTTCCCATTCGCTTTTCTTGGTCCCAAAAGACGCAATCGAGGGCGTAACAGTCTCAGTAGAGACGCCGGAATCTTCTCCATTATAAGCCGATGGCTTTTCCCATGCACTCTGCTTCGTATTACGGTTGTAGTAGTACGTCCGTCCTTCCTTTGTCACGTAGGCGCTCCAGACATTCGTCATGATGGGGGGATACGAACTTGACTTGATAATTGTGGTTTCTAACACATTCGATTGGTGGATATGAATTATTTGTTGATGCTTTTTGGCGAATCAAAAATAGGATACTGGTGGGTCTTTCATCTTTATAATCTAATTTTCATGTCGAGTGACGAAGACGACAAGAAGCTCCATACAGGGTATCATGGCTGGATGAAGACAATCCCCAAGACGTCCGAGGTGCGCGTGTGTGTGTAATGTCAATTCATTCTATGATATTTATTAATGCTACTGTCATTGTGGACCGAAGGACTTTACTCCCGTGCGGATCAACAAATCGGAGGCGCCGGTTCATCGAAGCGACCTTCGCTCCGTCTGGAATAGTGCTGGCACTTGGTAGATTATTCTAAAGTGAATTGTTATGAATTTTCACAGGTTTCCGAAAACGTTATTAACTAAATAAGTGACATAGGGAAGAACGTGATAAATCGGAATGGGCTCGTGAACGTCTAAAACATCACCTTTTGACGTCTTTTGGCTTTGAAGATCAAGCACTGGGACTTTCTATCAAGGTCACGTCCATTGTTCGCTGTGACGGAGACGCCAAGGTACGTAGAATCAAAGTATCTTGGTGTGTGTCTGGCTGAGAGATACTTGCTGGAATCAGATCGTGTTCAGTCGTGGAAAGAAACGCTGCGGCTATGAACTGTCGGTCAAGTTTGCATGGGAGAGCAGTGATGCGGTGTCGGGTCATGTCGAACTCCAGGACTTTGATGATACCAATGGAGATGATTTTAAAGTACTTGTCACTGCAAATGGTCGCAGTGAGCAGGATCTAGTCGTGAAGCAGGCTGTGATCGACAAGGAGTCGGAGCTGCGCAAACTGCTCGCGCTGTGGAAAGAGGAATTGCTGCAGCAATAAATCAAAATCAATACACTTTGTGGACACATGTGGTGTGTGCACAATTTGCACGGACCCAGGGTAACCAATTGTTGGTGACGTGGGCAGAATCAATGCAATTCTTCGTAGCATATTGCTTCAACACTCACTCCTTTTTCAGCCTCGGAAGAAACGACTAGATCCGAATACTAGTGACACAACTGTGCTTTCAGATTCGTTTTAATTGTGCTCTAGTTTTTTAATGGGAGGAATTCTTTACTGATTAGAAATTGGAATAAGAGACAAATTCGTTCAATTCCCGATTTGACATGTACCGGCTCATTTGTAGCTTCCTCTTGCATCGTCCCCTTTCAACGAGTTGTAACAGAATGCAATACGCGCCTAGTGGTCCAGGGCCTTGAGGACACGAAGAGCGGGGCGGTCGAAAAGGTTGGGGGCCGAGCGGCCATCATAGAACTTGACCAACTTGCGTGCCTCGTCGGCAACAGTGTTTGGGTTGAAACCAAAGTGCTCCTTCAGCTGGGCGATTGTGGCTGAGGCACCGAAGCGGTCCAAACCAAACTGCGTGTGCGAGTAGGTGGACCAGCCAAAGGTGGCGGCAGCCTCCACGCTCATCGAGGGGATGCCTTCACCGAGGATCTCCTTCTTGTACTCGACTGACTGTTCGTCAAATAAGTCACGGCACGGCGCAGACACGATGCGCACCTTATAGTTGGTCAGCAGCTTGGCAGCCTCGACCGACAGCGACACCTCCGAGCCAGAGGCAATCAGGACCAGGTCCGGCTCGCCCTCAAGCGACTCCACCTCGGCTCCGTTAGCAACGTTGGCCACGATGTAAGCACCCTTGGCAACAGCCTCAGCAGTCGAATTAGCCAGGTTCGGCAGACCCTGACGGCTAAGCGCGAGCACCGACGTCTTGTGCTGGTTTTCCACGGCGGAAATGTATGCACCCACCGTCTCGTTACCGTCAGCGGGGCGGTAGACGTACATGTTGGGCATTGCGCGCAGCGACGCGTTCATCTCAATCGGCTGGTGGGTCGGGCCATCCTCGCCCAGGAAGATCGAGTCGTGCGTAGCGATGTAGATCACACCAAAGCGCGACAGAGCGCTCAAACGCACGGCACCCATAGCGTAGCCGATGAAGTTGTAGAAAGTAGCGCAGAACGGACGCACACCGCCGTGAGCGAACAAACCGTTCGAGATGGCGGCCATACCGTGCTCGCGCACACCGAAACGAATGTAGCGGCCAACGGGAGTGTCCTTCTGGAAGTCGCCTGACATGGAAAGGTGCGTCAGGTTGGACGGGGTTAGATCGGCCGAGCCGCCAACAAGCTCGGGCAGAGCCGTTGCGACTGCGTTCAGGGCAATCTCCGAGTACTGGCGGGTAGCCTTGGCGGCATCCGCGGCCGTGTACGTGGGCATGCTATTCTTCCAGTCAGCAGGCAGCTTACCCTCCATACGGCGCGTGAACTCAGCAGCCTCCTTGGGGTAAGCCTCAGCGTACTTGGCAAACAGCTCGTTCCATCGTTTCTCGTGTTCGGCACCCGACAAGGTCTTGTCGTAGAATTTCTTGACCTGCTCCGGGACAAAGAAGGACTCTGTTCCCTTGAGACCAAATTTTTCCTTGGTCGCCGACAGGTCATCCGGCTTCAGCGGGGCACCGTGCACCGAGTGGGTGTTCTCGAGCTTAGAGCCAAGACCAATGGTGGTGCGGATCTTAATTAGCGACGGCTTGTTCGTCACAGCCTTCGCCGCGTCGACAGCCTTTTGGATAGAGGCGTGGTCGTAGTCGCCATCCTTGACGACCTGGACGTGCCAGCCGTACGCCTCGTAACGCTTCAGCACGTCCTCAGTAAATGAGAGGTTGGTATGACCGTCAATTGTGATCTTATTGTCATCGTACAGCACGATAAGCTTGCCCAGCCCCAGGTGGCCTGCCAGCGATGAGGCCTCCGAGGACACTCCTTCCTGCAAGCAACCGTCACCCGAGATGACGTACGTGTAATGGTCGACAATATCCAGACCGTCCTTGTTGAACTCAGCTGCCAGATGTTTCTCAGCAATGGCAAGACCCACAGCATTCGAAATTCCCTGGCCCAGTGGGCCCGTAGATACCTCCACACCAGGCGTGCAAAAGTTTTCCGGATGACCGGGAGCCTTGGATCCCCACTGACGGAATTTCTTGAGCTCTTCAATGGGCAGGTCGAAACCAGTCAGATGTAGCATACTGTACTGCAGTGCACAGGCGTGGCCGTTCGACAGGACAAAGCGGTCGCGGTTGCTCCACTTGGGGTTCTTCGGGTTAAACTTCATGGTATTACCGAAGAGAACGTGAGCCATGGGAGCGCAGCCCATGGGGGCGCCCGGGTGACCCGACTTGCCAGCGCTTGGCTGGTCGGCCGACAGCATACGGATTGTGTTGACGCACAGTTCCTCACCAATGCGGGGTTTCTTGTCCACGTGGTCAGCCATAATTACAGAAAAGACGAAAAGTGACAAAGAGGAAAATCGCTTGAGCTCGGATTGAGAGATTCAGAAATGAGGTGCTCCCGATCCTAGCAAACCGCGATGCTTTTTTACTGGCGGTAGAGTATTTTGACCAATGCGACGACGTTCTGATACGTAAACAACGAGATTGTTAAAACCGGTGCAAGCTTGGATCTAACGGCGATGACGCAATGTATGTCTGCCACGTAGAACATCGTACTGACGGCCAAATCCAGTGTCAGGTGTTTGCAAACGAAGAGACAGGTAAACATTGCGTGGTGGTGAGCAGGTGGCACAATGCGCGTTACCATGACGATTGTGAGAAATTTGGAATGACCGCGTAAGCATGGCCGATGCATTGTACAGCACTTCGCTAATCATTCAAAGCCGTAGGTTGCAGTGACATGTACGATCTGGATAGGATCGTAGGCTTTGTCCGCACACCGAGTGGAAATGGCACAGCGGCGATGTTGGAAGGCGAGATGATGATCCAGTATTCTGGTACATATCGATTATGGAATAATCATGTTACGCCAAACAGGGGATAACAACATCCCAATATGACTCTCTCTCTTTTGCGTCTAAGTTATGTGTGCTTTTGTTGGTTCCTTTGATCAACTTATGAGCACCAATGGAGGTACACACCGAGGCACTGCATGCAACGGCGTGCAGCGCAAGCAGCCTCCGCCGCCGGTCACGGAAGGATCGTTGGAAACAAAGATATAGAGGAGAAAAGCAACCCCGGTAACGTCCATGTGGTTGGCTTTACCAGACGATGTGTCAGAGCTCCTGATCCTCATGCGAGAGATGGCTAGGCGTTTGGACAGGCTCGAGGAGTCGCAGCCGAAGCAAACGGATGACAGCGACGGGCATGGGAGGACCATGGATACACCCATGACTCCGCCCATCGATTAAGCTTGTTAGCATCGGCCTTGAGAAAGGAAACAAGGATGCATATGGATAGCTTGGATGGGTTGCCACATATGCCAGTTACGACTTCAAGGAGGACGGTGGAACCGCCACGATGCTTTGGATATGAACAGGCTGGATATGGAGGACCACGGCAAGGAAATCATAATCATATTGCCCAAGATCAAGCTGTTCATGGTATGCCGCCTGCAATAGGTGCGCACGGATACATGCAAGGCCAAGGTCAGCACTTCGATGATCAAGCACTAGGGCAACGACTACAAGTCAGAGCAAACTTGGAATCCGACCTTTTAATGGTCGAGAATTCTACGAAGGCCTCGGGTCAGGTTTTGGAATGGGGTTGAAAGATCGAGCGCCAAGTTTTAGGCACAATCGTCTTGTGATTTTCCGTTGCCGGAGGATGTTAAAGTTATTTTACTTGGCTTATACCTCTCTGGTACTGCAGAGAGGTATTACCACAGACAAGTTGCGTTGTGGTGCAGCCAATTAATCACCTTGCAGTACGTCATGGAGAAATTGGTGGAGACATTCAAGACCAGTTTTTACGCCGGCTTCAGCGATGCGATTATTTACCCAGCTGAGATTCCAGACGGAGTTGACCAAGAAGTTGCCTGTATATGACGGCCATCTCTGAGGCTACCGGAAATGGAGGAGACTATTTGATCTTGTTCAGTACGCTTCCACAGGAATGTGGACGATCCTTTTGGCAAAAGTTGACCCTACCAGAATTGATTATCTGGCGCAAACCGAAGAACTTGCTCGCTTTGCTCAGGCTTATGAATTTAACGTGGGCAGGGAGAGGACCCTTGGGCGAGAATTGTTGGGTTCTCTCGGAACGTCGTGGGAAGGAGATGCACGGATGTCACTTATGTAATGAGGTTGGGCATTTGCAGTATGCGTGTCTAAACGCAATCGCTCGCCTCGAGTGTCATCAAACTTGTCACTTGCCGTTAATGACTTGCCTGATGAAGCCAAAGATGTTTGGATTTAAACAGTGGATTCAGTAGACATTTGGTCAGTGACGAATCATGGCTTGACAATGTCGAATCTTGCAAAGGAGCCTGCTCTCAACTCGATGGTCTGCCACTAAATGTGACCAAGAAGAGTACGCTACACCCAAATAAGCATAACTTTATGCAGAGAGGACAGCAAGGAACTATTGTTGGGATCGGCGAAGAATTAAGGGGTACCGTGTTTACCGACCCAAAAAGAAAGTGGTTGTCGTTACTCAGCATGTGAAAAATATTGAGACGCTGGACACGACCCAAAATGAAAAAGTGCAGAAGTTGTACTTGCAGAATAATTCTGGTCTAGTGAATGGTAAGTACGCACGAAAAGAAGACCAAGGTGGCGATACAATAAGATCGCATACGGCGGAGGAAAGACGACGAGTCATCACAAGATAAAAACAAAGTCGAAGAAATATGCTTCCTGGACACGAAAGAGAAAAGATTGTGACAAGGTCCGCGAGCAGAAACAAGTCGGACTCAAGATAAATTTTGGCCGAGGTAAAAAGTCAGAGATGACGTCGTCATTTCTGTTGGTGATCCACAGAACTTTGTAGAAGCTATGCGTAGCTCAAACAAAGGGCTGATCGAAGCGATTGCGGAAGAAGTTTTGAAAAATACTGGTGTATAGAATATCATTCGAATTCCAAAGAATGTTCGGGCGCTGAAGGTGGTACCGAGCGCTTGAAGGCGAGACTTGTCGCCTGTGGAAACGAGCAAGATTTTGGAATGCGGTATCACTTTCGCGGCTGTAATTGGTATGTCTAGCGTGAAAATGAGTTTGCTTTGGCTAGAAAACTGGAAGTTCTTGCAAAACAGAGAGATGTACTTAACGCTTACGTAACGCGGACAAGGAGAATTTAGACATTAGCATTCGAATGACGCAAGGAATGCTCGTATCGAAGGCTTCTCGAGGAACAATGAAATGATCCTAGAGCTAACGAAAGCGCTCTATGGGCTGAAACAAGCAGGAAGGCTGTGGAGCAAACTGTTACACCAGAAGTTAGTTGACATTGGATTCAGTAAAAGTTCTACGGACATGTGTGTCTACTTCAGATGGAAAAGTCAGCGCATTTTAATACATGGATGACCTTCTGTCACGGGATGGATCAATGTACCGTGAACGATTTCTTTGCGTGCTCATTTCACTGTCGGTTATGGACCTCGGACCTGCTCGTAAGTTTTTGGGTATGCGTATCCAATACGAGATGGACAATGGATACAATTTTAATCAAGAAGTCGGGATTTTGGACATGCCGAAGGAGACCCGACATTGCTTTTATTGTCGAAAAAACGCCTCGGCTAGAAAATAATAACCGAAAGATATGCTTAGACGATTAGTGCGCGACGATACGATTAGTAATGCGCGATGTATAGTAGTAGGTTTAGAATAGCAAAAGGAGATTGCGAACTAAGGACCTAAATGCACTTACTTTGCATTTTACCATCAAGTGCCCATCTACTTGTTTTTTTTAGCTTTTTGCTGTGCACAAGGCGTCCCGAAGGACCCATCGACCCACAAATGGGATGGCTAAAAGAATTGGCATGTGTTTGTCAGGCACGAAAAAATTGCGCCTCTCCATGGTTGGAAGGAAAGATGATTCAAAACATTTTGCAAGTAGTTGGATACAGCGATGTGGATTTCGCAGCAAACAAGGGTAACAGAAATTCAGTCACGGGTGGTCTAATTACTATCGATGAGCTGTGTGTAAGAAACAAGGTGAAGTTTTGCTCTCAACTATGGAAGTTGAATTACGGCTGCATCGATTATGGCTTGAGAACTTTTGGGCGTTCGTAAACTGCTTCAGTCATCACGTAATCTGTAGCCTCAAGGCTGTGACTTATATAGAGCTCCGCCATTCGCACGAGATATGTGTCATGAGGGACATAGATTTGCTAGGGTTCACAAGGTGACAGCTGATGCCATAACTGGTCATCGCTTTAGCTAAAGTGACTTTGCTTTTTAGGTGCAAAACTTGCGTCCACCGAAGTGACCCAACAGCAGGCGACAATGTTCGTCCTGACTGTAGCTCTCCTTTATCTCGGAAGCTAAAGAGCTCGTCACATGGTAGACCTTCATGGCTGCCAATATTGACAACTCAACTTGTGCTAGTAAGACACACATTCCTAATGTCTTACTTTGAAGTCTGGTCTGCGCGATAACGCGTCAGCTAAGACATTCGTCTTATCCGGCTTGTATTCAACTCTTAAATTGAATTCGGAGAAGAATGGAAGTCGTCTCACCATTCTAGGTAAGAGGTGCGGTGATTTTAATTCTTTGACATTGTATCGTCCTTCCCGAAGAGCCATAATCCAGGCGCTTTATCTTAATGTTACGAGCCAGATCCCAGTGCCCAAGACCGCCTGCTAAGAAGAACCTTGTCTTCCGCTTCGTCCAGATACAGAAACCCAAACGAATTATCGGCGTCATTCCAGCCATCGGCCATTAACCCACCGCTCCAACAAAACTCTATTTTGATGTGCTTTATAAGGTATACCTTTCACAGATAATGTCGCTATGTCAGACCTTCTTCATTATTGTAGTGAGTGATCTTGTAGTTTTACAAACCGCAACTCGTACGTATTCTGTTTCAGCTCCAGGCCTGTATGCGTAATGGTCTACAAGAATGCCGTTTGACTGCACCGCCAAAACTCACAGTTTCAAGCTGACGATTCTTCACGAGCTCCACGATGCACCATCAAGTGAGCATCTGAGCCGTGAAAAGACATTCTTACGAGTGTCAGAGGAATTTTGGTGGCCCCACCAATATTCGTGGGTGGCCAATTATATCTGATCCTGCGAACAGTCTCAGAACATTAAGCCTGCACCGTCTAGCAGCGCACCATTATAGCCACTGCCGATACCAGCTGATTACTGGAAATCGGTCGGTTTGGACTTCATGTTAGCATGCCGCCTGACCACAAGAGTCGGACGGGGCTCGTTGTCTTCGTAGATAGACTGAGCAAGTGGTGCATTTAGCAGCACCAAGATCTCAGGCAAGGAGGCAGCTCTCTTGTTCCTGGATCACGTGTATCGGCTACACAGGATGCTCGAGTCCATACTATCGGACCGGAATTTGCGCTGTACGTCGTAGTTTTGGCGTCATGTGTATGAGCTGCTGAGTAGCAAACTCTACATGTCAACAGCCAATCATCCACGGACCAATGGCCAGACGGAACGTGCCAATCAAGTCGTGGTGGATGTATTGCGCACGATAGCGACTCCACAGGAACGGAGCAAGCAGTTGACATTCGTGGACTTCGCTATCGATAACAGTGTCCATACCAGTACGGATGAGACACCGTTTTATATTAACGGACTGCGCTATCCTCGGTCGCCAATCTCGTTGAGCGCATCCCGAATAGTGGGGGAGGGCCACTCAATATGCTCGAAGCAAATGCAAGAGGGCCTAAGTTTCGCCGAAGTGACGATGTCCCACGAGGGGCATCAGTCTACGGCAGAAACTAGCCCTAGTGACTCCGCCAGTTTAGCAGTGGTCATGACATCAGTGTGAAGTCAAGGTAAAAATGCTTGTGCTCTTGGATGATAACGAGATATCGTTATGTGCAACGTGGAACCATGGCGGACCTCTTGGTGGTGTCATTGGCGAGTTGGATGCTAAGAGCGTGAACGAGGCTCAACGCTTTGTGGATGAGTGAATAGCCATCACACAAAAAGTCCGTGACGCGATGGCAAGCGCACAGGACAAGCAAAAACAATATGCGGACCAGTATGATCGCAAAACAATGAAAGCTTTAGTGTGGGGACAAAGTCCTATTAAATACTGTTACCCTACCTAAAGATGCACTACGTGGTGATACGACGAAGCTACTGAGCCATTTGCGGTGGTCGAGGAGGGTGGAGACCAAAAAATATAGGCTCACCCTCTTGCCATATATGAAGACGCATCCCGTCTTTACTTGGGTTGACAAGCTCATTTGACATTGTCGACAATACGAATGGCTGCTAGCTATATAATGGAAGAAGATCAGTATCAACATGAAAGGACAAGGCAGGATCCACAAGAGATCACATATCCGCATCGGTCTAGCGTGACCGATGGTGACACCGACAGTGAGCCAAGCGTCGTTACCGCGCAGGTGACGGGGAAGACGAATAGCTTCCAGGCGTCAAATGACCCCCGCTTGGCAAAGGACTTGGAGAGCGAGGAGGACTTCGCGTTTGACGCGAGTCTCTCATCAACAACCGCTCCAAAGGTTCAGACGAGTTTCAGTTGATCATAGCCTGGCGACTCTTGGGACCGGTTGACGCACTGTGCGTCCCGTACCGGGGATGGTGTCCGCTTATGAGCAAGAGCACCATCTACAGCCACTTCTCTAGGTCCAAATGGACTAGCAGGGGCGGCGTGGCGAGGAGGAGCAGGGGGTACTGCACCACCCATGGCTCTTCTCGCACGCACCACAGCGAAGGTAATTCGCTGCATCTGAATGCGGCTTAACACGGCGCATGAATTATTCTTCGTATTGGTCGGTTGCTTATTAGCACACAACTCGATCGGAATAAGGAGAATACGATCAAGTGTTGTTTCCATGAATGGAAGACGCTGTAATATGTACTAGCGTCGATAGTGGCATGCTCTAAAAACGGTGTAATGGTGCCATTCGACCTTACTCATCCGGATGGCGGCGGCATTTTGTGGTATACCACCAGTCAGCCACCCTCGTTACGGCATGCTTGTGACACCGACCGGGCACGGCCTTGTGCCGTCGATGGAGCTTTAGGCTCACTCATCTGAGTTAGACTCTCCATTATGGACGGTTTGGACATCAGACATTGGGTTTATACCAATGAGGCGGACAATTCACTATAGCTGTAATGAGGCAACCTATTACATTAGCTGATATAGGTTTTAATACATAATTACATAAGTAGGTAGGCAGTATCCGATTGGCGGATACTGCACGTCTATTTATTATTGGGGTACCAGGCCCAATAATTAGCCAATAATAAATAGGCCTATATTTGAGTGGTTCCCATGAGCTAGGGAACATATTCGCACTTAATGCGAATTATAACCAAAAAACAAAATAAACAGAGTTATATTTACGTTATAAATAAGAGCGCTTCCTCACGCTCCTTACAGTGTACGACGGTAACGGGGCTCTCACCCCGTCACACCTGGTAGCACTTTGTAGTCCTTTCAATGACCAAGTTCGAGATGAACGTGGACGATTCTTCGATGGCTCCAGCGGTTTCGCTGGAGTATGCAGATTTTCCACACCTCACTACGGTGGAGTGGCAGGCATTATACCGCCTTACGGCGGTGTCTTGTGAGATCGTCGTGACGTCGCTGCTGAGCACAGCGACACCCGATCAGCACTGAGCCGCCATCCAAGACTACATGGTGCGCGAACTCGCCGATTCGCTTCGGCGAGTATCGACTCCCTCGCGCACCTCCCATTACGATGCAATTAAAATGGAGACATCAACGTACTCCGGTGATGGTTCGGATCGTCTCCCCCTTAATCGCTGGTATAGGGAGATTGATATTGCGATAGCGTCAAGATTAATTGACGCTCCGACGGCCAAGGTTAATTTCCTGCTGTCTCGGTTTGTTGGTAAAGCCAAAGAATGGGCCCTTGGGAAGCTCGTCGTAGACGAGTCGGCGTTCCCTACGCTGGAGGATATCCAGCGCGACTTAAGACTGGCGTTTGAGCCTCCCCAAGATGAGTCACGATTGCGTGCAGACTTCTTTTCACTTCGACAGGGCAAGCTGTCGATGCGTGATTATGTACAGAAGACACGACATCTTGCTTCGTGTATTATCACGCAGCCGATCGACATGGCTTCACAAGTCCATGTCTTCGTCTTCGGTATGCAGGAGGGCATGACATGTTATTGCCTCACACGTGCTGAACCGAAGTCTCTCGAGGAGGTATTTGCCCTTGCGCTTCGTGAAGATTGCACGTCGCGTCATCGTACTTGCACGCTGCGTCGCAGTGTCCGCGTACGTCTGGCTCAGAGCTGTCTGCCGAGCTCCAGCGCCGGTGGCCATGAACACAGCTGTCTCACGTGGAGATACTGTGTCGCCGGTGGCCCCGCCAAAAAAACGAGCGGTTCCAGTAGGCGCGGGGCACCCTACTGGCAGGAATGGAGCCCCGAGTACTCAGGTGGCAGCTCGGGCTCCTAGCTCCAAAGTGATTCATACTCACTTCAATGCCACCACCATGCGCGCCGATTCGAGACTGATTATTATCAGTCTCTTCGTCCGAGTGTTGTTGGATTCGGGTGCATCCAATAACTTCTTTCGAGCATCCTTTTTGTCCCTTCTCCGTCTACTATTGCGGTTTGAGAAGGTTCAGGTGACATCGTTGCCAAACTTGCTGATGGACAACCACAGCGTGCTCCGCGTAAAACAGTGGTTTTGCCGTACACGTTCGACGGTTTCCAGAGCAATGACGAATTTCTGGTGTATGCCTTTGATTGCATCTTGGGGATATCGTGGTTGTCACGGTATCAGCCGACGATAGATTGGCTATCTCGGTCCGTCAAACGACGAAGCGGATATGACGTTAGTGAAGTGTTCACTCATCTGTTGGTTGCGTCATCCGATTGGCCTCATGTTAGAGTCGTGAACGAACTCGCCACGACTAGCAGTCAGCACAGAGAGAGCGATGGCCCTCTGTGCCCGGTATGTTCAGTCACACTGATAGAGCCACAAAACGAGGCGGTTGAACAGAGGTTCCCGCAAACACAGACATCGGTCGAGCTGAGGCTCCTGATTCATAACGAGGCGGTCGAACAGGGGTTCCCAATTCCTAGCGAGGCGGTCGAGCAGGGGCTCCCGCGAACAAATACATCGGACGAGCAGAAGCTCCCGATCAATATCGAGGCGGTCGAGAACGAGCTCCCGTCTCTAATTGACGAGAATGAGCGGACTATGGATCTGCGAGTGAACGACGTGGTGGAGACAAAGCTCCCACGTCTAGAGGGGGGTACATCATGTAGGAAAGTATGAATGAAGTGCACTTGTGCAGTAGAAG
This sequence comes from Peronospora destructor, assembly GCA_011800735.1. Lineage (NCBI taxonomy): Eukaryota > Oomycota > Peronosporomycetes > Peronosporales > Peronosporaceae > Peronospora > Peronospora destructor. The sequence goes on along the minus strand of WBRY01000010.1, from coordinate 437,625 downwards.
TGGCATGAAATATATTGAGTGTTAACTTCGTTCGTTAACTCTACAACATGCATGTTCATCGATACTACAACTTGACCATGTCAACTTCCACATGACGTCTGTCTGGTCCGCCCATCTTCCCATGATGGTCCCATGTGGCGTCCGTATCTCCCCGTCCCATATGTCATGATCTCTTGATGGAACGTGGTGGCCGTATCTCCTCGTCCTCTGTGTCACGTTGTAACAAATCAGCCAACCAGGTGAGGTCGGACCTTACCTGTAACCGGTCTTGCACTTCAACCATAACACCAGTGCAAAACCTGTCAAATACGATATTTTCTAGCACATCATCTCCCAGCGACGTGCCAGTCTCGAGCAGTGGCTTGAGACGCAAGAAAAAGCGTAAACGCAAGAAAGGAGCACGCCGATCGCCAAGACGACGAAATTCTCGTCAAAGCGCTGACGAAGATGATTCCGTAGTGACGGAATCCGTATGCGCGCTTGAATATGTGGAAGGATCTCCACATCGCGGCCGCTACATTGAGGTAGCGAGCCCTCCGTGCACTGCTGCAGAGATCACATCTCTATCAGCCCTGCTTGGCGTAACATGATTAATCCATATCGATATGTACCAGATAGCTGGATCATCACCTTCTTCCAACGCCCCTCCTCGTTGACACTGTCCTTGACATGACACTTGATCCTTGCTTGCTCTATATTCAACCGATCTAGTTCAAACCGATCACTTGGCGCAATTCATCCAATCTTAGTGCAGCTAATGCCTTTGTTATATGTGTAGGCGGGCGCTTTAAGAGCTGTCACGCACTACACGCACACACCTTCGGGCACGCACGAGGAAGCTGTTGGTGTCGGAAGGTGTAGCCATTCCGACCATTCTCGCGCGGCGATTATGAGACGGTACATTACTTACACTACCATATGGGATCCAGGCGCGGTGGTTACGTGTCAGTTAGGAAACCACTCAAGAAAACGACCGGGCGAAGCACAAGAGGCACAGGACAGGTAATCTACAGAGTAAGAAGGAGCTAACTGTGCATGCATAATATACTCACTTCGACTTTTATCATCTACTTCTCAAGCAACATCCACTTTAGCGTTAACAGATTATGAGCCCAATACCGATGGATCGAATTGCCCAAAATTGCCTTTTTTTAAACGATTGATTAAATGTATATTTAAAATAGAAAATCTATTATGTTATATATTTTTAATAAAACAATTTCAGATTCAAAAAGTATTTTATAATCAAGTCCAAGCGCCAGCCGCAGCCCAAGCCGACAACGACGGAGCCAGTACATCCTCCAGCGCGAGCGAGGGCATGGCCAGGCTGCTGGAGTTATTCGCCGAGATGAAGACCGATATTGGAGATCGCCTTGACAGGCTTGAAGCTCGTCGAGTGGAGGATGACCAAGCTTCGGTCGTGTCCGCCGGCAGCAGCACCTTTCGCACTTATGCGAAGACGCGCGCGGGACTCGGCCGAAACATGACGTTAGCCTCGCTCGACGACGAAGTCGTGCCAAGTCCAGCGCGACAACACGCTGCAGGACAAGGCCATCAAAGATTCGACGAAGTCGGAGGTGGGCAAGGCGCGCCACACAGTCGCCACGGGAACCGGCGTATAGGTCGGTACCCGCGCCAGCATACTTCGCGGCGCCAAGGCGCAGCTAAGGGACCTGAAGCTCGCCATCGAGGTTTTCGATGGGAAAGAAGTATACCCTGGCCTAGGATCGGGGTTCGCTCCATGGGGGAAGCGATTTTTACGGCAGATTAAAATCGCCGAAGACCTCAGTGAGTGCATGTGGAGTGAAGAAATTAAACTTGATGTCCTCGGCAGATATCTGACCGGCAAAGCGGGACAACATTTCACAGCCAAGTAGACACATGGCATACCAAAAATCTCCAAGTTTGGTATTCGATGGACCGGTTGAACTTTAAGTTCGGTCCCAGGATTTCGAAGTCACAAGCGTTCAAGCTCTTCACGTCAAAGAAAAAGGAGACGGTTTCGTGGAGCAACCACATGCTCTTTTTAATGGCGGTCAGCGATGCTATTGGTGGTGCCCATGATCAAGTATTGAATAATATTGCTAAGTACGCCAGCACTTCAAGTGACTTTCAAGGGGTTCTCCTCGCGCGACTCAACCCGCAGCGAGATGATTATCTACGACAAGCGGAGGAATTGGTCCAGTTTGCTCAGCTAAACGACCCAAGCGTCTGCCTCGGGTCCAAGCCGACGGTAGCCACTGTGAAGAACACTGGTGCCGGGCAAAACAGAAGCAGTGATGATCGCCGAGCGAAGAAGCCTGGCAAGGAGGGCCACTACAAGTGCGACTGCGTCAGCGATGAAAAGAAGAATTACACGTTGGCAGTTACGGATGGTATCGATGCTGCACACTAGTGGATACTGGACAGTGGGTCGAGTCGTCACCTAGTGACGACGGCGTCGCAGCTCTATGATACAGAGGAGTGCGACGAGGAGTGCCTTCTCCCGAATGGAGAGAGCCTGCGGACGTAGCTCAAGGGCAAGACGCGCTTTACTGTGCGCGTTGACGGCGAGAAACGCCGGATCGAGTTAATTGACGTTTATTACTCGGCGAATCTTCCTTGGAACATCATTTCTTATGGAAAAATTGAAGAGCGTGGATACAATCTTCATTATGACGGGCTTCGGCGATCAATGGTTCGTCGTAGCGACAAGTTCAAACTTTTCGACGTTCATAAAGACACCAACAACATTTTGGTGGTGCATATCGTCGGGGACGATGCGAATCAAGACGAGGAGTGTGTTGACACTGCATCCACCCAAGCCGTTCGATCGCCGACCCCCAAAGTTCAAGAAGGTAGTCTCCTGGACTTCCACTTGCGGTTCACGCATCTGGCGTACGATATCGTTGAGCGCATGGCGAGCGACTCAGCAAGTGGGGTCTGGCTCACGGATAAAGAAAGACCGCCACGTTTGACGTGCGCACAGAGCAAACAAAAGCACAACAAGCAGTCACAGCAGGACACGGGGGTAAACGCACCGATTGACCGTGTCGGTGGCGTTATCTGCAGCGACATCAAGGGACCGATTACGCCACTGAATAGGCGTGATAATCGCTACTTGATTAACTTCGTCGACCACAAGAGCAACTACTGCCGCGTGTTCCTGGCAAAAACGAAGGACAGGCGACTAAGCAATTCGAGCACTTTCTCGTATACTTCGATAAGCGCTTCAACTGCAAGATACACTGTCTCCGCACCGACGGTGGAGGTGAATATAAGGTCGTTGACCCTTTTGCAAGAACACCGGTGTTCGTCGTCAAGTGTCGGAAGCAGACAACCAAGCGTCGAATGGCAAGGCAGAGCGCATGCACCAGACGGTCATGAACATGGTACGCTCAATGATTTTTGGGTCCTCTGCCCCTCAATTTTTGAGTACGCGTCGTACATATTGAACCGCAGTCCGACGCGGGGAATGGGCATTGAGGTGCTGACAGGAGTCAAGCCCAAGCTGACGGACATCGTGATATTTGGATCACCGTGCACCGCGATTAGATCGCCAAAGCACAAGACACTCGAAAGGCGCGGAGAGGCGGGGCTCATTATCAACAAAAGCGATGAGACCAAGGGCGACCGCGTGTTGCTCACGAAAGATCGCGTGGACGCAAACGAGATGCTTATCCGCCAACTCGGCGAAGAGATTAACAAGGAAATTAGTGACAAGAAGGTTGCTGAGTCAAGTGATAAGATCGCTGAGCCCAGCGGGTCCAAGGTTGAGCTAGACGGGCCCGGCAAGGTCGCCGGGAACACGAACGATGTTGGGAGCAGTCAGCGAGTACTACAAAAGTCAAAGGGCGTGGAAAGAGAGGAAAGAAAACCAAGCGCGCGACCCACAACGCCAGCAATGAGACACCGACAGCAAACACGGGTCCAACCATGGTAACGCGCTACGATGGGAAAAGGATTCCGCCACGATAAATTGTGAGCACTGTATATCGCGTGGATCCCAAGAATTGGAGCGCCGCTATGAAGAGCGACAAGCGTGTTGAGTGCGAACGCGCAGCCAACTCCGAGATTAAATCGCTGAAGGCGAACGATACGTGGGAGATGGTGCCGCGCACTAGTGAAATGCGTCCGTTACACGCAAAATGGGTCTTCAAGACCAAAACTGACGCGGATGGAACCGTTGAGCGCTACAAGGCGCGCATGGTGGCATGTGGAAAAGAGCAATCGTTCGGAGAAGACTACACGCTGACGTTTGCCGCTGTCATGGACATGACGAGAGGGTCTACTTGCACGTCCCGCAAGGAATGGAGCTGACCAAGAAGGAACTACAGCGATTGGGAGTGCAGCAGAGTGAACAAGTGGTGCTCCGACTCCAGCGTAGCCTTTATGGATTGAAGCAAGCTGGGCGACTCTGGTCGCAGCTACTACACTCGGAGCTACTAAAAGCAGGCTTTGTGCAGTGCATTACGGACACTTGCCTCCACTTCAAGATAGACAGCAACGGCAAGACTGTCGTCGGAGTGTACGTCGACGATTTATTGACGACGGGCACATCACAAGGAAGTGTTGACGAAGTTTTTGCACTACTATCGACTTTAGAGATCAAGGACCTCGGAGTCGTGAGCATATTTCTGGGAATGCAAATTAATCACTCATCGAATCTAGGGTATGAAATTGACCAAGAAACAACAATTGACGAAATGCTATTGAAGTTCGAATTACAAGATGCCCACCCCGTGACAACACCGATCAGGCTCGATCACGACAATGATACACGTGATGTGGACCCGCCTCTCCCCAAAGAAATTGCTGTGGATGGCGCGTCCGTGAAGACTTTCCAATCAATAGTGGGGTCATTGCTGTGGCTAGCAAGGTGCACTCGTCCAGACATTGCATACGCGGTGCACCGCGTCACTCGGTGAGCCCACGCACCCACGACAAGTGACTGGCAACTAGCCAAGCGGATCGCGAGATATTTGAAGGGAACCAAGGGTGTTAAATTTCGACTTGGCCCAAGAGAAGGTCAGCGATCGTCGCTTATAAAACTCACGAGTACCAGTGACGCGGATTTTGCGAGCGACAAGGTCGACTGTAAATCGGTCAGCGGCGCGATCTATCGCGTGGACAGCATGATAATTGGATGGACGTGCCGCAAGCAGGCCTCCGTCGCGCTATCAACTATGGAAACTGAATTTGCTTCGGCGTCACAAGCAGCACAATGCAATTTACAGTTTCTTTTTGCCACAGTTAATCGAGTCGTAGTCCACTCATATCTATTCCCAAGCAACCTATTTGGGTGACGCTTCTCATGCCACCTAAACGGGGCAGAGCTAGTAGGTCGCCTGCGAAGGCACCCACACAGTCAAACACAAAGCGTACGTGCCGCGATAATTTGCTGCTGTCGCTAAGTGTCACTGTTGCAACGCCGACAGCTACTGCTGATGTCGCGCCGTCAACAGGACATGATGATCCGTCTCACTTACAAAGAGAACGCCGCTGCCATCACCACAAAGTGGTGATGAGTACAGCAAGATAATGGGAAAAGGTGATGGCGCTATCATATTCAGCCGATCGACAATTCTCCCATTGTCTCTACCATGGAGACGTCTAACGTTGCGGAGGCGTGCTTGCTTTCCGACAATGAAGCAACTGTCCCGTCGTATGCGCCAACTAACGCAGCGACTATCACTAAGAGCATTGCCCTTAAAGGTACAGCCGCGTCTCAACATGAGGTTGGCTATTGTGACGGGGTGAGAGCTCCGTTACCGTCGTACACTGTAAGGAGCGTGAGGAAGTGCTCTTATTTATAACGTAAATATAACTCTGTTTATTTTGTTTTTTGGTTATAATTCGCATTAAGTGCGAATATGTTCCCTAGCTCATGGGAACCACTCAAATATAGACCTATTTATTATTGGCTAATTATTGAATCTAGCACCCCAATAATAAACCAATAATAAATAGACGTGCAGTATCCGCTTTTAATCGGATACTGCCTACCTACTTATGTAATTATGTATTAAAACCTATATCCGCTAATGTAATAGGTTGCCCCATTACATCACCTCCCTATTTAAGTTGCGCTTACCGCAACGTAAGCGCCTTTCGCAAAAAGTTTCTTCTCAACGAGGAGTCCAACGAAAACTCCAGCGGCTTGTCTTCTTTGTCTTCGAATCTGCTCAGTCATTCACAACTGAGCAGCATGAACCCTGGCCACTCACGCGCCGAGGTCCCTAACAACGGTTGGGACCATCAGGCGACAATCCGAAGAGAGCAGGCATCGCGAGTCATGGACGAAGACTTGAAGCCGTAGGGCTTGTACAGCCTTGAAGGTGCTGTAGAACCTGAGTCACCCGAGTCGATGAAGAATCTCTTCACACGGTACCGTCATATTATCCGAGTGCTCCCGAGCCTCGTAATAGATCTCGGAGTCGCTCGTGAGGTCGTCGTCGATCAGCAGCTCGCGAGCGTCACGGCTCGCGAGATCGTGGGTGGAACTGACAGCGTCGGTCGCGTTTGCCGTCTTCTTACTGGACTCATACTCCTCGACTACGTCAGGAACATCGTGAGCCAACATACTTTGAGGCTCCCATGTGTCGTCCGCTGGTGAATATCCCAACCAACGGACCTTATAATGTCTTTCAATACGGCACTTCGAGGGCACTGAGTCACTACTCGGCGCATGACGCGTGGGATCTTCGTGACCGACAATTCGGTCCACAATCCAACGTCGCGCACCCGATGCATCCACCAAGGGAGGAGGAGCACCACGACGGAAGGTCTCTTGCCTTGGGCACCGATTCACACAATCGGACGCCTGTGCCGTCGAATGACGAACTGCGCTTTCTTCGCGCTGATGCTGAGGAGGCGAAGAACGGCCTGCTGGATGTTCGGGAGATGGCAGAGAGTGCTCGCGATCGTGCGGCTGCTGCGACGGAGGCTGCCAAGCGGACTCGACGCGAGCAACAGGGATTGGTTGAGCGTCTTCGCCAACTCGAGACTGCCGCGTTCGGAGGGTCCCAGCAGAACGAGTCTGCACGCGCTCGGGCAGGACTTGGTCCCAGTCGACGTCAGCGTCGTCGACAAGGGGTGTCGGATTTTGAGCCGGTACAGAAGAGCGGGGAAGGTTTGAAGGGAGATCCGCCGGTAGGTAAGCATTAAGGCGCCCGACATAGAAAGTTGGGTGCAAACGCATAGATGTAGGTATGTCTAGCGTGTAGGCGTCTCCATGTACCTTAACAACCCGAAAGGGACCAATATATCTTGGCGCTAACTTATTAGCGCCCAAGTTCGTCACAGATGTGTCTGGCAGTCCACTTGTCGACAATAAGACTCTGTCGCCTTCTTTAAATGTCAGCATGTTCTTTCGACCTCTTCTGTCAGCATTCTGCTTTTGTTTATCCACTGCTTCTTGAAGGGCATCACGTACATAACGCATGATGCCTTGTCGTAGTAATAGAAATTCGTCACCGCAGCCGAACTTACAGGCGAAATGGACTCTTTAGTAGCAAATTAGCGACGGGAGACGCGATGGGGACTCGATATGCCGTTGGCCACAAAATTAACAGCATAAGTTGCATCGGCAGCAACCTTATCTTCAGCGTAATCAATTATCAAATTTTTCGGCGCAATGCCATCGGCAGATACTCCCCCACCAAGCTTGGAGACCGGGTGTTCTGAAGCTGAGAGAGCAAGAAGCGCTGGAACGCGAGGGTGCCTCGCGTTGTTTACGAAAAATGGCGTTAAACCTGTTGACGCATGAACTGCATTGTTGATTGCAAATTCGGCGAGAAACGAGCTCCACGACGAGAACGATGCCGCATAACTGCACAGAACATCTTCAAGCACTCTGCTCACGCGCTCCGTTTGCCCATCCGTCTCTGGATGGGCCGCCGTAGACATAAGCAATCGCGTGCCTAATAGTTGAAACAACTCTGCCTAAAAAGCTGAAGTAAACCGCGGATCACGATCCGACACAATAGATTCTGGCAAGCCGTGATGCCTGAAATAAGATCGATGAAGATCTGCGCGGTCGTCTCCGCCGTAACGTGCGCGGAGACCGGAGCAAAATGCACCATTTTGCTAAATCGATCCACAAAAACCAGTACGCCCGTGCGTTTCTGTTCATCCGGTGAGAGGCCAAAGATGAAATCCATACTGACTGAACGCCAGACTTCCGTAGCAATTGGAAGTAGTCGCAATGGGGCTTGTGAAGACGGTGCAGGCTTCACATTCTGGCATGTTTCACAAGAGCGTGCCCATTTCTGGATGTACTTATACATGCGCGGCCAGAAAAACACGCGAGAAATGGCCGCGAACGTCTTTTCGCGACCCAGGTGACTACCAGCTAGAGTGTCATGAAATTCATGCACCAATCGTGCTCGGAGATCGTCATCACCAGGGATGACGACACGCGGTGGATCAAAGACGTCCATCGTATACGTCAGCAGCGGACCATCAAGCACGTAACGCTTGATGTTGTCGCGCGTTGGTTTCGTCAACTTCGCGAGTGACCCCTCACTAGGGTGTCGAAGATAATTGATAATTCCCGTGTAGAAGGAATCATTCGCATAAGACTCGGCGATCTGAGTCCGGATTGACAGCATAGGTGTCGAAATCATTGCATTGAGCCCCAGCTCAATACAGCACAAACAAATATCATCGTCTTCGTCATCAGCACTACCTGGCTGATGACCCATGTCGCGTCGAGGATCGTAATCGGGACGTCGAGAAAGCGCGTCAGCAAGAATGTTATTCTTGCCGGGCTTGTAAAATACCACGAAATTATACTCTGAGAAGTATGACAGCCAACGTGCCATACGCTGGGACAAGTGAGGAGTCTTGACGGCGGTACGCAGTGATGCGTGATCTGTATAGACCGAAAACATCTTCTCGCCGAGCAAGTATACTGTGAACTTGATCAGCGCGTAACGCATAGCCAAAAGTTCCTTGTCGTGTACCGGATAGTTCCTTTTAGCAGGTTTCATCTGTCGTGATTGAAAGCTCACGACGCGCTCTCGGCCCTCATCATCAAATTGCATGAGGGCATCCAATCGCGAAATTACTCGCATCGCAGACGACGTGAAATGGATTGGAGTCATCAGGCAGCATTAGCACTGGTGCCTCAGACAAGCTCTTTTTCACGAAGTCGAAGGCAGACTGATGTTCTGCCTTCCATGACCAAACTGCGTCTTTCTTCAGCAGTGTCGATAATGGCTGAATTAGCTCTGCATAATTCTTCGTATACTTGTGCAAGTAATTAGCCAGGCCGAGCCATTGACGTAGTTCAGTTTGGTTTCTAGGCGTAGCCCAGGAACATATTGACGACACTTTCTCGGGATCAGCACGGACACCTTCCTTGCTAACATAGCATCCGAGAACTGGAATTTCGGGAGCACAGAAGACACACTTCTTCAAGTTCGCGTATAATTTATTCTCGCGCATCACTTGAAACACCTGTTTCAAGTGCCGAAGGTGAACCTCCGTAGCGCTAAGCTGTTGCTCAGCGCGGCTGTGAACAAAAATGTCGTCGAAGTAACTTGGTGCAAAATCGCGTAGCGGGCGAAATATTTGTGTCACCATCCGGTTGAACGTAGCTGGAGCATTCTTAAGGCCTTGTGGCATGACTAACCACTCCCATAGCATCCCGCTTGGGATGCTGACCGCAGTGAATGGAATATCACTGTCTCTCATGAGGATCTGATAAAAGCCATCTGTCAGATCCATGGCACTGAAGATCTCGCTCCCGGACATGGTATCCAATACCATGTCTTTGCGAGGAATCGGCGTTTGAGCCGGGATCATGGCGTCATTTAGCTTGTTAAAAGCGTGTACAATGCACCAACCGCCGGTGGCTTTCTTCAGACAGAAAGTCGGACTCGAATGCGGCGAGATACTCTCGCGAACATGACCAGCCTTACGGCGGCCCTCAAAAAATTCAAAATTCATCAATTGCGATGACTTGATCACACGGTAACGGTCACTGCCGCGTCACGCAATACTTCGATCCTGGCACGAGATCAATCTCGTGCTGCACTCCACGATCCGCTGGAAGTTCAGCGGGAATTTTCTCCGGAAAGGTATCGGCGTACTCACGAGCGATATCATTAGACAGGGTTGCCCGAAGCACGAAGGGATTCCCAGGACTGTACCGCGAAGTGTTCTTCGCGCGCTGATTTGGGCTCGGCGCTCTTTAAGCGGACCTCCTGAACTTCTTCACTGGCTGCTTCGGCGGCTGAAACGATGCACACTTGCTCGATGTCGCCGGCCTTGAGGTCGTGAAGGAAATCTTTCCATGGTACCTCTTGGGCGTTCATTATGTGATTTGTTCTGTTATATAGGCCTTAAGCTAGCTAGGGAATAACGAAACTAATATGACATTCTCTATTTTGCATCTAACTTGTGTGTGCTATTGTTGTTCCTTTCATCTAATTCTAACAGGCGAGCAATACAACGCAAGGCAAAGTCGCTGACAATATTTTATCCTCTAGGTCATTTAGCCTTGCTAGTGGTGGTTAGTGACACAAGGTGGTACATGTTACGTAGGAATGGTGTTCCGTCGGTCTTGGCCAACCTATTGTGCACCTCAGCGAGATACTCTCGTTAGATTGCTTGTGAGCATGTAATCCGAATGCGATACAGTGTGTCGCAGCAGCTAGTGTGGGATGATCGAGCGAAGCGTATCGAAGTGTCGGGGTAACGAGTTTGGACTTACTAGCATCAAAATGCCTGCCGAGGAGTAGGTGCAAGCATTTTGGGCAGTGGCGAGCTATGCGGGGCTTCATCATTAACTTGGAGCTAAACAACCAAACACGTTCCTAAGCGGATGACTGTCTGCAATGCAACAGTATTCGAGTACTGCATCGTAATAGTCTCCGCCTATCATGTAAGTTCCACAGCGTTGTAGTGAGGCATAGCTTTCGCCTTCTCAACCAACGCATGATTCATACATTCAGCAAGTCCGTTTTGCTGGGGAGAAGCACGGGACGCTCGTCTGGTGCATGATCCCTTCTTTATGTAGATAACGAATGAATTCGTTTTTGTTGAACATGTTGAACAGACGCCTCCTTCAGCTGCTGCAAGTATTGAAGCTGTAGCCAAGATTACGTGTAGATATCCGACGGCGGTTACCCGACGACGGTTAATGACGACATTCGATGACGTCATGGTAGAAGCTTCTAGAAGACTAGAACAATAGGCTTAGAAGTAGCACAGGAACTAAGGACCTTTAAATATATTCACTTTTTGCATTTGCACTAAAACAGAGAGTTCAAGTTCTTCAGTTTTCACATTACTTTCCTCATCAAATAGTAAATGTTGATGGTCATAAGATACATTCGAGCAAAGATTCTGTTGAGGCTATGTAAAAGTATATAACGCAACAGTCGAACAAGATCGCTGGCGCTACGAGAGCACGCCCCTGTTTTATTGTACATCTAGCCAGTGAGATATTTATGAGTGAATCTGCCACACAAGCCTCGATCGCCCTAGGTAGCTTGAAACTGTAAAAGCTTACCACATACATTCATCTCGTTGAATTTATTGCGTTTGCGTTTTGTGTGTTCTAGCATCAACATGTCTCGTATAGTTTTGTATGTTCTCATAGACATATACGATCTCAGAGATACTTTTCTTGTGTTACATTTGAGCATTTGAGATGCGATTTGGGAATTGTGAGATATACACTTTTGGGATGTATTGTAGACATTAGGGAGTTATGACAGATTTACGAAACGCTTAATAATATTGAATAAATTGTTTGTAAACATTTTGGTTTATAGTCTTTCAAACATAGGAGACGTTATTCATCACGCACCTTTTTCTCACACCCCAAAAATCATTAAATAATCTGATTACAGCGGAACATCCCGTTCATCGAAATTACGAAAAAAACTTAGAACGTGTCACAATTTTTGTGAATTTTGGACTTTTGTTACTGTTGGTGCTGCTTGTGCTTGACGACGATCTACTTGAATGCTGAACATTCTGACCAATCAAATTCTAAAAGTTTGGAGTGGTTGATGGTTATCAATGAGGTGGTTGATAAAAACGCCTCCCAAGAAATAAACCGGATAAACAAATATTGTACGAACCACCGCCTGGGCTTTTGTTAGCACCACGATGACGCTGGAGAAACACACTTACCCGTTGTTTGATAATCGGTGAGTCAATATAGAGGCCGTAATACGACGTATCTAATTCTCAAGGAGCTGCACTCTTTGTGATACAGTACACTCCACGTTGGGTACTATACGCACGTAAAGAACAGTCCAGCATTACGACAAGACCTACTGGACAAGAAGTTTGATGTCGCGCTGATTAATGCTCACCTGGTATTACATACAAATGACGTATGCTGTTAATAACACCTTCATACTAACTGTTACTGGTTGTGATATCTACCAGATTGCTGGATCTTTCCAAGTACACGCCGCTGTCTCACGAGCTTTGCTCTGCGACGCATCCAACCAACTGACCACACGTAGTCTTCACGCTGAGCTCGTCTTCAGCATGTCCGGATCGCGCAACGTGACCGAGTCTTTCAAGAGGTTTGGTGTTAGTGACGATACCACGTCGCTTGTGGTGTGCGTGATCGACGCGGATGAAGAAACGCTGAAAAAAGTAGAGACGTTGGTGGATGGCACACAATCGCCGTTCGACGAGCTGGGCAAGCACTTGACTAGCGAAGACGTGAAGCTCATTAAGAAGTTCTACAAGATTTCCGAGCAGGAACTCACGCAGTCGACGCTTGTTGACGCCGCCACGTGCAGAATAGCAACTAAGAACTGCAACAAATGAGTGGAAAGTAGTTCATTTCGTAACAAGAAAACGCCGCGCTTCGTTAAATCAGCAGCTGGTGCATTGTCTAACGGTCTCATGGCAGCTGGTACAGCTTCCTGAGGTTAGCAACTTGATGCTCGTCGATCTTGCTGTTCTTCTTCGCCAGTGCTTCCAAATACTGGACCACCCATGCCACATCTTCTTTATCGCTATCTGACAGAAGCATGATTGTCATGTTGAAGCGAGGCACCTTCGTCAGCTCGCTAATAAACGTGAGCACAAATGACATGGTGCCAGTCGGTAGTGAGGAGTTTGTCTTTGACACGGGGAGCACGGCATAGCGGAGGACGTGAAAGATTTCACACAACACGTCAGACTCTATCGCAGTCCTAAAGATGCGGCGAAGTGTAGGAGGATCGACCATGCGCAAATAATCAGCGCGTAAATGGAGCAAACGATTTTTCTGCTCAGCATCTCCACGCAAAGCAAGGGTTTTCCATACACGGCTAAACTCGTAAGAAGTAGCCGGCGCTTTCTTAGGAAGCTTTGGCAGAATAGTTAAGCTCTTCATCTTCTTCTTTGTGCGTGTTGCTTGCAAAGAAGTCACATCCTGAGGTAGTAATGAGGAGGGTGATTTTAGCCGTGGTGAAGACTTTTGCTCCGTACCAAAAATTCGATTCTTCAGCTGCTGTGACCCAGAATTTTCCTCCTTCTCACTAGCGGCAATATCCCGCTCACTAATGCGATTGCTCAGTGATCTCTCTCCCACAACTTCAATGGAGAATTCTGTTCGTTTTGGGGAGCACTTAATTGCTGTCCGAATAAGCTCTCGAGTCGCTTGCAGCTGTGTCTGGATTTGACGGCTTTTCGGATCCAAAATCGCAGCGCGATGAAAATCGAGCAAAGCAAGTCTGTGTTTTCCCATCGAGTTACGTGCCGTACCTCGGCGTGAATACGACTTAACATGTGTTGAATCTATTTTCAGTGCCAATGTGCAGTCGTCTTCTGCATTGGCAAACTCTTGATTCTTCAGATACGCCATGGCGCGGTTCGACAGGACCACTGCGTTATTTGGGTTGTACCTTAGACACTGGGTATAGCTCTTGATCGCATCCACATAGTAACCACGTTTATAGTGTGCGTTCCCTTCTTCCTTCTTCAAATCTTCTTGACTTTTAGTGGCAACCGATTGCTTGCTCATTGTATTCATTGAATCGCTACTTCGTCCGTTTAAATAAAAGACTCTTGGAGTCCGTGGTGGAGCAATATCTCTTGCGTCTGCCGTTTGCTTGCAAGCCAAGTTTTTCTTACGATTGTTCTTCTCCCATGTATATAGAACCGATAAATAATCCGGCAACTGCGACGTATTGCCGCGTATCTGATGCTGCACTTCCCCTTCCGTTATTTTTACAGTATAAAATCGATGTCGACTTTTTCTAATAGCTTATTATGATACATAGTCTTCTGGTTATTAATTTACACAGTATCCGTGTACACTGATATCGTTAAGAAATCTGACTAACGTTATGCCAGTTATGGAGGTAGACCGCACGTTGGTGGATAAGGATTTCGACCGCTACGTACTGGCTACAGATGGAGTTACCAAGTGTGCTACTGCACTATCGATTGAGGTATTGGCACCGCTAGATGCAGGTGCGAGTATGCGCAAGGCGCATTGGGAGTCACGCGTCCACTATAACGCCCTGACGGTCGATCCATTCCTGAGCCAAAGTTATGGAGCAAGCGTTGCATATTACGTGAACGCAGAGTATCAACTTGTACAGGTTGTAGGTGACAAGACAACTATTGGAGTGAAGTTTGAGAACGTTTACAATTTGCCGGTGTTGACGACACGGCAGGAAAATGTGTCGATACAAGTGGCAGGCAAAGGGGTGGTCGTGTATTGCGATGGACATGGAACGCTGTACTTTTTGAAAGCTGAGACTGAGGAGCCAGGAGCCAAGTGGAGTGTCGTGTACAAATGTGCACCGTGGGATGTCATCCCGTTGCTGCTGTTGGGAGCTTTCTACGATGAACAGGACCAGCATATTCATATTGTGGTGGCTGAACCGTTGTCAGGGAACGAAGCTGACAGAGCATTTCGACTCTCGTTGGTTGAAGTAGTAGCAATTGGAACTGCTACTGGAAATGATATGAAGATTGATCGTCAATATGTTGGACTGGAGCACGTGACGTCAGGGATTGCCGTTGTGACAAAATTGCCGACGTACGTCTCGTTTTGCGGGCCTGAAGTGGCTTTGCTTGTCGAAGGAACGCACCAATTACTTTTGAAGCTTGTAGCAGACAAGGAGAAGCCGACGTTGATGAAAGAAGTCTCACAAGGAAGTGACACATTAACGCTTCACAAGCGTCGCCATGATGAAGAAGAATTGGACGATGACGAGATGGCTGCATTGTTGTGCAAACTTCCACGAGCAGGAATTGGTTTTCACGGCGAGATCTCGAAGCCCAAAGAACCTAGTGAATTGGCGTCTCTCGACTTCAACACGCCATTAAGTGAGCGCTTCCAAAAGTCCAGCACGCCATTTAGCTCGGTCGATGTGCCGCTCCACGGAGTACCCGATACGTTGACGTGCAACCGCAACGAAAACATTGGCGGCGGTCAAGGTCGATCACCCGAGGTCCCGACAGTAGAGTCCATTCTCAGCAGCTTTGAGGAATGCGATAACGGCGACGCAAACGCAAAAGCGTCGTTGTTACTAGTAAACTATGAGCAACAAGTGGTGCAACAGCAATTGGCGATCGATTGTCTGAACTTTCAGTTCTTGTGTCCAAGCATCCACGTCAACAGCTCAAGCGACTTCAAGTCTGCGCTACTCTTTCGAAGCGATGTGCATGGTCTCGTATTCGAGCTGAATGTGGTCGTAGCTCGACTGTCATTGCGGCACGCATCCACATTACCAGCGTTTGGTTTTGTACAGGCGTCCAAACAGGAGAAAAAGTTCATGTCATTTCATCCATCAGGTTCATTCGCTTGCATTGGCGAGTTCAAGCGACGTGTATTTGTGTACCAAGGCAATAGCTCGGAAAAAGAACGTACGTTACATACGCGTAGACAACACGTAGTAGAGCTTGGTGACCAAGAGCTCTTAGGGATGCAGATTGTCAGTGAGAGGACGATTCTTGTGCTGACGTCGAACCAAGTCTACCTGCTTGAGCTGGACATTTAACTTAGGACATTATCGGATAATTTTGTCCAGTAAGAACACTGTATAGCATGAAAATCAACCAATCCCGTATCCGATGTTGGTACAGCCACACAAACCTTTGTCTGCCTTGGAAGTCATGGTGCTCTTCTCGATGCGTTGTATGCAGCCAGTTGCCACGGCCATGGCACGCTCTACAGCTCGCAGGTATGTGCATTATCTCTGCATCTTCTAAGATTATCAAATCTGCTCAATTAACTTGTTGTTGTTATGCTAATTGGTCGTTGTTCTGTGATGGTATTTCTCGTAACTAGTGGTCCTCGTGTTGTCCCCACGCCTGCAGTCCAATTGGGCGCTGTACAGCTCATTTCGACCCACCACTTTGGTGGACGTTTGTTCTCTTCTACGCCAGTGAATGGGTACGAATCTCTTGCTTGCGATTAGTAAAACTGGAGAGATTAACGAGGATGTGGCTGGATTGCAGACTGTTTGATGATGACCGGAGCGTTGCTGCATCTTCAGAGATGGCGGAGAAGGTGTTGGATACTGCCAGTACGTTATTGTTTAGTGCTTCAGTGGATTATCTGAAGAAATCTGATGGGTTGTGTTTTCATGGCAAGCAAGACTCTGTTGATTACGCTTCCGCGGCTGATCTTGGTGAAAAGCGGCATTTTGAGTGGAACATGTTATTAGGTTATTGGTACTGACAATTGACCGATTCGGATTTGTAGGCTACGGGTTCTCGGATATCGCCATTCGCTCTCTGGATTTAATTCACACCACGACGGGACTTCCATGGTGGGCGACCATTATTGTGACGACGGTTGCCGTGCGAACGGTCTTTTTTCCAGTCACGGTCATTTTGGTAGGTGATGCAGAACTTTTTTTACTTTGTTTTTACTGAGCATGTTCCGACTAAGCCCAACTATTGCTATGAGACAGATGAGACATACGGCAAAGATGAAGCTTTTTCAGCCGGATATGGAAAAGCTGCGTGACGAGATGAAAGCTAACCCGACGATAGGCGGTGATTCCGCGCTGGAGTTCCAGAAGAAGTATAAGGCGCTAATGAAGAAGCATGGCGTGAATCCGTTGAAAAGCATGCTCGCGCCATTGGCACAGGTGCGGAATAGTCGCTGGCATTCTACTTACTCGGAATTGTGCTGACCAACGCTGCGTATACGTATCCGTTACGTCGTTGTCATACGTAGATCCCAGTTTTCATTGCATTTTTTTCGGGTTTGCAGAGCATTTCGAAGTACTTTCCTGAGTATGCACACGAGGGAGTTGGCTGGATTACCGATCTTTCCGTCGCTGACTCCACTATGGTGCTCCCCGTGATTTCCTCGGCTCTAATGGTAGCGTGCGTGGAACTCGGTGATGACGCAATGACTGGTGAAATGAAGGACAAAATGAAATTCGGCATGCGCTGCTGTGCGGTGATGATGGTCCCGCTTACCATGAACTTCCAGTCGGTATAGAGTTGTGAAGCTGCGGTTATTTTGTTTTCAAGACCCTTGTTTTCTGACGCTGGCTCGATTGTTTTACTTTTGACAGGGAATCTTTGTGTACTGGGTGACGTCAAACATGTACACGCTGGCGCAAACGGCTTTGTTGCGGCTGAACTTTGTCAGGCGTGCGCTTAATATTCCAATTACGGAGGCGCAACGCCTGGAGACATCCAACGTAACGACGACTTCGCCTTTCGAAGCTGCAGTGGCCCGCGCAAAGGAGGGGACGGTTGTCAAGACTAACATGTATAAGCCAATGAAACCGTCCAAAAAGATGTAGCTTCTGCGAGGCCCATAGTTTCGATAAAGCGAGAATAACGTTGATGGCGGATCCGGTAACGCATCTACTATAGAGATGTGCATTCAACCAACTCTTTACGTTTTTTCGATCCAGACTCTGGATTTTAGAGCAATCTATTGTGTCTCCTCGCTTGCCACGGAATCGCTTCCGTTGCGTCCTCGGACGATAACGAATTTGTCAGGCAAATTCTGACTCAGCACCCACAAAGCAAAACGTACTTGTTATTGAGCAAACCACAACGATAAAGATTATGAACACCGGTCCGTACCTGAATTTCAGGGCACAGTGTTGATGGCAAGAAGCGCGCATGCTCTTCGCAAAACGCACTCCGCATGGCAACTTCTTCTTGCGCAAGAACTGCAAGCTTGTCTTTTGTCTGCTTGATCTACACATCACCAAGCGACTGGCTTCATTTCACATACTATCGGCAATGATGCATGACCAGTGGCTTACAAATTGGCGGATTTTCGAGTCATACTGCTTACGTCGAAGCAGTTCGATTTCAACAGACTGGTAAGATGCCAGAAAGTGGAGATAGAAATCCCGAAGACTACGCAACTCATCAAACAAGAGCTGCACGTCTGCAAATATCACCTCGTAGCTGTAGCAAAACGAAACAATTCATGCAAAGTCAGCTTTGTTGAAGTAAGTCACTGCCTCGCGAAACGCACTGTGGATAGATATCGTTGATTGTGATGAAGTACTGCAGCAGAAACCGGTCGCATTGCTCCGTGTCGACGAAAAAATTGACCTGTCAACACCATACGAATAGGGTGGTCCACAGCTTAGCCCTCGTAGCGTTATCGACCGTTCAGGCATCGTAATTATACGCACTGCTGCGTCGTAAAGCTTTTCCATTGGTTTCACTTTGTCATCTCTACTCAAGCGGCAGAGTCAATACGCACCGAAATACAAGAATGCGACAATTGAACGTACGTGATTAAAGTAATGTCTCGCTGTTCTCCAACGAGCACGTCAATGTCACTGCCATGAGCTTTGCTAAACATCCTAAAGAATTCATAAATAGCTGCAATCCTCTCAATCGCATGTTGATGCGCTGTCAACAATTCTTCCACCCTGCAAAACAACACCACCAAAAATACCATCAAACGTCTAAGTATCTCCACGCCTGCATCCTTGTCATCCTCTCGTACTCTTTTGTCTGCTCTAGAGCATCCTGTTGCAATGACTGAACTGTCGCTGCATCGACAAAGTCAAACAGCGTCTTCCCTCGCTCACCGCCCACCATATTTGGATCAACGGAGCTGTTCTGGAGCTGTTCGAACACGCAATTCATCTCATGGAGAAGCTGTAACAATTCCCCGTAAACATCAGAATCACGTAATTTTTGTTAGTATAATAAGACTGAGGTATTGTACAGCAGCTGAACACACCGGTGTCTGTGCAAACACCGAGTCTTGTGCAATACTCTGTGCACTGTGGAGCTTCACACATGAGGCGTCCAGCATTTTCCTTAGTACCTGTACGTATACATGGGTTTATGACATTATAGAGTGGTGATGCACATACTGTCGTATCAAATAGATAGACCTGGCATTTCTCAGAGATTGTCTTGACCACCTCACGTGTCGCAATAGCAAAGTACTCGACATCGTCATGATTCTCCATCGAAGTATCAGATCTGAGTACGTCTGCGACACGGCTGCGTGATTGCTCTGAACTTAGTAAAAAAAAGAGACTTGACGTGGTATACTTGTACGGAGTAATCATATCTCAGGATTGTTTCTAAAACGAGAACCCAATATTGTATCTGAGAATGCAACACTTCCGTAATCAAATTCAAACGTCTCAATTGAAGACTCAGAAATTAATAATTATCAGCACAAACGTGTATGAAGTTATGGACGGCGACGGCGGCGTAATCACCATCCTCGCGAACGTGAGCTTCGTGGCTTTGCTGGCCATGGCCTTTTTTATAATGCGGCGCAAGATCATTCGCAACCACACTCGGAGATTGCGCGAATTGGCGGCACCGCTGCTGGGCAAGTACGTCATTAAGAACTCTTTAGTTGATTTTGGCTGACGGAATTGTTTTGTATGACGTTTTAATAACTCTAGTGGCATAAATGATCACCGATTGGATGCAGCTACTAGGGAGGCAGAGAAGGGCTTTGAGGTGTGTCCCGTATGCGAGTTTGAGAACTTTAAGAACGCGCTCTTCTGCTCTATCTGTGGGAAGCGAATGGACACGAAGGTGATGGCTGAAGACAAAGACAGGAAAAAAAAGTGGAAGTGCAGCAGAAAGAAGACAAAGGAGCGTGAGATGAAGACGCTACGTCATGATTTGACAAAGCGTCAGCTTCGTGCACGAAAGAGGAAGGAATGGATGAGAAAATTGGATGTAGAGGGCAACATGTTCTGGTTCCGTGTAAAAGAAGGGAACGCGATTTTGACACCTGCTCGAGTAGGCAAAGTGGTTCGGTTTGTGAAGCCCAATGAGAATGCAAAGATGCCCGGACAGGTGAACGGTCCAGTCGCGACACAAAGTGATGTGGCGGTTGTGGAGTCTGCGAAAGTGAAGATATTCGATGAGGCCATCCATATGGATATTGTGCCTGCTACGGAATGGAACGCCGTTGCACGAGCCACTGGGGAAGTGCTGGAAGACGATACTCAAGTTGGAGTTGAGCACCGTCGTGAAATATTGAAATTAGCGGCCAAGGACTTTCCGTCCAAGTACGCGTACTTTGTCCAAAGCTCGGCGTTGCTACTCGTTCCGCCTGAGGTGGAGTTCCTGAAGCTGTCCATTCACAGAGACTATATGTTTGAGGAATCTATGCAACATCTTGGCTGTATAGATGAGAAGTACATTCGATCGGCTATGCGAATAAATTTTCTCGAGGAAAGTGGCGTGGACGCAGGCGGACTTCATCGAGAATGGTTTATGATGCTTACGGAGCTACTTATGGATCCGAAAGCGGGTTTATTCAAGGCCACGCAGGAAGGCGACCGGGCGTTTTTCCTGAACTCAAATTCCTGCTATGAAAATGGCGAGGAACATCTTGTTTATTATTACGGAGCGGGGCGGTTATTAGGGCGATCACTTTTGGAAGGCACGGTGCTCAACTTTCATCTATGCGTTCCACTACTCAAGCTTATTTTAGGTACGCCACTGTGTATGGACGACGTAGAGTACTTCGACCCCGAGGTACACAAGAGCATGCAGTGGATACTTGAAAATGACGGCGTTGAGGCGTTGGACTTGGATTTCAGCGTGATGGAGCGTGTAGGCGATCAAGCTGTGCTGGTCGACCTTGTCCCCAACGGACGCAACATCGAAGTTACCGATGTCAACAAGCACGAGTACTTGGAACGCAAATTCGAGCACCTGCTGCTGAGGAGCGTCGCGGACCAGCTTTATGTTTTTCTCAAAGGAATTTACGAGGTCATCCCGCAGCATTTGTTGACGCTCTTCGATTACGAAGAGCTGGATAATCTCATGTGTGGGTCTCCCGAAATCGACGTTGACGATTGGGAGAAACACACATCCGTCGCCGAGAGCGTGGCGAGGTCTCCGACTCTTGGGTGGTTCTGGGAGATTGTACGCGAAATGCCCAACGAGTATCGGCGGCGTCTATTGCAGTTCACTACGGGCTGCTCACGCGTTCCACTCGTGGGCTTTGTGGGGCTCACTAGTTACGACGGAAAGGTTTGTTTGTTCACAATCCGAGGAATTGTCGGTGCGCCAGATGAGTTTGTTCGGAGCTATGCGTGTTTTAACCGGCTGGATCTGCCACTGGGTATCTCACGTGCTGAGCTCAAACGTATGCTTTATGCGGTGTTGAATACGGAATTATATGGCTTCACCACGGACTAAGTCGTAAGGTGGAGCTGCGATTTGACTCTGCTACAAACAAACAACAACATTGAATTGCGGCCGGCTGCAATTATTTGATTGTCTATACTGCACAAACAGCGATTTGCAACGACCAGTTTGTTCCAAACTGCGAGTTTGCAGGAAAACAATTTTGCAATGCGATTTAGCAGGATATCAGTTTCACAAGACAAGGCGTCAGATTGATACGTATTTAGTTGCTGTCGCTTGTTGAATTCATTCTCACAGGTCAAAACGTCAAATTATACAATGAACGAGTAGGATTTGTCTCCCCAGCACAAATACGTCTTGGTCTCATTTCTTGCTGCACCTGGCTGTAAAACAATTTGTTCGCTCTACTGCTGGCCATCGTCTTCCTTACAAAACGCGACGTGTCCAAAAGAGTCATCTCCTTCGACGCGATGATCCGCTCCGCGTACGTACCGACGACGACAATAGAGCGAGTATACTTGCAAACTAATTGTTGTCCACTCTGACATTGCAACAGTGAGCAATTGGCCGATTATCGGTTTTTAGCCGCTCAACGGTGGCGTTTTTTACTTTACAATTAATTAATGAAACACATTGTAGCATTAACTAATGTTAATGCTGGTCAATGAATGTTAAATAGTGAAGCAGCACGAGGATTTGCATCCTGTATGGCCTGTGGCTTCAAGAACTTTGTCCATGTGATGCAATGCGCTTTCTGTGGGCTGTCCAGCTTGGATCCCGATCTTCCAGTCACTGTTCGGCCTATTCCTGACAGTCTCATTGACGAGAAAATACCGCTGCCTCTTGCTCACAAACGCCGAGAGTGGACGCGTCAATTGGACGATCAAGACCGCCTTGTTTGGCGACGTAGACTAGTGGAGAAGTCGGACCACTTACCGGGCTACGTACTACGCTTTGCTTTGCCTGTAGAGGCTGAGCCCGAGTCGGAGAGTGCAGTGTCGAGCAGCAAAGAACGTAGTCTGAGCACAGGATATGACCCATCTGCAGGTGTGCAGATTGAGCTGTTGGAGCCGTATGACGTTGACCCGACGCAGTTCCCACTGCCGCCTCCACATGCCGATATGGTGGACATGATAGAGGACATGACACAAGCGGTGGTGGTCCTTGCTGCTCAGGATTTCCCAACAAAGTACGCGTACTTTGTTGCAAGTGCTGCAATGCTGCTCCAAGATGGTGATTGCAGCGTGGAATCTTGTTTGACAGTTCATCGAGACTACATTTTTGAGCAATCGATTCAACATATCAGGTGTATTCACGAGGCGAATATTCGCTCAGTGCGTATTAGCGTCTCGTTTGCTGGTGAAGGCGATGTGTCAAGTGATGACAAAGGTGTTGGTGGACTACACCGCGAATGGTTGACGCTTGTGAATGAAAAGTTGATGGATCCAGAAGTAGGCCTTTTCTCGTGCACAAAATGCAGTGACCAGACTTTCTACATTAACCCGCAGTCAGAAACCACTCTTGGAGCAGACCATCTGCAATACTTTTACGCTGCTGGAAGGTTAGTTGGACGGGCACTTCTCGAAGGAGCTGTGCTTAACTTTCATTTGTGTGCGCCGCTGCTCAAGATGATGGTGGGAATGCCAATTGCTTTTGGCGATTTAGAGTACTTGGACGCGGAGATGTACCAAAATTTGACGTGGTTGCTGGACAAGGATGATGCTGGGACACTAGAGCTCGACTTTACTGTGAGCCAGCGTCATGGCAACCATGTGCAGATCGTGGAGCTCATCCCTGCAGGCCGAAACATTCAAGTAAACGACGACAACAAATTCGAGTTTGCGGACCGCAAATTCCGCTTCATGATGTTTGAGAGTCTGGCACCACAGTTGGTCTCATTTTTGAAGGGATTCTACGAAGTCGTTCCTCAGTGGCTGTTGCTAGCGTTTGACGATGAGGAGTTGGACTGCTTGCTGTGTGGCTCTGACAAGATCGACGTCTCAGACTGGAAGCGCGACACGCACCTGGCACTGGAATCTCGACGATAGGTGGCGTGTTTTTTGGATGTTGTTGAGAACTTGTCTGACATGTACCAAAAGCAGCTGCTACATTTCGCCATAGGCTTTTCACGCGTCCCACTGTTGATTTTCAGAGTCTTACTAGCTATGACGACCAGCTTTGCCAGTTTGCATTGGCAGACGCAGGCGGTGTAGACTACTTTTGAAGCCACGCGCGCTACAACATGCTTGAGTTGCCGAACTTTTCGATTAAGGACGAATTGAGCACAACGTTGTATGCCCTTCTGTACAGCGAATACGGCGTCTACAATATCAAGCCAGCAACGCCATCTTTGTACATAAGTAGAGATTGCTAGTAGTTGGCTTGTATCGGTAAGAAGCATCTTATTCCTCGAGTACCGTTTCATTCCGCCCGCAATTAATAATTGGAGGCGTTATTTATTTTGCTCCCAAGGTCTGTAAGACAGCCAAGACGTGTCAAGCAGCACATGCTTGCGATGGTTTGGGGTGTCGGTAGGCGCTTTAAAGCTGCCACGCACACATCTTCGGGCACGTACAAGGAAGCGATAAGACCGTCTTCTCTCGCGTGCTGCGAGGTGGTTGTTGGACGCCTAGGCGACCTCACACAACAAACTAGGTACTCCTGTCACTAGTTGCGTCACGGAACAGTATCCAGTCTTCTCGTGCGCACTGAGATAAGTAGAAAGTTTAAGACTGATTTATGTTTAATGTGCTTATTAGACATAAATTATAAGCTATTGGCTAATATGTAATGATTGGACGCACATTAAACTTTCGATTCGTGTCCCTACGTGGCAAGCTTTAGATATATTTCAGCTCGGAGACGACGCCTGTCTGTGACGTCATTCGATGACGACAGTCTCTGATGGGCGTCACCCCTTTCAATACGTCTTGTGTATATTACATACACAAGGGTGGGTCACATTGTGTACCTGGCAGGTCTAACTACACACGTACTTATCACCTCACCGTTAAGTACCACAAGCTGTGGGGCATTCTTGTATTGATCTGCAATCCTATTCAATGTCATCTCAATTCCAACTGGCACAGCCTCAATATACATCTGCATTGGCTGTACCTGCCACCAATGCTGACCAAAATCATTGACTGATGAAAGCATGAGCACAGAACGTGGACAGCTAATCCCAACCTTTAGGCTTGTTGAAAACAACAAATCTAAAGGTTGGGGATCGATGTCAGTGACAGTCACAGTCGGTCCAATGCCAAACTGTCAACGCCTACAAACCCTCATTTTTTCCAAGCCGCTGCTGCCGATACGCTGCACTCACACTTGCTACCAATATTTTTCCCATCGCTTCCGAAAACATTGATGCAAACTACATAGTAACAGCTTTGCAGCTGACCTTCACAGGCAAGGCGAACCGCCAAATCCATTGATAATCGATCACCTGCAATAATGAATCATCAGCAAGAAAACAACCGTGACACGAGTACAATTAACCAACAACTTGCCTGCTGTCACAAATGATGCAGTTTAGAACAGCATGGGCGCTCCATATGAGCTGACCACTTAAATTTGGGATGGGGTTGGCTAACAAAAGGTGGGGGATACATAGCGTCTCCCTATTCATAATTGTCAGTGGTATGCTTATCCATCCGTCCACCCAACTATAGACGAATAACTCGATTATAATAATACATTCGATCCTAATTTGCCACGAAGTGAGTTAGTCAAAGCGATATCATGACATCACATAGGCAAATTTGCTAGAAGTGGGTATAAAAGTTTGTTGGTCTGGGTGACGGTTTGCAGGAAGATCTGTGACACCTGTGGCACGAGACCAAGGCAATGTCATCAATGACGGCAATTTGTAAAAGCATAATATTCCAATTCAGCTACCTCTTTGCCAGATTTTCTTTTGTTATAGCAACAATAATTGGTTCACCTTGTCAGGAGATATGCCTGCATCCAGCAGCTTCATTCGTGTCAAAGTTTTATCCAGTACCAATTGAATATTTCTTGTCTTGATTTCCGGCTGAAGGCAAGCGCATTCCAAGACGCCGCTTCTGAGCTTTAGTCTCCTCGTCGATATCATCACTACTGTATTCGCTGCTTTTGTCGCCGCGACTTTGTTATCAGTTTCGTACCAACGACAACGGTTGTATCAGATGCTTGGTTGACCGATGTAGCGCCACGATTTGCCAGTATCGTCGTTTGGCCATTTGAAGTTGCCATAACTTCATTCACCTGCACCGCATGGACGTGCAGTTGTCAATAACTAACGTACGCAGTTAATACAGACACGAGCCTTTCGTAGTGGCCGCACAGCTGGAGGACATGCCTCTTGGTGCTCTCCTGCTCCAATGTAAGCTCCTCAACATTAGACGGATACTCCACTTTGGCCTGGCGCATATACGTGGTATTTGCAGCTTGGAAAGTCGTCACAAACATCGTAAGCTGATGTCGGATATCTGCACTGTTTATTTCCCGCAGTCCATGCGAGCGCAAAAACAAGTTGATCTCGTCACAAAGTGATTCCTTCTCTTCATCACGCTTCAAAAGCCGCCACCTCGAATAACTACCTGGCACTGTAATCCAGTGCAACAATAAATCCACCGTCGTCCGTTCCTTCTTTCCCCCTGGCGTTGACTCTCCTGTACTACTGATATCAATTACAATGTCAACTTCCTCCACTTTATTGCATTCGGCTTCGGCAAAGGATCCTCTCTTACATCCAACGTCGTCGGAAGCATCGTCGGTTCCTTAACTTGCTGTTCCTCTTCAGCCTCCACAACGTTGTCCATTTCCACGGCAGCAACATCAATCGTCCAATTTCTCTTCTTTCTTCTCCTCCTCCTCCTTTTCAGTATCCTGTTTTTGTTTCGTTTTCCAAATCTGTTGCTTCTGCTGTTGTAGCTCAACCCTTTTCACTGCCTCCGCCGTAGCCCTCAGCATTTCCTGCCTTCACTGTTCCTTGCTGTGCTATTGTATCTCTCTTGTTTCTATCAAAATCAAGTTGATATCTCTTTGTAAAACTACTGACCCAACCTGTAGAGAACGTCAAGTCCGATGGAAGTTGCATCACTTGTGCCAATTCGAGGGCTTTTGTCTGAATGGACAGACGGGTCATGAACACGCCATTGGCAGCTGTTCATGTACCCACAACAGCATCTTTCGGTCCAAATTCGGATACTTGACACGTCGTGAAGACCGAAAATCCGGCGGTACTGCAACTTTTAGCCGTTTTTCTTTGCCTCGGAGTAGATTCGAGATCGAGGCTTGTGTCGGTTTTGTGTGCAGTCGGAACGTCTCCTTCGCCCAAAATACCAAGTTACGTTGTGTCCAATCGGGATCCTCATCGTTTTTTGTGAATGATCGCTACCTTCTCTCGATACGTCGAGTTACGTCGAGAACGTCGAGACGACATTGTTAAACTTATTTTAATCGAAGGGCGTGTTGTAAGTAAATGATGGTATCGTCTTGATGTTCATCACATCGATTAACTATATGTACAGAACATAAATCTCATGTAAACATTGCAGTACGCTACTGCTATGACCCGCCGTCCGAAATTGACAACGGAGCAGAGGTTAGCGATTGTACGTCAAAGTGACAGGCAGCCGTTGTGGAAGCAAAACAGATTGGGTCAATGGGCAGCAGATACTTTTCACTTGGGCTTTGTGCCGTCACAGCCCACGATCTCCATTGTCTTACGACAGGCGAGGAAGCCCTTAAAGGCACGAGGACGAAAGAAAAAGACGCTCGTTCCTGTTAAACCGAAGCTGGTCAAGTGTCCAAAAGTGGAGAAAGCGATGCTACAATGGCTCGAAATGCAGATTAAAAAAGACGAGGCAGTGACAGTGACAGCAGTGCAAACTAAAGCTCAGGAACTCGAGCACAAGGTGAAAGCCACAGTCGAAGGCTTTGTCGTCTCACAGATGTGGGTGGATAGTTTTGTGCGACACCACGTGCTAAATTTTCCATTCGGGCTGTCGGAATCGGAGGATATAGACACTGAGGAGAAGATGGACGTGATGCTAAGTGCTCCAGCTGTGAAGAAGATGGGGAAGAAGGTTATGACTGAAGCTGGAAAAGCAGGAAAGACAAGTCAACGGGTGGATAATGTTTTAGTGGGAAGGAAGGATTCTCGTACGCCAGTGGCAGCGAAAGCAACTTGCAAACCTGCAGGTAAGCGGAAGCGTGACGGGAAGAGAAAATGAATTGGCCAACTTTGACGGCATGAAGATAAGTTAATACTTCAGAAACAGTTGACTGCTTACATGGACTACAGGTTTTTGCCTTAAATCATTAGTACAAGTATACGGGAAGCAAGACGTGACTGCAATCAACCCACGCGACCTTTGTTAATGCAACTGTTTATGAACATTACTACTACAACGGGCTAGTTAGCATGTACAAGTGCTCGCCGAGACTTCATTAAGCCCACCTTGGTGTGTTTGTGGCGATGACAGTCAGCAACCGGTAAAATCGGACAATCTAGAAGTATTCAAAGCAGTACAGTAGCTTTAAAGTTGCTCGCTGGCAAACCTGCAAACCCGTGAGGGCAAGCAAACCTTGCGAGCTCTAATCTACACTTATCATGCCCATTGCTGAAGTGCTGTATCACCTCAGCGCCACCTAACACGCTCTTCGTTAACGAGGTATTGCTCATTGACTGCAGATAAGAAACTATGAGTTCATTCTCGATGCAGATAGGTACATCATTTTATTCATTCCTTACTATTGCGTTGGAAGACTATTGCGTTGGAAGAACATGAACTATTTGTAAGCTTATGCAGCTCCTAATAGTTGTTGAATCGCCTCGAAGAGTGATACTGCCGTGGGTCTCTCCGTCGGACTCTCCTGCAAACACATTGCTTTGATTGTCTCCAGCTCAGCTGGCAGATCGAAGATGTTTGACGTCTTTATGAGGTAGCCCACGCTCCAAATGTCGACCTTGACCGTATGGGACGAACATATTTCAGGAGCATGCGATTCCGCCTTCAAATGCTCCACTTTTGCAGCCGGTGACAGTGCTCCGTCGTCAAAGTCAATCAGAAACCACTTGCCATCTTCATCTTGATACTTCAGCACATTTTCCCAAATCTCGATGCATAACATCGATTGCGTGCAGTGCTACTAGTGCCTTGAGTATATCGCATAAGGCCGTTAGAAGCTGGTGGACGTTTTTAGGCCCAGTTGTTTGACCAACAGGACAAAGCGTTACGTGTCTTTTCTTTATGTTTCCACTCATTAGCTCCACAACGTTCGGGACCGAACGTTTCTTCATTCGACGATGTAGATCCTTTAAGTTTCGAATGATGCTGTCACTTGGCATATCCAACGGATACGTCTTCACCACACAATTCTCGGCAAACGATATCTGCACACCATTGCCTCGTTCGATAGTGCCGTAATCGGGTAGCGGCTGAATCAGATTCAAAACCGGTCGGAAAAGAGTCGAAAGATTCAGCAATGCGAGAACAAACGAAAGCCGGCTAGTGAAATCATCCAAATTGTACGTTTCGATGGTTTTCGCTTTTGCGTTACGTTCCGTCATCTCGTCTTTGAGCGGTCCCACAGCAGCGTAGCCAAAGATGCATGGCGCAGCATCATACCTCCATATCAGTTTCTCGTGCAATTCTTTGATCGGCACTTCCAACGCTCCATTTGCTTTTTCTTCCCCGCGAAATACGCACACATCGTTTCTGCCGTAGTAAAAGCATAAATCTGGTCGATAGGGGCCAGTAGAAGTAGACATATTCGTGTTGCGACAATAGCGCCCAGTTACCACACTCTCCAGCAGTGTCGCAATGAGTTTATCCCACAAGCAATAGTATGTTGCTTCGGTTACGGACTCAAGGCGGCGATAATTGACAATATTCCCCACGATCGCTAAAGTTTCATCCCCAACTCGTTGACGTGGTTCGGGTTCAAACAGCTTGTAGAAAGTACTAACACACTCTCCAGTTGTGTTCAGCATAATGACCTTCTGATAAAACTGTTCTAAGATGGGGATTTTGATACGAAGCGGGCGTTGCAGGTACTCTCTCAAATCTTCACAAGTCAATGGTAATACTGTAACCTGCTCGTTCTTGATTGCCTTCATCCAAGCTTCCAGGGCGTCTTCATCCGCCAATCGTTTCCGCTTTCTTTCGTTACCAAGTGTCGTCGCTTGCTCCGGAACCACCACCAGCACGTGAATTTGTCTCCCTTTTGGAGTCTCCATACTTGCAAGGAGATCGGAAATATAATCCTCCCCCTGCAGCTGTAGGCCTTCTTTCGTTTACTCGACGACGTGTGGGGTCTTCTCGCCTTCCTTTAACTTCTTTACATCTTCCGTGCTCGAAGACAGCCACTTGCCTTCCTCCGTCTTGGCAGCGAAGAGACGCAGATCCTTGGCGTCACATGTTATTGTATTTGCATTCTCCGCCTTGATTGCCTTTTTCAAGTGACCCACACTCTGAGTTGCACTGATATCTACCGGAAACGCACTCCCCCGCGCACCAACGATCGCGCATATTAGAGTCATCATCATTATGAACCAGAAGATTCTCGAATGAAGAGACAAGAATTTTCTTCGCAAATGAATATGATTAGTTTTATATATGACTATACTGGGGCCAAGATGAAAGGCCATTGTTCCTTTCTTTCAATTAGTTACAGTAGAACTTCCCTAAACTGATACTGCCTTAATTAATGATAACTTTTCTTAACTGCGACATAATTCCGAGAGCGTTAACTGATTACGTGTCTAATTGATACATGCCAAGGTATCCGTATAGACAGGTTCTTCTGCATATAATATAAATTTCTGATAAGTTCATCTTCCTATACTAGTACTGTAGCCATCTTTTATTTGTCAATCACCAAGTACCGATGGTTGGTAAAGACGAAGCTAAGCGACAGAGTTTCTACGTGGTGTATGTACCGGTAGACGATAGTAAAGATCTAGAAGAGTGGGATGTGCAACTACCTGTAGACAAGGAGGCGCAACTTGGCTGTTTAACGGAACGATTACGCGAGCATTTCAAGGGCGGAAACACCGCCGTGTCCAAGCAACAACAAGAGGAGACTTTCAAGCAGCAACTGCTCGCTCAACTGCCTAAGGGCGCTACACTTACCAATGAAATGCTGCAGATGATGCTCCAGATGGATAGTCTTGTGGACTCGATCCCGCTCGTGCTCAACACGTCCGACGTTAAGCATGTGGGTGTCAACATGTACGTGGACGATAAAGGCACAGCTAAGGCTTTGCCAACAAACGTCCGTGCATCGGCTATTGTTCAAGCATGCGGCAAGATGTTGGAAGTTAAGGGTGATGCATTTATTGGACGGGTATTTGATAACGGTGCGTTGAGTAAAGAGAGAAATGACGTCAGGTTCATTGGCTGATTGATTTTACTCCTTCCTCGTCGTAGATGATGATTTCGAGCGTATGGACTTCCGATTGAGCGACGTATCAGGTGATGCTCCGTGGGTGCAGACGGCAAAGTTGCAGGCAGCTGCTGCAGCGGCGGGTAATGGAGGGGCAGCGGCGGGCGCTGCGCTCGCCCGTGCTAAGGCTCCGAGCAAGCTGATGCTGCCTGGGTCGATCCAGTGTATTTGTGGAGGTGATCGATGCTCGAAGAATGGCACGCTACGCTGCGCGCAATGCAAGGCGCAATTTTACTGTAGTCGTAAGTGTCAGAAAGCAGACTGGAAGCTGCATAAGCTGGGATGCACGAAGTAAGCGTACAAGTAGAAGAGCTGAAAATAGAGGGAACGATGTGCGCTGCGTATGAAAGAGTTATCTGATGACGATATAGAGATGAGTGCCTGGATTGCTACTTAGGAAAGAATTGCGTTGCAATTACCGTTGCGCAAATTTCTTATTAAACGAAGGCAAGCCTCTTATTTTTGTTAGTTAGAAGTTTAACGAAGGTTGGAGTGCTAGAAAAGTGGTTGCTCTACAGGGTCTTCTTATGTGGAGAACGATTTCTTTCATATTGAGCCTAATTTGTCGCATCTCGACGGACCATTGCTGAAACGAGATGGATAAAAGAGGAACACGAATATCCTTTTTAGATTGACATTGTTTGCGCAACGGCGATCATGGACTTGGCTTGCAAAAAATGTAGCAATGGCGATCAAACAGAAGATCGTCACGCATCGAATGGTGGTTGTCTCGCTGCGATTACCCGCGTATTGAGAAGTATTGCGAGTTACACGTATATTCATCAAAGCTCAACGAGAATGCGTGCTCAAAATCCCGTGAAGCTAGGAGAGAATCCAAGGTAAACGTCCTGTGTCTAAAACACACAACAATAAAAAATTATGAGGATGCTCAAATCAGGAAAAACAGTCACATAGATTTTTACAATCTAATATCCCCATACGCCGCCAAATTCTCGTGAGCCATCGGCTTTTCACACATCGCTCAGTCCTACCGCTCATAGCGGCAAAATGCGGTCAATTTCTTCCTGAGAAACACCAAGCAGATCAAGCTTCTTTCGCGCAGAAGCCTTTTCGAACAGTAGCTGAACCTGTTTAGACTCCAGCTCGCATTCCAATTTGGAGCACTCAAGCTTGTATACTTCATAGCGTTGCTTCTGCGCATCCTTTACGCGTTCCAGAAGCGCCTCACGCTCAATCGCCATTAGCTCCTCGTTCGTCTCGTCCGGCTTTTTCGTTGACATTTTTTTGACGGTCCTCGGCTCCTCCTCCGAGACCTTTCGTTTTCTTGTAATAACCGTCGATTGTAGTGGCGTCCCATTCTTAGCTTTCGCAGTCACTGCAATCTTCTTCGTTTCATTCATCGTAGGACGTACAGCAGCAGTAGCTTTCGAAAGTCGTCCCCTCCTCTTTTTAGCAGGGGACGGAGTACTCGTTACAGCTTCTAGTGCAGCGTGCTGCATTGCTATTTCCATAGCCGCCGACAGAATCGGTTCTTTCGACCTGCTTTTGTTCTTCTCTGGCTCATTTGGAGTTAGAGCCTTTTCTTTCCCAGAGTCGTTCACAGTCGAAGACAAAAACTGACCTTTCGTCTTCTTTGGCGGCTCAGCTAGTGTCAACGTTTTCCCAATAGCATTAGCCGTCAACGACAAAAGCTGTTTCTCACCTGCCTTTGGCTTTTTTTGCAACTCAGCAGACGATAAAGCGACGGCTTCAGCAACTGTAGCCGTCGACGAGAAAAGTCGATCTCTGAAAGTGTTCCTCTTCGGAGGCTCCGTTGACGTCGCTGTCTTCTTGTTCAAATCTTGAATCACACTGTTCCCATTCTTTTTTGCAGCTGTATCCACTGACCGATCGTTGTTCTCTTCTTCTTCTTCTTCACTCTCTTCACTTCTTTCCTCCTCACTCTCCTCTTCACTCTTTTCACCTTCCCCTTTCTTACCTTGTACCTCTCTTACTTCCACGTCGTCAATACTATCTCCATCCAGCTCAATAGGCTCTGTATTCCTCTTACTGAACGAAATGCCTCGAAACGCCGGGTCCAGTCTCTTAAATTGTGGACACACGTTCTCTACATGAGCCTTCACCTCTTTTGAGGCTTTCCCACGCATGTACGTATCATTCATCCCCGTCTCTAATAGCCATTGTTTAGCTGTAATGTATTGTTTCTCAATAGCGTCTAGTTTATAACGTACAAAAGGAGCTTGACGGTGTGCCAGTCCTTCCGCCTGCATAAGCTCTACAACCTCACGAACGAGCGGACTGTGCGTCTCCATACGCCAGCGTTTCACGTTCCCAGGTGTCGTAATCCATCTCAAAAGGACGTCCATAGTCGTGGGTCCTCCTGGACGCGCGCTGTCCGCAAGAGACGACCGATACGGTGAGCGAGGCTTCCTCTTAGACGGCATTTCTAGGATGATATTTTCTTAGAGTTTTCGGTAAATGAAGATTTTTCAAAATTCGTTTTTTTCAAAATTCATTTTTTTCCAATTAGCTTACAGAGGCAGTATGCGATCTACTTCGGCAGGGTCGATGCCAGCACGCAACAGTTTCTTACGGGCAAGAGATTTCTCCATTGCTAACTGAACTTGCTTCGTTTGCAACTCACATCTCAACTTGGCACATTCCAATCGAAACAGCTCGTCACGCTGATCTCGCTCCTGTTTTGTTCGTTCGATGAATGCCTCGCGCTCAAGAGCTCCTGTGGCATTACTGTTTTCCTTAGCTCGCTTGGTACTAAGAGAGAACGAATTGCCACAGCTGCTGCGCTTCCGGGCTGACTGCCGTGATTTGGCACATGGTTGAGCATCTTCTTCCAAGTCAGCATCATCATCACCTTCGTCGTGATTCAAGTCGTGGTCGGATTTTTCTTCTAGGTCCGAAGCTGCCTTCAACTGTGTTGGAGGAACTTCCTCCTCATCACCACCTTCACTCTCGCTTTCACTAGAGCTACTTTCCGACTTTTCTGCCTTGGCATCGCCTAGCTCAGGTTTCTCCTTCGCTTCCTCTTCCTCGATTTCGTCCATTTCTTCCATTTCTTCCATTACTTCCATGTCATTCTTATCGTTTTCGTCAACCTCAACTTCTTCATTGTCATCTTCGTCAACTTCAATTAGCTCTGCTATCTCCTCCTCGTCCTCGTCAGCTTCGATTAACTTTGCTATGTCTTCCTCCTCATTTTCATCACCTTCTGCAGTATCATCGGGTTGAGCTAGCTGGATTTGCTCGTCTCCGCTGTCATCATCATCTTCTTGCTCCTCTTCTCTCACTCTCGTTTCTTCTTCACTGTCTACTTCCTCAGAGTTACTTTCTTCAGATTCACTTCGCTGCTGCTTTGCTTTCAATCTGCGACTAACTGTTGGGGAAGTGTTACCTTGTCTCCTCTCTTTCTCGAAAACGTTGTCGTTTTCACCATCGTCGTCGATGCTCGGCTTATCATCATCATCTTCAACGTTAGCAACAATACCTTCTCCCACTTCTCTCACGACGACGTAATGGCGCTGTCCAGCTTTTTCAATCTTGTCTTTATCGTCGGCACCGCTAGGCTTGTCCTCCGTTGCTGCGACCGCAATCTGTTTCATCTGGTTTTTCGCGACAGCAACAACACCCCGCCCCACGTTTTCCACCGCAGCACGAGCAATCTCATGTACTGCGTCCATAGCAGCATCAGCGCCATGAACAATCGTACTGATCAGCTTCTTTTCTCGCTCCATCTTCTTGCTTCCATCACCGGCATCTCCTTTCTGCTCGCCATTAACACCATTCACTGTCTTTTCAACAACCTTCTCGTTACTCTTGTCACCAGCAAAAGCAGCAGCAGTTGTCACCCAACTAGCTACGTCTCTCACCATCTCCTGGGTCACAATTCTTCCAAAAACAGGCACAAGCTCTCGATATAATGGACATAACTTGAGCAGTTCCGTGACAACTTCTTGGTCTGCTTCCCCTCGTTGGAATGCGTCCGTTTGGCCCTTCATGCTTAAGTACGCAGCAGCAGAAACAAACTTCTTCTCCAACATCCAAATCTTTGTTCGTACGTCGCTCACTTCTCGGTGTGAAATGTCATTCTTCTTTAGCAACGTGATAATCTCACGACACATTGCCACAGGCTTCTCTTGATGCCAGCGTTCGGCATTTTCAGGTGTCGTAAGCCACGCCATAAGCACGTCCAGAGATGAAGCAGATTCGACGCTTACTCGGTCAGAATCCCATGGAGTTAACTTGCGGCGCCCTTGGATATGGCTGCCGTCCTTTGTCACCTTTTTCTTGACCCTCCGTGTCATTTTGAGCTCGTCGTTGATTCACTTTGATCGACAACCACGGTCACTGGTAATTTTATGAACAAATAATAAAAATTAGTTTTAAAGGGTTCAGTTTAGAAACGTGTTTTTCTTCCAGCTCTTACCGGTACTATAACAGGACGTACCGGTACTATAACAGGACGTACCGGTACTATGTTGGTGTACAATGGATCCCCTGAAACGGAGGACAGAGCAGTCATAGACGCTGCTGTTGCTCCTGCCGAAGGTGTTTCTGTTGAGGATCAGGATGAAGGGCACCGAGCAGTCGCGATGTGCAGCACAACAGGCCTGGTGAAACGGTGTCGGCGCCTTTCGGATATGCATGGAAGACGAAACCAATGCCACGATGGGTGAAGAAGCGTGCAGTTGGCGAAAGGCAGAAAGCACGTCGACCAGAGCGGTGTTGCAAGGATAGCATAGGGAAAGAAAGTCGATCAAGTAAACGCAAAGACACAGAGAGCTAGTGTGAGTGATAGCGCCCAAACAAGCTAGGGCAGAGCAACACAGTTTGAATATCAGTTTCCTTTCTACTTTGTCAAGAGCAAATGGCCGATAACGGCCAACAGTTTCATTGCCGTCCAGCTGTTCAAGTATTGCAGGAGTTGCAACTCGTAGACAGCTCAAAGTTTAAGACCAATTAGGCAATGCTGCAGCCGTTCGTGTTGAAGGCTTAGTTGGTGAGGCTACGCAATAGATCGGGAGAGCCCAATTAACCCATATGAAAAGCTTCTTCACAACCTTTTCAGCCTGCAAGCCAAAAAATTTCTCTGTCTCCTGGGTTGGTGTGTTCCTACATATTATCTGCGTCTCGGTTTAAGAATATTAACCTGACCATGTAGGTTGGTACGATAATCACTGTCTTTTATCTCTCATACACTCATTGTAGACGCTATCCAACTAAGAATATTCATCTACCTGTGTGTTAAAGGAATATGTGGCGATACCCCGCTTGTACTAAAGTTTCGTTCAGTACAATAATTATTATATCGTACATTATTAATGAGTGGTAAGGCTTAAATTATTTGCAGCTCAATATTATACTATACCGTAGATATTCCGATATTTTTTCAGGTCTGACATAAGATTCTGACATATAGTAAGGTCTACAACAAGGAGGCGTTTTGACAGAGATTGCTGACTTCTAGAGCAACGTTTGCAACGGCCATGTACACTAACAATATTTTAATCTAATGTAAATCAATTGCTTTGTTGCGGAAATGCATGGCGTTTACAGTAATATCTAAACCAACGAAATGCTCTGTTTTGCAGTATAGCTGTCGTAGATTGTGCAGTCGTTTATAGGTCATACAGACTCTCCATACCTATCACCATGAACTTCTCTTTACAAGATAAGTCACTAAAGCTGCAGCTGAGTTCAGCTTGAACTCCATCCGATATCGCGAGCGCGCCGCTTGCCAAACTAACGATCGCCTCTTCTAGCTTGCCGTCCTGGCAAAGCGCTCATAACTCGTCGAGCCTTCTTCAAAGTCGCGACTTTCACAAAATTCTGTGATGCACCCGAATCAACAAGAAGGATCATCACCTGATCATAGCCTCGTATGCGAGCGCTATAGACCAGTAGATTGGAAGTCCAACTTTTCGGAACCTCAAAGACTATGCTACCCATTGCATAGGCCCCGAGTTGATAGCTCTGAACAGAGGGGTAGCTCAGAGTCCGCGTCAGTAAGACATCCCGCCCCTACTGCGCTCTCACATGTCTTAACTTGTCAGTGGTCGATGTTGCATCCGTGCGTCGTGCACGTTGAAATCACCCTTTGGGTAGGGAGTCTTCTTGCTGGGCATTTTAGCACCAGCGCCTATTTTCGCATAGCGGCAAGCCATAATATGGCAGCGCTTGCCGCTGTCATATTATGGCTTGCCCAACTCCATTGAAGTAGCATCTGCCTTTCGGCTGACGGTTTATACCAAGCTGTCGCCCCTAGACACTGTTGTAGGATTTCTTCTCAACCAAGGCAATTCCGATTGACTTTTCGACGGCACCGTTCGGAAAAGGGCCTGTCGCGATGGAACGTGCTGCATTCCATTCATGAACGTGAGCACCTTGATGTGCTCCGCTATCGGACTCACAGTGATGGATGCCGACAGCAAGCGCATCTCCTGCACATACTCTTGCAGAGATCGCTTCGCCTGTCGCGCTCCAAAGCAGCGTGCCTGAAGCAACACTTTGTTATTCGGCGGCTGATACATAGCACGAATCTTTGACTTAAAGATCGCCCATGTTGGGAACGTCTTTGTGTCCACCATAAGCGCCGAGAAGGCCCACTCTGACGCCTTACCGCGCAAATGAGACACGGCGTACGACACCATTCGGGTATCGACCTCGATGAGCTGCGCCACACCGCATTGCTCCACGGCTAACAGCCAGTGGACAATCGCGTGAGCTGCATTCCGATTAAACTTTGGAGGGTCCATTTGAATGGGCCCAGATCGATTAGACTGGGCAGAGAGCGTCTCAACAGTCCTAATGAGAGCCTCGTTCCGAGCCTGCTTACGTAGAAGCTCATCCTGATTCTTACTGATGGACTCAGCCGCAGCATGGCTATGTGCCTTGGACGCGGACATCCAGTGTTCGAGCACAAACGTCTTAAACTGCTCCTGCTGAGAAACATGTTGCTTAGGTGGACAACTAAGAAATTGGCCAGGGCTTGTTCATCAGTCCCTAGCCAATGCTTAGCCACCTATGTGCCCGCTCTGGACGAGTGTGCGTAATTCTGATATTTTATTACGACGAAAAAGAAAGGTCAATGTCAACTTGAGAGTCTTGTATATGGCTGTTGCCGAAGGAACAAGCCAAACATCGAAGAGTTCTTCGACAAGCAAGCTTAGGAGGGACATGTACGTGGGAGCAAGTTGCCTTACTGCAGCCCGACCTTCTGTGTGCGTAAAACACCCCACAGGTGGATGCGTGTGGTTTACGCTTATAACAAGCTGAACACGGCATCATTCCGGCACAAACGCCGATCCCGCGGAAAGATGTCCCGTTGAAGTCAATGGGGAAGTCAACTATCTTTCCCGCGTTGGATTTGAAGGATGGCTATTATCACATTTTCATGAGAGAGACCGATGTCGCTAACACGGCAGTAAGCACTGGAAGCAGTATGGCTTATGATGACACAAGGGCTAAAAAACACACGCGCGACATTCAACCGAGTGGTGGCTCACGTGCTGCGTCAGCACCGTGCCTACTCGCCCCATTGCCTTGACGATGCATCCGTCCACAGTAGGGCCGAGGACGGGCTAAGCGAAATCGAGTTGCATAAGCGCCATTTGGACGCTGTGGTGAAGACTCTGGGTGACGATCGTTAACTTGTAAAAGTGCGTCATGATACACACTTTCCTAGTGTCTTGCCTCGAAGTCTGGTCTGCGCGCTAACGCGTTAGCCACGACATTCGTCTTACCCATCTTGTATGCAACTCTTAAAATAAAATCCGAGAAGAATGCAAGCCACCTCACTATTCCAGGTGAGAGGTGCGGTGAGTGCGTGATCCGTGTAAACCACAAACGGCTCGGTACCCAACAGGTGCACTCAAAACTTGACAAGAGTATACTTAATTGAGAGTAACTCCTTGTCATGCACAGAGTAATTTAGTTCCACAGCTTTCAAAAGCCGTGACTGGTACGAGATGACACGATCAACGCCGTTGTTATCCTTCTGCATTAGTGCGCTGCTGATTGCGAAGTTGTTTGCATTGCAGACGACGCTATAGTGCTTATCCACGTCTGGCAATGTCAAGACCAATGCCTCTACAACAAATAGATACGTTTACTGATGTGAACGTATCTATTTGCTCCTTCCACGAAGTCCATTCTGCATCCTTTTTTAGGACTTATGCAAGTAGTAGCAAGCCCAAGGAATTGACGCAGATCCTCCACATGTCGTGGAACTGGTCATTCCTTTACAGTCTTCACCTTTTCTGAGTCTGCGCTATACCAATAACGCAACCCATTACAGGTAGATCATCTTTCGTACACGAAGCAGCTTTCTTTACTTGTCCCCTTCACTCTTGTCAGGTAGTGTTTCTCTGGCGTGCGCGCCATCTTAGTAGCTTGTCATTTACGATTCTTTTTGCGAAGCGAAAGACCCGAGGAGCTACTTCTTCACTTGTCAGTAATAGGAAGTTAAAAAGTTCTTCGCAAGATATTCTCCTCGAGGTAGGCGAGGTGCATGGCGAACTTGCCCATCACAGCGACGAAACACACCAGACGGATCACTGAGGATCGATGGCTTTGTTAAAAGATATCGTCTTTGACAGGTTTCGCACTGGTGTTATGGTTGAAGTGCAAGACGGTTACAGGTAAGATCCGACCTCACCTGGTTGGCTGATTTGTTACAACGCGACACAGGGGCCGAGGAGATACGGCCACCACGTCCCATCAAGAGATCATGACATATGGGACGGGGAGATACGGACGCCACATGGGACCATCATGGGAAGATGGGCGGACCAGACGGACGTCATGTGGAGCTTGACATGGTCAAGTTGTAGTATCGATGAACATGCATGTTGTAGAGTTAACGAACGAAGTTAACATTCAATATATTTCGCTTTTACTTTCTACTTCTACTACTTCATTCTTACTTTCCTATAGGCTTAAGCCCTTCGATTGTGACAAATTCAATGCAAGAGATTTCTTGAAGGTGATTCATTGCCATCAACATGGCCGACTTGGTGTTGGCTGGAATAAACGACTCATGAATGATGTTTGGACATATTTGTTAAAGTGTTGCAAAATATGAAGTGTATTGTCGGAAATATGATCCTATTTATTCATATTTTAGTTTGCACCATTTATTAGTCCAAACAGGGCAAGCTCCAGTTTTTGAACCAGTTGTATCGTGCTTGCTGCATCACGTTCAACACCGAATAATGGGCGAGCGTAATACCAAACGACTCAAGCGCACGCCCAGGTTAAGCATGTATTTCCTGATGTTTCACAAGTGTCGTTGTGGGCGAGAAAGTGATGAAGCAATCAGCTCAACTCGTTGTTTTATTGGAATAGCAGTAGGATCCACTATTTGCATCAGATAACAGCACATTCGATAGATGTCACCTCCTAGCTCTTCGTAAGCTGGATAATACATCACTTTAATTAGCTTTCTTTCACCAGCTGTTCACCTCTTTCTCTAATGGTAAAAACTTGCACGCGATTCCACGCAAAAATGCAGCGTCCTAATTTTACGCATACCAAGACTGCTACTGCACTGTAGCCATGTTAGCCTCCAAGAAAGAGATGGCTATAGTGCCCCACGTATTCGGTTCTTATAAAGGGATCTCCCATATTACCATGAAGCTGGCCAAGGCGGCAGCCCAACAGCTTAAGGGCGTCGTCATTGAGTACGACGTGTTATGCAGCACTCTATTAGGCAAATCTGCCGCCGAGCAAAAGCGTCGTCGACTTGCAGCAGAGAAGACTCGGCAGCAAAAGAAGCAGCACTTTGGTTCGTCGCTCTTTGGTGCCACCTCAGTCCAGTCGATGCTGGTAAGTGACGTTCGTGAGCTGCTCAAGGACTTGCATGAAGACTCGACGGGTAAGCCGTGGGTGGTCAAAGAGCGACTGCAAAGCGCATTGCAAGGGCTACCAAATCAAAGCACGTTGTGTTTGAGTGATTGCAACAGGATGCAAGGTGATAGGAGACTAAGCGAATGTGTCAATGCAGTTTTAGAACGTGTTATGGGTTCCGCAGACACGGAAAAAGCTGCTTCGGGTAAGAATGAGGATAAAATGTACTTGGAGAAGCAGCTGCAGTCGGCGTCGGAGGAGTTGGCGCGGGTGAAGCAGCAAGAGAGAGACAAGAGATTAAAACGTGACGAGTGGAGTGAGAAAGGCTTTGGAATCGAGAGCGGTAGTCAAGCCAGTTCATTAAGAGACAAGTATTTGGACAAGATCAGGAAGCTGAAAGAGAAGAAAAAACAAGAAGAAAGCAGGACAGGATTGGAGGAAGTCGTGGGGCCGACCACGTCGGCGGGTCTGTCCACTTGGGTTGTAAATGAAGGAGCCAACGAAGTTTTGGTAAGTTTTGCTGGAAGGTTGGGGAGTATAGCTACGTGGTGCCATGATATTCGCTTGAGTGTTGCCATCCGTAGAGCTATTCGGATCTGCGAGGATTGTTCAAAGCGGTGATTCCACCAAGGGATCCACAGCAGGATGTACGTACAAGTACTGGACTTTTCAACGTAATTGGAAGTATGCAATGCTGACTGCTTACGATTTTGAGTACGCACAGGACGAGTATAGATTCTTTTTGAAAGAGGTAATTGTTTCTGTGTAAAAACCGAGCTACTCGTGATACTACTGATGGAAGTATCGCTAAGAGCACCGGCATTTGACTCTTTCATATGTAAACATGATAGATGGAGGGTCAGTTTGACATGTTTCTGCCTGAGAAAGAGCAGGAGAAGTTTCCAAATCCGAAGCCAATCCTTCATATTTGCGAGGAGTTTGGCTTGAAGCCATTGGACGTTTTGGTGCTCGCTCGACATGCACCCACCATTAAAGCCGCCAAGTACGTGGTTTTTGCGTATTTATTGCCATGATTTAGTGTACTTGCTGATCTTTTTTCTTTTGATTCCTGTTTTTCACTAACAGAGATGCAGGAACGCATGTATGCCACTATATGCCCGAAGATAAGGCTATTCCGAATCACACGGCGCATTACCACTTGATAGACCTGAGAGAGTACCAGCATCTGATCGAGGACTTGAACGGTGTATCCTATCGTGACAAAATTAGCGTGGGCTCGATCGAGTTTTAATTATAAGAAAGGATTATGTCAATTTAGTGAGGATGTATCCATCTCAATCCGTGATTATGTAACTAACCCGTTGATTGTTCACACGTGGTCCACATTAAGATTTTGATTCGCATTCGGAAAAAACGTGATCAAGTGTCGTCTGTCGTTCTGCTGTAACGCTCGTGTCTATCGTGCTGCTGTTCGTCATTCATTGCGGTCTTGCCCTCATTCACATCCTTTGTATTCTCTATCTTTCTATTCAAGTAGTACGCTCCAGTCATCTCTACAAGCCAAAAAAGTGCCCTTAACGTAAGGAAGACATGGCGTACAACTACGTGGCCACAGCTCAGAAGCCCACAAGCGTCACCCATTCCCTCACTGCTGCATTTACAGGCAGTAATGATACCAACCTGCTATTGGCTAAAAGTACACGCTTCGAGGTGCATCTGTTGACGCCTGAGGGGCTTCAACCCCAACACGATATCAATCTGTACGGCCGTATCGCCATCTTTGAGGTGTTCCGAGTGGCCAACGAGCCCCAGGACTGGCTCTTTATTGTCACACAACGCTTTCAGTTCTGTGTCCTGGCTTATGATGCAGCCACACAACAGATAGCGACCAAAGCTCATGGCAATATCCGTGACTCAATCGGTCGCAGTAGTGAGATCGTTACCAGTGGGAACATTGATCCGGAAGGGCGTCTCATTGGAATGAATCTGTATGAAGGCTACTTCAAGATCATCCCCGTTGACAGTGGCAAGGGGATACTCAAAGACACATTCAATATCCGTCTTGATGAGTTGCGTATCATTGATATCAAGTTCTTACATGGGCACAATAAACCAACAATCTGTGTCTTATACGAAGACTACAAGGCTGCAAGACATTTGAAGACGTACCATATTTTGCTAAAGGAAAAGGACTTTGCTGAAGGACCTTGGAGTCAGTCAAACGTCGAGGCGGGAGCGAGTTTACTCATCCCAGTGCCAGCTCCGACAGGTGGAGTGCTCATTGTGTCCAACCAGACGATCGTGTACCATAATGGAAACACATTCCATGCTATTCCAATGCAAAGCACAGTTATTCAGGTCTATGGAGCGGTGGATAAGGATGGCTTGAGGTTCTTGTTGGCGGATCAGTATGGTATGCTGTCGGTGGTAGCGTTGCAACTTACTGGAAAGGAGGTGACTGGCGTGCATCTGGAAGTGCTGGGAGAAACCAGCATCGCATCCTGTTTATCATATCTGGATAATGGTGTGGTGTTCATTGGAAGTACATTCGGCGATTCGCAGCTGATTAAACTAAATGCCGACCGAGATGAGCATGGTTCTTACGTTGAAGTCCTGGATACCTATGTCAACGTTGGTCCAATTATCGATTTTTGCGTGATGGACCTTGATCGGCAAGGCCAGGGCCAAATTGTTACTTGCAGTGGGGCTGACAAAGACGGAACATTACGTGTGATTCGCAATGGCATCGGGATCAACGAGCAAGCGAACGCAGAATTGCCTGGTATCAAAGGCATGTGGTCGCTTCGCGAGGCGTTCGCTGCAGAGCATGACAAGTATCTACTGCAGAGCTACGTGAACGAGATACGCATTCTTGCGATCGATGACGAGGATGATATGGAGGAGAAAAAAATCCCGGCATTTGCTAATGTGAAGACCTTGTTCTGCCGAAATATGTATGGCGACATGTGGCTCCAAGCGACAGAGTCAGAAGTGCGACTTATTAGCTGCAGTACTTTTTCGTTGAGCTCGACGTGGTCACCGCCCTCGGGATCACGAATTACTGTCGTTGCTGCAAACCCCACCCAGGTAGTGTGTGCTACATCGGGTGGTGTGCTTGTGTATTTGGAGGTAGAGAACGGAGAGGCTATCGTAAAAAAGAATGTCAAGATGGAGTACGAAATAGCATGCGTGGATATTACACCGCTTGCTCGCGGTAATGCAGGAGATGGCGATGTTTCCATGACAGACTCGTCAACTCACTGGGACATGGT
Source organism: Peronospora destructor (assembly GCA_011800735.1). Classification (NCBI taxonomy): domain Eukaryota; phylum Oomycota; class Peronosporomycetes; order Peronosporales; family Peronosporaceae; genus Peronospora; species Peronospora destructor. The sequence goes on along the minus strand of WBRY01000010.1, from coordinate 393,601 downwards.
TGCTCTTCGTAGCTCAATTTGTGTAGTCGGGCTGTGGACAAATTTCTCGGTGTCTGTCCTAAAATTACCAACACTTGAAAGGCTGACTACTGAATCACTTGGAACTGACCTGCTTCCACGATCAGTGCTCTGTAACACATTTGAAGGAAAGGATTATCTACTCGTTGGACTTGGTGACGGCAGTCTTATAAACTACGAGCTGAACGTCGAACAAGGAAAACTTGGAACACGAAAGCGAGTATCACTGGGCTCGCAGCCTCTTTCCCTGTCAACATTCCGATCCAAGAATATGACGCACGTGTTTGCAGCATGTGATCGTCCAACTGTCATCTACTCCAACAACAATAAGCTCCTATACTCCAACATCAACTCCAAGGAAGTGAATGTGATGTGCTCCTTCGACTCGGAATCCTTCCCGGAGTGTCTTGCGCTTTCATCCGAAACCGAACTGACGATCGGTACAGTTGATGACATTCAAAAGCTGCATATCCAAACGTTTCATTTGAACGAGTGGGCACGCCGAATTGCTCACAACGCCGAATCACACACACTTGGTGTGCTCATTGTAAACTTTACGGTTGACGATACTGGCGAAGAAGTGGATCAGGGTTTTGTACGTTTGTTTGACGACCAAACTTTCGAGGTACTCCACTCGCATCGACTAGATCCGTTCGAGACTCCATGTTCGGTGGCCGTGTGTCCTTTTGCAGGGGATTCCACGAGTGCATCGTACTTTGTAGTTGGAACCGCTTATGTGCACGAAGAAGAGGCTGAGCCGCATCAAGGTCGTATTTTGGTATTTGATGTCACGGGCATCCACGGTGAGCGGAAACTGCAGTTGGTTGCCGAAAAGGAGGTAAAGGGTGCGGTTTACTGCCTGAATGCTTTCAATGGCAAGGTGCTGGCGGGTGTTAACAGTAAGGTACAGTTGTACAAATGGAGTGAAAACACTGACAATGAGAAGGAACTGGTATCCGAATGTGGCCACTACGGCCACACATTGGTCCTTTACATGGAGTCACGAGGCGACTTTATCGTGGTGGGCGATTTGATGAAGTCAATCTCTTTGTTGAGCTACAAGCAGCTAGATGGCACAATTGAGGAGATTGCGAGGGATCTGAACTCAAATTGGATGTCAGCTGTAGGCATTGTCGACGACGATACGTACATCGGCAGTGAAACGGATTTCAACTTATTTGCTGTACAACGCAACAGTGGCGCAGCGTCCGATGAAGAGCGCGGCCGCTTGGAGACGGTCGGTGAGTTTCACTTGGGCGAATTTGTAAACCGTTTCAGATACGGATCGTTGGTCATGCAGAATAATGCTACGTCGGCACAAGCAGGTGCTGCCAGCACTTCAGTAGGCCCCAGTGACATGGTTGACGTGGATAAGTCAGCACCTGTTGTCTCAGCTGTCCAAAATCAATCAATGCTGTTCGGAACTGTCAGCGGTATGATCGGCGTCATTTTTTCAATTAGCAAAGACCAACACGCATTCCTGCTTCGTGTTCAACAAGCGCTCACGCAGGTCGTAAAGGGTGTTGGCGGGTTTTCCCACAAAGATTGGCGCACCTTTGAGAACCGGCGATCAGCGTCGGAAGCACGTAACTTCATTGATGGAGATTTGGTGGAAAGCTTTTTAGACTTGCCGAAGCCCCAGATGATAAAGGTGGTGGAAAAACTCAACAACGATGGAATGCTGGATGGCACGGACCAATATACTGTGGAGGATTTGACGTTGCGGATTGAAGAGCTCGCCCAACTGCACTAATTCAAACGAACGAACTGCAATTAGTGAACAGAAAAAGCTCGAGCATAAACATCCATGGATGGTGTGTGTCAAACTGTGACGTGGTCATATCTGAGTCTCAATCATAACTAGCTTTGCACTTGACCATGCTTGTTTTGTTCTTGTGACGATGCTTAGTACGACTTGAAACAACGGACAGATTTGGCATTTTAGTAACTTATACCCGAAAAACATATCAACCAGAAGACATTCATTGCAGGACGTGTCGTTGCTGTTTATAACTACAATTTTCTTGCTGAAAATGACAAATGGCAACGGACCTTAATGCACGACTATCGAAATATGGCAAGTAAGCAAGGCACAGTACAGGTCTTTGCCTATAGAGGCCTGTGTATCAATCGTAGTTTATAACTTACCTTGCAGCTTCCAACTTTTTTGCAAACGCGAGCTTGCAAAAAGTTGATTGTGTCATAAGTCGAAGTAAAAAATTGTTTTGATATCGTTTGCGTGTAAGTTCTGACCACGCATACGATATCAAACATCCTTGCTGAATAGTGTAACGAAAAGGCGTCACGTAACCAAAGCTATCCAATATCTGTTCCGCCAATGTCGTTTTTCGGTTTATGGTTGGTAAAAGTTCGGCGCTTTTGAGTCCGGACAATAATTCGGCAGTTGTACCTCTATTAAGGATTGACCAAGTGGTGAAATAGAAACCCAAAAAGTTTGTGTAGGGCAAGAATAACGATAAAAACACATTTGTATCCTAAATTCCAGTTGGCTAAACAAAACCACGCAACTCGATGTAAACCACATGATTCTCGAGTATAGAAAAACGCTCTCTTGATATCTCGATCTCTTGGTGTGTCGTCATGTCTTCATCCTCTGGTGAACAGCGCGCAGCGTTTCGTTCGACGGCAATCGTAACTGATTTCGATGGCAAACTCGAGTGTATCACCCATTACTCCTCCCGTGTCGTCGTGGGCTCTAAAGATAGTCGCATTGTTATGTACGACACACGTAAAGGTACGTCCACATCTACAGCGTCGTATACGTTTCCCCACGGTAAACGAGTCGAACAGCTATTGGCTGTTCCTCATATTCGGATGCTTATTGTCGTCTCAAATGGAGAAATTTCAGCTCATGGGGCGACAGACCTCAAGCCACTGGACTTTGATTTCTCGAAAGCGAACCCACATCAAGTCCGGCTGGTGTGTGTGAATCAGCGGGGGCCACCTCATTTTCGTCTTGGGGTGGGATTACTGAAGCGAAAAGCTATTGTAATCTATCAGTACCATAGCAGTGACAAAAGTTATACTTTTTTACGAGAATTTAGTACACAAGATGTACCTGAAGCTATGAGTTGGTACCGGAACAAAGTGGTTGTAGGATACAAAAAGAGTTATTATCTACTCAATGACAAATTGGGAGAAGCTACGCCGATCAATGCACCTGGAATTCAAGACCCAACAGTCTTCCCAGTTGTCAAATTACTGCCCAAGGAGGAAATTCTAGTTGCTGTGATGGATCGAGTGGGAATTTTTGTCGGCTTTACAGGCGATGCCGTGGCCAAGAACTCAATCACATGGTCTCAGAGTCCACAACAAGTGGAATTTTCATCTTCTTACTTGATGGCTCTGCTGCCGAGAGTTGGTGTGGAGATCCATCGAGCTAGTGATGGAACCTTGGTGCAGACCATGCCATTGACTCGAGCAGTGTGTATGTTTGCCAATGGAATGAAGTGGGATATGGAGCCGAGACCAAGTGGGGATAGTGAAGATGTCGTGCTTGTTGGTGTGAGAGAAATGAACGGAACGTCGAGTGTCATGAAGGTCGAACCCATGCCGCTTGATCAACAAGTTGGAGAGCTCTTGGACCGTGGACAGATTGAAGAGGCACAGAGCTTGGTACGCAAGTCTATTTCGGCCTTGTCGAGTGATAAGCAGCGCAGCAAGATCAAACGATTCCAGCGTCAGGCTACAGTGGCACTGCTGCGTCGCTTGGAGTTTGATAGTGCTGCAGATTACATGTACCGTGCTGCTATAGAGCCGTGTGAGTTCATCGCCTTTTTTCCAGAGCTTCAGTGCTCCTCGTTTGCATATGAACCTTCCATTTTCAAGCCTGAGGTGTTACCGCGGGGCAGCAGCTCTGCACCTGATATTACATCAGTTATACAGGAATTACTCTCAACCCCGCGCGCTCCTTTGAATAGTGAAGTTGCCAAAAGTGATGCGGCAGATCTCATCAGTGCTGCACAGAAAGCACTTCTCAAGTTTCTCAGTCAACACAAGAAACATATGCGGGACAAGGCTCGTGCCCGCGCGCACCCGACATCATCTTCAAGAAGCCGTTCTGCTTCATCCGGAAATCCCAAGGATGCGCGTCGCGTCGAAGCCGTTGATACTGCACTATTTCGTCTTTACATTCACTACAAGAAGTACAAGGAATTGCTTGTTCTTATTCAAGAGCCTAATCCGGATGTAGAGAGCCCGTCCGGATCTCCTGGAGGCTGTGCCCTTGAATTGGAAACATCGCAGTCGCTGCTAACGAAACACAAACTTTACTACGAGGCTGGTCAGCTGCTGTGTGCTCACCAGAAGTATGACGAGGCCCTGGAGATTTTTGCTCTGTTGCATCACGGCGAGTACAAGCAACGTGGTGGCTCAAGCGGTATGCCAAAATCTCCGATCGAAGCAGCAATCGATGTACTGGTGACGGTGCCAGAGTCGGAAAGCGAATTTATCTTCAAGCAGTCGATTTGGATTATCAAGGCCACATCTGCCAAGCTAGCTTTACGCATTTTCACTGACCGTCGGCCACCATTACCATCCAACGATGTGGTTGCACATTTGCGAGAGCATTCAAATGACCCCGCTATTGTCCAACGGTACCTTGAGACTCTCGTCAAGGCGACTGGCGAAACTGATGCGACAGCTGCCGTAGGCGACAGCGGAAGTGGAAGCGCAAAAGAGGGAAGTAGCCGAGGCTTTACTGCATTTGCTGACCCAGGTGCTGCAGAGCTGCGGGTTAATGACAGTTATAGTCACTTCTTAGCTGGCGACAACGATGATGATGACGAGCCCACGCGTGGGACAGATGGCGGCGCAGTATCAGTTGTTGTTGATCCGCATCACACCCGCTTGGCGCTGGAGTATCTTGATGAAACCTTGCGACTTGTTTCCAAGGGAGAAATACCGTCAAAATCTCAACCAGGTAAAGAGCCTGGCGCGTTGGGTGATGCGCGCAAACGGCTGCTTAAATTTCTCAAATCAGGATCGTCACGCTATGATGTGGCTCCGCTAGTCGAGAAGATTAAGGGCAAGCCGTTGTACAATGAGTTTGTGATTCTTTGTGGCCGAGGTGCACTACATGAGGAAGCCATCACCTCGCTAGTTTACGAGTTAAACGACTTGCGTGGTGCCGAGAGCTATTCTGTCAAATACGGAGCGCGTGCTCTGTCGGCTGGATCATCATCATCTTCCAACCAAAACGTTGGAGCTGGTGCTGCCATGGAGCGCAACGAGGCTCTAATGAAGCTGTTGAAAATTTGCTTCTCTCCTCGTGATGAGTCCAAAAAAGCGGCGTTTAACGACTTTGGCTTCCAACTGCTCGCGCGTCACGGCAAAAGCCTGGATAGTGCTGCAGTGCTGGAGGTGGTGCCACCAAGCACACCATTGTCAAAGCTGGGTGAATTTTTCGCGCAGGCGTTGCCACATAGTGCCCACAATGTGCGCGAGAGGAGCATTACCAAGTCGTTGTCGAACGTCTACAACTTGCAAGTCCAATGCGACCGTGTCGAGCGTCTGACCCAGAGTGTGCAGGTTGACCCGAACACGCTTTGCCCTGTGTGTCGCAAGCGTATCGGCGATATTGTGTTCGCTGTCTATCCAAATGGAAAGGTCGTGCATTACAACTGCACCAACAGCAATCTCCAGCTTTGCCCCGTAACGGGCGAGCGCTTCTCCTAAGCGTCGCGTGGCTTCGTTTTAAGAGTTGGTGGAAACAGAACGTAGTAGAAACTGCATGGTGTATGCACAATATTGATATTAGACAAGGTATGTACACCCATTAGCTCGTCAGCGCGATGCCTTCTTACTTTTTGCGTGTTGTGTACAGGCGAGCTCACGTTTCCTGTCCAAAAAAGCGTCGCAGACTTTCAGGTGGTCATCGATACTTTCTTTTGATCGAACAAGGATCATGTGCGCACATGCCGACTCAGCTCGGCCCAGTTCGTCACATACGTAGTCAGCAAAGGTCATTTGCTTCTTGCGGCGGAATGAAAATACTTTGCCGGCCTCAAGGCGTCCGGAAGCCCGCAATCTCCCGTCAAGTTTGTCCGGGTTTGACAACACGCACACTTCTCTTCCTTTCAGATGCCGGCACAAACGCTTCTGAATAAGCCGACGTAATCTCAGATACGATCGGCCACCTACTGATGAGCTGCTCGCAATAGCGGATCCCACTTTCTGCTTCTTCGTCGACGAAGTGGCACTACTGATATTCTCTGCTCTCTGTCTCTTAAGAGACCTTGCAACTCGTCGTGATGATACTTCAGTCTCTGACGGCACAGAATTCACCTTAGGTGAAGAAACAGCAGCATCTGCTGCAATACTTCTCGCCACAAACTGCGGAGTCTCTCTTGTCATCGACGTCATATTATTCACAGGAGGTCCAGAGGTCGGAGCAGTCACGGGGGCCATTTTCATCGTCGTTAATCTCGGGTGACACTGAGCCACTGCTTCCTTTAGCACTCGTAAGTCTTCTTCATGTTGTTTTTCTTCCCTTTTAGCAGCAAATAGCTTCAGCTTATTGAATTCTGCAATATCTTCCACCATTAACTTTCTCTGCTCTTCATATCCTTGTAGTGCCTCTTCCTTTGTCCTAAAAGTCCCGATAGTCACAATCTCGTGGTTCATTGTCAAGTTACACAGCCACATTGTGTTTGTCTCTGTCTCTTCTGCTTCTGAGCCAATGGACGTGACTTCCTGAAGCCCAGGAACGTCAAAACTCGAGCCTAACGAGACGGTCGTCCCGCATTGATTGGAAACCTTCACAAATCTCTCCTCGCCTTGTTTCTCACTCTCAGAGACTGTGAGACAATCGAAAAGATTCTTTACTTTCTGCTTCATTGCTAAGGACTCGGCCACGCACTCTAATTGCTCCAGATCGAGTAGAAATGCATTTGCAGAGTCATAGTGATAGGAATTGAGACGCGTCAACATAAAGTGACAGTGCTGTGTGTAGAGGTCCCTATAGGCACCAGGAGACGAGGATGGAGTGTACAAGACAGAAGGGCTTATGTTGGACATGATGGACAAGGCGCGAGGGCACGGAAGCTGCTTCAGCAGAGCCGAAAAGGCTTCGCGCAGACGCATATTAAGTACCACGATCTCCATATTGTAAGTGAGATTTTGACAGCCGATGAGCAACATAAGATGCAAACAGACCAAGCAACATAGATTGCGTTGCGCTTAGTTGCAACTTCAACGTAAGGTGCAGGACAAAACCTGTAGCCAAAGAGCTTTTGGCGTCATATTAACATGCTTGAATCCTAGATCAAGTATATCTCACATTTGTCGTCTCGTTGGTGGTTTGTGGCAAATTCAGGGATCGCCGGTAGTGGTAAAACTGAGACCTTGGGGCACAGCAGTTGAAGTGAATGACATGGCATGCGTTACATCGATCGCCTGGGTCTTGAAGGAATTGGACACGATCACAAGAGCCACACCAGTGAAGATCAGCAATGAGCCAACAATTGTGAGCAGACCCGGAAATCCATTAACACCAACTGCCACACCCATAAAAGCAGCCAGCACGGGCTCCATGAGCATCACAACTGACACGACAATGGGAGCGAAATACTTGATGGCAGCGATATAGCCTAGCGTCCCGACAAGCGTGCACACGAGCACAATATAAGCTTCTGATGCTGCACGCGACGGGTGCAGCCAACCGAAGAGGCCAATGTCAGGATCTCGAGACGCCTCGAACGGGATTCCAAGCAGTGAAAACACTGGGAATATCAGCAGCGCAAGTAAGACGAACATGCCAGAGAATAAAATGCTGATGTCCATCTCAGTACGCAGTTTCTTGGCAGTAAGAAGGTACAAAGCACCTCCCACGGCACCTACAAGTGCGACGAGGTCACCAGCCAATGATACCGGTACCACTTCAACTTCCATTGAAGACGACGGTTGATGATCCAAAGTCGTGAGTGCTCCGCCAATAGTACCAATAGCAGTTCCCAGACCCTCGAATTGCGATACGTATCGCCCAAGCAGCAGGCGGCCCACGAGCATCAATAGCGAGTGGCAGTTATTAAATATGTAAGCGTGATCCATGGATGTGTGCGACAGCGACCATAGGAATGTCGTGAGGAAGACTGTGTACGAGAGCGAGCACGTCAAAAAGAGGATCATATTCCGCGTCGAGAATTGCGGTAGGCCTCGGTCGTACAGCGCGCCTCCAGCAAGCGGAACAAATACAATCAGGGACGCCGTTGTGCGCCAGAACAGTTTCATGAAAGGGTCCACATTACGTTGCCGATCCAATGCCGCTCCCAAAGACGAAATCGTGAACAGCGATGCAAGTAGTAGCACGTAACCAATGAAAGGCACTTGGCGCGTGATAAGCAACTGCACTTCCATTGTGCCATTGCGAAGTTCTATTGTTTCCACAGCAATGCCTTTGACATCAGTCGGCAGTGACGACAACTGGCGTAATAGCCCGGGGCGCTTGTACAACGTGTTACTATCAGGCACAGCCAGCACAAACTGCTGCGACGTTTCTTGTACTGCACTACGCCCACCTCCAGTTGTCGTGACCTGCGGAAGCTCAATCAGATACGCGATCTGCTTCATAGCTGACGGTCCTTCAGTCTCATCGTATGAGGTGCTGCTATCAACGCTAACGATAGGTGATTTCTCAAATGGTATGGATAACACAAAAGAATCTTCCGCCTGTTCCAAGAATGAAGACCGCTTGCGTCGAATTGCCAAAGGTACATTTGTCTCATCACGATTGCGCCGTGAGGGTGATCTTGCCGAAAGACCAAGTAGTGGTGTGTTTTCACGTGCTTGAACGGATGCTGCAGTACGTGGAGTCGTAGCAGCACTATCCATTTCTTGCAGCTGGTTCACGCCAACTACAAATCCTTCAAATACATCTGCTGACTGACGATCATGCGCATCAATCGCGCGCAGCATTGAGTCATCTTCAGCAGCTGAAACAGCCAAAAACACGCTCCTCCCACCAGCAGTAGTTGGCGACGATGCCTTTTGTGTTGGCTCCTTTGCAACAAACACCGGCCACGGCGACAGCAGCGCAATGCTATTACTGGCCACAATTGCATCCAACTGCGCTTGAGTCTCTACACTCAGCCAGGCATCACCGTCCGTCTCCACATATTTCAATCCATAGCTCGGACGTAGCACATTCAATGCCTCTGCCAGCGAGTATTTTGGTTTCTCATAGGCCAACATCTCCAGTGCTGCAAACAGTGTCCTCGTTGTTAAGAACAGACCCGCATCAATCGCGTCAAATTGCTTTAGTCCACGTCCAATCTTGCAAATTATCCCGTTCGTTGAATCCAGTAGTACTTTACCCGCCGTCATTGGCAAACCCTTTATCTTATCTTTGTCAGCATCCACGAGCACGCACGCAACGCATCCTTCCAGTTCAAAATGTGCCATGCGACTAATAATCGCTCGGTCAAAGATATGGTCCGCTGTGTGGATCAAAAAGGGTTTAGTAAACAGTTCTCTCGCAGACAATAAGGTCCGTGCATGACCATAGGACGTCTCTTTGCCCAAATTCAAGAACTCAATCTGCAGCTTCGAGTATAGAAAACTCTGTTTCACATGTTCCATGATCTCGTGTCCAAAGTACGAGATAATAATGACAACTCTCTCCATTCCAGCTACAAATAACTGGGCTAAAATATGCTCCATAAGTGTGTATTCTCCGAGCAGAATGAGGCACTTGGGAGTGTCTGAGCCGTCTAGACACATTGTACTTGAAGCTGCAGTAAGTAGAACCTGTTTGACACCCAAATTCGATGCTCCAATCGGCAACAGACTAGCGTATCGATTATCAGCATCTTCGACATCTTCTAGTGTCTTTCCCACGGCTTCGAAAGGCACTTCTTGGCCTCTATTCACGACAACACCTTGCATATCCACAGCATCTTTCGATTGCAAACAACGTACAAGTTCTGACTCGGAAATACGCGCCAGCTCGCTCATTTTATGCATATCGAGTGCGTAGACATTAGACGGTACTTTTGTATTAATCTGAAGACGCTCACGACCTTCCATGACTGCAGACAAGGACGAAGGAGGGGCCGTACCCAACGGCCGTCAATGATCCGTCTTTAGCTCGTTTCAAAAGGTTTTCCCCCATAATAATGACTATCGCCTCAAAACAAGAGAGGTACTTTAGTATTGTGTACGGTACATGCGCTTCGCATAGTGTACAGTACATTAAATTCTACCTTATAGTAATGGCGTCCATGGACGAGTACGAACGTGCTCAGATGCAGGCCATGGAGCTTTTACTCCAGCAGTGTGTAATAACACAAGCTGACTCTCTGTCCGTCGCAAGCAAACGTGACAGTGCGGTAGCGAACGCGACGATATTGGACCTTTTAGCACAGACGTGTGCGGATGCCAACGCTGCGGTACAAGAGCTCAGTGTCGAAGAAGTAGCAGCTGGATTGGCTCGTGCTGTGTGTGCCACACAAGAAAGTCTCCGCAGTGTGGGGAAGAACATCGGTGCGATTGTGGCAGATCCCGAGCAGATCCGAGAGCTTTGTTACCACGTGAAGCAAACGGATACTAAAGTCCTGGAGGCGCTACAGAGGTCCTCAGCTCTGCTGGAAGATGAACACGAGCATCGGAATGATGGTAGCAAAAGTGATGGTACTGTGATAGCATCTCGAGATGCTGATGCCTCGGTACTGATCGTTCCGCCTAATGAGGAAAACGTGCGCAACATGATGGTGTTTGCTGAAGGAATGTGCACGACGATGGATCATGCTTTGAGCACAATTACAAAGGACGAGCTGGCTTTGGCAGCACAGTTGTCGCTAAATATTGCACAGAAACTGCTGGATGCAGGACAGTCGTTGTTCACGTCGCTGGGCGATGATGAGCGCAGAAAAGTGCGAGCTGGAGATCGTGGTGATCGGATTACGATCGAAGAGTTTGAAGAGGATGAACAGGACGATAACGGATCGGGGAGGGATGGACGAGCTGATGGCAAAAATAGCAGTCAATTGAAACGTGCAGCAGTGATGAGGACGTATGTGACGGATCTGTATAATCGGACGCGAGAAGAAGCGGTGGAGCATCCGTTCTTAGCAGGAGCACTTGTTGCAGCTGGATTGCCGTTTATTGGCTTAGTGGTACGTCTTTTGCTATTCTGTTTGTCATGGGGTTTTGCTGGTAGAAGGATCTCATGTTAGCGTTTTGTGTCTTAGATCCCTGTGGCGAGCGTGGTCGCTCTGGCATTAATGATAGAAAAGTATTACCCTGAGCATGCAAAGTTGGTGCTGGAGCTGTGTTCAAACTTCATTCAGGTAACTTCCATTCTTGTATGCTTTTGTGCAATGACCTGGTTGCTAGTTGTGACCATTTTGCTGCCATGTATTTGTGCGAATAGATGTCCAAGCTGTGGTTTCTTCTGCTGAAGATTGGTGCACGCCAGGTTAGTGTTGTGGCTAAAGAATGCTTCAACTCTTGGCATGAATATGCGTTGGTGAATGGTTTCGTGGCTACGGGTCTGGAATTGGCGTCGACGGGGTGCAGTCTAGGCTACCTCGGCGTTTCCTATCTTTACCAGATGACCATTGGTTTCACCAAGCAAGTTCTTCAGTAGTGCTAAATGCCATCCAGCTATTATTTTTTTATGTATAGGGCATATCAATTCAAGAAAACATTATTCATTATTTTATCGTGTGAGTAAAAGCCGAAGGTGGAGTAGTGTAGTAGACATGGTGGCTGTATGAAATGCATACTCAATACTGTTCTCACTCGTAAATGAACCCCGACTTGCATTGCAAGCCCAACAAAAGAGCAGAAAGATTCTGACCTCATAGCGCTAGCTGCTCACGCGCACGTTCGCGATACTCGCACAACAGATACCGCACGTTATTATCGCGCACGGCAATCTCCACAAGGTCCGTACACGCAACATCGGAGTCCAAGAACTGCAGTCAACAGGTACAGTGAAAAAGACGTGTATGATACTGAATCACCAAGCAGCTGAACTAGGCATATCACTCACCTGAACTCGCAGCAATCTCGTGGTTTCAGAATCACAAAAGAGTCTCACCAAATGCGACTTTAACACTCGCACTTCAAAGTAATCGTCGGCAATCTTCGTAATCTCCAGTCCAGAGATGGATTCCTGGATGCTTCTAACGTGGTCATACCTACAAGTGAATAATCAATGAGTGACACATTGTGCATCCAATTACATGCACGCATGACGCACCATTTCTTCATTTGTTGAAGCGTCATGTAATCCTGTTCTCGTTTCTTCACCTCAGCGTCTTTACTCCTCAAATCGTTCTAACATGTAAGTTCAGCCATTTGCGTAAAGTGAGTCCGATGCTAACATTGTCTATTCAACACACCACGCACCTGCTTCGATAAAGTCTCGATCGTCTGCTTAGTCCGCTTCACTTGGGTACTAATATCAATCTTCTGGTCCTATGACCATCAACCAATAAAACAACAAAATCTCAGACGATCTCAGCAGATCAAAGCCTAAGCTTCAGTCTCTCCTACCTCGAGCTGTTTCTGCTTCTGATGCATTTCCTGAATGCTCTGCGTCTGCTGATTCAACACCCGATTGCAATCCTCTTCATCCGTAATCATGACCCCAGTTGCCACTTGTACCGCCGCCTTGCGGTGTGCATTCTTTTTTTGAATCTCTTTCCACACCTCGTTCAATTGAGCCACTTCACTCTCGTGCGCTTCCCACGTTCGTTCATGTTCCATCACCTCATGTTTCTCATGCTCCACCTCGTTCGCTAGTCTCTCCACCAACTGAAGAGCATCTTTACGCTCTTGCACTGCAGTCTGCAATTCCTTCTTCTCTTGCTCCAAATTGGCTTCCACTTGTGCCTTCCTCGCCGTCGCCACCTTCTGTAGTGCCTCTAACGTCTCCACCTGCGCCAATCTATCCAGTAAATTTTGTTTCGCCTGCTTTGCAGCCACTTCTTGCTGCAATTTCTGCAAATTTCGCTATTATCGGATCATTAATCCACTTTTTCGTAAGAAAGATGCACGACTTGACATGTAAGTTTGACCAAAAACTACCTACTAGAGCTGTCTGAAGCTCAAAAGCTGCAGCTTGCGGCGTCTTTTTACTCATACAAATCTTCCCCACCACTTTGGTCATGTACAAGACATTAAATTGCTGATGAATCGCATTGTTCTGACGCAAAACCGATGCTTCCATCTCTTCCACGTCCGGCCTCATGACTTTGGAATAGTTTACCAAATTATTGCTACCACATTGTGGTAATATTGCAATAAGTGAGTCCAAGTGGTCCACACCATTGCAAATCGTGGTGCCAAAAGTTGAAACAGATGGCTTATCCGCTAGACAATGAGCTGAAGATGGTGGGTTCACACTGAGCCCATTTTCCCATTTGACACAAATAGACGCATCATTTTGCGACATGTCGGAGTACCAACAAGAAAGAATGACAAAGGTCAGTTCCGCTTGTTATGATGAGGTCCTGCCGTTACTGGACGCGGAGAGAAGACCTCGGGATAGTATTCATAATGCACTCTTGGAAGACAAGACGCCCGAGATTCTCTTTGATGAAGACGCAATTGGTGACACGGATTTGGATTATGAAGATGATGATGTAATGTCGATAGAAGGATCAGTCGTGCTGGATGAGGACACCAAGATGTTGATGTACAAGTCGACAGGACGTGTCGGATCCAAGGAGAAATGGGGATGTGAAGCGTTGGCTCTGGATTTGAAGATGCATAGCGTGGGCATTACCATTTCTGACGGGGTGCTAGTGAAGGTGGAAGGCTTTTATTTACCGGAGGAGAAGGACAAGACCAAGGAGAGACGATGCTTTGAGTTAGGGGACGATGAGGTCATCCTCAAGATCCATTTGTTCCGAGTTCGTCGAGAGATTCATGCAGTCCAGTTCGTGACGAACGCACGCACATCGGATCGATTTGGAAAGGTGAAACATGGGGAATTGTGTAAAGCTGTGGAGGCTCCCGAGGGCAAATGCATTGCCGGTTTCTTTGGCGATTTCTTACGTGGGGACGAGGAGATTGATCTCGGAGTTCGGTTTGCAGGCCGACCGGAAAGCAAAGACACGTCGGAAGCTGAAGTCGAAGTTGCGGAGATTGATCATGTGAATTAAAACAAAAGGGGCACTCACGAGTGACAGTATATCTATCAGCGATATCTTGGCAGTCGTGAGTGTAACAAAAGGTGTTGCAAATACTGTTGGCAATTGACTGAATACGAAAGTGTTTACGTGTCTGTGTGTTGTTGCCTTGCAGCACAAGCATCACCTTCACTGGCATATGATTCAAGAAAACAATCAATAGGTATAAAGTCTTTCGAAGCGCTCAGGCAGTTTGATCACGCGTTTCGCGAAAGTGTAAAGCGATGGCACGATCATAAGATGTTCTTTTGGTAATGATTTACTTGGATAATTGTAATCCTCACACGCTTTCCTCACCAGTAAGCTTTTGATATGGCAACAAAGCTAGGATTGGTTTGTAATAGTCCATTCACAGTATGAACGTCTCTGTCCTGTTAATGCAGCCTTCATGCTGGGAAGAGATGGCAATGCTAGAACGATTATGTTCGCGGGGATAATGTCGTCCTCAAGAGCTTTTATGCAGCACGGTCAAATCTGTAGCAGGTCGGCTCGAAGACATCACTGATGAACCGATACAGGTGCTCCTTTTGTTGTGGTTTTGCCATATTCCTCCATGCATCGTTTTGGAAAAGATAGCGATGTAGTGACTTTTACTGCTGCAATAACTTGCTGAGTTCACGCCGCCAACTTTTCAACAAGCGCTGGTAGCAAAAAGATTCTTTACCAATCACTTATGTGCACGATGACGAGAGGTTGTTCGCTTGTCTGAAGCTGTTCACTTTGATTCGAACCGCTCTGGGTTGCATCTTGTTGTACGTGTTGCAACTGTATGAATGGCTAGACCGCACAAGGTAAAATTACGTCCTGCGAGCGCACAACTAGACTAAGGTTCTTCTTCACTGCCACATTCACACAAAATGTAACTATTGAGTCACATGCAAGCCTCGAGAGGCTGAGAGATCGCCATTTACGAT
The DNA here is from genome assembly GCA_011800735.1 of Peronospora destructor. NCBI lineage: Eukaryota > Oomycota > Peronosporomycetes > Peronosporales > Peronosporaceae > Peronospora > Peronospora destructor. Next base: position 378,510 of record WBRY01000010.1, on the reverse strand, counting down.
GCATTTTTATACCAGATGTGCTAGCTTGACAAACTAACAGGATATTGCAACGGACAAGAAATTAGAGGAATACGTATCAGCAACCCACACCGCCAGCAAACCCTAGGCAACGTGTTCCGTGGTGCACGGATAGCAAATTGGCAGCAAAAGCTGCAAAGAAGGTGATACCTATAGTCGAACACACCACTATTGCCTTGCATTTACTGGATTCTCCTTGAGCTTTTAACTCGCGAGCAACATATTTTTGTGGAGGGACCAAAGGTAACGTGCCCAGTCCTACCAAAGCTCAGATACTGAAAAGCGCAGCGAAAAGTATCCCAGCTCGCGTTCGTACTTCGTCGGCGTCCTGCTTAATATTATTGTCGAAGACTTGAAAATGTGCGCCGATCGCGTTGCTCAATGCCGGTGGCTAGTCTTCGGTGGACTCGCACGAGCTCACTGAGTACTCACGCAGACGCTTTCGTGTGGATGTAGGAGTCGGTGGGGAACCATACTCTTTATTGGCATATGACCTCTTCATTCCGTCCAAGCACTTGCCCATCGCAGTTTTGTGCTGCACAATAGGAGAAGGATAGTCTTTGCCGATAACGCAACCCGAGGCATGCTGCAGAGTAAGTGGCGCTTTCCAAGGCTCGTAGATATACTTGGCTGGCAGCTTCCTGAGCGCTGGGATATACTTCTTGATGAAATGTCCTTCTGCGTCGTATTTCTTGCCAAAGGATATCGGAGAATACACTCGGAAGTATGCTGTAAAAAAATGGCTAGCGCTAAGCCACAGCCAGTTACCGGCGTTAATGCTCCAGTCATGGTCGATCAGCCGCTCTTGGAAAACCTCGAGCCCACGCACCCACGAAATATATAAGTCACCGCGCGTAAGGAAGCAAGCTACCGAGTGACGTGCTAGGTGATGCACCCAACCTTCCTCCTTTAGCTGAATCATGATGGCGTCAATCCAGGGGAAACCAGTCTGACCATTTTTCCAAGCCTCAAACTGAGTGCGAGCAAGCTTGTCGTCGTCAGTCATGTCCTCCTCTCTCTCCGGAATTGTATGCCACCGCCAATTTACCTGCAGGCAAGTACGGTTCTCCTCCATCTTGTCAAAATACGGGTTGGCGTGGCCGTGACAATGGTAGAATTCCCGCCAAAGAAGTTGTCCATCCAAACTCACAGGTGGTCTTGATGCTTTTTTCTGCCTCTCTTGAATAGCTCGCACTCGATGGTAAAATGTCCGCGGACTGAGACATCCAAAAAACAAGTACGAACTCAACGTAGTCGTCGACGCAGTCGGAGGCATCTGCGCAGGAGAGGTCTTCGGTTTCTCAAACTTACTCACGCGGTCTTCATCTTGGCAAAAGTCATCTAGAATTTGTAGAGCTTTCTGCTCACCTCCATAGATAAACGAGTGCTTACCAAGCGGTTCATACCCAAAATTCGTCAGATTTCGCAGTGTGAATTTGAGCTCGGGACCGGCAATCTCGTGCAGCTGACTCTGAATGTCTTGATCATCATTTTTTTCTTTTTTCTCTGCTGCTTTGTCGACTTTAACTTTGTCTTTCCAGTAGTCTACTACATGCTGATATAACTCACTGTTCGTCCTTTTGGGGGTAGGAAGATTGTTCGGTGTCGGAAGCGGCTGAGATGGTTTTGGCTGCGTGGCCACTGCTTTAAGGAACGACTGGTACGTCTTAGGAGCTACTCCTTTACTACGTGCAATCATTGCATCCAAATCATACAAATTGTATCCGTTTGTCGTGTGGGTTTTCACACGCAGACTCTTTGCCAAGGCTATCACACGATTGTCTCGCTCGACAGCGTAAGGTTCACAAGCGGCATCAAAATACAAGTGCGTGATGCCCCACGCCGGCAAGAGGCGTTTCAGAACTTCCACTCCGTCGCCTTGTGCGACCACAAGGTGCGAACCATGTGCAGCCAAAGCGTTGCACAAGTCCGACACACTCTCGAGCAGAAACTGGAAGCGAGTCGCACCGCACCGCATGAGTTGGGGTCGCTGTATGATGTACAACGGGATAAACTCCACCTTTTTCTTTTCCTGCTGGTGGACCAGTGTCAGCGCTGCATCGAGCGCCAAGTTGTCATGCAGACGAAGATCGCGACGGAACCACATTAGCACTCGCATTGTTCTAATGGAGAGATAATCGTTCATTGTGGAGGATAAATTCAACGAAAAAGTAGACAAAAAATAGCTTAAGGAACGAATCCGTTTTCTTGTAAGGAGACGCGTGCAGCAGCCGACTTGGCGTCAAGGGGCGTCAGTTGGATGGTTGAGAGCCTGCAAGAATATATACTTCATCATATGTACGACATTGTGTCGGAAGGTGTAGCCATTCCGATCATTCTCGCGACCCGTCGAGCCGGCGATTATGGGACGGTACATTACTTACACCTACCATATGGTATCCCGGCGCGGTGGTTACGTGTCAATTAGGAAACCACTCAAGAAAACGACCGGGCGAGCACAAGAGGCACAGGACAGGTAAGCTACAGGAGTAAAAAGGAGCTAACTGTGTATGCATAATATACTCACTTTGACTTTTATCATCTACTTCTCAAGCAACATCCACTTCAGCAATTAACAGGTTATGAGCCCAACACCGATGGATCAAATTGCTCAAGATCAAGTCCAAGCGCCAGCCGCAGCCCAAGCCGACGACGACGGAGCCAGTACATCCTCCAGCGCGAGCGAGGGCATGGCCAGGCTGCTGGAGCTGTTCGCCGAGATGAAGACCGATATTGGAGCTCGCCTTGACAGGCTTGAAGCTCGTCGAGTGGAGGATGACCAAGCTTCGGTCGTGTCCATCGGCAGCAGCACCTTTCGCACCTATGCGAAGACGCGCGCGGGACTCGGCCGAAACATGACGTTAGCCTCGCTCGACGACGAAGTCGTGCCAAGTCCAGCGCGACAACAAGCTGCAGGACAAGGCCATCAAAGATTCGGCGAAGTCGAAGGTGGGCAAGGTACGCCACCACAGCCGCCACGGGAACCGGCGTATAGGTCGGTACCCGCGCCAGCATACTTCGCGGCGCCAAGGCCCCTGCAGCTAAGGGATCTGAAGCTTGCCATCGAGGTTTTCGATGGGAAAGAAGTATACCCTGGCCTAGGATCGGGGTTCGCTCCATGAGGGAAGCGATTTTTACGGCAGATTAAAATCGCTGAAGACCTCAGCGGGTGCATGTGGAATGAAGAAATTAAACTTGATGTCTTCGGCCGATATCTGACCGGCAAAGTGGGACAACATTTTCACAGCCAAGTAGATACATAGTATACCGAAAATCCCCAAGTATGGTATTCGATGGACCGGTTGAACGTTAAGTTCGGTCCCAGGATTTCGAAGTCACAAGCGTTCAAGCTCTTCACGTCAAAGAAAAAGGAGACAGTTTCGTAGAACGACCACATGCTCTTCTTAATAGCGATCAGCGATGCTATTGGTGGTGCCAATGATCAAGTATTGGAGAATATTGCTAAGTACGCCAGCACTTCAAGTGACTTTCAAGGGGTTCTCCTCGCGCGACTCAACCCGCAGCGAGATGATTATCTGCGACAAGCCGAGGAACTGGTCCAGTTCGCTCAGCTAAACGACCCAAGCGTCCGCCTCGAGTCGAAGCCGACGGTAGCCACTGTGAAGAACACTGATGCCGGGCAGAATAGAAGCAGTGATGATCGACAAGCGAAGAAGCCTGGCGCCTGCTTCAAGTGTGGCAAGGAGGGCCACTGCAAGCGCGACTGCGTCAGCAATGAAAAGAAGAATTACACGTTGGCCGTTGCGGATGGCATCGATGCCGCACACCTGTGGATACTGGATAGTGGGTCAAGTCGTCACCTAGTGACGACGGCGTCGCAGCTCTATGATACAGAGGAGAGCGCCAAGGAGTGCCTTCTCCCGAATGGAGCGAGCCTGCGGACGCAGCTCAAGGGTAAGACGCGCTTTACTGTGCGCGTTGGTGGTGATGAGCGCCGGATCGAGTTAATTGACGTTTATTACTCGGCGAATCTTCCTTGGAACATCATTTCTTATGGAAAAATTGAAGAGCGTGGATACAATCTTCATTATGACGGGCTTCGGCGATCAGTGGTTCGTCGTAGCGACAAGTTCAAACTTTTCGACGTTCATAAAGACACCAACAACGTTTTGGTGGTGCATGTCGTCGGGGACGATGCGAATCAAGACGAGGAGTGTGTTGCCGGCGTTGTGGGTCGCGCGCTTGGTTTTCTTTCCTCTCTTTCCGCGCCCTTTGACCTTTGCAGTACTCGCTGACCGCTCCCAGCATCGTTCGTGTTCCCGGCGACCTTGCCGGGCTCGTCTAGCTCAACCTTGGACCCGCTGGGCTCAGCGATCTTATCACTTGACTCAGCAACCTTCTTGTCACTAATTTACTCATTAATCTCTTCGCCGAGTTGGCGGATAAGCATCTCGTTTGCGTCCACGCTCAGTGTCTTAACGTTTTGGACATGCTGCGTAGTGCGCACCACGCGATCTTTCGTGAACAACACGCGGTAGCCCTCGGTCTCATCGCTTTTGCCGATAATGAGCCCCGCCTCTCCGCGCCTTTCGAGTGTTTTGTGCTTTGGCGATCTAATCGCGGTGCACAGTGATCCAAGTATCACGATGTCCGTCAGCTTGGGCTTGACTCCTGTCAGCACCTCAATAGGCGACGATCGCCCAACATTCCCCCGCGTCGGACTGCGGTTCAGTATGTACGACGCGTACTCCGCCGCGTCGCCCCAAAAGTTGAGAGGCAAACCGGACCCAAAAATCATTGAGTGTACCATGTTCATGACCGTCTGGTGCATGCGCTCTGCCTTGCCATTCGTCTGCTTCCGACACCTGACGACGGACACCCGTGTTCTTGCAAAAAGGGTCAACGACCTTATATTCACCTCCACCGTCGGTACGGAGACAGTGTATCTTGCAGTTGAAGCGCTTATCGAAGTATACGAGAAAGTGCTCGAATTGCTTAGTTACCTGGTCCTTCGTTTTTGCTAGGAACACGCAGCAGTAGTTGCTCTTGTGGTCGACGAAGTTAATCAAGTAGCGATTACCACGCCTATCCAGTGGCGTAATCGGTCCCTTGATGTCGCTGCAGATAACGCCACCGACACGGTCAATCGGTGCGTTTACCCCCGTGTCCTGTTGTGACTGCTTGTTGCGCTTTTGTTTGCTCTGTGCGCACGTCAAACATGGCGGTCTTTCTTTATCCGTGAGCCGGATCCCACTTGCTGGGTCGCTCGCCATGCGCTCAACGGTATCGTATGTCAGATGCGCGAACCGCAAGTGGAAGTCCAGGAGACTACCTTGTTGAACTTTGGGGGTTGGCGATCGAACGGTTTGGGCAGATGCAGTAGCAATGAGACACCGACAGCAAACACGGGTCCAACCATGGTAACGCGCTACGATGGGAAGAGGATTCCGCCACGAGAAATTGTGAGCACCGTATATCGCGTGGATCCCAAGAATTGGAGCGCCGCTATGAAGAACGACAAGCTAGCGTGTTGAGTGCGAACGCGCAGCCGACTCCGCGATTGAATCGCTGAAGGCGAACGATACGTGGGAGATGGTGCCGCGCACTAGTGAAATGCGTCCGTTACACGCAAAATGGGCCTTCAAGACCAAAACTGACGCGGATGGAAACGTTGAGCGCTACAAGGCGCGCATGATGGCATGTGGAAACGAGCAATCGTTCGGTGAAGACTACACACTGACGTTTGCCGCCGTCATGGACATGACGACAGGGAAGGTAATTCTGGCTCTGTCGGAGATCTGGGGTGTACCAGCGCGTCACGGCGACGTACCTAACGCCTACGTAAAGGCACCAACGAAACCGGACCTCAACATCTACTTGCACGTCCCGCAAGGAATGGAACTGACCAAGAAGGAACTACAGCGATTGGGAGTGCAGCACAGTGAACAAGTGGTGCTCCGACTCCAGCGTGCCTTTATGGATTGAATCAAGCTGGGCGACTCTGGTCACAGCTACTACACTCGGAGCTACTGAAAGCAGGCTTTGTGCAGTGCATTACGAACACTTTCCTCTGCTACAAGATAGACAGCAACGGCAAGACTGTCGTCGGAGTGTACGTCGACGATTTATTGACGACGGGCACATCGCAAGGAAGTGTTGACGAAGTTTTTGCACTACTATCGACTTTAGAGATCAAGGACCTCGGAGTCGTGAGCAAATTTCTGGGAATGCGAATTAATCACTCATCGAATCTAGGGTATGAAATTGACCAAGAAACAACAATTGACGAAATGCTATTGAAGTTCGAATTACAAGATGCCCACCCCGTGACAACACCGATCAGGCTCGATCACGACAATGATACACGTGATGTGGACCCGCCTCTCCCCAAAGAAATTGCTGTGGGTGGAGGACTTTCCAATCAATAGTGGGGTCATTTCTGTGGCTAGCAAGGTGCACTCGTCCAGACATTGCATACGCGGTGCACCGCGTCACTCGGCGAGCCCACGCACCCACGACAAGTGACTGGCAACTAGCCAAGCGAATTGCGAGATATTTGAAGGGAACCAAGGATGTTAAATTTCGACTTGGCCCAAGAGAAGGTCAGCGATCGTCGCTTATGAAACTCATGAGTACCAGTGACGCGGATTTTGCGGGCGACAAGGTCGACTGTAAATCGGCCAGCGGCGCGATCTTTCGCGTGGACAGCATGAGAATTGGATGGACGTGCCGCAAACAGGCCTCCGTCGCGCTATCAACTATGGAAACTGAATTTGCTTCGGCGTCGCAAGCAGCACAAGAGTTGCTGGGGTTGCGAGAGCTGCTCGCCGAGCTAGGATTTGAAGTTGAGCTACCAATGACAATGGAAATGGACAATCAAGCAGCAATCCGTCAAATGGAGAATGAAGAGAGCTCAGCACGCGCCAAGCATATCGACATTAAGCTCAAGTTTGTCAAGGTATATGCAAAGAAAGGCGTCGTGAAGCCAAGCTTCGTACCCACCGACGAAATGGTGGCTGACCTGCTGACAAAGGCATTCAGCGCCGTCCGGCTGCAAAGGTTAATGTCGTTATGCTCGCTGGAGCATATTAAGATGAAGGACAAGAACAAGTATCTCGGTGACGAACGCACAGCACCGTGAGGAAGGAGTGTCGGAAGGTGTAGCCATTCCGATCATTCTCGCGACCCGTCGAGCCGGCGATTATGGGACGGTACATTACTTACACCTACCATATGGTATCCCGGCGCGGTGGGTACGTGTCAATTAGGAAATCACTCAAGAAAACGACCGGGCGAGCACAAGACGCACAGGACAGGTAAGCTACAGGAGTAAAAAGGAGCTAACTGTGTATGCATAATATACTCACTTTGACTTTTATCATCTACTTCTCAAGCAACATCCATTTCAGCAATTAACACCTTGGCCACTAGCTGAGATACACTGGTATCTTTTAAGCATACAACAAAGACGAACGACATATATTCAAAGCAATTACTCGCATCATGAATACTGTCATATTTCATAAAGTAAACCAGGTTTTGTCGACATGACAGATGTTAACGCCAGCGTCCTTATGATGACCGCCGACACATCTGCGCGGCCACTGGCCGAGGTGGTGCTCTATGCCGAGTTTGACCTGATCAAGGGCAGTACACTGCGTACGAGCTACCCACGTCCCTTCACTCACTACTCGCCAGAGTTCTTCGCCGATATGATGTTACCTGAAGGTGTGCACAACCGCAAGGAAGACTTTACCATCTTTTTCCTCAACCGGCTCAACGCAAAGGCGCCAGACGCAGCGACGCAAGTTAGTGACGACCATCCGACGAAACCGGGTGATGTACAGGATCAGGATCCACTACAGAACTTCATGTACTGCCTTAGTGTAGTACGTACGACACACGACATGGCGGCTCGACGTGGCGCCAAAGTGACAGCGGTGGCGCTGTGCTCGACTCATAAGAGCTGCGTCTCTCTGAAGGACGTGCTGAACTTGGCCGTGCTCAAGATTGTAGGCACCACAAATGAAGCGGAGAGTGAAGAGGTGCTGAAAGAGCTGTACGACGTAGTAAATGTTATTGACATTTCTGGAGTTCGTGGGCTCTCTAGTATGGAACGAAGACTCATGAAACGTAGTATTAGTAGCACAGGACAAACGTTAGCGAATCGGGAAGATGCCACGAGACTAAAGAACGGCTTGTTCTTTCGAACTCGAGCTCATTGGGACGACATTTCTGTCCCTTTGCAATTCAAAATCTGCAGCACTGACGATCAACATGATGAAGGAACGTTGACGCAATTGCTGCAGACTTTTGGAGATCAGACAATGGTACTGTTTAATGCCGTGCTGACTGGACAGAGGGTGATTATGTTGGGGTATAATCGACCGGCAGGTGAAGTGTGCAACTTTGTGCTTGCCACCAGCTCGCTGGTGTGTCCGCCCTTGTTTGGACTTATTTATCGCCAATACCCGTACGCTGTCTGTTACTGGAGAGATTTTTTTGCTTGTTGTAATACAGCCTGTCTTTTTTTATGGACAGCTATGCGAACCTTACGGATTTGGGCTTTCTGAATACACCAGGGTTTATTGCTGGTGTGACAAATCCAATGTTTAAGACAAAACGAGAGTGGTGGGACGTTTTGTGTGATACATCGACAGGTGAAGTCTTTGTGTCGTCGCCGGTGGAGAAAGAAGATTACGATGCTATGGATCGCAACTTCGTTCTCGAGGTACGTTTGAGGGAAAGGAAGCCGCAATTTTTTTCGACTTACCTGGCAAGATTTGTACAGGTACTGGACGGAGTAGCTGCAGGTTGCGACGAAGAGTGGGTGCGATGCATGTTTGAGGAATACATGCTCAAAAATGTCGTGGACATTACAATGGGTGAGGCGAACTACTTGGTCCCTGACGCACTGGCAAAGTGCTCAGCAATCAATACCAAGCGTATCACCAAGTGGACTCGCACTGACAGCTACAAATGCTTCATGGACTTTTCTCAACGGTCACACTTCCACTCACCAGCGTTCAATATATCCTACCTACATATATCTTGCTAGTACTTACTACAAAGCAAGCACATACCGTGCATGTATATGGCAGAACATTTGTGCCGATATGGTGCCTTAACGTGAGACAGCGAACTGTTGTGTTTGTGGATGTTTACGTAGAGAAAACTGGCGTGGATCTGAAGCGGCATATTCGGAGTCTTCAAGGCGATATGGTGATGCTAGATGACACTCTTGCGGAGAAAATCTACTCGGACTTTGCTACGCTATTGAATACGGAAGTGGAACTGCAGGAGTTTCTAAGTTTTTTGCCAGTGCTACGCGGAGGTCTGCAGACCATTGCGCAGGGAATTTTCCACCCGTCTATCAGCGTTAAGCACAACACTGTGGTGCTCTTGAAGCGCCTGGAACAATTCCCGTCAACTGCACCTAGCATTCATCGACTCAACGCGTTCGTGATGACGTCGTATGAGCGGATCCACAACATTGTTAAACTGGAGGATACAAGAGACTAGTCTTGTAAATGAGCGGCTATCAGAGGAGAGGAAAGTCAAGATGAAAAGTACAAGCGCCGTTAGTGCAGATGTGATTCGATAGTTTTCTACTTAGTTCATATTTGGAACTAGGAGGGTACAAGTTTTGCTAAAGCGTTCTCCGAGAAGATGGTTGCCATTGATTGTGTCAGTTTTGCTGGAGCACCGCTGTGCAGTGAGTTTGAGATTTTGTTCAGCTGCTGACATAGCTGCTCGAATATATCCCGAAGACACACCAGCAACTTTTTCGTTGGCAACAAAACGCGGCTTTTTGTGTTCGTTTCGTTTTGCCTCATGCTGCTGTTCCAGATCGCAGACGATAGATGGTTCCTCATCTCGACCTAAACTCAGGAACCTTCGTTGTACTACCGTGTCGCGAGTAATTGCGCCGAATGAGCTGTCGTGTTTGTATTTGTAGGTTACATGTGCAATCTGCTTGCTTGAAGGCAATGGCGACTTTTCAATCAATGCTTACTACTGCTGCGGCATCTTCTCAATTACTTTTACAAGTGCTGGGAGAAAGTTGCATATATTCTGCGATCAAGCGCCTCCATCTACATTTCTGTGTTTCGGATAGCGACGCTGGGATTTTCAGCCCTCGTGTGACATTGTCGTTGCTTTGCCTTCGTCACAGTTGATCTTCTTTAGGAGGTTGTCTTGCTACTTGGTCGAGTTGGCTTCCGCAAGACTTTTACCAAAGTGAATTTCTCAGAAATGAAAAGGCTCGCAAATATGTTCCTTTTTTTCTTCTGTGTACAAGGCGTCGTGCTTAACGGCATCGAGCACTCTTTGCCTTGACTTGCAATCTGCCACCTGCCCGGTGCTGATGTTTTTTCCGGACCATTTGGCTTAGGGTGGACTGTGCCTTACGTACAGTACAAATAACGACTTCTTGCAAAATACAAATAGTGCTTGCCTTCTTGCCTAAGAAAAGCTCACGCGATTCCCAAGAGCAGACATGGCAGGGCTTGTGAGCCCAGATGCAGCAACTAAAGTTCGTTCTTCTTTTCAGTTTTTGAGCTTGAATCTCTTCACAAATGTTTGTTCAGTGCAATTCTCGACTCGCCGCTTCCTCAAGCTAGTAGCTGACAAATGAGCAATGACACGTGATCTTTTTTCTTACGAATGGAAAGGCTGCCCAGAGTTCTCATTTCACGTAGAAAAGCATGTATCTGGTAAGAGGAGACAGCGTGCTTGCAATTCACGGCCATGCTCATCTCGTGGCCAACCATAAACTTGCTTCCTGATATATGACGTGGTTTACACGAAATGATGACATCTCTTGTGGGCAACACCAATCTCTATACTTGACGCAACATTGTCGTACCACAAGCGGTCGATACTCATTGGTCGTCACTTTGCAACTTGACACGTCAAGCACAAGACCTTCTCAACCATGCCGTTCCTGCCGCAATTGAAACATGTTGTACAGCTGCAACAGCAGTCGGAAAACAAAAACAAAAACCTTTTGCCCGTGTATCTGGATGTCGTAGCCGACCTGGACACGCCCGTGAGTGTGCTGCTTAAGCTGCGTGAGGGCCAGACACACTCGTTCCTACTCGAATCCGTGGCGCCTGGCGAGAAGATTGCACGCTACTCGTTCATTGGTGCTGGTCCGCTTAAGGTCGTGGCTACGGGGAAAGGCCAGAGCTTTGAAGGTGATCCGCTCGTCAATTTGGAAAAGGAGATGCAGCACTTTCGCACTGTGACGCTGCCGGAGCTTCATTTGCCTATGACGGGCGGAGCTGTGGGCTACTGTGGCTTTGATGCCATCCGCCACTTTGAGCCCAAGATTGCGCCTTATATAGAGGCCCAGAAAGATGTGCTACAGGTGCCTGAGAGTATCTATATGATCTTCGACACGGTCGTAATCTTTGACCACGTATTCCACTCACTCAAGATCGTGTCGCACTGCCGTCTGGACACGGGAGACCTTGCAGCCGCGTACAAGGAAGCGACCGATAAAATCTTGGCGATTGACGCTGCGCTAAAGAACTCGATCGTGCGCACGTCCACTGTTGCCCACGCGAATGCGTATACAGCGTCCAAGATTGATTTGGAATCGGCCTCGAACGTTGGCAAGGCGGGATACATGGGCTTCGTGAAGAATCTTAAGGAACACATTGTAGACGGCGATATTTTTCAGGCAGTACCTTCACAGCGACTGGCCATGGATCTTCCGAAGGACGTGACCTCACTGGACCTGTACCGTCAGATGCGGGCCATCAACCCGTCACCGTACATGTTCTTCCTGGACATGGGCGAAGACTTCCAGATTGTTGGAGCGTCGCCAGAGATGCTGGTCAAGGTGGACCATGATCGTGTCGTCGAGACACATCCAATTGCTGGCACCCGTCATCGAGGTGCCGACGACGCGGAAGACAACGCGCTGGAGAAGGAGCTGCTTGCTGACGAGAAGGAGCGTGCCGAACACATTATGCTGGTGGATCTGGGCCGCAACGACGTCGGTCGAGTGGCCAAGCCGGGCTCTGTCCGAGTGGATCGCCTCATGCAGATCGAAAAGTATTCGCACGTGATGCACATTGTTTCGGTCGTCAAGGGTGACCTGCGTGAAGATCGAACAGTGTATGACGCGTATCGTGCCATGTTCCCTGCCGGCACATTATCTGGTGCTCCGAAAGTACGTGCTATGGAGCTGATTTGCTCGCTGGAGACTGAACGACGTGGCGTATTCGCTGGCTCTGTGGGATACTTTAGCTTTTCTGGATTCCTGGACACGGCTATTGTCATTCGTACGATGGTGGTCAAAGATGGCAAGGTCTACTTGCAAGCGGGCGGCGGCATCGTGTACGACTCCGACCCGCAAGCTGAGTATATGGAGACATTGAACAAGTTGGGCTCGAGCATCAAGACCTTGGAGAAATGTGCCGCTCAATAGCACCGAAGGCACAATGAGCATAGATTTTTTACGTACATACTCTTTCAGTAGTCATCATTTGGTACGGCTCGAATCTATGTTCTGCATCGTTACTCTCTTTTATACTATGCCATACTTGTCTCAAGTGCAAGTAGTCACTCATCTCCTTTCTTGCCCGGGTTGACTTTTCCAAAAACCCGCCAAACCCGTCACCCTTTGCCGATCGGCTACACGAGCGCTCAGTATCAAAAACGCGTTGGAGCGAATAGTGGAAGGCTGAAGACTTGAAAATGGGTAGAACTGACGACGACGAGGCATTGCGTCGCCGTGTACGCGCACGACCTCGTCCACGTGCATCCACTTCTATTGCAAGTACGTACGCGCCTGCAGATTCAGTCAATAGTAACAGCCACAGCAATAATAGTAGCCGTCAGACGTCATCTAAGATGAAAGTGGCGTCGCTCATGGCTGTCGTGGACGACGCTGACGAGAGCAAGAGCATGAAAGTGAAGATCGATGAGAATGATGGTTGGGCATCTAGAAACGTGCCAATTAGCATCAGTAGTCTCACTACAAGCAATGAATCAATAGACGAGCACATTACAGCAACATCTGCAGCCTCATCGCTGTTCCAGAACGAGATGCCTACAGTCATTCAGAGGTTTAGTGACAAGAGACGACGTGAAGGCACTTCTTCTCTGACTGCAGTTGATAGAGAGAGTAAGAATGGGGCTGGTAATGGTGATGGTAGCCCAGCGGCTACGCGTTCCGTGTATGACTTTTACTTCCCTTCTGGAAGAATGGAAGCAAATGGAGGGTCGTCTAGTGCTGGGAATAGATCGTTGAAGAGGAAGAGACGAAGCGGACGACGAGCAGATGAACTGGCTGCAAAGGAGCTGGATCTATTGAGGTTTGGAGTCGATGCGGCTAAGCTTGTGCCGCAAGGACTTGTCGACCGCGTGGACGTTCATATGAGCCACGCGGTGCTGGTCACAGTCGTGAACAGCCACATTACTAACTGGTGCAATCGTTCGGGCTTTGCTTTGAATTTTTTGCAAGAAATTACGACGCTATTGGCGGCGTACTATCCTTGTAATTACTCGACACTGTTAGATGAAGTACTGGCGGGATTCTTGCTCAAGAGACCCGAGTTTGTGGATTTGTTGCTTCCTGCAATGCTTGAGAAAATGGTCAAAGCCGGCGGCTCTGTCTCGACGACCAAGTATCCGGTTGTAGACGCCTTGGTGCGTATGTGCGGCGTGAGGATGGGATCAAACGGGAGGGAGTGTCATGATTTAGTGTGCAGGTCGCTGTTGCGCTGTCTACTAGAGCACAACAGTGACAAGTTTGTCCTCAGTCCGTGGATCGCGGCGTGTGCAATTGAGTCTAGTGATAGCGTTTTACAAAACTTGTGGAGAACACTGCTGTATCGTACGTTTATTGGTGAAGAGAAAGTATTGCAAGATGAGGATGACCACGACTGGCGAATTGGAGACCCAGCGCAGCAGATTGCGGAGTTACTAGCGGAAGAAGGCAAGCTGCGCGTGTGTCGGATTACGTGTGGATTTGTGAAGTTACTTTTAGCCGATGACGACTTGAAAAAGCAGCTCGTGAAGTCACGGTCTTATCTGATTCTGGACTGCCTAGAGCGGGCATTTAAATATGCTGGTCCAAGTTGGAGCTCGTCGCTAATGACAGAGTGGCTAGAACGGCGACGGAAGGAGCAACCAGACGGAGAAGATGTTGCTGGGTCATTTAAAGAATTGGTGGACTTTTTGGTTTGCTTTACATCGAAGTTGAGTGTGAAAAAGCCGGAATGGTTTATTAAGCACATTCTGAGCTTCGTCCTGTCTTCTCAATGTCATATAGCAGAGCAGGAATCGTCACTGCGCGCAATCCTTCGCGATTACATGCCCTTCGTGCTTGGTGGAGTCGACTATCAGTGGCTAGAACAAATAAGCACACAGAACGGCTATAGTGAATCAACGGATGTCACTGCTAGCGTACCAACAGAAAGTCTCGATGGAGTGAGAGGCCAATCTGTCCCGTTTGTGCGAAGCAAGATAGAGCTCCTTGTTGGCCTCTTGGTTGCTGTCAGTGCTCGGACAAGTGCTTTATTCCTCGATATTTGGTCTGAAGTGTGGACAGATAAACAGACAACACTTCCGTGGGGGTACGTCCACGCGCTTCTTTGCGTGTCCATCCAAGATATTGCTGAGGATCGAAGTGTACTTGTCCAGAAGCTTCAGAGCTTTACAACTCGAGTTTGCCGGTCCTACTATCGACGCCTGAGTTGCCATCTCAGCAAGAAGGATTCGCATAGCGAAGTTGCCATGAAGTTCTCGGAGGCATTAAACCTGCTACTTCCATCTACGCGCCCGATTGCAGGTATTCTGCTGCAAGAGGTTTTGGAAGCTCTCGTGGGCTTCGAGGAAAATCACTTCTCCACGGCGTCCTCAATTTTCGGCAATGCCGTCATACTACACTTTGGAAGTTGTGATGACGGTGACGTGGACATCAGCGTGAAGCGAAGCGTTGTACAAAAGTCGCATGTAGAATATGGTCGATTTTCCAATCCTATTACCTCACCCCACTCGACAACCGTGATCGTTCACATAATGACGATGCTCAAGACACTGGCTTCGACGAAGAATGAAACTGGAGAGTTTACTAGGCGTGTGCTTTCAACAGGACGTATGGTGCGGCTGTTATCAGGCTTGCTGAATTTTGGTCGTCGAAGTCGAAGACAGGCAGTGCTTTTGGACGTTATGGATGCTGTGGTCATGAGCAACACGTCAGAAGTATTAAACAGAGACTGGGCTCGCCAAAATGTTGTGCAGGAGCTCGTGCATTGCGCGTACACGAGCCCGTCCAGCTCAGCAAAAAGAGCGATCACTGTGGTACAAAAAATCTTTCGGCACACCACAAGCGGCGTCCAGACCTTGTTATGGGTAGTTCTTCAGCAATGTACAAAGCTTTGCTGTGGACGCGGGAAGAGAACGAATCGCGATAAGCCAGCCTGTTTGCCTGATAATTACCAAGGAAGAGCTGATGCTTTCGCGGAGCTAGTGAAGGCTATGGTGACCACAGTATCCGTTAACCTTTTGCGTGATGTGCTGCGTTTTATGGAACAAAAGATCGCTTCGTGCTCAGTAGGAAAGACGCGGATGAACTTGTTTCTACTACTGCTACTCCGGAAGCTTGTCGTCTGTGAGCTTCAGTGTGGTGTGCTCCTACCGGTTGTGCAGCTAGCTGTTTGCCCGCTGGCACCCACAGACGTGGATCAAATTTGTTTGATACAGCTGCAATTGCTAAAGGCATTGTGCACTCGTCTGATAGCTATTCGTCATCGTTCGGTGGCGTCAAAGGCGTTTAGTATAGATGCTGACTGGAAGCGATACGAGGATCTGATATGCAACGATCGATTACAGTCAGACTTGCGGTCGATGGTGAAGGTGGCGCCGCCACCAACTTTTGGTGGCCTGTCTTTTAAGGTGGAACGCACTCCATGTAGTCGTGCCTTCGAAGTGTTGGCTCAGGGTATTTTGGCTTTTACTCGTCAGCTCAAACAATAAAGCTCCGTAGATGAAGACGGGGCTCGAAGGATACTGAAGAGAAGCAGAATGAAATGACTCAACACGTCAAGTAGGATAAATAAAACATCGGGCGCGATTTAAGCCCCTCCCCCTCCCCACCTTCCGAACTCGCCAACGGTACGTTTGCGTTGGTGAGTATGCAACTAATAACTTGTGTTTGTGTTGTTTGACGAGGTTCCACTCAGACCTGGCAAAAATTAGTCTTCATTGACGTTTTTTTTTCACGCGCCTTCATCGGTACAAGGTGATGAAAGATCATGAGCTGGAAGAAGAGAATGGATTAAAAAGGTAAATGTGCCGTTATGGTCATGTTTTGTTAGCTTTCCTAACAAGACATTGTTCACTGAGACCGAGAGAGAGTCTCACTGAGACCGACAGACCTCATGTATTCAAAGTATAGTTAGTAGCCGCGCTTAAGAGTTGTATTTCACTAAGTATGCCGCCAGTCGCGTTTCGTTTCAATATTGTAAAGAGAATTAGTATTCAATAGTGCTAAGAACTTACGTTGCAGTGATGCATGCACTTTAGTGTCGTGTTGCTGTCGATTCATTTTACTTCAACTTATCCCATACAAAGTTCCTATCATCGTGTAACCTGTCATTAAACATACAATATGCCAAACCATAAGCAATCCAGTATAACGTGGTACACGTTAAGCTGTACGAGAGGTTCATATTTGCTGCCATACGAGACCCCTAATGGCCATTGCGAAGTTCATCCGTTACTACCTGGATCGCGAGCCCATGGTGGTGCTTTCGTGTGCCATTGGTGCCGTGGCTATCTCGATGCCACTAGTGGTGGTGCCTATCCGACGGTCCATGGGTCTCCCGACTGACCAGTACGACGGTCCCCACATCCCGGATTACATCAAGAAATCGCGCGGCCATTTGGTTCCCAAGTCGGAAGGGTAAACAACTTGTTAATACGAAACCCAAGACGAAAACAGATGTCATTTGGAAAGAGAAAGAGAGAAAGCGGTCGATATATTTTGACAGGTAAGAACGAAATTGGTGCTATCTGGTAGAAAAAAGTGGTTTGTTTTCTAACCCGTGACTTCACTTGATTTGGTTTTGTAAGAGGGTATCAAGTTGCACGGCAGGAAAGAGGACTCTGTCTGTAATACACGTAGCTGGTACTGTCGTGCTTTGGTGGCTCTGTCGATCCGATGTTTACCCCAAAACTTTGATGGTATTCATTGCTTTAAGGCTTTGGTCACGGACTTTTGAATTGTGTCGATACAGGGTTGCACTCTAAAGGGTGGCGACGAATAACCACATATTGAAAGACAATTACGTCTTTGCGCTAAAAAACAATGCATGTGTACTGGTCGGCATACGTGGCAAGTACTCGCCACCGGATGGACTCATTGAACTGAGCCACTTTGGTTAAGTACTGCAGAAATTGCACGGCTGCTAGGTACACGACTGGAGGCAGCGAAGGAAAGTAGGTGCAAGACAATACGGAATAGGCTCGTCGACAACTAACATGTTTACCACGCATTGCTGCGCTTGTACATGTCAATTTGAGCTTTCCATGTCGCATGACAACTATGAACAAGTCTAATGATGAGACAAGCACATTGCAATGCGCGGAATTGAATCCCGGCCGGCAAGTCGATCCATATTGATTACTGAATGGATGGACATGTCCTCACGTCCACCTTGGTGGACAGGGCCCATTTATTTTCCTTCGCATGCATGCATGCAGTAGTATTTGTAATCTAGTTTCATTCTTCTTAGTCATCATCAAACCGAAGGCTAAAAATTAGTCCATTCACGTCATCAAGCCTATAATTAGTCTTACCCAATTGTACTAACGTAGTCAAAACAATACCAATGAGCTCTACCGGGAAGTCTGTATTTGTGCCGACGCAGGTGCGAGATGCTTGGTTCCAAAAGCTGCGGTCATCTGCGGCAAACAAGGGATGTTTTGACTGCAACAAGCGTCATCCGACGTGGGCCACGGTCACATACGGTGTCTTCATCTGTCTGGACTGTTCGGGCTACCACCGTCGACTAGGCGTCCACCTGTCGTTCGTACGCTCTATTGACATGGACGAGTGGACTGAGGATCAACTTAAAGCCATGTCCGAGAGCGGCAACGCAGAGGCTCGTAGATTTTTTAAACAATACGGCGCAGCAGAGATGACAAGTGTACGATTTAGCACTACGAGTAACGGATCTTTCTGTATTGACGTAAGTGTTTTTGTTGTGTTATTGTACAGATTGAGGCCAAATATAACTCAAAAGCAGCACAAATGTACAAGTTTGCTTTGGTGAAGAAGGTCAATGCGTCGAAGTTGCAGCTTGTTGCTCTAGAAGTGAAAGAGGTGCAAACCAACTTAGGTACATTATTGTGGATGTGGCAATGCTAATTACTTACGGTATATCTTGTTGTTACTATGGATAGGAGACTCGAGAGAATGGAATTGATGGTCTTGAGGCGCTGGTGAAGCATGTGGAGATTAAGAGTGAAAACGATACGACGACAGCTGTCAATGGACACTTGAAGCGCCAAGTGCCTGCTGTGAAGAAGCCGTCATCGGCTGTACCTCCGCCATCGCAGGCGGGTTTATTGAGTGTCAACCGTCCCGTTGTACTGCTGGGAGCGAAGGCTGGTGAGGCAGCAACGTCTGCTACTTCCAGTACTGGACGATTGAACACGCGCAGCAAGGTAAGGAGGGTTGTATTTTGTTCAAGCGCGTTGCATTTGCTTTGTTTGTTTTCTTACTTCAGTCTTTTTGTTATCGATAATAGGCTACTCGTCTTGGAGCCACGAGGCTGTCGACAGGAGGCAAGGCGACTCGTTTGGGAGCTACTAAACTGTCGAAGGGTGCGGACGACTTTGACTTAGACGACATCCCGTTTGAGGTGCGTCAGCCTTGACCAGCCAGTAGGGGATGCCGTAACAAAACTTGCTGATATAGTTGCGTATGCTTTGTGCTTGATAGAACCCGCCCCCACCTTCTCCTTCTGCTGAGGAGTTATCAGCTGAGAAACAGATGAATGATGACGAAGCACTTGCACGGGCATTGCAGGAGGCTGAGACGTAAGTGTACAGTCCAATCATCTCGATCTGTATGTAAATGCCTGACTTGCCTTTGAATGTTGCTACGCAGTGAGCACAATGCGGCCAGAGCCCCCTCTGCGTCGGCAACGTATCAGTCCGATTCAGGTCAACATCAAAATCTCGACAAGTATAAGAACGCCAAGTCTATTTCATCTGACAACTTCTTCGGCAGTGAGGCGGTGCAAGCAGATAGCTCGCAGCTGTTAAGATTCCAGGGTTCGCAGTCGATCTCGAGTGATGCATTCTATGGCAACAATACCAGAGGTCGCTCCACTTCCGGAGAGAGTACGTTTGTTTCCTATTTGCTGTCTACAACAGATTAGCAAGGTAGCTACTAACGATACTGTTGTGCTAATATGTCAACTGCAGTGACTGATGAGGCCGCTTATCAAATGCAGCTGATAAAGGACAGCGTGACCAACAAGGCGACCAAGGTAAAGTGTAGTAAAACGACACTTGGTAAGTTTTGTGTGCTCACTATCGATTATTTGTTTTCATTGATTCAACAGCTAAAGAACATGACGAGCGACTTTTTTAACGACCTGCAATCACGCTATTCTTAGGATCAGCTGTAGCCATCTTTTGGACTACATTTGCTTCGGTCCACGTGGCAGCCTGTGCACACTCAATATAGCCGGATACTGGAAATCGACTTAATTTTCTTTACGTGACATTTGTAAGCTGTCAGAAACCTAAAACGAATACCTCTCTATTTTGTTTCGTATACCCAATCGAATTGCTTGGATATTTTTCACGAACACGCGTCGCTTCCAGCGAAAATCGGCATTTCTGAACCAACAGTGATCTGGTAATATCTCTGTGAAAATGTGGAGTATGAAACGAGTCATGTTGCTGGCTCTCGTAGCGCTTGTGCTGGGCTCAGCCCCAGCTGTGCAAGCCGACGAAAAGGAATGCGAAGGTCGGTTTGATACTGCAATTGTATCAATTTGAATCCTTGAACCTTACAGCATTGGTGTATCATTGATACAGTGTGCATCAAGGTGATCGATGGCCTAAAGACGACGTATGCAAAGCTGGTGGAAGAGAAGCCCAAGAGCAAGAAACAGGATCTAGCCGAGACAGCTGTGACCAAATTTTGCGGCAAAAAGCTGAGCACCAAGGACAACAAGCTGGTACAGAGCTGCAACGCTTAGCTGGCAGATTGGAGTAGAAATGACGAGTTTTGTTTATTATGTGCTAATGTAGTGCTACAATTTGGAGCCTCTTAAGAAAGATGTGGCTCGTCAGGTGGTGTTTAAGAAGGACTCGCTCAAGATCTGCAAGTCGTTGGAGAAGAAAAATCCGGACTTTTGCTCGATGCGATACCGTACGTTTGATTGGCAATACTGTGCTATAGCTGCGATTGTTGTCGCTTTAATAACTTGATGGGGCTCGTGTTTCTTACTATTGTAGCTGTCAAGACGGACGCTAACACAGATTACTCAAAGATGCGCGTGAAGCAGCTTCGGAAGATTTTGGGAGAGCGTGGAGTCGAGTGCATTGGATGCGTCGAGAAGGCCGATTTTATCGCCGAGATCAAGGCCACGGAATCGACGCACGCGGAGTTGTAGACACAGAAGGCCGAGTCATCAAGAGCTTGTTGCAATACTAGCTTAATTGTGGAGCTTAAGTGGTCAATACAATACATAATACAGTACCGCTTACCGCCTGAAAATTTGGTCTTGAACCTTTTTGTTATAATAATTTTTTTACTATTTTTACTTGATAAAGAAATGTTTCTATTAGAGTAGTGACATGATAAATCAATCTCGTCACTTGAAACATATGGCGCAAACATTCCAGAACGGTAGTCTGCTTACAGTCCGAGATTTGCTGTCCGTAGGATCTGGATCACAGACGATCCCACCAACACGAACACGAAAAAGGCCAGCAGCAAGGGACCCACGCTGTACCCCTTCTCCTCCTGCAAAACTCAACATCGTTTTTATCAGCGATTATACAACACATATTTGCTGTAGTCATTATAAGATGAACCTTTTCAGGCTGCGAGACAAGGCCACGCTTCGTAATATTGGCCAAGTGCTTCTCAGAGCGAAGACGAATCTTTGCTGGGGCTGCCATGATGTCGTTCTTTTGTGCGGATTTTGGAAATGGTCACGATGCCAATATAGATAGAGCGCTATTTTTGACCAGTTAGAGATCTGGCTGGCCACGTGTCGCCAAGAAGGTTATGGTCTGAGTAACCTAGTATACGTGGACCACATGAGATTATCGAGGGCAACTTTAGACATGAAACGCATGCAACACCTTCATAAACAAGTGTACGCGTGTATTAACGGGAATAACAAAAGATATGGCACAGCACGATACTGCATCATAATAGCTAGATCCAGAGCTTACTGGCGCGCATTGATCTCGCTGGCCAACTTGTTTTCCAGCAACATGTAGCTTTCAGGCGCAAGCCCGACGCAAGCGCGGAAGAGGTTAATCATACACTCGCGCTGCGCAAAGAGCGCGTTCACTACGGGAGTGCCACGCGGGACTAGTGGCGCCTTGAGCATGTAGCTGAGAATCGACAGGATCGAGTGCAAGTGCTCAAAGTCCGAGGTGCCCTCCTTCTTAATTGTAATGCGCTCAGCGAGCTCGCACACGAGAACCAGGTCCAGAATCAGCGGCGAAGCCAGCAGCGAGTCCTCACACGTGTTGTGCATCGAAATGGTGTTATTACCATTCATAAAAATCTTGGACGTGTACTCATCCAGAGCACGCTTGCTGTCGCCTACGAACGGCACGTACTTAATCACCACAACGTGGTCCGGGTGCTCGTTCTCCTTGTACAACAGACGGTTGGAGGCCACCATGTCATCCACAACGTTCGACTTTGAAATCTCCTTCGAGCGGAACTGCTGCGGTGCCGACAGGTTCTTGCCGTCATTGTTTCCCAAGTGATTGTAGCTCACAATAGACGTGGGCTTAATGCCAGCTGACACCAGGAAGTCCACAAGTACAGACTTCATCTTGGTCTGGCCCGACTTGAAGTCGTCGCCACCTACAAAGACCTTTTTCTCCTCAGCCAAGTCGAGCACACCAGGCACAAAAGTGTTCTGCGGACTGCCATTGATGTACGAGCATCCCTCAAGAATTGAGGCTACAGCAAAGATAGTGGAAGGTGACACCTCCTCCTCACCAGCCTTGATGGACTCGAGCAGATTGGCCGACGTGTCGTTCACACCCTCTACTATGTCGGAAAACCGCTCTGTGTTGGCAGACCACAGTACAATGACCTTATCCAGGTTGTTGCTCTGCTTAAAGTCACGAATTTGTTTGCGCACATCATCAAGGTTCTTCTGCTTGGAACCCTTAAGCAAATTGTTTGCACGGTCAGCCTGGTTAGCAGCGATAAAGTCCGGGTAGTAGATGGATGGCAGCGGCTTAATCTTCTCCAAATACGGCACCACCTGGCGCTGCAGGTCGTGGTCCAGCACCTGGGCACGCTTCATAGCTTCAGCTAGATTGTGGGACGAAATGTCCCATCCACCGATGACCAAGTCATTGGGCGACACCATCGGTAACAGGTTGCAAAACGGGATGTACACGCCCTCGCCATTGGCGTTCGTGCCGAGACGAACCGTAGAGGCCTGGGTGACGGAACCAAAGTAGTTAGGCTCCTGCACACCCTCCTTAGTAGTCCACATGATGTGGTGCTTGTTGGCAAGGATACTGGCCACCAGCGTCGAGCCATTGTTGCCTCCCAGACCCACGATCATGACGCCGAGTTTCGGCACTTTACGTTGCGTCTTGAACGTAAACTTCTCCTCCAGAGGTGTAGCCACAGTCCCCTCCACACGCGTCGTAGTGTACGTGTACTGCGACGTGATCTCATCGTCAGTGTAGACGACGTTCTTACTGTTCACAGTGAAAGGCGCGGACAAGAAGTCGGATGAGGCCATTGTGATCAATACCTTGAGAGCTTGTTTAACTTGAGGTAAATTCAAGAATGAGGAGCTCCGTTAAAAAGTATCTCTCACCGTGCGGCCCCCGTCAAAGACGATATACGGTGAACATCTTCGTATCGTACTAACCGGGACAAACTGTCGCACATTTTGCATAGTCAAGCCGTAAATCATGCAGAATTTGTTCTTTGCTGCGACGAAATGCTTCCGACTATCGGTTTAGCCAAGGATAAATCGTGTCGGCTCGACTAACGTGGTTGGAATCTAAATTCTAGACTTTCCTTTTTCGTTCGAGAATGATACAGCGACGATAGTTCGAATCTGCAAATTCGACGTCAGGTCAGGATCGGCTGTAGAAGAGCCATGCGGCAACTTCAGGATTGCTTGCACCCTGCGTTGTCGAAGATTCTAGAACCTACATGTACCGATACTACTAGATCTATAAGTGCACACGCGAATCAATGTACAATGCAGCGAGAATAGGCATCTGCGTAATGGTAGTATTGGTGTATAATGCTGCAACTTTACTAACATGTCGCCAGCAACACAAGAGGTTCACATTCAGCAACCGTTCATTGCACTCCGACAACTTATTGTTCTAAATACTATGGACTCAAAACTGTGCACGCTTAAGGATTTTTAGCACGTGTCTTTAATTAATGGTATCTATTGATTACATGTGTACCAAGAACGTGCTTAAAACAATTCCAAACAACTGTTGTACGCTCTCTCGCATAGAAATTAGGACACCAGCAAGGATGGAAATCCCTGCCCCGCTAATGAACGGATCCATGACGTACCTGATGCTAACTCTGCTGACCTGCTTCACCGGGATCGGCATGGGGGTCACCGGCAAAATGAGTCGCGAGAACTCGTCGTACGTCGGGCGTTTTGTCTGTGATAGTCCCTGGCACTAATGCTCTGTTTGTTGCTTTGTAGGATCTTCGTGCTGTTGGCATTTATGACTGGCTTTTGTCTGTGGATGTTCTGGTGAGGAATAACAACAACCGTAGCATCATCTTGAGCTGAATATCTAATGATTAGTGTGCGGTATTTTGCTGTAATGCAGGGCTTGCTGTTGGCTGCATCAGTGGCACATCCTGGTCGTCCCCACTTATGATGCAGAATAGGTAAAAAGTGCTATTGAGATAGGCGGGAGTGAGGCTGAGAGACGTGAGTGAACCGGCCGGTGGCAAGTTCTAACTAGGACTTTTGGTTTATTAGCGGCCGAATCTTAATGAACATCGAAACGGAACAAGAGGTTCCACTTATTTTGTTGCTACTCAGCAGTTCTACACTGCTTGTCTTGTGGGTCGGTAGAAGATCCCGAACTGTAAGTTATTTTCTCTCTCATTTATACTGCAACAGCGACGGCCATTTGCTGCCTTACATGGCCATCGGTGCCCGCCTCTTTTGGGCGATGCACACACCAAACCCTGCAGCCTAGAAGCGAAATTGCAAGCTCCCTCCACCTCCGTCTGCACTTGTACAAGCAGCTTCTTCGCCCATGCCGAACGTAAATTGATGGGAGTTGTAGTCCATATCGGGCGTGACGTCGAAGTCTTCCTCATCTTCGCCATCGAAATAGTCACGAATAATACGCACAGATTTCTCGTAGATGTCTGCAGGACATTGACACAGTTAGCTACATATACATATCTTTCCCGATAATTGCAGAGCTAGCTTACCTTCTTCGTGGTGAAACTGCAGATTCTGGATTAGCTCAATACCATCTGCTTCTTCGATGTGTCGGGCCATACAGTTTTCAGTGTCTGTCAGTGACATCGATGCCTCCCCTGCGCGAAGAATGTTTTCCAGAGCGTCTAATGACACATTGATCACACGCGGATCTTGCACATCCAAGAGCTTTACTAAAGGAGGAATGCAGCCTGAGACCAGCATTCGAACGGAAGTTAGTGGCCCTATAAAACCATAGCAACCATCAGCAATAGTCATACCTTGTTGTACTAAATATTTGATTTGATCTGGGGTGCCACCGGAAGTGGCATTTGAAATAGCCCATGCAGCTTCTTTTCGGACGTCGAACTCTACCGACATCAGCTGGAACAGCAGTGGTGGAATCACATTGCTATCGATTACTTCCTGAATCTGGCTTGGTGTACCAGCCGTAATGTTTGATATCGCCCAGCACGCTTCCTTGCGGATCAGCTTCTTTTCATGTTTGAGGAGTGACACGAAACGCGGCAGCACTATCAGGTCCAGCATCACCTGTGTTTGCTGCTCATTGCCTGTCACGATATTCCCGATGGTGCGTAAAGCCGGCGTTTGGACGGATACTAACGTGTGACCCACCAGGTCCACTACTCGCCGGCATACACCAGCATCAATAATGGCCTGAATTGTCTCGGTCGTGCCATCCGAGAGATATGAAAGCGTCCAGCATGCATCCGTGACAACTTCCTTGTAAGGGGAATGAATCAAATGCGGGATCAGCTTCAGTGCTGGGCTTACAAGAGCAAAATCTGGTCGGGGCTTACCCCGGCAAAAGTTTGACAGCGTCCACGTCGCGTTTCGCAAAATAGTAAACTTTCCGGAAGATCTCCGCAATACTGCTAGCAACGGCATCATCGCGCCCGCATTCAGCACCAAATCGCGACAATGCGGTGAATCACCCGAGATATTTCCTAACGCCCACACCGCTTGTTCACAGACATCTTCATTAGGAGAAAGTAACAGTCCACAGAGCAGCTCAACTGCACCGCATCGGATCACCACTTCCGTGTGCTTTGTCGTGCCCGAAGCAATATTCGTGAGGGCCCACGCAGCCTCAAACTGCATCTCTGGTCGATCATGCTGCTTTAAAAAATCCACAAGTAACGGCACGACACCCAGGTTGATTATTTCCTGAATAGGCGGATCGTTCGCTACTCAGCATCAAGACGACAAGGATACCACCATTACACTATTGCCCTTCTCGATAAAACATCATACAGCTTCCTACCAAGTGACAACAGCCGCCGTAACTTGGACACTGCGTTCGATCGCTCCATCGGATCCAATGACTGAATCATCGCCGCAATCTTGGGCAACTCTGACACCTACAACCGACAAAAACGCACAACAATAATTCATCGACTGTTTGGTCTGCCCATTCAGTATAACAAACCGTACACTGACGCCATTAAGGGAATGCATAGGCACGTCTGGACTGGTGCTCGCCGTCTCGAAACTCATGACATTGCTGCTATGATCCTGTTGCAAGAGGACAAGCGTACAATGCAATTAGTACATGCAATTTTCTTTCATCCAGTACATTGTAATTATTGCTGCTTGAATAGTTGTACCGAGGAAACCATCCGTCTCCGCTGGTTCAGTCGCTCTTCGCGTCGGTTCTTGCGGATTTGAATGGTGGTGTCCTCACGTTTCCGTCGCGTCTCTTCGACGTCGATTCCTTTCTTAAAGTTGCGCATACGATCGGCAACACGCAGTGCCGAGAAGGAGATGTTCGTAGCCATCTGCGCTGCGCTTTATTTACTGTATAATGTGCTCTTGATCCGAGTAATCGTCGAATGACATTGAAACTTGCCACATTATCAGCTAATAGAGGTCGTCCTGTTATTGGTTATATGTCGCTCTGTTTATAGGCTGCTGTGGTCAATACATAACTATGGCGTAGAAAAAAGCTGGAATAAAAAAATAACACCTTGCAAAATAAAAATTGTTTTCCTATCCCTAAATAAAGCAAGTTGTCCATTGTTTTAGACCTTGATTTATTGAATCGACGACAAATACCGCTGCAAAAAAGCCCGTACAGATGGTTCTGGAATTATCGCCACATCATCCAAGCGCCAGCGGTATCTGAGAAGTTGCCCGGCAAGGTGGATTGCTTGAAGCTCCCGATTGATGCTTCAAGATCTACACCAAGGCCAGCACGTTCAGGCTGGTGCAAATCAATTTGCCCAAGGCAGTCTCCACGCGCAAGCAGCTCGACAACGCGTCCAGCAACCGGCTCAACCACAGCAAGGGATTGATGACGAGAGGTATCAGCGCAGCATCGCGCAATTTGGTGCAGCCTGGATTGCAGTCCCTGACAACAAGACGTCCAAACTGATGATCCAGCGATTTACAGGCAAGGAACTTTACGTGGGACTGGGAAGCGGTTTTCGCGAGTGGGCATTCTCGTTTTTGGAAGCGCTAGAAATGGCGGAGATGGCATCTGGATTTCGGTGGGCAGAACGTGTTAAGGTAAACAAATTGGGCGAGTACTTGGAGAAAGACTCGACCGCGTCGGACTACTTCCGACAGAATGTGGCAACCTGGTGGTCGATATCCCCACATTTGGAGTTCGTTCTTGAAGAAATGTTTAAGATCTTCAGAGTGACGGTAACCCATGAGCAAGCATCGATTCTGTTCATGAAACCAAAAGAATCGTCTCGGTCGTGGTCTCAACACCTCCTGTACCTGGTACACCTAGCTCGTGTCAGTCAATCAAGCGAGCGACAAATCATCGACAATATCGTCAAGCACGCGGCTCCCAGAAACAAACACATGATGTTTATTCGGTTCGACCCAGCACGTCTCGACTATGTTGCACACGCTCAAGAATTAGTTGCGTGGGCTCAAGAGATCGAAGACGACCAGAAGAATGCCATGCATATGGAGCGCGATGTTGTTGCATCAGTCGGCGAGTCAAGAAAGTCTCACAACCGCGGTGAAATTCGACATCCGAAGAGGGACTACCTGACGCAACCCACCAACGGAGGAGGTCGCGGTAACACGACGAAGAACAAACAGTTCGCCCTAGCTGTGGTCAATTTCGACAAAGCCGCTAAGATATGCGCTGCTGTCGACTCAACGGGCCGGTGCAATTGGGTGATGGACTCCGGAGCAAGTCGCCACCTTGTAGGCGATGAATCCCTACTCCACGATGCTGTGGCATGCAACGATAAAGATGGACTCACCCTACCGAACGAGGCAAAATTGCATGTGACGAAGGTTGGCAAAGTCACGTTCGAGACGTATGTCGATGGCGAAATTCACGAAATTACACTTTCCGACGTTTACTACGCGCCATCACTTTCCAAGGACCTGCATCTCATTTCGTATGGTCGACTCAAAAAGAACGGTTGCCAATTCGTGGACGCTGCCGACAACGGCGGTAGAATTGAAAAGGACAGTCAAACTGTTTTTGAATTTCAAATGGTTAATGACGTTTGTATGGTCGACACTATACGCAACGAGGACCGATTGATGACAAAAGATTTGCTAGTTGGCATGGTGCTTTCTGCTACAGAGGAAACTCGCGGGCTATCTCAGCCACATGAGGGTACGCTGATGCAGTTTCAAACGCGTCTGGGCCATCTCGCCTTCGATTCTATCGAGCGCATTGCTAAGGACTCAAAATCCGGCATCAAGATCACCGATCACAAGCGCTCCAACTGTGTTATCTGCTCACAAGGAAAGGGAACACAAACTCCTCAACCAAAAAAGGATTCTAGTCAAAACGCTCCAATCGACAGGATCGGAGGAGTTATCTGCAGGCTCATCACGCCACAGGACAAGCGCGGCAACAGATACATGGTCACTTTTATCGACTACAAGTCTAACTACGTGCGCGTCTTCGTGGCCACCCACAAAAACAAGGCAGCTGCAAAGTTTCGAGATTTCGTTGCCTGGTTTGAGGCAGAGTTCAACTGCCGAATCCGTGTCCTGCGTACGGATGGCGGCGGAGAATATGATACCGTGTCGGTGGATCTCTTCTGTAAACAATCTGGCATCAAAAGGCAGATAACAGAAGCTGGAACGCCTCAATCCAATGGGAAGGCTGAAAGAATGAATCGCACCATTTTCAACATGGTTTGGTGTATGCTGTTTGGATCCAGTGTGCCACTCACTTATTGGAGCGACGCTGCCGAGTATGCAGCTTTCATTTTAACCGCAGCCCTACACGTGCCAACGCGAAGCAAGCTTCTCCGGTGGAATTCTCACTGGCAAAGCGCCCAGCCTCCAAGACATCGTTGTTTTTGGTTCGCCGTGTCAAGTCTGGCGTGACCCTGTCAAAAAGAGCTGCAAAGCTCACACGGTCGCCGGTTTCATTCTAGGCAAAAGCAAAAAAACTAAAGGCTACAAGGTGCTACTACGTGGTGACCGCTCGGTGATCACGACGCGTCATGTCACGGACATCGAGACCCTTGACGATCGACTAACAAGCTCGTCGCCTATGCACTCAAGCGTGAAGATGACGCAGAACTCGAATTAATTGCAACATCTCGTGTGCGTGCTGTCCAGAAGAAACAAGACGCGGCGCGAGCGGAGGAGAAACAGAAAAACACGGTCACCAGAACAAGCAACAAGAAGGAAAAAACCTCGAAGCAACCAAGTGGACCAATGCGGCGCTCGAAACGCGTTAAGAAGAAGTCTCAAAAGGCAGACGGCGACCAAATTTCAGGTGCAGAACCGAAGCATCAGTCGTCTGGTACTTCAACGACGCTCGCCTCCAATTTACCAACAAGCCAATCGTCGCCACTATTAATGGCATTTGCTGTAATGTTACTTCGGTCAAAACCAAGCGGCCGGTAGATGAACCTGACCCGCTTAACTATGGTCAGGCCAGACGCAGTGCAAACATCGAGTTGTGGAAGGCTGCCGAACAGGAAGAATTGCGATCTCTGGAATCAAACAAGACTTGGAATCGAACGGCGCCAAACCTTTACCGACGAAATGGGTGTACAAGACGAAGAAACTTGGAAACGGTGATTATGACAAGACGAAGGCACGACTCGTGGGTCGCGGTGATAATCAGATCAAGGGAGAGAGTTATATTTAAAGTAATCGGCAGTTATCTCTATGATCAGTATCCGTATCATCGTATATTCTCGATCATTTGGCGCGTTCCAGCGAGGCATGGTAATGTCCCCAGTGCTTACGTCAAGGCATCACTCGAAGCAGACTACAAAATATTGCTTCAGATTCCGCCCGGTATGGAAATATTCGCTGCAACACTGAAGAAATTTGGCGTTAACAGTACCGGCGAGCTGGCGTTGGAATTAAAGCGCAGCATTTATGGACTAAAGCAGTCTGGACGACTTTGGAACGAATTACTAGTCTCCACGCTGATTACACTCGGTTTCGAACAATGCATCACAGACTCCTGTGTGTTTTACAAGTTGGATGGGCGTGAGACGGTACTAGTGGGCGTGTACGTGGACGACTTGATTGTCACGGGTACAACGACCGATGTGGTGGATCAATTCTTCACGGATATGCTTATACTCGAGTTGAAGGACCTCGGTGTATTGTCTAAATTCCTGGGCATGCATTTTCTACAGTGTGACGACGGGTGCGTCAAGATTGACCAAGAACAAACAATTGTTGAGATGCTCGACAAACACGACCTCTCCAACTTGAACGGTGTTCGTGTCCCAATTGAAAATAAGTATCCTACCAGTCCAGATGATCTGACGCCACTACCAGATAAATGCACCACGCTCCCAAAGAAAACGACGATCAAGGAATTTCAATCGCTGGCCGGCAGTCTTTTATGGCTCACGCGTTGCACGCGTCCGGATATTGCATTTGCAGTTCACAAGATTACTCGGCGTTACCATGCACCGACAGTGAGAGATTGGAAGCTGGCCAAGCGCGTTGCAAGATACATCAGCGGCACTCGCGCGACATTTCTTCATATGAAGCCTGACGACGGACCCACATTTCCTCTTCGACTTGTATCGTATACAGATGCGGACTTCGCGGGCGATGTGGAGGATCGAAAATCGATCAGCGCCGGTATCCAGTTTGTTAATGGAGTAATTGCTGGTTGGCAATGCCGAAAGCAGACTGCAGTAGCTTTGTCGGCAGCAGAAGCCGAATTTGTGTCCACTGCGGCTGGTGGTGCCGAGATTTTAGGCATCAAGGAGCTGATGACGGAGATCGGCATACAAGTCAAGACATCTGTTGTTTTGCGTATCGACAACAAAGCGGCAATCAACAAATCGACAATGAAGCAGCATCTGCGAACGGAAAGCATGTTGATATTAAGCTCAAGTTCTTGCGCGACTACTCTGCTAAGGGCAAATTGAAGACCGATTTTACTGACACGAGAACCATGGTGGCTGATCTACTGACGAAAGCTCTCCCAGCATCTCGACTCCAAGAACTGTACGAAGCCATCGGGCTGGTGCTTAACCATTGAGGTGGGAGGAGTGTTGGAAGGCTATTGGTATCCTTCCTTGAAGTTGCTGGTGCGCCTCATCGGAAGAGGCACCTGAGATTTATAGTTCCAAAGGATACCAGCGACTCTTAGAAAACCAAGGAAAGATCTTAGGAAGGCAGTTAACACCTGACTAACAACACAAATATATATATTCACTTTTTCATTCCCAACCTGCGCGGCAGATCTTGTAGTTTTACAGTCTCATCGCTGCGCGGAATCAATACGGCTTGGCGTCTACTGGTTTGTAGTCTGAGGACGTACTGCGAACCGCATACGTCCCAAATAATCGTCGTGCAAATGGCGATTAGTCTCGAGAAGATTGCAATGATTTCATCTGCAATTTGCAGAGTTTCTTTTTGCCACGATTAGTCGAGTCGCAAGCCTCTGTGCTCGGTACTTGTCGAGAGTGGTGAGTCATCGGTTAGTCGCAATAAATTGATCATCGTGATTTTTATTCCAATGTTACGTGTTATATGCCTAAGGGATACACGTAAGTATACTACCCAGCCCGTTGAGCCTGGTGTAGCTGAAAGTGTCCTGATAGGAAGTCATGTGACCCAGCTCGAAGCGTCGGGTGTAGTGAAAAGGACGATGACAAGTAGTCATATGCGTTCAATGGTCCTACTCAGAGCCTAGAGTCTGTGACTATGGATTGATGACGGCGAGCTGACAAGAAGTCAAGCGTCGCAAGAAGCGGTACAAAATTTAGAGCCTGGTGCGGCTGGAAGGGGTGCGTTAGTTGCGATACAATGACACCCACTCTCAGGTCAAAGGTCGTGATGAATCGAACAACTAGTACCAGATGAATCAGAACGATCAAGGCACGACGAAAAGAATGATTTTTGGATCAGTCTCGGTCCAAGAGGACAGACCTACAAACGAAATGTTTGAGGCCGTCGAAGACAAGATGCGGAAGCATCCTCACTTGATGTGCTCCAGCACGCCTTGGGATCTGCCAAGGAGATAGTACATCTCTCGAAGATGGCGTGGGATCTGTTCTGCCCGAGTTAAAGAAAGGAAAAATCCACGAGGTAGTCGCAACTGTTCAGAAGAGAGCTTGGTGCACTGTTGCTCATCGTCCACGATGGACGAGAGCGTCTTGAACACCGACAAGAAGAAACGGTTTGCTGCTCATCGCTGGGAAGCCCTGAGAATATTTCGCTTTACGACGGTCTGTGGAAACACCTGATGTGTTTTTAGCAGAAATGCCGAGGCGCCTACCGGCCGACAGAAACATCAGGTACGAAATTGACCTGGAACTTGGCACCAAGTATTGTCTGACCAGGTAATGGCCGTTGCCGAAGGAGCAAGTCGGCTACATCGCTAAGTTCTTCGACAAGCGAGCTAAGGCGGGACATGTATGTGAGAGCAAGTCGTCTCACTGCAGCCCGACCTTCTGTGAGCGTAAAACACGCCACAGTGGATGGCGCGTGTTTTACGCTTATAATACATGAACATGGCCACCTTTCCGGTGCAAATGTAAATTCTGCGGAAAGATGTCTTGTGAACTGAATGATGAAGTCAACTATCTTTTCCGCGTTGGATCTAAAGGATAGCTGTTATCAAGTTCTCATGAGTGAGACTGATGTAGCTAAAATGGCAGTAAGCACTCCAAGCGGTATGCTATGGGAGTGGCTTGTGATACCACATGGGTTGAAAAACGCACCGTCAACATTCAACCGACTGATGACTCACGTGATGCGTCAGCACCGTGCCTACTGGTCCCATTACCTTGACGATGTATCCGTTCATAGTAGGGCCGAAGATAGGCTGAGCGAAATCGAGTCGCACAGGCGCCATTTGGACGCTGTGCTGAAGGACGCTCAATTGTACGTTAGCTTGCAAAAGTGCGTCATAGGGATCTCCAAGATACCTGTGCTGGGTTGCACGTCGGTACAGAGCAGACCCAGAAAAGGTAGAGGCTGTAAAGGAATGGCCAATTTCATGACATGTGACGGATCTGCGTCAATTCCTTGGGCTCGCTAATTTTTTGCATAAGTACAGCAAGAATAATGCAAAGGGAAATAAGTGCGTTGTCGATGCAAGCAATCTTGCAATCGGCAGCGCGGTGATGCAGAAGGATGACGACGGCGTTGACCATGTCATCTCGTACCAGTCATGGCTTTGAAAGCTGCGGAGCTGAATACCCTTTGCGTGACAAGAAGCTAGAGCAGTAGTACTTAATAAGGCGCTATCCCTCACAAAAGACCGTTCATTTTTTTACAAGCATGCTGGTCCGCATATTGTTTCTGCTTGTCTGTGCGCTTGCCATCGCGTCACGGACTTTTCGTGTGATGGCTAATCGCTCATCTACAAAGCGTTGAGCCTCACTCACGCTCTTAGCATCCAGCTCGCCAATGACACCGCCAAGAGGTCGGTCATCGTCGACGCTGCGGGCAACGATATATCATTGTTATCAAGGATGTCGTGGCTCCACACTGATGTCGTGACTACTGCTAAACTGGCAGGGTCACTAGGGCTACTTTCTGCCGTAGGCTGATGCTCTTCGTGGGTCATCGTCACTTCGGCAAAACTTAGGCCCTCTTTCGCATTTGCTCCAAGCGTAGTGAGGGGCCGTCCCCCACGTCACACTTGTCTGAGTCAGATATACCCAATATCTGATGTCCAGACAGTCCATATTGGAGAGTACCCAATGAGGAGGGCGACTTGCTATTGCCGACCTCATATTGAGAAGCAGCTGTACCTGTAACGGCAGCGCTCGTTGGCGCAGACGACGACACAATTGCTTCGTTGTCTGAAGGCAAGGACGCCTCCGCAGCGTTAGGTGTCGCCATGGTAGAGGCAGTGAGAGTATTATCGATGGGCTTAATAGCGCTACCACTAACTCGCTGCTCTCATCATCACTTTGTGGTGATGGCAATGGCGTGCTATCATTGTAGTCAACAATGAGAGATGGATCTTCATCGCACTTTGTAAGTGGGACGGATCATCGTATCCTGTTGACGGCGTAACAGCAGCAGTAGCTGTCGGTGCTGCAACAGTCACACTAAGACGGCGGCGAATTATCGCAATGCGTACGCTTTGTGTTTGTGTGGGCGTCTTCGCAAGCGACGCATCAGCTCTGCCCCGTTTAGGTGGCATGAGGAGCGCCGTGTGATGTCACCTCGAAAGGTGCACACACAGGTCGCTCAGAAATAGATGTGAGAGGACCAAGAAGGGCGTCTAAGACGGCTTGCTATCCTTCTTCCTTCCGTTTTGCGATGTTTTACAAAATGTGTAGAAACCGTTCATACGAAACGAGCGATGTAAAAGCAATATGCCCAAGGTTACGCGTACCCGTTAGTAATTCAACTAGCCCACACTATCATTGTTACTTTCCAATCAATACCTATCACCCATTCCCGAAATCTTGCTCACCTACCGATCTGCATGCAGCATCGCCAGCCAATGACCATGCGCGCTTCCCCATTCTACCCGAAATCTCCGGGTAACTACATAAAGTAAGCGGATGAATGTGAATTTGCGATAGCGTACCTTATCTTCAACATGTCCATCTTCAACAGGTTTCATGGGCCAAGACCGAAAAGCATGGAGGTTACGGAAGTTGCTTGTGGATTTTATAGAGCTTATCCGATTCGACCATTATTATTGCTGCGAGCACTTATCTGTCGTCGACTTCAGTCAACCTTGCAGAGTATACTAATTATACCGCGGTACTCAAGCAGCACTGAGCAACACGTCACCAAGTTGCAACACTAGGCTCGCGACCCAGCTACCATGGGGTGATCACATGTAAGAAAATTTAGTCGCAAGTGGAACTGTCATGCCACAAGGAATTAGTCGAACAATTTACTTCCGTCCACTATTTGCATTCGCGCGTTGTTATAAAAAGCAGCTGATACCCTGAATACGGAAGCTCTGGAAGCCAAAGCTGGACGGTCGGTACTAGGCGAGGAATGAATGAACGAGTTACTAACATTGAACCGTATACAAGACAGGCTTACGTGAAAACATGGTAGCGACTGTTAGTGAAGAGACGCCTGTGGCATCGGCAATGGTACGAAGCAAAACTCGTCGATTTAGATTGGCTGAACAGACAAGACACCTGAGAGAAACCGAAGAATGCAACGACAAGTCGGCGAAGAGATGATGGAAGGATGATAGGGTCCATGGTAAGATACGAATATGAAGCAAACCTCGAGACTCAAGGACTCACCGAGGGCCTGGGGCGAACATAGCTCTGAGAGAGCTGACGTCACCAAAGAGTGCAAAGGATACCCACCCGAGTAATACCTGAGCTTGAGGCGACCCTGACGATGCAAAGCCAAGCAAAGTATAAATATCAACTAATCAAGACGAAGACGTTAAATAGGCCGATCTCAAGAAATATTTACGAGGAGACGAGCTCAGTAAACAATGCAAGAAAAGTTGCAGACCGCTTCGTACTGAGCAAAGATGGGGGTCAATGTCAAGAATTGAGAGAGTCGAAGTTGTCGTCCAGCTGATCGCTGGACGACAACTTCGACTCCTCCCGCGTGTTTGGGCGTGTACAAAAGCGCTGGATTGATCTCTATGGCGACTGGGCTCCGTGCTGGTGGAGTGACCACAGGAATTGCTTCTAAGATTCCTTAGCTGTTGCTCTGCTCATGGTGACATCTCGAACACTGCCGCAGCGAACAACACGGCTGGCAGCATGATTACGTTGAGAATCCATACTCGGTTCTCGACGCTACTTGCAAGCTGAGCCGCTGTCGTCAGTCGCCGTTGTACGTTGCAAATATGCACAGCCCAGTTCGCAGTTGTAACTCCCCTGTTTCAACTGCGTAGTCAAAGTGCCGCACCGTATCCCCATGTCGTAACACCAGTATCCCGTGATGATCCTCCCTGTCCACGGCTGTGTTTAGAAAGCTAGTTCTAGTTTTTGTTGCTTGTGCCTGCAAGCCTAACATCCGTTCATATTGTTCCATTATATTCATTACTCTGGGTAAGTGTTGCGCCTGTCGAAACGTCAACGAAAGCCAAACACTTATGTTCCTCACCACCCCTTCCTGGCACTTTCAGACCGATAGCCTCGGTGTCTTGTTCAATTACCGCCACAAATAGTTCCACCGCGAGGAGAAAGAGCAAGCGGGCACTCTTGCCGTATTCTGGAGACCACGTCCTGTGGCTCCAAAAGTTACCTGTGAAACCACAAATTGGGCCGTGATACCACAATTGAGCCGTGATATTGTTGCGAATTTTCCAGATCATAACCGTAAATTTCGGAGAAAATCAGAAGCGCACGAGTGCCAAGAACAGAAAGTTCAGCGCGACCGAGCAGGAGGATGGCTCGACTAAGAATCAACAATTAAAAACTTGCGTAAGTATGTACCTTACAGTTTGCACGAAAACTCCGCAATTTCGAAGAGCTCGTCACAGAATTTCTGACGTGTTGGAAAAGCTTCGTTTACGCATAGTTTCCTAGTGTAACGCGCACTAGCGAAACTATGTTGTCGCATCGTTCTGAGAAGTAACCCCGGTACCCACTAACAGGGGCTTGACCATCACTTGAGCTCATGATCGGGCTGGCCGATATCTGTCGTTCGAGACCGTCGAGCCTTGCGTTCATCTTCTGAAGTAGCGCAAGAATCTTCGTCGTTCTTGGGCTCGGGATTCTGTGAAGCGGAGAGTTCTGACGGGTTGACGAATTCGTTTCCATCGCTCTCCTTTCGTGAGAGCGGCTTGAATCTTGGAGGTGCACGTTTGTTACATAGAAGCTGTTTCATTAGAAGATTATTTAACTTGGTTAAAAAATAAAATAAATTTCGATTTCCAAGGGTTTCTATGTTCAAATGCATTGCGTAGAGTGAAACGGCCCCTAAGAAAGATTTGACGAAAGCAAATTTTGATGGGATAATTTTTAAATTAAATTTTTTTAAAAAAGTGACAAAAATTTTAAATTTTTCAGGAAATAGCTTTTTTAGAATTAAAAACCGTACCCTAAACCGACACAGGTGGAACAAATAAATTTATCTGATTACTTAACATTAAAAAATTTAATATATTTTTTAATTTTATTAAGCTTTTTAGGAGGCGGTTTTTGTTTCTATAACATAGATTTTTTTAATAATTCAATATTAGAATCAATTAAATCTTTAGGTGAATTATCAATGCAAGAACATGCTTATGTTTTAGCTATTGAAAAATTATTAAATTGCGATGTTCCTTTAAGAGCTCAATATATACGTGTATTATTTTCAGAAATAACGCGTATATTAAATCATTTATTAGCTATTTGTTGTCATGCTTTAGATTTGAAAACAAATTATTTTTTTTTCAAAATTAATTTGATTTTTCTTACAAAATTAATTTTTCAAAATATATTTGAGATTCCTAAAATAACAAAAATTTGTATTAAAACATGTATCTTTTAAGAATAACTTTTAAATCATTTCAAAAAATAAATCAACTTGATCAAATTGGACGTACTGAAACAGTTTTTCAATCAAGCAATGGCTAAGTCCAGCATTTTTGTAACGAAACCGAATGAAGTTCTGCGAATACTTACTCGTTTCGGTGCAGTTCATACTTCGTTCGTTCCTCGGATCTGCGAGATTCTGCTACATCTCACAAAAGCACAGTGCATGACGACGAGGCAATACTTGAGTTTAGTGAATTTATTTTGCAGGTAGTGGCGAATCAATAATACAGCACAGTGATCGAGCACGCGCTGGTCGACGT
Organism: Peronospora destructor; assembly: GCA_011800735.1. Classification (NCBI taxonomy): domain Eukaryota; phylum Oomycota; class Peronosporomycetes; order Peronosporales; family Peronosporaceae; genus Peronospora; species Peronospora destructor. Next base: position 340,680 of record WBRY01000010.1, on the reverse strand, counting down.
TATAGCTGCTACTACTGAGGTTGCTGCGTGTGCTGAACACGAGAGCCTAAAAATTGTTGTGATCTTTGCTTGGGCACGGGTATTGTACACACATAGCTCAGCTGCAGGTACGTTCTCATTTGCACTCCAACCACTAAGTACGCGCACGATCTTCTGTCTTCACTGGTGGTGTTGAAGACGTACGACAATGCTTTTTTTGTCGCTGTCAGATTTCATGTGCCTCGGTCGAAGATCCATTACGCCTCGACTGAGGATCGCCGTTCGCGTGTAGAGCACCTCCACGCCTGAACGAGCGCGATGTCAACTTGCTCGCCACACCTCCCCCTTTTGCTGACTTCCTGAGAATTCTATTCACACCTGGAGCACGAGCGATAGCGGACACGAAAGCCTGCATGAGCAGGGCCACTGCGATAGCGTGAACTAGCCACGTTCGAATGTTCTTAGTCAGAACAGAGAGATACCTGCTCCTCAGACGTCTTGACGCGGATCAGCCGAAGAAAGTGTACGTTTTTGGCGCTGATGGACAGGCCTCGTTTCAGGATATGCGACAAATCCGATGCGCGGCTGAAGACATGCCACGTTAGGTACAGTGCAGCGTCCTGGGTAGTCCGTTGGACTTGTGGCACGTTTCATAAGTAATAGAACATCATCTTTCGTACACGATGCAGATTTCGGTACTAGGCCCCCTTCCTTCATCTGCTTGTCAGGCAGTACTTCTCCAGCATGCGCACCATCTGAAGTAGCCTGTCCTCCTCGATTGTTCTTTGCGAAGCAATGAACCCGAGCAGCTACTTCTTCACTTGTCCGTAATCAAAAATCACAGAGTTCTTCGCGAGGAATTATGCATCACCAGAAAGCAAAGTTCATGGCAAACTTATCCATTACAGCGACTAGCACGCACCAGACGGATCATTAAGAATAGATGTGTTGAGCCCTTCGATCGTGACGGCCTCGGACGCGAGAACCTCTTGCACAGGTGTTTTTCAAGAGGTTTCTCGCGTCCGAGGCCGTTGACATGACTGACTTGGTGTTGGCTGGCACAATAGCTGAATGTGTGATGATGTCTGGTTGTTGACGTGTCATTGAGTCTTCACATACATACATATATACACAATTTCGTAATATGCACCTGGCATTTGTATATTGCTCAGTCAATTGGATATATCAACCAAGCAGTGTCGATAGCCACACATCTACTGTATCCTTCCTCTCTTAGTGTATCAGCCATGTTGATAAAGTTCCTGTCCCGACCTGCGCTGTTCGTGGCGCGCAAGCAGCTGTCGCCTCTTTCGGTGACAATGTTTAGTTCGACGCGCGAGCAAAACCCGAATGTTTTCTTTGACATCTCGATCGGCGGCGAGTCGAGCGGGCGCTTGGTGTTCGAGCTGCGTGCCGATGTAGTGCCCAAGACGGCCGAAAACTTCCGTCAGTTGTGCACAGGTGAGGCGGGCGTGGGACAGTCGGGAGAGCCGCTGCACTACAAGGGCAGCAAGTTCCACCGCATCATTCCCAACTTCATGTGCCAGGGTGGCGACTTTACTCGCGGCAACGGCACGGGTGGTGAGTCCATTTACGGTCCCAAGTTTGCGGACGAGAAGTTCGCACTCAAGCACGAGGGCGTGGGCATCCTGTCCATGGCCAACTCAGGTCCCAACACGAATGGCTCGCAATTCTTTCTGACGACGGTTGACTGCCCTTGGTTGGACCAGGCGCACGTTGTATTTGGACAAGTGACGGAGGGACATGACGTGCTCAAGATCATGGAGAAGCAGGGCAGTCAGTCGGGCGCTACTAGTGCTGAGGTCATCGTTGAGGACTGCGGCGAGATCAAGAAGTAAGAGGCTAGAGTGATTCCGATGTGTGACATTGGAAAGAGAAGGCCTCTTTTGGCGCCATTAGTCGGGTGGTTGTTGTGGTTGCTAGTGAAAAGTGAGGGTGAACTACTGCTAGTCAAGTTATGATGAAAGGACGACTCCTAATGCTATTCCTTCTTGTAATGCTGGAGACTTTGAGCTGCAGACGCTTGAATGGATTGTGTCTTGACGGGGCTAAGGTGATGCTCAGTGAGGTAAGGACTGCCATTCCATCACGGAATGGTTTGCGTAGCCTCATTACAGCCACACTCTGTGAACTACTTCGATACAGTGGGCCGATGGCAACAGCAATGGCCCGCACACCTTTCCGCTCAAGACTGATATATTATACCCGCCGCAGCGGGATTTTAGAAAGCTCGTAAGCTCGACAGGTACGCCTTGACAACAGCGCTCCCATGCAAAGACAGCTGACAGCGACAAGTACCAAATGCAAACCTCATTTGGTCGAAAGGCCACTCAAATACTCTTCCAGCTCCTCAAAATCATCTGCCTCGAAATTCATAACGTCGTCGGTACAATCATCGGCTTTCAGTGACAATCCCTCGATACCCTCAAGCTCAGCATCCAACAGCTCGAGTTGAGGGTCGATCTTGCCATCTGGAAGGCTCACCACATCACCAGAGAGCGATTGCAGGCCCAGCTCTTTCTCCAGATTTTTCATCTCATCTAACTCCTCCGACAAACCCTTCGAGTCATCCATATCGCTCGTAGCTGTTGCTGCATCGACAGACTTTTCTTCCAGATCAGCTCCGTCAACGTCTGTGGCAGCCTGAGTCAAAGCCCCACCAGTTAGAGACTCAAGCTCGCTCATGAGCTCCTTGTCCTTCTCCTCACTCCAGCTGCCTTTGCGACTACTCTTCTCCTTAGGCACAGTGTAATCATCTGTGCCATTGATGCTGAATGATTTTTGCCTCTGAGCTACCTGCTCCTTTTTCGCTGCCTCGGTCTCAGACCCAGACTTCGCCTTTGCTTCAGCCTCGGCGGCTTTAGGCTCTGCCTCAGCTTGTTTCTTTTTAGGTTGCTCTTCGCGTAGCTTTTGAAGTCGCGTCTTCCGATCTTCAATATCTTGCCAAAAGGTCTCATCACGATGAAGCATGTCTTCATACGCTTGACGGTCTTCCTCATTTAACAAAACACCTTCACTCTTAGGTGTGTTGGCGGGTTCACCAACTGCAATAACGGCGGAGAGTGAGTGATGAATGGCAAATCTTAACAACAATCAAGCAAACTTCTTACCATCCGTGTCTGTCGTTGCAAATTTTCCTTCAGCATCAACGTCCGCAAAAATTAAGTCAACAAAGAAGTCCTGATCGAAACGGGAGTCACTGCAAGCACCATCCAGTTGTGCCTTCGTCAATCTAACATCATCAACATACTCAATCAGACACCAAACACCATATAGTACACTTGCACAAAACTATCTACCTCAGAATGCCCTGCGGAATGTAGCCCGTGTGGAATGCGCCGCGGAACATCGAAATGCGCTCTCCAGCATCCGTCAGATGGCGACAGCGAATCAAAATATCCCCCTGTAGCATACAGTTTACGTTGAAGAACACTGAACCATCACTTGTACTAGCCCACTGAATTCCTTGACCATCCTCCATGTCACTCCACGTCGTTGTAAAGACAAGCTTTCCTCCCTTGAAAATCTGCAAATATGGGCGGCAGCCCTTTTCAATTATTTCAACCATTTCGCCATCATGTGTCTTTTCTTCAATTCCAACAACAGCAGCTAGCGATGTCACGGCTTCGCCTTCTACTCCAACTGTTTCTGACCCCTTGTCCGTGGACGTGACCTTTGCCTGCTCCAACACGCGCCGCTCTCCAAACACAGGAATAGTGTTGATGATAACACGGCGTAGCAGCAACGCCGACGGTCGCGGCTTTATGCCTTCCATCACGTTGTTAAAGTACTGTATGTATCTAGACAAATCAATAAGACAGCGTTCCATTAGACGATGCAACAAAAAGCCCCTATATACCATAGCACTCTGCTTCCACACGCACCTGCGTTGCGACGGAATAGTGAGCTTTTCCACCGACGTCTGTCGCTGCTCAGCAACATACTCCAAGCTCTCCATGGCATTGGAGAATTGGCCGGCCCACGCCAAGTAGCAGGCAATCACAGTCCCCGTTCTTCCTTTTCCCGTTAGGCAATGAATTGCAGCCAAGTTCTTGTCATCAGCCTGGAGCCAGTTCTCAATTGACGAGCAGATCTTAAACAACAAACCGAGTGGTGGTGCTGGGTGTCCTGGAAAGTTAAACTCGAGTACTTGGTTGTCAAAGTACGTGCAGTCATATCTCTCTTCACTTAAGTTCCAAATCATATAATGGCCACTATGTTTCCCATTGAGATACATCGCCACCAAGTCAATGGGGTTGTCCTTAAGCAGCGTGCGGTTCGTGCCTAAGTTCATGTTAGGAAAGCCCATGGCTACAATGTTCTCAGTTACGTACGAAAAATTGAGCAGCTCCAGGTTCACATCACCCGTGGAACGGTCCAGCGCATAGCTCAGTCGGCGCTGCAGAGCGTCCATATCGGTGGCGTCAAGAGCTTTACGGGCCTTTACGGCGCCCTCTTTGGCTGCCGTAGCTGCCACCACCTGCGCCTTCTTCATGAACACCAACATACTGGCAGCTGCAGCTGATACGGACTCGGAGTTAAAGCGCTCGCTCAAAGCTGTCTTTAGGGTTGCAGCTTGATGGGGATCATCACTCTTGTCTTCCTCGCCGAAAAGAGTCGGAAGTGACGGCGAGTCCTGAGCCGTTGTTGCGTCTGATGGTTGATGTGAAGACGACGGCCTAGCGGTATCAGTCTCCAATGAGGCTGAAGTTGTATTCGCATCGTGAGTGGTAACGCCAGTGTAGGCCTCTAGTCGCGTGGCTGCGGTGGGGAAGCGTTCCGACAGCTTCTTGAACATGGTCGCGCTTGTTCTTATTATCATCTAAGTACGTGCGAACTTATTACGAAAACATGTAATAAGTTCGCACGTACTTAGATGATAATATGTCATTTAGTTTAGTCCTTAGTCAGCTTGATTTTAAGACCGAATTCTGCTGTCATATTCGACATCTAAAGTCATTTTTCTTGATCCCTCCTATTCAGTTTTGCAGGCTAATTTCAGAGCGGTCGTATGACTAGTACTTAGTCGAAGATTTATGTGTAAATCGCATAAAATTGGTATCAGAAATATTGGTCTAGACAGGAACAGGCCCTAGAATTGATGGCTGCCATGATTTCCTGACCTAGGCATAGTACCCATTTCACGAAAATACCTAAAAGCTGAAGCCATGTTGGAGCACTTTCTGTGGCGTGTCGACTATGATGCAAAACGGGACCGTCTGCTCCGTGCGACTCGTGATGTGAAGACGGGACAATGTGTGTTTTGTAAACGTGCGTACGGCAACGTCATTTTGTCGACGTACCGTGCAGCACTCTGTGCCGTATGTCTGCGCGCTGCTGCCGCCGATATTTGCTGCGACGATTGCTCCACGGTTTTTTTTCTGCAGTGAAGAGTGTCGAGCAGCTCTACAAGACGTACATGAGAAAGAATGCGAGGCATTGGAAGAGGTGGATTTGACAGCAGCCAAGACCAAGACAGACGTAGACTTGCTGCGTCTCTTGATCCGATCCTGGCTGCTTGCTCGCTGGACGCTGCGGACGGCAAACTACACGCGGATGATGAAGGAATTGTGAGAGCTAGTTACGCCAATGTGAAAAACCTGGTGCATGTGCTGAACAAGGAAGGAGGTTTGTGGGTGGACCACGTACGTGCTGGCGCTAGGAAGATTATGGAGAACCCTTCAGACGAGTAGTGGAAGAGGTTGTTGTTATTGCTGTTCAGATTAATGAGAACTCGTACTCGCTGGATGCATTAGATGAGACGCATTTGGTTGCAGTGGTTGGACTGTTTTCTATCTGCGGACTGGCAAATCACAATTGCCAACCGAATTGCACGTGGTCAAATGCTGGAGACAGCGTCTTGGAAGTTCGAGCGCTGCGTGATATTAACGAGGGTGAAGAGCTTACGCTGAGTTATATATATATATTGGTGTGGAGCGCGACGAACGGCGCGAGGAGCTGCGAAAGACCAAGCACTTTGATTGTCGATGTGAACAGTGCGCAGCGCCACTGAGCGAGTCGGTTGACCGATTCTTAGAAGGCTTCTGTTGCCCCACCTGCTCTTCGAAGGCTGTTGGAGAAAACGAGTGTTTGCTTGCTCAAGTGGAAGACAAACTTTTGTGTTCAAACTGCCAGTTTGATGTCCCGAGGACTGTCATGGCTTCAGCGGTCCTGACGGTGAGAGCAAAGCTTGCTAGCGCAAAGCTGTATCTCAACCAGTTTAGATACGTGGACGTCGTGGCCGAGCTTGGAGATGTTCTTAGAGGCATTAACGCAAATGGACAAGTGATTCCTTTCCACCCCAGCCACGGTGTTGCAATTGCACTGACACGTGTGCTATCGGACGCCCATATCAAGCTGGGCAATGTTGTCGAAACATACAAATTTCGTCGGCGGCTGCTGAAAGCTCTTCAGCTTGTGTCCTGGCGCTACTATCTACCACTCGCGCTTGCCCATTTTGACTACCCAGAGGCCCTGCGTCGCATGCTGGTGGACCCCACGATTCCGGTTTCTGAGAATTTGGACCGTGATGAACTGCAGCGAGAGATGCGAGCTTCGTACCAAGCTTTCAGCGACATTTGTGCCGTTCGTCTTGGGAAGCCTCATCCGTTACGGCACCGTGCTGTTGCTTGTCTAAAGTACTGAGATCTTCTTACTACATCATTGCTGTAAAAACATGCTTGAGCTAGAAGCATCGGCTGCGTGTTTCACAAGCTACGTGTATGTAGCGTTTTAGAGTAGTAAAGCACTGTCGTAAGTAGCACGCCCAAATTTGTTATACCATACTTACTGATTACTGAAACGAGTCCTTGCGTCGTCGAAGGCTTTCAAGAACGCTGACCGGGTCTCTTTCGCCGACAGCATTGCGAATAGTCTCGTTATGCACTCGCAAGAAGGGGTTGTAGAGTATTTCTTCACGTAGTGACGACGGAACGCTGGGCAGATTCTTCGCCCGACGCATACGAACGGCTGAAATCTTGTCGCGCAAAGCCTGATTGGATGGGTCTACGCTAAGAGCGAAACGCAGATTCGACATCGTATACTCATGACCGCAGTACACCCTCGTGTCTTTCGGTAGCGTGAGAATTACCTCGTACAAAGCCCTGTACATGTCCTCAGCTGTTCCTTCAAAGAAGCGTCCACAGCCTCCAACAAAGAGTGTATCGCCTGGAAACAGCAGTGGTGGCGTCTCTGTGTCGCTCGTGATAACATACGCCACGTGGGCCTTCGTGTGGCATGATACATCCAGCACCTTCACTTTTGCCGCTCCAATGTTAAACTCTTCTCCTCCGTTCACTGGGCGGTTCCGTGCTGGGATCCGCTCCTGCTCCGGTCCGGCAATCATCACGCCCGGATATTGTTTCGCAATCTCCTTGTTGCCTCCAGCGTGGTCTCTGCAGATAGCACACACCACCAAAGACTCCAACAATGAGTTTTTCTTAGTGTAAAATCACTGTATCAAACCGACACAAAACATACTCGTGTTTGTGTGTTGTCAAGACGCCAAGAAACTCGCGGTTTCGAGTTATCTCTTCCTCCTTCAACACCGCCAAGATCTTGCTAGACTCGGCAGGGTCTACTGCAAACATTGTTTGATTGGCTTGGTCTACTATCACGTAGCCTGTCACTCAGTCTACCTGTTAGCTACAACATCATCGCTCTTGTATTTTGTCAGCCGTCCAATTACCGCTGCGTACCGTAGTTATCTTCCAACATCGGTACAATACGAACACGAAGACTAGGATCATTCCAGTACTTTTTCTTCTTGGGTTTTACAGTCTCTCGAGCAGCTTGCTTCGATCCCCATCGTCGATGCGACGACGTCATTATCAATCCCCTAGACCCTCGGATCATCGTCGTCACTCGACATGCCCCTGGACGTAACATTTTTCAAACGATCTCAGTACTTTTCATGTTCATGATTTGATTGGTTGAAACTCAGCAGCGTTACCGGTACAAAACCGGTGAAGTACTCGCTGGCGGGGAGACGAAAAGCTCGTTTAAGTATGGAGAGCGTCGGTACCGAGCTCAAGGAGACGCCGTACCCACTGATCGCAACGCTCGGCTCGCGCGAGTTGCAGAACAAAGTACTGCCACATGTTCGTGCAGTGAATGAAGAGTTCATACCCAAGCTGCACTTCACATCGCTGCCGCGCGAGCACCGCTTTCCAGTGAAGAAGGAGTTGCGCGAGAAGCACGGGACCTTTCAGACACAGCGGGACTTTGAAAGCTATTCAACACAGGGGATTCTTAAAGCGCGATGGCTTAAGAAACAGCATGAGCTGCTACCGGCAGTGGTGTTGCTCTTTGACGAGTTTGATCCTCGTTGGGAGCCACAGAAGTGGCAGCAGAGGGAGACGGCGCTCCGGGACGAAGTGGAGAAGCTGAAACGGGTGTTATCAGGTGGGTTTTATCCCAGTGTACAGACTTGAAGGAGATTCTTTGTTAATGGGGTAATTGGGACTTTTGTGCAGCAAGAGAGTGTCGCGTGATGCTCATTCTGATGCAACAAGTAGATGACGTGAATGGAGCTCCGAGACATACAACCGAAGAGAGGCTGACAAATTTGAGAAAAAGATTGGAGACAGATTCAAAGGGATTGATGCTTATAAAGTCGAGTGATCTCGCGCGGGGATCGAGTGTTTTGGTGAAATTAGAATCGTTGGTCCGCAATATGGCGGTTGAGTACTACAAGGCGCAGTCGAAGCGCGTGAAGAGGTATCAGAAAACTCTTGCCAAGGTGCCAGGGTATCAGGTGCTTTGTTCGAGATTGAGCTTCAAGATCGCACACTACTATGAGTTTCGACGCTACACGACCAAAGCGCTGCGACATTATGAAGCCGCTTATAGTGCTATTATCACGCTGCCACTGAACGAGAATGAGGCTGCCGATGGGATTGCCTATACACAGGTTATGAGGATGGCGGAGTGTGTGAACTTTAAACTGTGTTACCATTTTATTTTCTCGTCCAACAATGTCAAGGGTGCAGTAGACCAACTGCAACGCCACATGGGCGTATATGCGCATGCTGTGATTGTGGCAGATCGCGCCTACGAACACTGGGATTGGGTATCTCGCCAGTATCATGTCTTTGCTCAATTGCTGGCCGAGGCTATTTCTATTCGAGGCTCACTTTCAAACACTGGGTTGGAGTCAGATGTGTATAAGGAGCCATATTTATATTTCTCCATTGCTGCGAAGTACGCTATGCTCCGAAGAAAGGCAGCTGTGAAACTTGGTCTCGTAGCTGCTACGACTATGTCTATTGTCACGGCCAATGGAGAAACCTTATCGGAACGCGATTTTATTGTAGTGCCTTCCATATTTGTTGGTGGTGACCCAGTGGTTTCCGAGGCCAGTGCCGCATCACAAGGTCCGTCAGTGGCAGCTCTTGTGAAGTACCGTCATGCCATGGAAAGGGCTTTTCCCCATGCCAAGCGGTCTATTCTTCTCCTCGAGCATGCAATTCAGCACTTAACGATTTATGTGGCTGACCACAACGCTCCGCGTAGTCGACTGAAATGCCGATTGCTGGTGCATATGGGAACAGAACGACTTGCGTTGGGTGAGTGTGATCGTGCTCGTGCTGAATTGCAGAAAGCGAAAGCGACGTTCAGTATTGAGAACTGTTCGGCACAAACTGCTCAGATTCTAAAGCAGTTGCTCATATGCACCTTTTACCAGGGAGATACTGCTGCCTACTTGGATTATTCGCTGCAGCTTTTATCTCCTATTGTAGAGGACTTTGTGTCTTACAAAGAGCGTAGGCGTATTCAGGACTCTTTCTTAACAGCGTGGAGGGATCCTGCAGCTTTAGGAGCACCATTTACAGAAAACTCCGCGCTCATGAACGGGTATGAATTAGCACTTGATCGATTTCGCCAGGTGTTCGCGTTGATAGCTCGATTTGATCGCGCCTCTGTTTGTGTGAAGGGGAATGTAACGTTGGAGCTAGAACTACGATCACACTTCCCGTCGCCACTTGTGATATCGAAGATAGAGTTGCTGTTCAATGACGAACGCTACCGCACAGTACTTTACCATCGAGCTGAAGTAGAATCCGGATCTCTGACTTGCGATGACGGAAATCTCTTCACCTCGCTGGAATTTTTTCACAAATCGATCAAGAAAGTCTGCATTCCGTTGCGTATGCTGGACGGTCGACAAATGCTGTCTATCCGGGAAGTGCGGTTTTACTTGAGTGGTGAAAGCCATGGTGCCAAGATGCAGAGTGTTGATGCAAATGGTAAAAGGCCAGAGGAAAAATTTTTGATCTTTAGTCTGCAGGTCGACCGCGCCTCTGTAGCGCAACGAGAGATGCCGCAACCGTACCTAATGAATGGCCGCGTTCCTGCTATGGGCAATGGCTCTGCATCTCCAAGCTTTTCCAGGAGAAAGTCAACGTTTTTACTCGTTGAGGAATCTCGATCTGCTCACACTGATGTTAGTGAACCCATTCAGGATAATGGTATTGCGCATCTTCGAGGTTCATCATTGATCATTCTGCAGCCTCGCGCGAAGGCTGCTCTGTCTATGCTTTCCCATGAACCACTGTTGACGGGAGACTTTCGTGAACTTGCTTTCCAGTTGGCAGCAAATGAAGACACGTTGGAGAACGTAACATTCCGAATCGTTTGTGATCCTCCACCGGCATCATTTGCTGCCGATGATGCATTCTTTTTTACTGAGCAATCAGGTGTTTTGACTCCAGTGCCACTGGATGCTAATCTCCAACCGCAACATTTGATCTCATTTCCGAACAAGAACCCACAAACTGAAGAAATTCTCCGCGTTATCGTTCGCTCGACCAAGACTACCCCTGTGACAATGGTCGCGACAGTATCGTACACCACAAAGACAGGGGTGGCTGTGGACTTTGATGAACGGTTTGATTTGGTATGCCAGAACCCGTTTGCGATTCAAGGAAGTTTCATTCACGACTATTTAGACGGAGGCGGTGTGCCTGGTGCTGCTCAAAGGCCGAAAGGTTCGTACGGTTGTGTGGGAAGCTCGGTTAACTACCGAGGGAGCATTACATGCATGTCAGGAGAGGCATTACATGTGCTTGCATTGGAGTTTGAACCGTGCGAGACAAACATGGTGAAAGACTTGGCTATCTCAGGATTTGGATCAAAATCGACAGACTTTGGTAGCAGCAACAGTGAAGACGTTTGCACAACTTTTAATGACGGCGACTCGCGGAGTTTCTGTCTACGGTTGGTACCGAAAGTGGCGTCACCTTTTGTCACACTTGGTCGGGTAGAAATTATTTGGCGGCGTAAGTCATCATCAATTGGCGTTACCCATGACGAGTCTCGCAACGATGTAGTGAGAACGTGCTTGGAGACTCCGTTGGTGTCATTCATAGCTGCCCCTCTCAGCTTTAGTGTGGAGACGCCACCGTTTGGCGTCGAGGGGGTACTTTTCTACATGGACGTTCGAGTAAAGAATAATGAAGCTGTCTTTCACAGCTTGCGGGTCAAGCCAGTGAATACAGAGGGGACGTTTTTCATTTCAGGCTGCACAAATGCCACGGAAGACTTGCTCCCTTTTGACGAGCAAGTGTACCGGCTGGGTTTGGTACCAACGAAGACAGGTACGTTGTCCGAACCTGATTCTTGGCAGGGTTTAGCCTGTATCATTTCGTGTAAAGCTAATTATTGTTTTGTTTTCGTGGACAGGCTATCTAGGGCTGCCCTGCTTAGAGATCGTGTCATTGACCTATAACGTCCCCTTCACCAACCCCGACGAACGCCACGAGCTGTTTGTCCTTCCCCGCGAATGTCCTGATTGGCTTGCAGAACGTGCGAAATGAAAAAAACAACTAGGATGTTTGCTTGTGATAGACTGAACGGAGTGTAGTCATTCGATAATTTGCTGGTGAGACCAAAGAGGAACTTGAACCGAAGAGCTACGATCTCATTCATGAAAAGTCCACTTATTCTAGTCCGTAGCTCGTCACTCTCGCGAGAATGCCACTTTGGTAACTGGACTTTGTTCCAAGTGCTGAGCTTTTGAAATTTTCTACGGCCCGCTTCAAATTGTGCAAGTCCCCATCGCGCGATTTGACGACAAAAAAGCATAACTGGCGCAAGTGTCCGTCGGTTAAGAGGCAGACGAGGAAGACCACATCGAGTGCTGCGTGACGCAGCTGGTAGTCTTGACCACCCTTTGCTCTGCTCTCCGTATGAGTTGTTGGTGTCGCTGTTTGTCGCGAAGACGCGGCAATTTGCAGGGACGTATGCTCTTCCAGGAACAATTTGAGTGTATCAAAGCCGTGTATCCAGGCACGAGCTACGTCTGTTTATTGGATGGTGATAGTGGTGACATGATGTTCGTTACGACGTCTGCTGTCATGTTTTAATAATGAGTCAAGGGAGAACTAAATGGCTGGCTATGTGGTGACTGCAGAGCACAATCGGAGACGACGGAGGTGAACACAGACGAGTTTACACGCACGATTATCAACCTCAAGGACGCAGCGCTGCAGTTTGGTGCGTGTTGTGGAACGTGTTGACAGAAGACGACGAAAGACGGAGACTGACTGTAGTTTTTGGGTGCTATAGCGGCGACGCTGAACCAAATTGATCCGCAGGTGGTGCATGTTAGAGGAGCGCAGGGCATGTTTTCCTGTTATGGATCTGCGCATATGGTGCGTAGGGGTTGTTTGTTTGTTATAGTGGAATGGAGCCGAAGAAAGACACTGATGTGCTCTGACGTTGTAGATTCTGGCCTTCTACAGTGAGATGCCGGGTGTAGACTTGGAGTTGTTTGACTGCTTCGAGGCAGACAAGAATATCGAGCCGATTACAGGGGAATTGCATCGAATTTTAGACGCCAGTCAAAGCAACAAACAGCGGTATAAATCCTAATTCTGTCCCCTCTTGGTTCGAGCGGTACCTATAGGTCGGTCGCCTCGCCATCTCTATCGCCGTCGGCGTATTTCGGCGACACTATAATGTAGCACCATAGCACAGTCCAGCAGAAGTGATCAAACTCAGATCTGGAGATGATTCAAGCGCTTACTGTTTTCAGCACCGAGCGAACAAGAAAGGCAAAACCAAAGTGAATATATTTAAGTGGGAAAGCCTGAGCGTGTTTGCATGTGCAAATGCACTTGTCGTTTCTCCCCGTGAATCTATGCTATTTTGTGCATTTGCAACTGAATAAGTCCGAGATCATTGTCTTGTAAGTTAGAATCGTTCGTTCATTCTACTAGCTACATTGCGCATCTTGTTGTACACCTTGCCAGGTGGCGCGCCCATGATAAGAGAGCAGATAGCGTCACGCGCCAATTTGATATTGGAGAACGAGCCAAGAATATGAATCTTCTGGTCAGCCAGCACGATACGTGTACGGGTAGCATTCTCTACGGCGTACTTGGTCTTACCGTCCTGTCCGGCCACACGGCCAATGGCGCGACTCAAGTGGTCGCCCTTGAGCATCTTGACGTCGTTCACCTCAAACGTATCGATAAACAAGTCTTCCAGACGCAGCAGAGCCACGGCATCCTGTACCTCAAATCCCATCATATAGGCCTGTACAAAGTCGGCAGCCTTCTGCAAAGCACCGGCATCCGTCGTGTGTGGCGAGTTCTTCAGCTCAATGCAGCGCGTCTTCGTGTTCATGCGAATCTGCAACTTCAAGTGCTCTACGATGGGCTTCATAATGTTAAGCCAATCATTCTTCAGCGGCGTGTAGCGATGTGCCGGCACACGTACGCGACGAAAGTCATTCTTGCCTCCGAACTCTTGCTGGGCGCTCAAAGGCGGAAAGTTGGGACGGTTGACACCGTTCTCCTCGATCTCCACGTCCATCTGCTCGGTGGATTCCTGTGCATGCTGCGTTATTGACTGCGTATTGATTACCATATCCTGAACAGCCATTGAGTCTACCTCCATAACTACTGCTGCGTTGTGTGTCGAAGTAAAGAAGTAGGAAGGACAGAGAAAGAGGGGAGTGCACAAGTGCAGGAAGACCGAGGTAGGAGCTCTTCAAACGACTGGAGTCGGCAATCTCGGTCATTTGATTGGATGAAAAGCAAGCATGTGGTACAATACCTGCTGACGTACGTCGAGATGGCTTTGTGTTTGACCGGATGACACGTTTACAAGTTACTGATCCGATTGAGTTATAAAGCGAGTAAGGCGTGCTGTGCTGCTTTATTGACTTTTCAGCTGCTGGTTGGCTTGAGCAAAGAAAACGAGACAGATTAGGGGCATCGAGCCACTGAGCCAAAATAGAAGAGCCCACAACGGTCTGCAAACACAGAAGCATAACAGCACTCGCCTCTATGTCAGCGCTAAACACTTAGATATAAAAACACTTTGACCACCAAAGTACCTGTACAGAATCCAATTGGCTCCAACGACCGCAAACATGAGCGCAACACTCATACTGCTTGCCAGTAGATGCTGCTGAATGCCAGCTAGAAGCGACCCGAAGCGCTCGATGAGCGGACTGCGCAATACTACGAAGCCCATAAAGCCCAGCACACCCGCGAACAGCCGGAAAAACCGATTTTTGCGCACCTACACGGGAAAATTAGATAGTATAAAACATATACGATATCCTTTATACTCACCTCTGCGAGCGTTTTCTTGTCGAAAAGCTCGTTCGCAGTCATTATTCCGTCCTCCAACAAATAAAGCGCTTCACCAGTGGAGCTTTTGAATGGCACCACGTCTTTTCCTTTCTGTTGAGCACACACCGTCACTGGATAGTTGGGTGTCACCTCAAAATGCACACGTTGGTCACCCAAAACAGGCTCTCCATCTCGAAAGTAAAAGAAATCTTCCTGAATCGAGATATTCAAGAGTGCACTTCCTTGCTCCCATCCTGTTCCTTTTCGTTGATCCAGCAAATTTGCCATCACGCGACGACTAGCAACGTCCAAGTGCACGACATCTCGACGTTGGATCTGATCTACCAGTTCGTCAGACAACTTGAAATCCCCTACCACAAGGTCGCTCGCCTTGACCACGAGCGACTTGTACATCCAAGCTTCGGCCGGTGGATTCGTGTAGCCGAGATCATTGAACCCGGTACTATCAATCGCCTTCTCCCTCCATCTCATCTCGTAGATAAAGGTCCTCTCCCGATCGTCGTCGAACCGCCGGTCTTCATCCTCAGGTGTACTGCTCATCGAGGTGTGCGACGTCTCGATCCATTGCAGCATTTCTACATGGCGATGGAGTCTCACACCTTTCACAGCAATTCCAAACGTCGTGTCCAATACAAACGGACTCTGTCGGAGTTGCAATTCGTTTGTAGTCGGTTTGTTCCATTGATTAGTACCTATCGACGCGGTGGTAGTGATCAAGCCTGAGAAAAGAATTAGTTGACCCTCCGTACTCGCGGAAAAGTCAGGTTTCGACAAAAAAACCATCACAGATCTCCCCTCTTCAAAGCTCTTCACATTTCGCACCAATACAGACTCGAACACACACGCCGTCGCTACTGACGCCAGCACCAACAAACCTCCGATTGCCACCTTTTTCTGATTCATTTCAATCATCCGATCTCTTCCAGCTTCAGGATTGGCTACAATTTAAAAGGATTATTGGCGAATTACACGTCGTTGTGGACAGCAGGGCATGATGATCAGGTAGTTAGTTACATGAAGACGTGCAAGTTCTTCCTCCACGGCACGTGCCGAAACGGCAACAAATGCCGTTTCTCACACGAGACGTTTGGCAATAGCGATGACAATGGGTGCAAACGGAACAGCGGCGGCTTTGGGTCACAGTTACAGTCTCCGTTCGGCAAGAATGGAAACACTTTGTCGACTACCCAGGGCGTCACGATGACAGAGTCTGGACGGACGCTGTCAATTGAGGAGCTCCAGCACCCGCCTATCTGGCCACTTTCTGGTTTTGCAGTCTTCAAAGGTGTACGTGGATAGTTATCTGCAGTAATTGCTTGGTACGTAGTGAGAGATATGGAACTTACATTTAGTTGCATTCATGTTTTGTTTTGTTGTAGCTGCCGAGTATCGTGACAGGTGACGTCAGCTGTGAAGAAGCTCGATGGGAAGCATACCAAGAGCAGAAGGCTTCCGGAAATTGTATACAGTCTACGCAGAAGTTTCAGGCACTGGCAGCGGAGCAGCAGACCCAACGACAACGTGTCATACGGCTGCTCGAGAACCGCCAGTCGGCACAAAAGCTGTTCAATGGAGAGCCACTGTCGGAAGTAAAAGGCTTGGGCGTAAAGAGTGCAACAGCTAACCCGTTTGGAGGTGGGACAGCTAGTAATCCGTTTGGAGTGGCATCGTCGTCGTTCGGTGGAACACCAACAGCGGCAAATCCGTTTAGCGGTGGTGCTGCTGCTTCTACATCTTCGCCGTTTGGACAATCAGCAGCTAGTCTCTTTGGTGGAAGTAATAGTACAGCGTTTAGAGAAACTGTTGCTAGCCCGTTTGGGGGTGGTAGCTGTACAACGACTTTTCGTTCTCCGTCAGTAGTGGGAACGGGAACTGGCGCAGGATTTGGTGACAGTGCGGCGGCCAATCCATTCGGAGGTACTGCTGCTACATCTGCGTCGTCTTTATTCGGTAATTCAACGACACCCGCTTTTGGAGGAGCAGCAACACCGTCATCGTCTGCGTTTGGTGGAGGAGTCTTGGCCACAGCTTCACCATTTGGAACTGGAGCTTCAGTGCCTACCTCGGCTTTCAGTGGAAGCGGCACTGGCTCAGGATTTACCGGGGTCGGCGGAGATGCAGCAAAAGCAGCAGCTTCACCATTTGTCGGGGGGGCAGTGACGCTAGCGTCCTCACCATTTGGTGGTAATGCAACACCACCTACGTCCTCACCATTTGGGGCACCTTCGGTCACTGCACCTTTTGGTGGTATCTCAGGAGCAACATCTTGTCCCAACGCTTTCGGCGATGCCACGTCTTCCATCAATGCTACTGCCAAACCGTGTGGCGAGTCTTCATCAGGATTTGGTTTATCATCCGGCAGCACTACAGGGATTACTAATCCGTTTGGTGCGTCCGCATCATCCAGTACAACCACCCCATCCCCATTTGCGGCGCCATCAAGTAGTCCCTTCGGTGCTTCGACAGTTTCAACAAGCGCCACCAGTGCAGCAGGATGGTTTGGAAAGTCGACAACGAGTAGTTCATCTTTATTTGGCGGATCGTCAGTATTGATCACGGCTGCGCCGCCGCCTCCACCGGTCCCAGCAATCAGTAGTCCTCCGCCTGATGCTCGAGACGACGCATGGAACGCAGAACAATTTCAGCAAGCGGAGTTCTCGTTGGGTATGGTGCCCACCGTACCGCCTCCACCACAGTTCTGCTAGACGGTAAGCGCAGCAAATGTGCACATTAAACAAAAGATTGGATAGCAAGCATGCTTGCATATTGTAACAGAGTGCACGTTTAATCGTATAAATAAGAGTGGCCTTCATGATGGTCTATGCATGCTTCGATGCCAATATAATATCAATCCAGGTTGCTGAACGTGCCTGTTTGACGTGCCTTCTTCTTCACTACTTGACCAACGCCAGCATCCACAAAGTTTTTGCCGCGTAGAGCGCGAAGAGGCACATCGGCCGTCTTGCCATGAGCGCTGTTGAGCTGCAACAGTAGCGTGTAAACGGCGTTCTTTTGAGCTGGTGTTGCACGTCCCACCAATCTCGGACTTTCCGCATACAAAAACAGTGGCTGGGCGGTTGCCATCGCCGAGCGGGAACAGTTGAATCGCTGCAGTAGCTCGAAGGGCACAACCTTCCCGTCCCTGAACTTCGCCATCAGCGTCGCCGTCGGAGCCGTCATAAAGAAGCCTAGCAACAGACCGTCGTGCTGCATGACAAACATGAACCGGCACTCGAAGACGTTGTCTGCAAGTGCGACAACGCCTGCATCCTTTACACGAACTCGTGAAGCATTAGAGCGAGCAGCAGAACTCAATGCTAGGGCCCACTGCTGACACATGGAACTGTTCCAAAGTTTGATATTGACGTTCACCTCTCGCCCAAAGAATGATGTGACCCGAGATTTACCAACAATCCGTGGTGATGAGGATACGGTGTCCAGATGTTCCACCGGATTCGTGGTGATTGGGGACGACGTCATTGCATCTCTGTCGCGTGTCTCTAACGGCGGGCAGCAGATAAGCTGCTGCAACACGTAAAACTCGACACGTCCCGAGACTTCTTTGCACAAGATCGCCAGCTTGTAGAGTAAACTCTGCGTCATCTTGCTTCTAGGCATGTAGTCGAAGAAGAGAAATTGCAGCGGACCAAAGTGGAAGCCAAAGGCCAGCAACGCATAGACGAAGTACACGACCGTGATACACAAGGACATGGTGTAGTACGCTGTGCCGTGGAAAGCATAGTCAATCTGCAATCGTCATAGTCGAATCGTTAGCACCATAATCAGCAAACAAGCAACCTTTGTTCTCAAGCAACGCACCAATCGAATCTTGAGCCAGCAGTAGAAAAAACCAATCCACATACGCTGCGACGGTGACAGAAAATACACAGGACAGCCACGAATGCAGTGCTGCGCAATGCGATAGCCCAAGAAGGTCGCCAGCGACTCCGCAACGACAAAGTACGAGGAAAAGAGACGCACATCCAGTTCCATGGAGTTAGCGACATTATCTGACGGCCCATACAAGTGTGGCCACTCGAGTCCTGCAGGTCCTGAAAAGCCAAAGCCTGGGCCACGACGATATAGCGGCATTGCTCTGAGGTGCGATGGGTCTATCACTTATGTTTTACCTGCAAAGATGCGGTCTGACACAAAATTTTTTATATCCCAGGTCAACCTGGGTCGACCTGGGATATAAAACAAATTTTGTGTTTATTGTGTAAATAGATATTTCTATACCTGTGTTATCGAATACTTCTTATCTTCTATATTATGCAGAGGTTGGGAAGCGGGTAGGTGTATCTTTGTGCTTGGAATGCCGGATTGGACTGAATCCATGGAAGAGAGGGTGATCTTACCACGAATCTGTCCCGGGTAAATTTATTGTTGACGCTAATGCTTCGTTTGGCACGAAAGTCGTTACAAGTTGCGTGAATCGGGATCCAGTTATTTTGTATTAGCTAGTTAAAGAATGGGTCGAGTGAGATAACTTGAAATAATACGGATTGAACCGAATGTAATGGATCACATATACATGCGCGATATATCTATAGCCCGAACGTTTAATGTCGCAAAGAGCCGTTTCACTTACGCAGAATGAAACAATAACAGAACAAGTCGTTGAAATAATTGTTTCGAAAATAAAACAGTTTATCCTTAGGCTTGAACCCACAATGTTGAAGCTGAGTCTGTTTTCGTAGCCAGCTGCTGCAGCATTTGAGCCCATGTCGAATGAATGGCTGGATGCGCATCGGATGTGGTGGGATGCTGTATATCTCAAATCCGTTGTGCTTGTCAATTACATGATCACATGATTTTTGATGAATCCAGTGGCCGATCGTGCCGTGGGTTTACAAATCATATATAGCGCCAAATCGACCCCGGTAGGCGAGTGAATAAGCACTGGCACTGGGACCGGGAGGTGCGTGGATCGATACTCGCGCAGGGGCGATACGATTACACATCGCCGGAGTGGCTAACTAAGCCGGATATAGCGGGCTGTTAACGTACCTGGATATTCCTCACCCATCTCTTTATATAGCGCCATAGCGTTGATGACAACATACCACTGCAATTCGATAAAAACCTTTTGCTTTTCGCCCAATCGAATCCAAGAAACTTGGAAAGTCATTCAGTAGCAAAAGTATTGTCACACATCGCCATGACGACGGACTCCGATGTGCACTGCGTCATCTTCGGACGACAGGACGACGTCGAACTGGTCGAGGTGTTGAAGTTCCTACGCGGCTTTAGTGTCCTCTATGGCTCCGGTCTAGCGCTGCACAGTGAGACTCGTGTCACTGTTGCCGAAGTGGACGCGCTGGCCGCGCACGAGCTGGAGAAGAATCCAATCCAAGTGAACCAACAGGAACCAGGTGAATTATTTGCCCGCATTTCAATGGACCAGAAGGAGCTCATTGTTTTTGGCAAGACGGCATTGCTACAGTGGATGAAGCAACAGCTGCTGGAATCCCGTTATTCATCCACAACCCTCTCTCCAGTCGCCCAAGAAGGACCGCCATTGCGGATATTTGTCAGTGGAGATCGAGCTCAGGTGGGCAAGTCTACAGTATGTTTAGGTCTGGTGGGTGCGTTGCTACGCAGTGGCTACGCGGCAAGTGACGTTGCATATATTAAACCGGCCACGCAATGCGAGAAGCCACAGTTGGTGACCAAATTCTGTCGTCAGCAGGGTGTCACCTGTTGTGATGTGGGGCCTATTTTATTCTATAAAGGCTTCACTCGAGAGTTTTTAAAGGGTGAAACGGAGACCTCGGTGGAGTTGCTGGAGAAAGCTAAGACAAAGGTGGAAGAAGTGGGAAGAGGGAAGAAGGTCGTGGTAGTGGATGGAGTAGGGTACCCAGCCGTTGGATCCATTTGTGGCGTGTCAAATGCTGATATAGCTAAAACGTTGGAGGCACCGGTGGTGCTGGTTGGTAAAAAGGGTGTGGGTGATGCGGTGGACTCGTTCTCCTTGAACGCAACGTTCTTTGAGAGCCATGGTGTTAAGGTGCTGGGTGGCATCTTCAATCGACTGCCCAACGATGGGTATTATAGTGTAGAGCACTGCAAAGATAATGTGACGGCGTATTTTAAGCAATTTCAGCCGGAAAAGAGCGTCTATGGATTTCTTCCTGAGCTGACAGACGGTGGACATAGCGCCTTCATTGCTGAAGATGCCAAGGACTGGAATGAATCTACGACTGACGTGTTTCTGACTATGGCTGAGGATGAACTGGCTAATAAGGTTGTTGATGCATTTGTTCGGAGCATTGATTTGATGAAGCTTCTTGCAGACGCGGAAGCAGCTTAAGCAAGAGACAAGAATTAATCGACGAGCACAAATAAAGCAACGGCTGATGCCACCTAGCCAAAACAGCAGGCGAAGAAACTGAAGCGTGCATGCCAGTTTGAAATTCTTGCTTCGTTCGAGACTGGAGCTTCCTTTGTTGAATACGCTTGCGGCAGCTACGTCTCTACGCAGCCGACATTCCTTTATCGACAAGACAATAGCGCTTACCATTTAATACTACCAAACTTCCATCATCGACGAAGACCGCCGAGCCGCTCTTTCTTCGTCGCTCGATATCCTTTCCATCTGAACGAGGAGAAAAGTCTATGGAAGGTACAATGATGCAGACAAGGTCGTCGCATCAAAATCGCTAGATCCACGGAGACACCTTGCAAAAGTATTTTGGACATTTGCATGCCGATTCTTTTGCCCAGTCGACGACGACGATAGTATCCTCACTTTGTACTCGAAGATACGAATGTAGGCATTAAGAACCGCAAATATTTTTTGTTTGTTAGCTTAGCCTTGATAAAAGTCAGCACAAACAGACGTATCAATCAAAAAGCACCTTGCCGCAGCGAATGCTGCACAGCATTTAGCCAGTGCCAACTCGGACATGACTTGTAGGCTACAATTCAATAAGACCATGCTTAACCACCTTCTTGCTCCTCTATCAAGCACAAATTTAGGCTGAATCGCATCTATTTTTACTTGCGAGATTTCTCTATTCGTTGTGCATTTGGTCCCCCCGTCCAAAAAGGTGCTCTTGATCGGCATTGGCCCTGACGCAGATAGCCGGCATACAGCAAACCAAAACGCCCATTCTTGTAATTGTCTGCGATGCGGGCTGTGACCACCACTCGATTTGTGAAAAGACTCACTAGAATGCCGTCCTGGAAGATGGCCGTGAGCGATGACCTCTTCTCAAAAGGCAACGATACGATTCCCATGTTCTTGTTCTTTTCGAATAATTATAGTAGCTCCACGCTCGAGGTATTGAACATTCACAAAGTCGTTGAATACTCGTAACGTAGTTACATCTATATCAGCGGATGCCATCAATTGATATAGAAACAAGCACATGGGGTATTAGACCCTTCTCTTGGACCAAATTGCTTACCCCTGTTTTTTCGGCACCTCATGGGTCTCGCTAACCGACTCACTGATATGTATTAATCCAATTCATTAATACGCTAAGTCAGGTCTAGTCTGTTTTCTAAGTTATAACATTATAGGTAACTTGAGTCTAAACCTCAGACCAGATTGTTCGTTAGGAGTTTACTATGTTGGAAGGCAAGCTTCAAAAGATGATGATCCAGTGATCTGGCACATATCAATTATGGATGACCATGTTACGCCAAACACCTGTTGGGGTCTCATTATATAATTTATCCTATTATATAGACTTTAAGATAACAAAACCAATGTAACACTCTCTCTTTTGCATCTAAGTTGTGTGAGCTATTGTTGTACCTTTGATCAACTTCTAACAGCTGTAAACCCAATGGAGGTAGCACGCGGAGACACTGCATGCGGCGACGTGCATCCGCAGGCAGCCCCTCCGCCGGTCGCGGAAGGATCGGTGGAAACTAAGATCTAGAGGAGAAGAGCAACCCCGGTAACGTCTATGCGGTGGGCGTTACCATGATAATGTGTCAGAGCTCCTGGTTCTCATGCGAGGGATGGCTGGGCGTCTGGACAGGCTAAAGGAGTCACAGGCGAAGCAAACGAATGACAGCGACCGGCGTTGGAGGAACATCGATACAGGCCCATAAATTTAAGCTTGTTTGCATCGGCCCCGGGAAAGGGGACAAGGATGCATATGGATTGCTTGCCACATACGCCGGTAACGATGTCGAGGAGGACAATGGAACTGCCATAATATTTTGGATATGAACAGGCTGGATATGGAGGACCACGGCAAGGAAGTGATATTCATTTTGCCCAAGTGAAGCTGTTCACGGTATGTTGCCTGGAATAGGTGCACGCGGACACATGCAAGGCCAAGGTCAGCGCTTGGATGATCAAGCACAAGGGCAACGACTGCAAGTCTGATATCCAGATGCAAGGTAGAAAAAACCTGGAATCTGACATTTTGATGGTCGAGAACTCTACGAAGGCTTCGAGTCTGCTTTTTGGAATGGAGTCGAAAAATCGAGCGCCAAGTTTCATTGACACAATCGTCTTGTGATTTTCCGTGGCCGGAGGACATCAAAGCTGATTTGCTTCACTTATACCTCTCTAGTACTGCATAGAGGTATTATGACTGACAAGTTGCGTTGTGGTGGAGCCAATTACTTACCTTGCAGTCCGTCATGGAGAAATTGCTGGAGGCATCCAAGAGCAGTATTACGCCGGCTCAAGCGATGCAACTATTTACTCAGCCGAAAACCCCCCCCACAAACGGAGTTGGCCGCGTATTTGGCGACCATCTCTGAGGTTACCGGAAGTGGAGGAGACTATTTGGTCTTAAACAATATTGTGCATTACCCTTATACAAGAACGCGGTGGTCTTTTTGGCAAAAGTTAACCCTACCAGAATTGAAGCCTGGTGCAAGCCGAAGAACTCGCTCACCTTGCTTAGGCTTATGAATTTTAACGTGGGCATCAAGAGGACCCTTGGGCGACAAATTGTTGGGTCCGTCTCAAAGTGACGTGGAAAGAGATGCGCTGATGCCACTTGTGTAATGAGGTTGAGCATTTACGATATGCGTGTCCAAACCGCAATTGCTTGCCTCAAGTGTTGTCAAACTTGTCACCAGCCGTCAATGACTTGCCTGATGAATCCGAAGATGTTTGGATTTAGACAGTGGACCCAGTAGACATTTGGCCAGTGACGAATCATGGCGTGACAATGTCGAATCTTGCAAAGGAACCTGCCTTCAACCCGATGGTATGCCACTAAGTGTGGCCAAAAAGGTATGAAAGTCATGGCACGTGGTGTTGAAAGAGTACCGACACTAAAGGAAGTTTACTTCGCCGAAGATGTTAAGTGCAACCTCATTTCGTATGAATACTTGGATGAAAAGGGCTACACACTTGGATACAATAGTACTCAACGTGTGCTAGCGGGCAGGACTTCTGGACAAGTTGCGTTTGACGTGGAATTGATTCGAATGTTTTGTTGGTACCTTGTCGTGTCAAGAAATTGCTATGAGACCTGTTGGTACTATCACGTCAATATTGGATGTGGAAGCGAGCCGACAGTGCCAGGTATCTCATGATGTTCAGAAAAGTTGTCTGGTGGAATCTCACAAACGCCTCGACCACCTGAGTTATGACACCATTGAGAGGTTGGCTCGCGATCCATCCTCTGACTTTCCTAACGGACAAGCATCGGATTAATTGATATTCAAATTTAAATGTCCAAATTCGCTTCCTTGTCCGCTTTCACATAAGCGTTAGTTACATCTCCATGTTTTGAAATATTTCGTTATCTAGTTAGAGAATTAATATTGCGTTCCCATCATCCCCATCGAAGGTGTGGATGGGACGCACCCCTCATTATACTACGGGGATTTTCGGCTAGCGGGCTTTCCACAACCCAACTATCACACACCATATGGTGCGGGTTGGCAGGCGGCCACCCATTGGGTAGTTGCTTGTCACTCTGTCTCCGGCGATCTGTAATCGATGCTCCCGCCCTCCACGGGGTTTGATCCAGGTACCTCCCGGTCTCAGTTTCAGTGCATTACTCAAGGTCGGTCATTTTCTAGTTAGAGCAAACGTTGGACATCAATTACACTCACGAAAGTGATACCGTAATTCGCACCAAGAACTTGCTTGTTTCCACATTCACGCTTTGTCAAAAAAACATTCCGAATTGAGAGCCCAAACGATGTTCCATAAACCATTATTTTCCAGCTCTTTTCCGCAATCGCTTTAGACCAGCCCTTTTTGTTTGAGCTACGCATAGCTTCTCCAAATTTCTGTGAGTCACTAACAGAAATGACTTGATTTACGACGTCACCTCTGACTTTTAGCTTGGCCAAAACATGTCTTGAGTCCCACTAGTTTTGCTCGCCAACCTTGTCACAAGAATAGACCAAAGTTGAAGCAGCATGCTCCCTGGACAAGAAATAATCTTTTTTCTTTTTTGTCCAGAAAACACGTTTCTTCAACTTTCGTGTCTCCTTGTAACAACTAGTCGTCTCCTCCGTCGTCTGGTGTATCGCCACCTTGGTCTTCTTCTCGTGCGGACTTATCTTCCACTAGACCAGAATTATTCTGCAAGTACAACTTCTGCACTTTTCATTTGGGTCGTGTGTAGCGTCTCAATGTTTTTCACATGCTTAGTAACGACACCGCTTTATCTTTGAGTAGGTAAATACGGTACCTCTGTGTTTCTTCGCTAATCCCAGCAATACTTACTTGCTGTCCTCTCTGCGCCAAGTTTTGTTTCCTTGGGCCTATACACACCGTACATTTTGAGCCAAAACAACTATTCCACCAAGTGACGGGGCTTGCTGTGTCAACACGTTAATCGGTGAGGCGCCCTAAGTTCGCCCTTTTCAGGGCTCAATCTAATATGTACGCAGCATATTCTACTACATCACCCCTAAAAATGCAGCGGCAAACACAAAGATCCACATTATAAGTCCTCCTGAGTTTATGCAAAGTATGTGCACCCGATTATTAAATTCTTCTCGAAAAATTAAAAAATGCTTGACTGCAGCATCCAAAGAAAAACACTGCTCTTGTGGTCGATGAAATTGGTCATGTAGCGATTATTTCACGGAGTCATCGGATCCTTAATGTCCGAGCAGATGACTCCACCAACCCGATGAATGGGTGAGCGACACCATCGCTATTTTTGCGAAACTCTCAATTTTTAGTCTGGTTTCCTTGCGCACAACGTAGACGCAAGGAATGCTTGTATCGGAGGAAGCGAAGGCAAAGTTCGGTGCATAAGGAATAATACAATGATCCTTGAGGCTAAGCAAAGCGCTTCATGGGCTGAAACAAGCAGAAAGACTGATGAGCAAGCTGATAGTTGACATTGGATTCAACCAAAGTCTTACGGACATGTGTGTCTACTTTAGATAGAAGACAACGCCTTGTAGTTGCTAGAGTTTACGTGGATGACGTTCTGGTCACGGGAATGGATCAATCTCCCGTGGACAGTTTCTTTGGCGAACTGATTTTGCTGTTGGTTAAGGACGTCGGACCTGCTCGTAAGTTTTTGGGTATGCGTATCCAATATGAAGTCGGGATTCTGGACATGCTGAAGGAGCATGGTCTGTAGAAATGTAAGTGTTGAGAAGTGCACTTGTGCAGTAGAAGTAGAAAGTAAAAGTGAAATATATTGAGTGTTAACTTCGTTCGTTTACTCTACAACATGCATGTTCATCGATACCACAACTTGACCATGTCCAAGCTCCACATGACGTCCGTCTGGTCCGCCCATCTTCCCATGATGGTCCCATGTGGCATCCGTATCTCCCCGTCCCATATGTCATGATCTCTTGATGGGACGTGGTGGCCGTATCTCCTCGTCCCCTGTGTCACGTTGCAACAAATCAGCCAACCAGGTGAGGTTGGACCTTACCTGTAACCAGTTTTACTCTCCAATCTGCGCAGCAGAAGGCACCCACCAGCGGTGAATATAAACGAGACAATCAGCTACAACAGGCTCTATTCGGCAACAGCCCGCGCGATTCAACCCATGACCGACCCTCCTCCTAACAACGGGAGGGACGAGACTGGCGACGCCAGCGCCAATTGAGACTCGGTCATCTCCTGGGTCTCCGCAGCAGTACAGGGATCACGACTTGATGGCGCCGGACACGCACCAATCCGATTCTGAATTGGACATGGACGGGGATCGGACTCTTCCCAACTACTCATCCAATGATTTATCCGCCAGACCAAGCTTGACAACCTTAGCAGCCCGGAAGACCCAAACGGGCGCGGAAAGTGTCTTACGGATCGATCGACTGGATCTGGGAAACCACTCTTCCTCGGCGAGTGCAGGGGTCACTTCGGAACGCTCCGAGGACCCTCTTGTTGATAAAGAAAACGATCTTCATGCAGCATTGGTGGATGAGATGAAGGCTCACCCCGGCGAGGGTCCGCTTGATTCCTGGCTTCACTCCATACAAGTGATGTACGCAAGGGCATCGGACCAATTCGCGGTCAACAAGACCAAATTATCCGTCGAGCTGCAACGTTACTTCCGCTTGACCAGGGAAGAGCGAGCAGGACTACTTACTCGATTTGAACAAGCCTGCATCCTCGGAGCACACGATGAACAGGCATGGAATTGAACGCTCCAATCAGTGATCAGGGACTTGTACGTAACGAAATGGGCATTTCTGGAGATCGTTCGCAAATAAGTAAGCCGGCTTAAATGGAAGCAAGCTCCTGTTTTGGGTCAGTGGTCGGATAAAGTAAAACAGGGCACTCACGCAGCTACCGAGGGCTCTCCTGCTCCTTTGCGACAAACGTACTCGCCTTATATGTTTAATCCGGCAAAATACCAGCCGGAAGAGATAGCGAAACTAACATTAGTATTCGAAGCTTCTCACAAAAGGGCTTTCGGCCATTTTTACCGGGATGGAACCGCAGAGGAGTAGAAAATTATCGGACCTGGCGGAAGGGTCTATCGCGTGCCGTAAACTCCCGTCCTTCGTGCTTTAGAGTGTATTGGACAGTACCGAACAAATTCGGCTGTTTAACACGATCCAAGGACAAGTGGAGGGAGAGCTGACTATGACGTTACAACGTCATCACCATATTCGGGTCAGTCGTCAAAGTATTAACAGCATCATCGCTACGATGCTTGAATCGGCTGAATTGGTACGGATCAACTTGCCAGCGCTTCATGCGCTGATAAGCCAGACCAAAAAGATTGTATACGACAAAGTGACAAAGTCGATTCATTTCTTTTCTTCACTAGAGAAACGGCACGAAAGCATCAGCGAGTGGCCATCCCGTTTCGGGGTGGAAGCTATTCACTAGCTAACTCGCATAGGCCACACCAAGGAACAGTTTGGGACCGACAGCGCGGTCCAGATGGTCATCAAATGGGCGGCAGGCAGAGTATACGGTTTGTATCCGGAATTTGACCCGATTCCACGACATCGGTAAGCTTATGGCTTTCCTCCGTAACAAAATCCAGACCCCGTTTGAAGTGGAAGATATGGATACGTGTACGCCGGCGTCCAGAAGGTCGACGATGTGGAAACTTACTTTCCAGTTAGCGAATTGCCCGATTTTTCTACAAGGGTGGTCAGAATCATATGGTTCGGGGCCATTTTTATCGACTCTCACCCAAAACGTTGGGCGCCGATTACAATGCCTACAGTGCGGTAACATCGGTCACCCAATTGCACGTTGTCGTTTCTCTGACGCTCAACTTCGGGGACCTGGAGCCATCGAGTTGCCGAACAGGACATAGCCGATCTGGGTGACACCGCACGTCCTTTCGCGAGTCTTAAAGAACTTCGAGACACGGTGCGCGCCCGTATTGCCGACAACCGCCTGGCCCAGGCGTCCCCAAGCACACCGGGAACTCAGGCGACTGCTCCTCCAACACTTTCCGGTCTGCATGACTCCATTAGCGATCTGCAGCGAAACCTAAAACCGGTGGATCGAGAAGAGGGAATATTACCTCTCGACGTAGAGCTTCAACCAGAACCCAAGGAACCACAGCCGTGAACCCACAGAGCTCAGAAGAGACAAACTCTAAAGGGACGTGACGAGACACCTAAGACAAGCATTGGAAAGGGCACCAATCGTGAGCACATCAGCGTAGAAACCGGCGAAAACCCAAAATCGACACTTCGAACGGACCAAACACTCGCCGCGTCGAGCATACAGGCGTCCCTAGCGGCGTAACCGGGGACAAGGTCACTCCGGCGCAGCCGTTCCTCGCTTCAGCTGAAGAGCAAATTCGCGTGAAAGGTCTAGCGCGGGGACAGCCTTCACAAGTACAAGGGCATCTCCTGCTTCGTCGTCAGACAAAATCTAGGGCAAAATTTTCGAAATTGGTTCAGGCCAACTGTGCAGGCCCCTCAGAGGTGGTGCCACCTGGTCCTATGCTAACGGCAGTGCCTCAGACTTTCGCAGAAGCAATTGAAAGCTTAGGGCTGCGGGAGGTAGTAACGCCGGCTTCCGGCAATTGCCTTGCCATGGCAGTCATGCAAGGAGCAACAAAGAAAGACCTCGCAGAGCCAACTTCGACGCTTGGACAGCTAACGGCAACCCTCAAAACCGGGATTAAGGAGATTGGGCTCTTAAACTTAGAAGACCGCATACCGCATGATATCCGGATGCAAATCTTAACCGTGCTTGGACAACCATGACGCGGCGGGAATCCCTTGGCCAACTCAAATGGTTTTTCGAGGACTATGCATCCAGTCCTTCCGAACGTGAAGCGGTCATCGCGGACAATACGTGGGGGGAAATGACATCATAGGGCTTGCGGCAATGTTCCTACGTCGGAACATATACGTACTCGAATTCGTGGATACGCGCGCCAAACCCTGGAGTTGCCGGCAGTTTGAGCCAGGAGTGATATCCATCAAAGCGAAAAGTATCGCATCCTTCACCGAGAGACCGCTGGACATTTTAGAGCGCCTCGATGCCTTCAGATGCTCCCATTGTCCTTCGGTATTGGGGTCGGCATTACTCGGCTGCCGTTCCTTGACCGAAAACATTAGAGGAATTAGCATTCAATCACGACGCCATCATGGTCGAAGAAACGTCTCAGTAGGATGCAGATGACCCAATGCACCCCACTTCCCGGATTGGGGACCTCGCCCTGTTCTGGGATGAACCAAAGCAGCTATTGCTGCTAGAGAGTAATGCGGCCAACGCCCTAATTACCACTGATATCAACAATTCCGACATCGCTCTCACGTAGGAACACTACGAGACGCCGCCTCACAGAATTTGCGCCGCTGAGAGGCAATTGCGTAAGCGTATTCATGTACCCGCTCCTGACGAACGCATTCAGGACGGGCCTTGAAAAACATTCACACCAGGGTTTTGCTGAAAAAAGTAAAGCCGGAAGAGTACGCTCTTGTTCAATATCTAAACTTGGCGGACGAACCCATGGGCGACTCCGATCAGCGTTGGAACGTCGAATGGAATCGCGGAAGTGTCCGTTGGCCGACGACGGCTAGCGTCCAGTGTCCATTGGTGGAAAGCGGAACCGCTATCTGGGCAGCGGCGGCCGCGGCGGAACCGCACTGTTTACTCAATCAAGTCCAATTTTGCAGGTTCCCCGGCGAACTCATCAACTCTCTCGCAGACTCCGTCATCGTTCAGTGGACAGAGAAATGGCGGAGGGAATGTCTTCAGCACTGTCTAGCGCGTTACCGGACAAATAGTCCTTCAAAAGCGACGCGGGCTTGGCTGGATCAGTGGATGCAACAGATCACAATGCTAAAAGTGCGGAAGGCCGCCGGTAATCTCGGTGATAACGCGGATTATTGGAAACGAATCCGTGTCAATAAATATGGGAGCGACGATCTACTCCGGTTTTGCGATCCGGTTCGGCGGGTAAAATTTAGTCGTCACACTTTGTGCGCTCATCTGTATCATGTTGAAATTGAAGAGCTTTTATCGGTGACCGACACGGGGGCTAGCTCCCGGACAGTAATGGAGGCCCATGTCCAGCTCTTGAAAAGAGACGCGAAATATCAATCCAGTTATTACGGAGACGGGAAACAGGCCAATTGGGCCAGTATTGCGCACTATTTTGGAGCAGCCTTCGAGAAGCCAATGGCCATCGAAGCCGCTGACTACTAAGGGCAACCCACAGACGACGGCTCGGTCACCGCTTCCAACTTTGCGCGGAGATACGGCTGATGTGTACGGTCAATACATGCAAGATAGAATGATGTTCCAACGACCTCAATCGCGTTCTCAGCGAGCGTCTTCGACAGCTATGATTCAAAAGATAATTACGCAGAATATACGCGGCTTTTCTTCCAAATCTCGTCCGGTATGGATGGCAGCATGGCGTAATGCGCCACGTAAACTGCGACCGGATATTTGGTGTATACAAGAAACCAACGTCGCCACTCAGGATGAAGCGGAAGGCTTAGATCGTAAATGGAGACGGATTTGGGGACTATCCACGGAGGATCCAGCGTCACCTCTTTCTTACTGGAGTCTGGGGACGCGCCAAGCGGGCGGAGTCGCTTTTCTTCTAACATCGGAAATGGCTCGGTCAGCACATCCATGGCCTGGCCTCCTGACCACGCCGAGGCAAATTGCGTTATATGTTCAGACAACTTCCTGCTCGTTAACATTTACGCACCCAACGAACGTGCGGAACGGGAATTGTTTTTCGAGGGTCTGGAAGTGGTGCAGCAGTTCCCCGCCCCAGTCATTCTAGCCGGAGATTTTAACTGCGTCCAACATCCCTCGCTCGACCGGCTGGGGCTACACGGCTAGTCGCACTGAAAGCCCTGCCTTGGATACTCTCGCTGACATGTGCCAGCTAGTCGACGCGCTGGATTTAATTCCTCACCTGGACGATGACCTGGAGTGGGAGCCAGCAACCCACTTCACGTATTGAGCGGGGTCGGCAGCCAGCAGAATTGATCGTTTCTACGTATCCCACACATGGGGAGACCGAGTGCAATGGTTAGAAGCAATTCTTCCCCCATCGGCTTCTGATCACCAGCAAGTTATTTATATCGTCTGGGAAACGTAACCGGCACCGCCATCCCGGAAAAGTCGCGTACCCCTTACGTAGTGCGAATCAGGACAGCACCCGTCGCCGAACTCATCAATTATCTCACAGAAAGTGGCATTAATGAGTTAACCACGGTCCTGACCTGGGATCACGGGGTCCGCCGCGTCTGACGGGGGATCACAACTATCCCTCGCAGGATCAAGCAACGGCGAACACGGTACATCCACAAGCTGCGACGGCGAGTACAAAGGCCACTGCTTACCCGACAGGCCTGGCACAAAGTCCAAAAAGAGGATAAACATGAGGCCCACATCAGCCGGGTAGGCTTATTTCTACAACGTACGACAGAAAAACTTCGCACGAAGTTCAAACGGGTATCAGACTGGGAACGTGACCAACGCGTTACCGCCATCAGAAGACTCCACGGTAACCCGTTCCCAGTCGGTTGTAGTGTCGCCGACAAATTCAGTTCTGAATGGAATCATGTACTGGGGACGAGCCACCGTACATTCCCAGAAACGGAACTGCGTACGGCTCTTCATCATTTTGTCACTCTCTCATCTGACCGCACTGTAACCACCGCCGAAAACCGCACCCTAATGGCAGTTATAACGGAAGCCGAGGTGGTACTCGCAATACGGGCACACAGTCGGCATAGAGCCCCCGGCACCGACGGCTTAGGGAATGATTTTTACAAGGATATTCAATCGCTTTTAGTACCGCCGTTGGTGGAGATAGCTAACGAGATCATCCAAGGTGCACAACCACCCAAGTCGTTCATGGAAGCGCTTATCATCCCGCTACGTAAGAAAGGGGATTCCGACGACGCCATGGACTATCGACCGATTTCCCTTTTGCAAACGGGGTACAAGGTAATTGCGAAGGTCTTGGCGACGCGTATGCAGACGTGTCTGCCACATGTCATTGGTTCTTCTCAACAAGGTTTTGTTCACGGACGACAAATGCAAAAGACGATATCAATGATGCTCGCTCACCTTCAAAGCGCACGTGAGGAGAGTACTTTAAACGCCGATGCCAGCCGCGTCATTGTCTTACTGGATTTTCGGAAGGCCTATGGATACGGTCGACCGAGTTTTTATGGTAGAGGCGCTCCGACTATTCGGATTTAACGAGAAGTTTTTCGCGCTTTTCAACGTCTTCATACCAACACGACAGCACGGTTTACAGTCAACGGTGAACTTTCTTCAATTCGGAAGGTTCGGTTTGGTATTCGGCAGGGATGTCCTCTCGCTCCCCTTCTTTTCTTGGTGGTAGTCGATGTGTTGGCAGTGGCAATACAAACGTCGCCCCAACTTCAGGGGCTCACACTTCAGGGAGCACACACACAGACCCATATATTCTCGGGGTTTGTCGACTACACTATTTCTATAAAAAAACAAGTTTACTCCAACCGGCTATGGAAATCATTATTGAATTTGGACAGCTATCGGGGTTGCAGGTGCAACCGACTAAAAGCCAAATAATCTTTTTAAACACGGCTATCCGTCAGCTCACGTACCAGGGAATCGCAGTGGTTGCTCCGTCAACAATTACGAGGTATCTCGGCTATCAAGTGGGGACAGGAAAGTTACGAAATATTAACCGGGCTCTCCACATCAAAAATGCACAGCGCCGTCTCCTCACTGCAACGCGAGTACTAACGACCCTCGAGCACCGCGTTATTATTCTCAACGCGATAGTCCTACCCGGGATTTTGTTCACGGCAGCGGCTTCGAGCCCCCCGGCTGGGTGCTCAAACAACTGGATCATCTCTACAAACAATTCCTCTGGAAAACGTCCAACACGATCGAATCCGGGAGACACAAAGTCGCTCCAGGCCTACTTTACACTCCTCGAAAGACAGGAGGTATTGGCCTCATTTCCGTCCCCGTCGCCATCAAAACACAGCGGGTGAAACACGCGCTACTGGCATTTACTTGGCCGGAGGATGTTTATCTAACAGCGTGGGTGCCTTAGGTTACGCATGGTGCACCAAATAGAACCGTCAACCCGCATTGACCGAGCGTGAAACACATCGTATCGCCGTCTTCCGAGCGGTATCCGGATCTACTTCATGAACTCGGATGCACGTTAAAGCCAGATATCGCGCAAATGGAGGAAATCCTCGCACGAGCACGGGACCATCTACCGAACCTTCGGTCATCATCGACCAGTTGGTGGGAAGGAAACGACTGGATACTACACCTCTCCGTACCCCTTCCCGGTCGGCCTCAGAAAGTCGAGTTTTGTCCCTAGGAGATCAAAGATTTCTGGCAGATTTTCAGTGGAGTGGAAACCCTTGGATTCTCACACCACAGGCGTCGGAGCTGTCCAGGTCCAAGTATGACAGAATTGGCGATGTCTCCCTCGAACAACTCCACATCCAGTGGACAGGACCCCAGTAATACGTCTTCGGTGGAATTTGCACGGACCTCCACGCCCCCCGCCATTCACATGCAAAACTCCGAGATTGGGCGATCATAGTCTTACTTTCGTCGCCGTCACTTGACGTGGGAAATCCGGCGGGGTGCCCGACCTCACTCCGGCTACGGTATCAGCCCCCTTTCACACAGGCCATCACATGGGTTCAGGTCGGGCCAGGCAGGGTTCGGGGCACTTCTCTCTTAGTCGATTCTGATCACCCTCAGAATTGGGAGCTCAATCAATGCCACAATGACATAACTTGGGTTTTCGACGGTGAACCGCCGCTGGTCAAGGGGGAAACGCAGGAACTCACCCAACTCGCGGAGCGAAAGCTCATCCGACAAGGGGTCGTCTTCTTTTCCAACCCACAGGTTCACCACTATCCATGGTCCGCTCCACCTATGGTTCCCAATCACCGAATCTTCACGTTCTTGAAACAGCAAGCTTTCCAGGCGACAAAGCGTAGTCTCGCAGCATCGCTGAAGCAGGTCATTGATAGACTGGTCACCAAGAGCCAGAATACGAGGCGGCAACGCGCAGCTCTTGATGTCCCGCCAGCTCAGATATGGGATCACGGGCACGCGGTGACGTTAACTACCTACCAGAGATCTTGCACTATTTAGTAAATAGACAATCTGTTCTCTCTCTCTCTGTAACCGGTCTTGCACTTCAACCATAACACCAGTGCGAAACCTGTCAAAGACGATATATTCTAACATGGTCTCGAAATGTGTACGTATACCAATTACCCCCGACATTGCTTTTGCAGTGCACAAGGCGTCCATCAACCCACAATGGGAGATTCGAAGCTGGCTATAAAAATTGCCATATCGCTTCTCTATGGTTGAAAAGGAAAGATGATCTAAACATTTGCAGGTAATTAAATACAGCGATGAGGATTTAGCTGCAGCCAAGGGTAACAAGAAATCAGTCACGGGTGGTCTAAGTACTGTCGATGACATTCGGTAGCTGGATGTGTAAAAAACAAGGTGGAGTGTCGCTCTCGACTACGGAAGCTGATATTTAAGGCTCCATCGAGTTATGACTCGAGAATTTTTGGGCGTTCGTAAACTGCTTCAAGAACCAAATTTGAAGCTCGAAGAGATGATGCCACTGCCAGTGGATAACCAAGCGGCTTTAATACAGCTTGGTTGCGAGAGGACCTCAGCTTACGCCAAACATATATTAATAGGCGCATCAAGGATGTCGGTGTATTCACCAAGCGTGGAATGATAAACCGGCACATCGAGAGACCGAGAGTATGCCAGCGGACATACTACCAAAGGCAACGGCTGCATCAAGATTGGATGAATTGCGTCAAGTGAGTGGTTTGAAGTTGTTACGGATTTGTGCCAAATGAACAAGTGAAATGAAAGCTGTTGCTCCTTTAGTTTCTTACAAACGCACAAAGAAGCTTACAATCAAAATTGTTGCTATCGAGTTCGATAAAATCACCTCTCGATACTGACCTAAAAATTCCTTGTACAGAGGTCTTGTCCCGCTGCCTCTTTGACGAAAATCTCTGGCTCAAATGCCTGCGACAGCGTCTAAGTCTTCACTTGTGACTCGCACTCGAGCCGATCATGCGCCGTCCCTTGCGTCCCCCGGGCGCCCGTTCCGCGTGGGGAGCGACGGTCTTCCGCTCCTCCCGTGCCACGACGCGCCCGTTCGCGTCGCCTACGTCTCGGAGCCGACGCCACCCGCTGTTTCTCAGTTCGGTGACGTCGACAGCGCCGAGGACGTGCGCAAGCAATTCCAAGCGTTCTACAGCCGCATGCAGCAGCTCCAGCACATGAGCGAGATGACACTGCGTATTGACACGGAGCTGGAGCTTCTGCGACGCAGCTGCTTTGCGCAACGTAACACACAATGGAACAACGTGGCGCCGGATCAGTTTGAGTTCAAGCCCGTGCCCAGCGACGTCTGGACGCCACAGCCAGCAAACGACAAGCTCTTGCTGCGGAAGATGAAAATGAACGGCGTACTGGACGGCAGCGGAAAGGAGTTTTACCCTCCGGACAAGACACATAATCAGGAGACGGACGTGGTGGAGTTTGTGCGCGATCGGCCGTGGCCGCCCCGGGAGTTTGCGTTGAAACCTGTGGTGAAACCCTCACGAGGAAGAGTTGGCAAACGCAAAGCTGCGCCTATGGGGGCGGTGTTAGATCCGGTTCCGCTAATAGCGAAAACGTGCCGAGAGTGTAAGACGCAGTCGACGCCATTGTGGCGCACACAGACGAGAACGATCAAGGTTAAGAAAAGGGTGACGGATGTTGGGGCGAACTTGGCTAACGCTTTTATGGCGCAGAGCATGGCTAAGAATGTGCCACAGACGACGGGAGGGAAGATGCAGGTGGTAGAGCAAAAGACAGAGGCCGATCTGTGTCTCAAGTGCTATTTGAAGCTGGAGCGAGCAGATCTTTTTGATAAGAAACGTGCTGAAAAGAAGAGACGGGAACGCCGCAAAAAGGATCAAGCGCTGCACGAGAAGAAGAGGTTGAAGCAGCAGATTCATTTACTAAAGAAGCGGCAGAAGCAGGAGACAAGAGCGGCACAGCAGATTGTGGATGGCGACCAAGTGATGGCAAAAGTACCAGAAGATGTCGCAGATTCTGCTGCGGTGATTCTTAAGTTTACGAGGGAGGAGGTTGAAGCTGCAACAGGGACATCGAAGGAGAAGAAGAAAGACCGGAAGCACAGACGCAAGGATAAAAAGAAGAAGAAGAAAAATCGTCGTAAGCGTGAACATCAGGAGGACTCGGAAAGCGATGAGCCGACCCCGTTTCCATCGCCTACGCAGATGAATGGATACGAATCTGCCGATCGGATCTTAGAACCGTACGCAACCGCTCACGTTTTAGCGTCTGAGGTTATTCAGGCAGGCCTAACCAGACAGATGAAGGCGGAGATGGTTGAAGCAGAGTCGGGAGTATTAGATGCGGGTCTGTATGATTTAAAGGAAGAAGAGCCATCAACAGCTGCGAGATCATCGTTCCGGAAGCGAAAGAGTGTCCAGTATGCTGAGCCGATAGTATCGGTTGAATCACCCGCATCGGCTTTGAAGAGGCGTAAGACGTCTTCATCTCGGATCCCACGGTCAAAACGTGCGGCTACAAGTGCAGTACCTGCTCCTACACCCTCGGCCTCTTCTGCAAGGAAGCGCCCTCGTACCAAGAAGGAGTTGGCACGCGAACGGGAGCTGCGTGCTCGGGGACAGTATTGCCCCGTTTGCAACGAAGTGTACGAGGACGACGACCAAAAGACGTTTGTATGCTGCGACTCCTGCGAACTTTGGGTCCACGGTGCCTGTGATCCGAGCCTTACTCAGTACGTTATGATGTTGCGTTGTCCCGCCGCTGATTAAGCAGGTACTAATGCTTGTGACTTTTGCAGAGAGATAATTGCAGCCATGGCCAACACTGAAGACAAATACATTTGTCCTCTGTGCGCTGGACGGTGAATATCCGTGATGGACTTAGATGAAGAAGATAGGAACCCAATCAAAACAAGCGGAAGTAGCTTCCCCTCAGCTGGCCGTCTTGAGGCGTGCAACTATTATAATAGACACCGGCAGTCAAACGGTTAACATACAGCTAGCAGGTGCAGTCAGAACCTGCCCGCATTGTTGTATTCTTCCATGCACCTGCAGACAGCTCTGATATGTTTGACGACAAAATTGCATGTCTTTTTTTGTCAGGTGTTGCAGGAATTAGCTTGAGCTTACTTCTCGAGGTTACGTACCCAGATTACGTATGGTTTACAGGTTACGTCTGGTACAAGGTTACGTGTAAACGATCACCATTCAAGACGCTCGCTCGATAATTTTAAAAAACTTAATTTAATTTTTTTTCATTGACATCGCCATGTTCGCTCTTGGTGGCATCCGCCGCCTCTCCACGGCAGCGCCTCGCAAAGGTACGTCCTGTAATCACTCAGCATGTGTACGCAGATCGATGATTGATTCTCGTTGTGTTCGGTAGAGTACCCGACGTCCTTCATCTCGCACCTGCGCACGCAAAAGCTCAATGTGTTTAACATTGGCGTCGCATTTTTGACGCTGTCGCTATCATCACAGATGGTGTCGTACAAGCAGCGCTATGATTTGATACAAGGAGAGAAAAAACAGCTTGATGAAAAGGTGGAAATGCTCGAGAAGTTGGTGCTGGATTTAGGAGGCGTGCTGCCAAATGAGGAAACGCTGACCAAGGAGACGGAGGCCCACGTGCTCCGTGACCGTGAGGAGGAAGCGAAGGCGCTGACTGTCTTGATAGTGGATGACAAGAAGAGCAAGCTTATTTAGGCATCCGAGGGACCAAATTGAGGCCGATTGCAGCTGCGACTGGAAGCTGAAGTATCACTGATTAAAGCGCTGAGTCACGTGCAGAATTGATGAAGTACTGGGAGTGTATCAGAAGCTGCGTCATCTAGCATCACGAGCCTCCTCCTTTATGTTTTTATTTCTTTATGGTTGATTGCAGTGAACGTCTGGACGACATGTTGTCCTTGCGGTTCATCTCATTCACAGCCGTCAGCACCTCGTTAATGTTGGTTTCCAGTACCATTCCACCCATAACGATCTCGTCTAGAGCGTAGTGGACCTTGTCGCTGTGAAAAATCAGGTCCAGCTCGCACACGTTTTCAAAGATCTTGTCCAGCGTCTCCACAAACACTACAAAGCCACGTTATCAGAACACAAGGCCACGACCATAGCAACAACCCACCAGCTCCGTACCTTGAATGAGGTCCAAAATTCCCAGGTCACTTTCCTGCTTATCCACTGCAAAGACGAAGTACAGAGTCGCGTAGTGCCGGTAAATGAGCTTCACACCACTGCCCCAATACCGTACACTGCACGTTCCGAGCCACCACCTTCAGTTGATGCATCTACAGAGCAGACAGCAATGGATTACGTACGTGCCCTCGAGGAAATTGCAGAGCGTATCGGGACGCTTGGACACTTGGGTATAGATATCTCGGATCACAGCTTGTTGCTCAGCATCCGGCTGAATACTCAAGCACAAAACACAACACAAACCAGATTAGTACAGACGAGATAGAGTGGCACTATGTCACCTGCACATGCATGACGCACGACATGCTCATAGAACTTGACGATACGCGGCTTCCCGTGGTTGTTTACAATGAGGATCCCCTTGATCATGTCGGTCAATGTTAATGACTGGGACCTCTAGGTCCCGCATATACGTTGCTCTCATTGGATAAAAAACGAGTCTCGAGCTCTTTCTTGACCATGGCTGGAGGGACTGCTGCTGTACATGTGCAGTGCCGCAATCCCAATGCTATTCGTCATCTTCAAGCAGACCAACCAGTTAGAGAGAGATCGGAAGACATGGAGCGAGAGGAGGAGGAGGAAGAGGAGGAGGAAGAAGAAGATAATGACTTGGACGACGAAGAAGAGACGCAGATTCCAATTGAAGACCAGATGACGGAGGAGTTGCCGTTGATAGAGGGAGGTGCGAGTCTTCCATCAATTCAAAGACGTTCTTCGCCCATCTTGCCACCATTGCCGATTGCTGAAGCATTGGCAGGATCACCCACGGGGCCTCCAGCTGCCAATATGTCGCCATTTGCAGATATCGAGTCGACGCCGCAGTCCAATGAGGATGAAGATTCAAGGTCAGAGACGTCATCGGAGATCAGTTTAGTCTCTGGTTCTGCTAGACGGCGAGGAGCACGAAAACGTGTAACAAAGGCGTGTTCCGACCACCGGGACTTGTCTGAGAGACTGAAGAAGGCAGTGGTGTGCGATGGAGAA
This sequence comes from Peronospora destructor, assembly GCA_011800735.1. Classification (NCBI taxonomy): domain Eukaryota; phylum Oomycota; class Peronosporomycetes; order Peronosporales; family Peronosporaceae; genus Peronospora; species Peronospora destructor. The sequence continues at coordinate 300,931 of WBRY01000010.1, read as the reverse complement.
GAGAGTTTCGGTGAGTCAATGATTGGAGCAGATGTGGTGCTGTGCGTTCCACGTGGTGAATATCGTCATGAAGAAGGTGCATTGGAAAATGCTGCGACGAATGGAAGCAATGCGGAAGGCGCTCGGAGGTTCCATGCGCATCGGTTCATTCTAGCGGCTAGCTCGCCGCCTTTTCGTGCGATGCTAACTGGCAATATGCGTGAATCATCACGACGAGACGTGGAGCTATATGGTATTGAGCCTACAGTTGTGGAAAAGATGCTGGTCTTTATGTATACGGGAGACGTCGTGCTGGATCTTGGAAGTGTGCTGGGGTTGCTGATTGCTGCAGAGATGTACGAACTAATAGCGCTGCGAGAAATGTGCAAGGGTTTCGTACTCAAGTACGCACATGAAGTATTCTGCGACCCTCAGGTCGTACAACTACCAGAGAAGATACTGCTGGAACTTATACCCCAGGACGAACTACAGATTCGAGAACTGGCACTAATGGAGGCTCTTGTTATGTGGGGTGAGTCCCGTGTCGCCAACGCTGAAAAGCCGCTGGGAGCTTTGTTGGAGGGAATGATGGAGTTTGTGCGTTTTGCTACAATGAGTGTCAGTGATTTATACGGCAAAGTTCGTCCGTTGGTGAACGATGGGGTCATTCGCGAACACCTCCTCACGGAAGCTCTGTTTAATCATCTAAAATGGGGGTCACAAACTGGCGCCTCAGCAAAGCGCGCCAAGCCACGTGCACTCGCGGCCTCACTGCGCAAGCGTAAGCGCGTTTCGTTCACGCAGCACGTCACTTTTGATACAGCAACGCAAGGAAATGAAGCATGAAGGTAGTCTTATTTTACGGCTCAGATTACGCAGTGATAAAAAGCCTGTTAGGAAAATGAGTAGCAAAGCGGTGTTGTTATAATTTATAACTAGGCTTGCCTAGCAAAAGGAACGTGACGTTCTTCCGCTGTTGCTTGTGCCACTGCTTTAATCGATCCTCGCTAGCTACAAGAATTGTCCACGGCCGAAGATAGGCAATGTCGTAAAGGAGCACTCAACACAAGATAATCCACCCTGCCAATCCACGTGTGATAGTTGGGTGGGCTGGATGTCCCACGATGGTGTAATGAAAGGTGCGGAACCCGGTAAAAAAGTCAGAGAGCTACCAGCATTCTCGCTAGAAAGGTCTTCAATCCTGGCGAGTGGCTTCGGTGACAAGCACATGGAGCTACCGGCGCCAATATCACAATAAGCGCTTGGAGTATGCAATTTGATTCATCAATCGGGTTGCTCTGCCGGAGTGGGGTATCCGCAGATTGCAATAGTTCACCGATTAAGTCTTGTTCAAACCCTAGAGATCGGTATGCTTCGAAGTATCCCATTAGTCAAAAATGAAGGAACCATGCCCAGTCAGTCGTATTCGTTCACGCTCATGCTGGCCTCAGTTGAGTATTCGCCTTGCAACACAGCCAAGAAAGAGCTTGAGATCTACCAAGCCAGACGTACAGAAAGTAAATGAGACACTCAACGCATTCACCACAAACCATAGATTTTACAAACTTACATCAAACGTCCTTGCAGTCGCAAAGAATCGGTTAGGCGCATTATCGACCTGATGAAGCAAAGAAGTCAGTTACTAGCGTGTTTAGCATCGGATAAACATCGCTACCTTGTGTCGATAAAACCACGTGACTTTAGATAAGTAAGTAAACATTTCCGCAAAAGATGACCTCCGTCACAGTGGAGCCTGTCCGTAGAGCCAAAAATCACCCGCTTAGGGATATAGAAACTCGAGTAAACACACTTGGTGCACCGACCTTTACCTCAATAGAACTAAAGATAGCTAAACAAATCTGAAAAAATACTTTCCAGCCAAACTCAAAGAATAATTCTAAGAAAGCGATGGCATAGCGATGAGGAAACAGCTTACACTCGGTGAACGACGTTAGGATCCAGCTGCAGCTCGCAAAAATAAGGTTAGCTGGTGCAGCAAATCATGATAAAAACGTGTCTCATAGAATCAACGAGCTCACTCACGAAGATGCGTAGATCGACGGATGAATATCTTGTTACGACAGATGGGCATGCAGACGTGATAAGTACAGCCTTAGTGCTTCGTCGAGCTCAAAGTGGCAAAGGTTCACATCTTTCATGCCGGGACCATAGACGTTGTCCAGTCTGTACTCGTTAAAGCCAGAAACAACTGGAACGCAATCTCGCCGTTCATCTTGGACTCTTGAATGAGTACCGCTGCCATAGACGTCATGCCCTGTTCGCAGCAAAAGAAGGAAATGACACAAAATAGATACCTACTAATTCAGCCTTCTCAAAACACCAAAAGTAAGCTTCTAAACCTGGCAGTATCCGATCTGAGGTTTGAGCATTAGGAACAAGCTCAGCAGCTGATGCGTGGTGGATTTCCACGTCATAAATTAGACGGTGAATAAAGTGGCTTGACTACAAAGTTTGATCGCTTTGAGTTGACAATTCGTATCCGCAGCTGCTGAAATGTACGATGCGCATCCTAAAGAGCAACAGCAACTCCACCACCATAAGTTTCTCCAACTCTCGGTCTCTTTTTATTAAACCCACTCACCCTGTCAAGTGTCCGCTCTTGCTCCAAAGAAGTCCCAGAAACTCTACGCTGTTTCGGCAATTTATGCATCAGCCATTGCTATTCGTCTCCTTTAAGGTCTGTAGGCACCATACAAGTCTAGCCTTTGCGTACCACCACTTCTCGCCATGGCAACTGAATGGCAGCATTTGAAAGCGCCCTAAGAGCTGCCAGAAGGAGAACGCCGGTTGGGCACCACGTACTTGAGGCTGGCAGTCTTTGCACAGCACATGGGGCTCAGTACCACATGAACAAAAGGGACATATCAGCTTGTAGCCATATTCAAATTATCACAAAAGAAGATTATCACAAAAGAAAATTATCACAAAGTATGATGATAGGAAAGAAAAAAACAACGTTAGAAAAAAGCATTTACGCTGCAGAGTCGGGCAGGACGAAAGAAATGACAGGCCACTTGACAGCAGTGACAGAACAGTGCCTTTGTTACGTCCGAGTCGAATGAAGCTCAGTGGATGTACCTGAGGTTGTCATCATGCTCTTCTTCTTCTCTTCTTCTTGCCAGTCGCAGTCTTAATCTAGACTAAAGATATTTGTAGTCAAGTCATTGAAACCTCTACTAAAGCATGTAGCTACATTACGGCTGTCTACATGTGACCATCGTTGATCTCTTGTACTACCTCACCATTGAGCTTTGCAACGTCATTGGTCACGACCTCAGCTTCCTCGGCTTCAGCTTCTTCGGCGTCATCTTCCGTGACCAAACCCGTCTTCCACAATTGTCGACCTTCAATTGATTGCGTTAGACAAGATAAAACTGTTTTCGTTCAAATATCATCGCGACTTGCATTGTACTGTACCTGTGAGTTTCGCGGTAGCCTCGTCCTTAAGAGATATTTTCTTCGTGCCCTGCAGCTCCATATCAAACTTTTTCTTCCAAGCAGCAAACGTCTCAATAGTCACTGGTGTGCCTGCAGAATATCAAAACCAAGAGACATTACTACGCCTTGCTGTAGTTGCTACTGATCAAACAAGCGAACAAGTTTTACCGTGAATTTTACGCCGTTTCTCTTCTTCATTTGCGTTTGCCTGTATTTGTCACCGCCAACATAATCAATGTTACCAGCTGAGGCTTCCATATTCACTGTCATCACGCCTCACCTCCTCTTGTTTATCCGCTTCTACCTTATCATCCTTCTTCTTTTTCTGCTCCATGCGACGCAGCATCTCTTGGTGCTCCGATCCATCCTATTCAACACCGACGCAGATTCCAACATTCAGTATAACATCCGGTGCTTCAGCCTACGTTGGCATAACGTACATTTCCCTCGCGGTTGTTCTCCACTAAATATTCCCGTACTGCCTCGGACAACGTGTACATCATGGCCATACCCATGTTCTCCTCGACCTGCTGATCCAGCAACTGCTTAATCTCCTTCACTTGACTGTCTATCAAACCTTTTTTCACAACAATCTCAAGCTTTACAAGAAAAGGCAGAAACCGAACTGGCATTAGTACTCAATTTAGAATATCATCTATCAGCCCAACAGTAACAAAAACAGCAGCACAAACTTTCGGCTCGACGTCCGGATATGTCTCTGGGATTTCAGCCTTGAGCAGCAATGCCACTGCACTCCACGTAAAAAACGCATCACATTATCAGCAAGGTGTCAGCATAGTAGCAGCCACCAACTATGGAAGCTGAAGAACGCACCAAAGTTGTTCTCGCCATCCTGATTGGGCACCACGTGTACCTGGTAGATCAACGGTTTGTCCGAAAGCTCTGTCATCACATCAACATCATGATCGTTAATATCACACATCCAAGGCGTACGTAACAAATTGCAGCAACAAGCCGTTTACGCACTAACGAATTCATCCATGTAAATGGATTCAAGAGCCTCCACTTCCATAGCCTGTTCTTCCTTGTAGTCTGTTCAATATCAATCAAACCATGGTACACTTGACATCAATCATTTCCTTCATATACATCCAAATTGCAAGCTTCTAGATGCTGTATAGCTCCATGGTGAGGTGGGTGGGAGTCATCCACAAGTAGTAGCAACTTGTCATTCGTACCAGTCATCTCGAGTCTGGTGATGCTAAACTGTCCTCCTTGTAATATTCAGTGATTAGATAAATACAATTTTTAAAGACTGATGATTCGTTATAAATCCTGGATTGTTGTTATTGCCAAATTCATGATGGACGAGGACTACAAGTTGGCAAAAATGGCCTTTGTGGCTAACCTTCAGGGCACTAGCGCACGCGAAGTTTTCCTTGTTTTTGCTATCTCTCCGGTGCGTAATGTCTCGTAGTTGATATAGTGGTGAAACGGTGCTAAATTGCTGAGAATCTAAGTCAGAAGATATTAAAACAGAATGTTGTTGCATCGTTATCAGGGATGTTTATGGCTCTACTCAGAGCTTATGCTGTTGCTGGAAGTCATGGGCATCCGAAAAGTTGGTACTGGTCATACGGTAAGTGTATCAGAGTTATGGTCGATATTATGGGAATTTTTGACACGGGTCGGTGCACTAATGCAAACGGTCTGAATGATGTAGAGTTTGGTGGTGACCATCTTGCTGGAGTTCGTCGTGACCGTCGTGCCAATGATGATCAGTTTTAGCTTCACGCAGCATGCAGCACCACTTCTTTTGATGGTGTATAGCGTGGCGGTGATGCTCTGCGCGTTGTCATGGTTCCACGCCAAGGAATACATTCACAAACACTGTAGAAAGGAAAAGATGAACCAGTTACTTGAAAAGGAGCTGTCGTTCCTGACCAACTTTCGAGCTCAAATCATGCTCTCTACGTGAGCTACAAGAAGTGGCGTACATTGCTGGATATGAAGTCCTCACTTCTACGTTTTGCCCAAATATTTTACGATGCAGGTGCTTTGCGATCTTGGCGGTTGACTTCACAGTTTTCCCTCGTCGCTTTGCTAAGACGGAAAACTATGGTTTTAGTGTCGTAAGCAATACTTTCTTCGATAGTATGGTCAACGTAAGGTCGTCGACAGCTGATGTGAGTGCTGTGATTGCTTAGATGGACATCGGAGTCGGAGCATTTATCGTTTCATCGGCGATTGTATCAGCACCAGCTCGTGAGGCCCGTCCTAGTGTTATCACGACGAGGTACGTAGTGGAGTACTTGCTAATGGCTTTGCAGCTTTCGTCACTGACAAATCTTGTTGATGAGAAGCAGATTTCGCTCCGAGCACAAGTCCGCACAAAGTTTTATGATGAGATGCTACGCTTTCTGTCGGCCAATTACGCTCGTCCTTATCTTCGGACTAGCAAGGTTTCTGACTATAAAAGGTGTCAACTACCAGGTATGACAGTGATGTGGCAATCCTGTATGGGCCGCCAACTGATCGCGTCTGTGTTAACTAGGAGCACGTGTCTGAGTATGGAGTGCACTGGAACTTCTACTTTACCCTAGCGGGTGTGTATCTTGTGTACTGTGTTCTTCGTGCTGTTGGCAAATGGACAACGAGCCCTGTGGTGGCCCTTATGGTCGCTCTTGGTATGTCTACGCGTTCATATGCTCCCTCTTTGTCGAGGTGGTATGCATATTTTCTAACTGACTCATGTTACAATCAATGCCAATTGAACAGGCTATCAAATGTATTTATCTCAGTATGGTGGTGAAGAGTACATCCTAAATGCACCGCGGAATAGTTTGATGAGCCAGAATCGTGAAGGAATTCTTAGTCTGGCTGGTAAGTACATCTAGACCGTTTGGCAGGATTAAAACAACTTACGATATATGATGTGCTACGACTGCCAGGTTACACTTCACTTTACATGCTTTCCGTCTATGCGGGTCAAAACATATTCGGCTACATTGACACCAACGGGGCGAAAGCTCAGCGCAACATGAGGTGGCTCGTTGCCATGCTCCTTGCTGTCACTGTGATGTTGTGGCTGTCAACGTATCTGTCGGTTCGACTGGTTGCACGTCCATCACGTCGAATGGTGAGCATTCACCATTTCCAGTTATCTGCTCAACAATTGAGGACATGAACCTCACGCTTTATCTGTAGCTAAATCTGTCGTATCTATTGTGGGTCATGGCCGAGTCCGTGTTCCTGCTGGCGATGTACTGTGTCATCCAAACTGTCTGGTACGTGTGTGGTTCCCAGTCCTCGCAATCCTACCATAGAATAACTTTTAATTGTATGTGATGCACACAGTATGCTGCCGAGAGTTCCACTACTGTTCCAAGGCATCAACCAGAACCAGCTCTTCATCTTCATCGTGGTAAGCGGCTTGTTACGTCACTCTCGGAAGGCCGACAATACGCTAAGCTTACAAACACTTTTTCTGCGAGCAGGCCAATTTGATGACGGGCGTTGTAAATCTAAGCATGCACACCATCCACGCAACTCCTGCCATTGCTTGTGCGGTACTACTGCTTTACATGTTGGCGGTCTGCGTGCTTGCCTCGGTGCTTCAGCAGGCTCACATTCGCATTAAACTCTGATGTAGCCATGTGAGTGTTATATTTTTTGAATATTAACATCAAACAGATATCTTCGCTACGCTAGCCTATCTTCGACATCGCATCGTCATCGAAGGGCTGAGTTCTAATGGCCATCATTTATTTCGAGGTTTAATCGAAAGCCACAGGTTTTTAACAGCCCAATGTGCCACATTTATCACCCCCTTGAACCGCATACACTTAGCTGCTCGATTTGTTGAAAGCAATTCCTCAACTCTTACTCGAGCTCGAATAACCGGCATAAACCGTTTCACCTATAATTATCTGGTTTTAGCGTGCAAATCAACCGTTCGCACAATTCAATTCGCATCCACGAAACGAATCTGCTCGTACTCACCCCAAAACTGTCATGGCTCCCATTGAGAGTGATAAAGCCATGAACGTGAATGGTGCGTGCTTCCTGTCTACGGATTTCTACATCTTCAATTGTCAATGACTCAATCAAATCTCTATTGCTATTGCTTATAGAGGGGTTATACCAGCGCAAAGGTGCTGCAGCCGCCACGACTGACAAGGTTACTGCTTCGTACACGTGGCAGGACGTGGCAAAGCACAACACAGCCAAGAGTGCCTGGGTCATCATCCGTGGTGTTGTCTATGACGTGACTGGTACGATCCTAACACAAGCAGAACGAACCTCAACCGCCCTCGTAGTAACCAATAGATACTTTTTGTTGCACCACCAGAATGGGCCGATCGCCATCCTGGAGGCCGCGAGCTCGTACTGTTGCACTCTGGCCGAGAGTGCACGGAGACGTTCAACTCGTATCATCCCTTCTCTAATCGCGCAGACAAGATCCTGGCCAAGTACGCGATCGGCAAGCTTATCGGTGGCTCTGAGTTCCCCACGTACAAACCGGACACGGGCTTCTACAAGGAGTGCTGTGACCGCGTGAACCAGTACTTTAAAGATAACAAACTGGATCCACGGAACCCGTACTCGGGATTGTGGCGGATGTTTCTTGTGGCAATCATTGGTGCAGTTGCCTTTATGGGCATGAACCAGCTACAATCGGACAATATCTACGCACACTACGCCTGGGGTGCTGTATTTGGAGTGTGTCAGGCGCTGCCGCTGCTGCACGTAATGCATGACGCGTCGCACGCTGCCATTACCAGCAGTCCGACGGGCTGGACTTTGATCGGACGTTTTGTGATGGATTGGGTTACCGGTGCAAACATGGTGTCGTGGCTCAACCAGCACGTGATAGGCCACCACGTCTACACGAACGTCCCTGGTGCTGACCCAGACCTTCCGGTGGACTTTAAGAGCGACGTGCGACGTATTGTGTACCGTCAGATGATGCTACCCATCTACAAGTTCCAGCACATTTACCTGCCACCGCTCTATGGCGTGCTCGGTCTTAAGTTCCGTGTGCAAGATATTCTTGAGACGTTCGTCGCGCTTACGAACGGACCGCTGCGCGTGAACCCACATTCGGTTGGCGACTGGGTGGAGATGATCCTGTCCAAGGCATTCTGGGCTTTTTACCGCCTTTACATCCCGCTGGTCTTGCTGCAGGTAGACGCTGGTCGATTTTGGGGCGTTTTCTTCCTGGCGGAGTTCATGACGGGCTGGTACCTAGCCTTCAACTTCCAAGTGAGCCATGTATCCACGGCATGCGAGTACCCGGGTGATGAAGACGGAGGAATCATAGCCATTAACGACGAGTGGGCTATCTCGCAGATTAAATCGTCGGTGGACTACGCGCACGATTCACCTTTCACGACATTCCTGACCGGCGCGCTCAACTACCAGGTGACGCACCACCTTTTCCCGGGCGTCTCGCAATATCACTACCCGGGAATTGCACCGATCATTCTCGACGTGTGCAAGAAGTACAACGTCAAGTACACGGTGCTGCCCACGTTCACGGAAGCTCTGGCTGGCCACTTGAACCACCTCGTGGTCATGGGCAAAATGGGGAAGCGCGTGGCTGTTCACATGGGTTGAATAGGGTCTGTCCGCGTGGCCGTCATTCAGCTGCGGACCAAACAGTTGGCCTCAATCTGCTGTTTGCCGTTCGAAAGCAGTGAAAAAATTTGCTGACTAGCTGAAGAGGTACGTAAATGGCGAGGCGGGAAATGGTGTGCTAAGGGGGTCACCTCACTAATCCATGCTTTTCACTGCCAACATTTTGTTTTATGTTTTCAACTCGATGGGTCACGATTTTCTGGGCTAAGGAATGAAGCCTAGCAGGTGGCAGCATTTATTCAGCTCACGCGAAAGACCAGATCTTTCAGCAGCCGCAAAGCTCGCAAACTGGCGAACGAGCTTCTTTTTATAAGTCGCGTTGCTGTACGAAATCGTGACATTGATAATGTAGAGCTCCGTACGCTGATGATCCAATACCCTTTGTGTAGAGCTTCAACCATTGGGAGTTGGAGTCGTAATGTCGTGCATTGCAGTCGTTCCTCGTCCCTTGCTTTGCCCGCGTGTCTATTCACTCACAACTGCACCACAATTTTGGTATAAAAAGGCATCGCTACTCTGCGACAGGAATGAATAATTAGTCTCGCCACGAGCAGCTCAAGTCAGTCTTTGAATCCCCCGGTAGCAGTCACATCGCACGAGTTGGAAAATCTCAGCATGGTCTGCGTGGTCTCAGCAGAAACAGTGCTTCTCCCGCTGGTGGTGCTGTCCTTTGCTCGACAGTTTGCTGAAGGCCACTCATCGGCTCTTTGCTTCGACACAAATCTCACGAAAGTCTACGACGAAAGTGCCTCGTATATTTTCGGCGGTGCACAAGGAAACGGATTTTGTGAAGGCTATGCAGCTGGATACAAAGGTCGCGGTATCGGAATGGAAGATACTTACAAAATCCTAAAAAACGAGGTTGAGGCCGGTGCTCCTGTTTGTAAGGACGTGGGCCCTAACCCGTACACGGATTGGTGCACGCGCGTGACAGTACCACCGGAGGTAGCAATATATTTTGCCTACCTGCCCAATGGCCACATTGTGAAAGACAAGAAAGCCATTGGAACGCAGCATGGTATCTACTGGACTGGTCAGGTAGGTACATCGCTCACTTCTACACACGATATGATTCCAGAGAATTTGGTGACGGGAAACACGGTAGATTTCGATGACGGCAATTGTGGTGAGACCGTCGACTTCAATGGCAATCCGAGTGGTCGTGCAGGTGACGGCAAGCCGTGCATCGGCTCTTTTGCCATCCCGAAAGGCTCTCCTCCAGGTATCTACAAAATGGTGTGGTATTGGGAGTTTTGGCTAGACAACCCGAACGCGTACAAGGACCCAAATTTGGCGAGGGGATACTTTGGTGCAGCGTATACGTCCTGTTTTGAAGTCGAAGTGACATCCGGTGGTAGTATTGGTAACGGCAGTACGACTTCGAATGCAGAAACACCAGTGGGGAAGCCGGGCCCTCCGGATGCTCTTATGGCACCTGAACCGATCGTGGCTGCTGAAGCGGATCAGCCATCAGTACCTGGTACGCCCGATTTGACGCCGCCAATTGCTGCAGCGTCAGCTCCGATGGGAAGTGATGCTGAAATTGCTCCGACGAATACGCCACCTCTTCCTGAAGCAGCGACACCTGCCTCTGTGACCGCAGCTCCTGAAGCTGCTCCGACGAATACGCCACCTCTTCCTGAAGCAATGACACCTGCCTCTGTGACCGCAGCTCCTGAAGTTGCTCCGACGAATACGCCACCTCTTCCTGAAGCAATGACACCTGCCTCTGTGACCGCAGCTCCTGAAGCTGCTCCGACGAATACGCCACCTCTTCCTGAAGCAATGACACCTGCCTCTGTGACCGCAGCTCCTGAAGCTGCTCCGACGAATACGCCACCTCTTCCTGAAGCAATGACACCTGCCTCTGTGACCGCAGCTCCTGAAGTTGCTCCAACGAATACGCCACCTCTTCCTGAAGCAATGACACCTGCCTCTGTGACCGCAGCTCCTGAAGCTGCTCCGACGAATACGCCACCTCTTCCTGAAGCAATGACACCTGCCTCTGTGACCGCAGCTCCTGAAGCTGCTCCGACGAATACGCCACCTCTTCCTGAAGCAATGACACCTGCCTCTGTGACCGCAGCTCCTGAAGTTGCTCCAACGAATACGCCACCTCTTCCTGAAGCAATGACACCTGCCTCTGTGACCGCAGCTCCTGAAGCTGCTTTGACGGATACGCCTGAAGCAATGACGCTTACCTCTACAACTTCAGTTCCTAAAGCACAGGCGCCTGCTCCTGCAGCTCCGATGGCGTTGCCCGTCGTACCAAAATTTAGTTTAGAGGTGCCTGCTTCACCAATGCCTTTTGGTAGGGGTTGTCGTGCGCGCGTACGTTCGTCAGTGATGATTGATGATTGATGATTGATGATTGATGATTGATTGGCCGATCGTAGGCCTAAGAAGTCATTCATAAATTTTACAGACGTGCTGTAAGTCTCAGGTCAGACTGTGCAACAAGTGATGCGTTTGAAATAGTAACGGACCCAATACAGAACAAATGCTCAGCAGAATGGAGGTCCACCAAAAGACCCTTAAAGTTTGCACCGTAAAACAATGCACATGGTGAATGTACAGGCTCAAGTGCACGCGTCTCAAAACTAGGGATTTTTCCCATCCGAAACCATTTATGCGCCAATGTCTTGCAGAGCCCGTCGGCTTAAAACTAATGTCTCCTTAACAGATACCGCTCCGAAATTGTTGAAGCTCAAACAATGCAGGTTCTGATCCGACCAGCAATTCGCAACATGCTGGTCGGATCAGAACCTGCACTGTTTTGAGCTTCACAATTTCGGGGCAGTATCTGTTAAGAGACATGGCTTGAAAGTAATGCCGCCCCGAAATTGTTGAAGCTCAAACAATGCAATAATGTTGCGATTATTGATTGATCAGATATTCAAAGCTTTTCTTACAAGTCTTGTAACAGCGCAGTACATAGTACAAAAAGTGAAGCAACAGCGATGATTGTTGCCATCGCCACAACACTGGCCTTGATGCATTTTCTACTCTCAATCGTGTCGGAGGCGCACTGCTGGATTGACTGCTTTGACACTAAACGGTCCACGGTTTACGATGAAAGTATGTTGTATATTTTTGGTGGGGCCAGTGGCGACGGACATTGTCACGGGTATGGAGCACATTACCCGGGTCGCGGTAATGGCGACATCGGCATGGGATACACGCACAAGATGCTAAAGAATGAGGTGGAGGCTGGAACACCTGTGTGCAAGAGCTTTGATGGCGACGCATACTCGGGTTGGAGAAAGCGGATTTCGCTCGTCCCAGGTCAGGAGGTGTTCTTCGGGTACATGCCAAATGGCCACATTGCTAAGGACAAGAAGGCTATTGGTACGCAGTACGGAATCTACTGGACAGCTCAGGCTGGGACATCGCTTACGTCGACGCTAGAGATGAAACCAGAACATTTGCTGAATGGACGCACAATGAACTTCGACGATGGGAACTGTGGCGAGTCGCTCGATTACAATGGAAAACCAAGCGGTCGGGCTGGTGACGGCAAGCCATGCGTCGGTACGTTCACCATTCCGACAGGCACCACCATGGGCATTTATAAGTTGGTGTGGTACTGGACATTTTGGCTCGACAACGAGGCTTCCTACACTGACCAGGCCCAAGCAAAGGGATACTTTGGCGCGGCGTACTCGACGTGCTTTGAGGTCGAGGTCATCTCAGATGGAAGCGGTGCTACAAAGGCTGGGGGAGCACCTGTCCCAGCTCTTGAAGCTCCTGTTACCCCGGCTCCGGTAGCTCCTACAAAGTTCCTACCATCAAACCCTATCGCAGGAGCTGCAGCCCCAAAGTTTTCGAAGCCAGCGGCCGGGGCGACCTTGGATTTTAGGGCTATTGCACCTAAACCTGTGGACGACAGCGATGACGACGGCGTTCCGCCCTCGAAATACGGCTTGAAAGGCGTCGCGACCGCGAAAGGGGCACTACAAAGCTCTTCAAACTCGAGCGACAGCTTTGCTGCGTCAGGTTCTACCACCGATGACGATGATGACGATGATTTGGACGTCAGGCAGGAGGAGCCCCCGGCGCCATCGACGGCGGTCTCTGCTCCTTCGTCGACGTCTGATCCGTCATCAAAATCTACATCGTCTACAATGAAGCAGGGTAGCTCTGCTAACTACATCAAGACAAGCGAAGGATGGCTCGTCCTGGGCGTCGCATTGCTACTTGGAGCTTTGGTGTGATTTTGGAGATAGTTGACCACCTTCCCCGTTTCCAGCTGCAATCTGTCGGAATGCCGCAAAAACAACTAGGCCTCGTCTGTTAGAATTTGCAGCTTGGAAATTTGTAGCTTCACATGTCGATAGAGCGCCGCCTTGGCAAAGTAGCACAATATACACTTAGGAATCTTACTCTTTGTCCGTCGATATGAGTTCCGATTTTGAAGCTCATGTCGAATTTGGAAATTTGGGCCTGCTTGCACCGCCTGCAGACGCGACATCCTGGTTATGACGGCTCATCATTTGTCTCTCTTCTCGATGAATTTCGAGGCTCCAATAGTGTTTGATACCGTTGATGAAGATGCTGACGAAGCCTGACGGCATTGACCACTTTGGACAACTTTTTTCGACGACACATTCATCGATCGACTGCTTGACACAACTACGCGCTACGAAGACAGCGCTTCGTAGGCAACACAGAAGCGTGCTGCATATTGACATTTTATACTTTGTCACGGTTCTTGCCGCCCGATGCTGTCATGCTCGGATTCATTATTAATGTCTGCCTGGAAACATTGCAATGTCAAACTTGGTTCAATTTACCACTTGCACACACGTTTAAATGCACGACTTTGATGAGGAACGAAAGAACACGCAACGTATATGTAGCTGCAGGCTTTTGGTATACTCTAACAGCGTAAGAGTTGACAGCAACGCAACGTGTCGTCAACAAACGATGAGCATTCAATTCTGTAGTTATATCGTATAAACGTGAATCCTACCAAAGCACGTGTTGTTCTCGTTTACCACGCGGCTTGAAGATAGGCCGAATATATAACGTTGGATAACGGTTTTTAACTTTGATGTGGACGCTCATTGAATAGCAGTCTAACGATTGAAACCAGATATACTGATCTATTAACGTCACTTTCTGGTTTCGCCAGTGACTGCATCAGTAGTAGCAAGTCGTTCCTGCTGATATCGAAAATCGTTGCTCGCTTCTGTCTTTCGAATACCACTAATTCCAATGGATGCTCTCTTGTTGGAGCTAAACGCTGAAGTAGATAGTGGATAAGGCTCGCTTTGCTTCATAACCGCTTATTCGTAAGTAGACAGCGGATGCGAGCGTGAATCGCTGATACCGCGCGAATATTACATCTCAAACCGAGCTGGCAAAGCTTTTCCATCGTTGCATCGACTGCTCCGGACGTGGCAATCTTCATATTTGCCTCAATTTCTGGCAAAGCATTCAAACGATGCAACCAGAATGAACTACCTGCATGTGATGTCCAAACTGCAATGCAAATATTTCAATCGCTGCACGCGGTTAACACCCACTGAGGGTTAGTTTGATATGAGAAGGCCTTCTTGAGAAGCACCAACAAGCCTCAGCAATAATCACCAAGTCTCCTAAGTGTTTCGCAATTTATTATCCAGCACACGAATAGCCGTGTCATGATTGAGTCTGGTCAACGATGGTGTTGTGCCTGCTCCTGTTTGCTTCTGTGAGTCAAATAGCTGCGTGCACGACTGCATTGCTCGGTGCAGCATTCCTTCCAACTGGCGGATCTCATACTCTAGCTTCATCATTTGCAGCGTCAGCTTACGAAACCACGGTGAGAACCAAAATTTTCTTGCTCGGTGCACATGCGTACCGATTCTCTAGTAGCACTCGGCCCGTCGGTATCGCTATTTTGTGGATCCACTTGTATCAGAAACTTGAGGCAGAAGTTGTCCGATATGCTTCGATTTACCTTCTTTGAAATGAGGAAACGCGCTGGGAATTGCTTTCCAGCACCAATTTATTCCTTATACGTTCACGAGAAGACTGACATTTACAGCATTCATCTCATCCACATTAATACGCGATGAACATGTAACAAATATTCAAAACAATATCTGTGTGACGGTAGTGGCTGGAAATTTGCTTTGAGATACTAGCGACGTTGTTTGAAATCAGTGTAATCTGATTCATTTTTAAAGACCGGTCAACGCACAGCTTTCATCGAAATCCATTGTTGTGTTTCGAAACGGCAGCGTAGCGCTGATTATAGCTCCCTACTCAATTTTGCGTGTGCACAGTTGTAAGATTCCGATCAAACTTGATGTTTCGGTTGTCGTTGGAGACGCTGTTACTTGGCGTTGCCTTCACACAAAATACTCTAAATAGCCACGACATAGCAGCCTTTGGCCTGAACCTGATCTAGCAGCCATCTTGCAAATACCTGGCACACTGCCCCGCACGTCAAATGAATCAATGCACGGTCTGTCGTGCCACTTTTAGTTAACAAGTCGTCTCATAGCCCGTCGCAGCCCAAAGTTTACTTTTGTCACCTCAGATGTAGACATGGGACTGACCCATCGTTCAGCATCTAATACGCGACTGTGGTACGTATGCCGATATCACCACGACCGTGTATCCTTTGTAAAAACCGTTGTCACCGGTACAGCCAAAGGGTTCTGAATCGGTCCGTGTCAAAAGCATCCAAGTGTGTATCGCGATAAACTGTAGCGCCATCAATAGGAGCAAGATGGGAGGTACATGTCTTCATACTTGCCTTGTCAATACAGAACGAAAAGGCAATACCTTGGCAACGACTCCAGCCCATCAAAATGCCATTGCGGCGTGCTCGAGCGCCGAATGCTGCATCACATGTACCCGATATGCGCCAGGTCTTGCTCTGAGGATCAAGGCTTTTTTTCGTTTTTAAACCAAGAGAAGCGTACAGGAGGCCGACTTTCAATTCCTTTGGTGAGCTGGTCTCACAGGCGAAATGGTCATAGTAACAGGCAAGAAACGCGACGATGCCGAAGTTGCTCGGTAACTTATTCCTTGCAAAATTTACGCTTAGCTTGTGCTTTTAGGTCGCCAGTTCAAGTTTTGAAGCACAATGCACTCTTCAGTAGTCACACTGTCCAGCAGTCCGTACTCAACAATAGGTTCCGACATCTCACTTTGAACCACAGTTCCACAATTCCAAAGCTCAGCGAGCTATACCATCTAAGACGGCATTATTGACAATGGGTCACAGTCCCGTAGTCTGTACACATTCTTGATATCCCACTCTTTGTCGGTCCGCATTGGTCCCCAGCTGAGAAGTCAGCGGCTGCGTCTTGACTCGAACTATGATCACTTCACCTGTGAAAGCAGCTCGACCAAAGGAGTCGGAAGGCTGCCCCCTGTACGCATCCCCATCTCTTGAGCAGCACAAAAAGCCTCGATCCCCACAGCAAGACCTGGAGCTGGCGTCGCATATCGAGTTACAGGTCGCGTCGATGCATGTGATGCAGCATCCGGCGCAGATTGCGCTCGAACACACGGCGCAGTACTCGTCCATTGTGTAATATATAAATGATCCTTACGACTGTTGTCAGTCGACTGCAGAGACGAGGGGCGATCTACCACAGGGCGCGAGAGCACGTATGATATGGTCCACGTGGACGCCGCCGTGGGGGATCCACGACCATTCGTAACCCGGGGAAGAAAAAAAAACGTGATCTGACTCCACCATCCTCTGAGGATGATAAATCGTCGGACGGTGAGGATGCGATACTCGCGGCTTTGTCTGGCTCGCGATCGTCAACTCGTCGTCGTGTGTCCGGTCCGGCTTCACAGCCTTTGGCCGGATCGTCGCCTGCCCCGATTGTCGGGGACACTCCCAGTCCTCAGCGCGGCTCTTCGCCTCCAGCCGCTTCTTCCCGTCCTGTCGCGCTTAAGGTGTTACGCGTGGATCTCTTTCGAGAGGCTTCCAGCGACTCCGGCGGTGCAATCAGCATATCCGAGGAGTCCCGCGCGCCGGTGAATCAGCTATTACCGCCTGCCGATTACCGTAATCTGCCCAACGTCAAGGTCTCTCGCGAAGCGTGTATCCCTGGATATAGAGACCGTGTGCCCCGGTCTTCAAATCAGGTCACTCCATGGTCGGCCCGAAGAGTCAGCTGGACGAGTGGATCTCTATCTCTTGTTCCGACACTTTTCGAAACCGAAGGGATATCCTTTTCCGGCGTTAGCGATACACAAGGCCCCGCCTCCCGTGTCGGAGTGGATTCCCCGGCTGGTGACCTCGGCTCAGATCGCAGCGCTATATACCTTGAAACCCTGGAAAGTACCGCTCGACGAATCACACCAATCTCTTTTCCCCGGACTGGGTGATTCGACTAACTTGCCACCTTATACCTGGGGTATGAGGATCGGAACCGACAGTCGTTGTGGGAGTCGACACATGCAGCGTACATCTCCGGCGAATAACGGGCCAGCGATCCTGAGTTGGCCCAGTTCTGGAAACAGCACAAGCAGCGGCGGTCGCGATCCGGGCTTCGGTGGAAGACGATCCTTCGGTTTGTTCTTCAGGGCATGATTGAGGGCCATTGCGATCTGGACATCCTGATGGACCCTTTCTTCTTGCACTTCCCTTCACATATTGAAGCACCACCGTGGTATCCCGGTCTGAGATGCAAGCAGAAGAACATCCCCAACCTGCACACAGCGTTATCGAAACTGGATGCTGCAGAACCGTGGCGAAACCAATATCGGTCATCCCTTGTGGACCACCCGGGATCGTCGATTCCACGTCTGTCCGTTAAGTTCTTTCCTGCGTGATTGCTAGGGTTCGGATCGTATAACTTTATCATTCAATATAATTTCGCCTCGATCCCCTGTCTTGTTCATTCATTATCGAAATTACCTTCTTTTCTTTTGGCTTTTCAGCCGCGATCGGACCCTTACGATCCTCGATCGCCACACGTATCACATATAAATCCCATCCACCATCTCATGCAACCCCCTTGCACATATAACCCCATCCACCATCTCGTGCAACCTTTTTGCACATATAAACCCCTTTGGCACCTCGACTTTCGTTAACCTCCGGCTTCCACTTCATGGGATTGCATTACTTCGAAACGGTTCTTGCTCACACGATCGCGATTGAACTCTTGCAACAAAGCGCCATAGTTCAGATCGGCTTCGTCGATCCAGGCCGGATCGTTATGTTCCTTCCACTGTATCAGGCATTGTCTATGTATTCTTCCATAACGAGTCCTGCGTTCCGATCGCACATCCAAAATCTTCTCTACTTCGTACTCGTCGACATCCAACTCGTTTTCCCAACTATCTTCCGGTAGCAGCGATTCATCGAAATCCACGCGATCTCCTCTTTCAACCACTAGCGAATTCTTTGGGCGATCGGAGAATTTTACTACTCGTTTTAACTTAGAAACATGTACAACCGGAAATAGTCGGTATGGTGTCCCTGCGATCTCCAAACGAACAGCATATTCTCCGCACGACTCCGCCACTCGAAAAGGTCCATGCCACATGTGTGCTAGCTTGCGAGCGTATCCGTCTTTGACTCGATCCAAATATAGCCACACTTGCGTCCCACACTCTATGTCGTACGGGGCCGATCAGCATTATGCCGATCGGCTCTGTCTCGGATCTCGTTTTGAGATGCTCGTTCACCGCTGCTCTTGCTCTTTGATATTGACGCTGGATGTTATATCGCCATCTCCGTGGATCAGGATCGCGTGTTTTGGTGCTTCCTAATGGCAAGGTTGCCTCCAACGTCGATCTCGGATTCCAACCATGGATCAAATAAACCGGTGTATCTCCACGGATGCGATCTTATGCCGTATTAATAGCAAACGTCAATCTTTTTGCATATTCGTCCCAATCCTTTTGATCCACGTCAGCGACGTACACCTTTATCGCCCGAGTAAGCGTCTGCACCATGCGTTCTGCTGTCCCATTCGCCTGAGGCCTGTAAGCCATAGTTGCGCGCTTCTTCTGCCTAAGCGATCCGATTAAATGCTCGGAAAAAATCTGACATAAATCCAGGCTCCCGGTCGTGACGGATCGCTTCGCTCGCTCCAAATCTTCGAAACACACATTCTTCATAACTCTCTGCGATCGTCTGCGCGGTCCTCGACGAACTCCTTTCGCGATCACGTAACCCGAGAAAAGCTCAACCCACAGCAACAACTCAGTGTTCCCTTTGAATGACCGTGGCAGAGACGGGATGTGATCCATTGCGATCACTTGAAATGGATATGTAGCCTGTATATTTCCAGGGGATTCACCACGGATCGCGGGTAGCCCTTTTCCAGTCGTACAGTCTACACATTCACCCACATAACGCTGGACGCTCCGATATAGACCTCTCCAATGAAAATTGGACCTGATCCATCGGTATGTCCTTCCGATCCCCTGGTGACCGCCTTCCAAACTCGTGTGATAGTGATGCATAAATCCTGTTGCAACAATTCAGGTACAACCAGACGGACTATCTCCACGCGATCCTCAGAATGTTTGGTCGATCGGGGACAGAAAAATAACAGCCCACTTTCGTCCACTTCATAATCAGGAGCGATCCGAGCACATGCCTTCGCATCTTCGACATTCAGCTGGGTCACATCTCCTATCAGATATTCCTTTAGGTTGACAATCCAGCTTTCTTCTTCTTGTGCCTGCCTTATTCGCTCGATCCGGATCTGTTGTACGACTTCTTCTTGTAGAACTTCGGATTGTCAACGTCTTCGCAACGCTGATCTAGTGATCGCGGCCATCTTCACCACGCGATCGACACTTTTTGGCATGATTAGCTCATCTAACCGATTCAGGGATACCAAATCCTGTAGATCTTGATTCGAAGTAACAGTCGTACTCTCCTCCTGCTGCAAGGTTGCACTCGCTAGCCGATCGGCACTTTGATTCCATTTCCGCTTCATGTGTAGAAATTCGTGTATCGGCCACGATCGAATATGGCAGACGAAGCCATAATGCATCGTGCTTCTCATCATATTCAGATAATATTTTAAATTGACTATTTGTATGATTTTTTAAAAAAAATAAAATAGGAATTAATTTATTTGTAGAAATATTGATATAGCTGCAAATCGGGCGCTTTGCAATCAATTTCACACCGCATCTGACAGATCACTAGGTTGGAGTCACCACAAATGATGACACGTCCCCTAGTTTGACCGTCCAGCAGATCGAAACTCAGTAATAGGCCACGATATTCAGCCTCATTCACAGTTAAGTTCATCGCATACTCCGATGCCGCCGCTATAATTGTCCACTCTGGAAGCTTCCATACGATCGCGCCATAAGACCCGCCCTTTCGTTTAGTTCGGGCTGATCCATCGAAGCTAACCACTAGAAGACTCTCATCCTTTTCCACCGTAGGTGGCGGCATGGTCATAGTTTGTCTTGGTTGTTTCTTTGGAGAGATCGCGATCAGCATCTCATCTACCTCTTTTCGTGGTGTTATGCTACTTGCGATCCTGACTTGCGATCCGCGATCCAGCTGTTTTGCAACGGATGTAGACCACATAATACAAGGGGACGATCTTCCTGAAAACGGCGACGCGTGGCATCCGATTCTGAGATACAGATAGGCATAGTGATAGGTTTTTAGGTTTGATTGGTTAACATTTAACAGAGTTCAATTTACTTCAAAAAGACACGCGTCGTCTCTTCCGGGTAGGATCTTTGGCCTCCCGACGAATCAAGAGCCGCGCTTCCCGTCTACGCAAGTGTCACACCTGGATTGTTTGGCCAGGTGCGTTCAAGACTCTCCAGACATCAAGTCAACTGCGATTGGACGCAGCAAACGAGCAAGGGCAAGGGGTGCAAGATCGCGAGACGGCTCAAGTGGTCAGAAGGCACGCAGATCAAGCATCACCTTTGGGCAAGGCAATCTGGAACAGATCAGGGCAACTCATACAGAGATCCACACAAAACAAGCGCGATCGTGTGAAGATTTCCACACGATCGACACCCATCTCAAACACGGTCAAGTTCGGCATTAACTCGAGGCCACCTGGAAGAGTGCAACCCGCCCTACCGACGGGTACACAAGGTGAGGAAGGTTTACAACACGGAATCGGAGTACCCCTTCCGTTAGTCGGTCGTCCGGGCGCCAGTGGAGAGTCGGCATCGCATCAGCAATTTTGCGATCGCCACTCCACCACAATGGTGCGCGTGCCCGGATCTTCTGGTGACTCGGGATTTCACCGTGAGTCCCTTGGAGAAGATGTTCAGTTCAAGACTGAACCTGGGATGGAAGCGTCAGTGAAAGAAAGATCGTTGCAGACGTGTGAAGAAGAAGGATCTCCAGACCATCAGGATTTTGGGAGGGGCTTTGATGACAAGAAAGTAAAAGAGGAAGATCGATCACTTGATCTGGAAGAAAAACCCCAAACCCCTCCTGAGGTCCCTTCGGGGACGACCGCGGATCGTGCTGCAAAGCACGATTCGCTGGGTGAAAACCTTTCGGTTAAAACTGAACAAAGTCTACCCCTGCAATGTTGAAGAAGAAGAAGATAGCGCCTGGATCGGATCAACCCGATCGCGTGACGTAATCGGCCGACCGACTGATCAAGTTCGTGAAGGATGATGTGAAGATAGAAGGCTGGCAACTGGATTTGCTGACGAAGGAGTATCACTGGAAGATGTTTAAGAAGCTGCTATCGAGCGATCCGGTGCTCCAGATATTGAAGCCCAAGTTGATTGGAACAATCCAGGGCCCTAAATCAGCCCCAGTTGCCGCGTCGAACATACTGGATGGGATTAACGGGATCATACAGCTGCTGGGCGACGCGGAATTCGTCGCTGGAGCGTTCGACACGATAAAACTGTTGGAGTGCGAACAGGATCGCGTGATTCACGCGTGTCAATCGTTGTATGAAAAGTTAATTCCCCTGACGGCGAATGTAGCTCCGCAGATAACAGGGGATCGACGGCGGCGGAAGTTCCGAGAGGATATCACACCGGATCATCGCAGTACGCCTCAGCCGAATCCGAAATAGAGTCAGAAGACTTAATCGGCATTCAGCGGATGTCTCTAGATCCAAGTGGGGCAGCTCATCTGCGCGAAAGAAAATGCGGGTTCGACGATCCAAGGACAACTGCAGTCATATTTCAATGCTGCCATGAAACGGTTTCAACAGGAACAACGGAACCAAGCTCGCCAGGCAATCTACCCAAGTCAGACGATCAAGATTGCAAGGGATCAGGGGACATACACCCCGGACATCGAGATGGAATCGGTTGGATCGAACCGCGGTAGATCTGACGTCCACTACCCTGACGATGGGGAACCTGACGATTCAGGGCAAGACGAGCTAAGACGGCCACTTGTGGCAACTACGGAGACAGCGCCAAGTGGTGGACTTATTGCTCCGCGAATTCGGATGTCTGCGATCGCGGACCTAAAAGAATTGACAGGACGAGACAAAGATGAAGGTCGAGCCAGGAGCTGGATCAGCAAGGTCAAGTCTGCGTTCTTACGCGATCAAGCCCCGGATGTGGAAAAGTGCTTGGTGTTTGGAGATTTGCTTACGGGTCCTGCACGAAACTGGCACAGTCAGCTGAGCCGATCTACGCGCCACTCGTGGAAGGACCTGTTGGAAAATTTTCTTGTGCAATATGGAGGAAATGGTATGTCTGTTGGAAGACAGTATTACCATGCAAAGAAGCGATCGGAAGAAACACCTCTGGAGTATCTGTATCGTTTGAATGTGGCAGCGATACGAGCGAAGATACGAATTCGAGATGGATCGCCAGCGGTCCGTCGTGAACATGTGTAACATTTTATTGGGACACTGGACGATCGCGATCTGGCCAAGCAGTTGACGCTGTTACGTTTTGGAGACGCTGATGACATGGAAGAAACGTTACGTGCATACCAACGTATGGAAGGCCGACAAGCCCAAGCATCCATGGGATCGAGTAAATTTCGATCACGATCCGCGCCAGTATCTTCTCCGACGCCAGCGAAACTAGCATGTGCGGTGAGAGCCATTCATGTGGAGAACGGAAACAATGATTCGGACTCAGACCTTAGCGGATCGGATATGGAAATGGAACTAGGGAATGTGTTTGTGGCCACGTCCTCGGATTGCGCGATGAAATTGGGAGATCAACGTACTGGACCTGATGAGGATCGTCAAGATCACAGTCCGGGTCGCGTCACGGTAAAGAAAGCTTGCACCCACTGCGGATCGAAGAAGCACGACGATCGTAGATGTTGGAAGAGATTGACGTGGCAGAAATGTGGTCGCAAAGGGACCACATTTCGTATAAAATTATTATAAATCTAAATTTAAATTCCCTTTGATTAAAAAGTATTTTATATAAAATTTTATTTTTATAACTTGAATTTAGTTAATTTCAGATTTTAAAAAAAAAATTGATTTATAATAATTTATAAATCAAAAAAATTTGACAAGTGCTTTTACGTATGTGCAGCTTGTGGAGAGATGCATGAGAGTGGCAAATGCCCTATGGAAGAATTTTACAATTTGATCCGCAAGTGGTACGTGCCCACCAAGCACGCTGGAATGTTCCCTCCCCTTCGAAGGTGGAGGAGATGTTAAACTAGGACGCTCGCCAGGTTGGAATCTGGTACGAGCCGAGCGTTCTAGGCTTTGCATTTATGCATTTGTCGAAAGACGACGGAAGGATCAAGAGATTAATGATCGGAGCGATCCGATTACTAATATACGTGACGATTCTACATCGGTTTTTTCAATATCAAATGTGAAACGAGTGGATGAATATGCCCGATCGCCTGTGAAAATGGGCCTCGAGCTCGCCCCAGGAGAATCGCGGGGATACTGGAAATACCACCCCGGAAAGTGGCTCAAACAAGCGAAAGCAGTAGGCAAGGTCAACAATGAGAGAGCCACTATGCTGTTCGATTCTGGTGTTGAGATTTCGATCATCGACACTGCCTTTGCTCGTAAGGTAGGATGTGTGATCGACGAAAGCCGAACGCAAGAGTGCGTTGGGATCGGGGAGAATGCCTACATGACGGTTGGGCGGACCAGGATCAAAATCACATTGGACGGATCGCTAGTATATTACTTCGACGGATGGGTTGGGGATCAAGTTGGCCAAGAAGTCATATTGGATATGGACTTCATGGTTCCGGCAGGCATCCGTTTGGATTTAGCCAACGGAACCTTGTGTCTACCAGACGAAGTTTGCATATGTCTGGCAGGACGGAGGCTGCCGTACCGATCGAATTTATCGGCGATCAACCTTAACGATCAGCATATAATTATCCCTGCCGGCAGATCGACCGAATTTAGGATCGGTGTCAATCCTCCTAAGTCCAAACTTTGGGTGAGGTGAGACGTGGCGTGGGTGCCAACAGTGACGGTAAAAAGATGCCAGAATGATCGAGTGAGGCCATTGAGGTTGTAAAGGTGACTGTAACCGAGGAGATCGATCACATGGTAGCTGATCCGCTACAAGGACGGTCCAGCCATCAGCCAGACGGGATCAGGGTCGAAGATCGAGAGCTACAAGAATGGTCCAAACGACTAGTCAAAGAAGCGAATACAACCGGGATCGACGATGTTTCGGAAGGAGAAGTGGTCATAAGACCTCCGGCGGTGACCGCTGCGATCGACACCACGGAAGAGCTCAATCCAATGCCGAACCGAACAAAAAAGGTGGTAAGCGAGTTGAACGTGATCAAGGAGAGCGATCGGGAAGAAGGTGAATCGGTTCATAGACGATCCGACTATCAGCCAGACGAGATCAAGGTTGGAGATCGTGAATTACAAGATCAGTCCAAACAATTAGTCAGAGAAGCTGATACTATTGCAATCGATGAGGAATGGACGAAAGAGAAATCGTCTGCCACATCGATGTATTATCACGAAGGAGGTGAGTTGTTTGCGGAGGATGTAGATCAGCATATGGCTGTTCTGCCGGAGGTGGCAACACCCGCGACGGACATAACGATCAACGACGTCTAGGTAGGCGATCCAGGGGTACCTTTATCCGAGGATCAAAAGAAGTTACGACAATTAATTTGGAGAAATCGTCATTTGCTGATTGGAAAAGAGAATGCGTTACCCCCTGCAGCACGCGGGGCAGTATGTGATATCGATGTTGGTGGAGCGAGTCCGATCGCGCAGCGAGTACGACCGGTCGCACCCAAATTTCGAGAGAAATTGGCTGATCTCATTAAGGGGTTGTTGTCGGTCAAGATTATTCGACCTTCGACATCGCCATGGGCATCACCAATAGTCGTTATTATCAAGAAAAACGGTGAAGATATCAGGTTGTGTATCGACTATCGGCGGGTGAACCAGTTAACACGGTTGATGGTCTACCCTATGCCACTAATTAGCGAGTTGCTGCAAGACATGGACAAAGCAATGTGGTATTGTTCATTGAATATGGCTAGTGAATTTTGGGTGGTGGAAATGACAGAACGGGCAAGGATGATCTCTGCATTCATTACACCATCAGGTCTATTTGAATGGTTGAGGATGCCTTTCGGACTGAAGAACGCTCCACAGATTTACCAGCGTTTGATTGACAATGCTTTGTATGGATATCTTAAGATCGGCACCAGTTCTGGTGCGATCGCAACGGATCCACCTAAGTTGACAGATGTGTTCACTGAAGGAGAACCTGAAACTGAAAAGACGCCGTCAGTGCTAGGCAGACGATCTTATATTGACGATATATTGATCCCAGCTACATCGTGGATCTCCCTGTATGACAAGGTGGAGCGATTATTGACGGTGTGCGATCAGTGGAATTTGTCGATCAGCCTGACCAAGAGTTTCTGGGGACGGCGTAAGGTGGATTACTTGGGTCACCAGGTGTCACTTGGTGGGTTGAAAGCACTTCCTAAGGATCTGGGATCGCTGGTGAATATCCCCCTTCCCAAGACGTTGCGTTCCATGCAGTCGTTCTTGGGTAGTCTGAATTACTACGGCCGATTTATTGAAGATTTTGCGATTTACGCATCGGTGTTGTACGAGCTACGAGAGGCCAAATTTTTCGAAATTAGCCGCATAGATGATCATGACATGACAATTCATAATCGGGTGAACGAAAATGATCATTGTTCTCGGGACGGGTCTCACAAAGATCCAGGCCGTACTCCTAATCCTAATACTGGGGGCAATCGCGATCGCACCCTCAATAAGGGAGGTGATCGCGATCCTGACGGCAGAACTCGGTGGGAAAAAGCTACGATCGCGTTCACTATGTTGAAGGCCAAGATCACTACTACCCCAATCCTCAAGCATTTTGACTCAGATCGACCTCCAGTGATCGTGGTGTATGCTAGCAAGTGGGCAGTATCGGCATCCCTGTTGCAGGAATATGACGGTGTATACTGGCCGGTGACATTTACGAGCCGCACGCTGAAACCCAATGAGATTAATTACGGTATGGTGGAGAAAGAAGTGTTAGCCCTTCTTCGGATTCTGGAGGTGTGTTACACTATACTGGTATCCCGAGAAATCAAGGTGCTTACTCGATATTCGACACTAGCCTGGCTAGTCAAATCCTCCGGCCTCAACGGAAGACTCGGACGATGGGCCGCGTTGTTATCTAATTAGACGTTGGAAGTCAGAAGATGCGAGAAAGGGGAAGATGAGATACTCGGTACTCTCGCAGCCACCGATCGCAGTTACGGATCGCAAGTCAGGGATCGCGATCGCGGATCGGGGATCGACAAGGACCTCGGATCGAGGATCACGAGTCAGGGACCGTGATCGCAAGTCAGGATCGCAAGTCTCGATCGCAAGTACGGGATTGTGATCGCGGGTCATGTCGTGTCGTCCAGCTTCATTATGCTTCACACACCAGTTGTGTGGTATAACCCACTCAGGCAACCCGCACCAGTGAGTAACCTACTGGAGCTAACAATCTTTCAGCTGTATATTCATCTACACGTAGGAACGAGTTTGTGGAAAGGCACCAGAGCTGCTGCAGTTCTGTTGAACTAAACTTTTTGGCCACCATACTCATATAAGGGAGAGAAATGATGCTGTGTAGAGATGGCAACACTGCAGAGCATCTAGCAAGGATGGCGAGATATCGAAAATTGTTAGAAGATATTGTCTTTGACAGGCTTCGCGCTGGTGTTATGGTTGAAGCGCAAGACCGGTTACAGATAAGGTCTGACCTCATCTGGTTGGCTGATTTGTTACAACGTGACAGGGGACGAGGAGATACGGCCACCACGTCCCATCAAGTGATCATGACATATGGGACGGGGAGATACGGACGCCACATGGGACCATCATGGGAAGATGGGCGGACCAGACGGACGTCATGTGGAACTTGACATGGTCAAGTTGTAGTATCGATGAACATACATGTTGTAGAGTTAACGAACGAAGTTAACACTCAATATATTTCACTTTTACTTTCTACTTCTACTGCACAAGTGCACTTCTCAACACTTACTTTTCTACTTCTACAGGTTATGAGCCCAAAGGACGATTTTGGCGGCGCAGCTCACCAAGCGGCACCCGGTGTGGTGGCCGATGGTCAGGACATGATCGACCACAATTTGGAAGAAAAGTCGGCAGTGCGTGGCGGCACTAAACAGATGTTCGCCTTGCTTGGTGACTTGTCGGAGCGGATGCGCAGGATGGAATCCTCGCAGACCGGACAAGACGACCGACAACGCAAGAACTCTGCGGAGTTGAGCATCTTCGGTTCGGCTTTGGGAGCAATAGGAGGTATGAACCTCCAGGCTTTGGAGCATACCCCTCCTCCTAGACGATCGTCGAATGTCTCGCCGGCCACCTACTTTGGTGCCCGACGACCAGCTTATGCTGGGGACATACTGACCCACCGGCTCAGGTCGGAGGCAACTATGCGATGGCTCAGAGACCTGCGCCTGGCATTCACGGGCAGGGCGTGCCTGCAGGACAATACCCAGGTGTGGGTATGCAAGGTCCTGTGTTTTACCAACCCGGACAAGTACGCGAAGGCGTTCCGGATGGTCGCCAGCGAAAAGTGGCTTTGCAACCCTTCGACGGCAAGGAACTCTACCATGGTCTTGGTAGTGGATTCCTTGAATGGGGCAAAGAGTTCGTGCGACAAGTTGGTTGCTCCGAGCGTGCCTGTGGTTTTGGGGTGGCCCGAAGACATCAAGGTTGATGTTCTTGGTCAACACCTTGCAGGCACTCAGAAGTATTACCGTCGGCAGGTGGTCTGAGAGTCAAACCTTGGAGCATGCTATGCAAAGGTTGCTCCAGACCTTCACTACCAAGATAACACCTGCCCAGAGCATGAAATTATTCACCGCGACAAAGTCGTCGCAGCGTAGCTGGAAAGAACACTTTCTGTACGTGATGGCCGTGAGTGACGCGTGCGGAGGCGCAGACAACCTTGTCTTGAACAACATCGTCCACTACGCTGATCCAACTATGCGCATGACGATGTTGTCCCGTTTGAATTTGAACAGGGCCGATTACTTACGACAGGCTGAAGAGCTTGCTCAATTTGCACAGTCGACAGAGCTCGACGTTCGAAATCAAGCATTTCGGCAGAGATGTTGTGAACGTTGTCGAGCCGACGACAGAAGCAAGGAAGTCCAAGAACGTCAAGAAGCGACCTGAAAATCAAGGTTCGCAAAAGTGCTACCTATGTGGCAACACCGGACACCTCAAGTCAGATTGCCCGAAGAAAGCCAAGAAAAAACAACAAGATGCGGATTTCGTGTTGGTCGTTAATGACGGACCGTCAAGTTCAACCAGCAACTGGGTTCTGGACAGCGGCTCAGGACGACATTTGATCAATGACTTGAGCCTGCTTGAAGACGCGGTCGACTGTCGAAACGAATGTTTTACCGCGGCTTCTGATGGGGGACCCCTGAGGATCACCAAACAAGGAAGTGTGGTGATCCGGGTCAAAGCACTTGGTGTTGATAAGACCATCCGACTTCTCGATGTTCAATGCGCATCAAATTTGGAGCGTAACATCATTTCCTTTGGAAAATTGGAAAAGAAGGGATGCGTTCTTGAATACCGCGAAGGGAGGCGTATTCTGGTCTCTCACCCTGATGGTGCACCCATCATGGACGTTGATCGTATCAACGATGTGTTAATTGTTGAAGTTTTCGATGGTGTTTCGATTGGCAAATTTCGTGGATTTGGGTCACCGAAGGATGCGGTTATGACGATCATAAACGGTGATGGACGTGAACATAGCAACGGTGTTCAACATGGAAGTTTGTTGCATTTCCATCGTCGACTGGGTCATTTGTGTTACGACACAATCATCAAGATGGCCCGTGACCCTGCCTCTGGTATCAAACTAACTGATACTAAGCGTATCAACTGCTTGGCCTGCGCACAAGGCAAGCAAACGAAGAACTTTCATTCACGCAAGGACAGTGGGATGAACTCGCCCATCGATGTGATCGGTGGGTCATTTGTTCCGACCTTAAATATATATTTGATCAATTTTATGAACTATTGTCGAGTGTTTCTAGCGAAAACCAAGGATGTTGCTGCGATGAATTTCAAACACTTCTTGGTGGCATTCGAGAGGCAATTTAATTATCGTATACACGTTCTACGTACAGACGGTGGAGGTGAGTACAAACCTTTGGATGTTTTTTGCAAGGAAACTGGTGTCTCTCGACAAATAAGTGAGCGAAACAACCAGGCCAGCAATGGCAAAGCTGAAAGTATGCACCTGTGGTAAAGCGGTTGCAGGGATTTTGACAGTTGCGTTGGAGTCAGGGGATTACACGGCTCAATTAAGTGCGAAATGGCTCTGGTTGGCGGATGCGAGCTGGGACGGGTGGCTCACGATCGCGGATACAAACCCAAGCGATCGCGATCCCGAGGGTTGCAAGATGGACAAACGTGGGTTAAACCAGTTTGATTACGCAATCCATCATGGGACAGGGATCGGTCACGAAGATGGGAGGAACGTCAAAAGATACAGAAGGAAAGAAGACGTGGAAGTTGGGATGACGGAGATGGCGCAATCCGCGTAGGTGATACACCGAAGGCGAAGAAGGTTGTATCGCTCCAGACGTTGTCGAGCGAACTCGACCGGATCTGAAGATGTTGTTCGTGATACCACAAAAAGCAAATCTGGTATTGCGTTTGTTGTCGCTGTCAGCATCCAGCGACACTCTGTCGTAGTACACGTGGGGCTTCACGGCACTGCATCGACGTCCAAATGATGCGCCGGCGATAGTTTGACCATCAGATAAGTATGTGATATCAAGTTGAGTGGTTTGCCTTCAACCACCACGCTGTCCAAGTAATGGTCGAAGAAAATTATTAGCGTATAGCTTAATAACAAGTCGCGCGTGGTCGACTGACTTCACACTTGGTTTCTAGAGCATATCTGCTTAGCGTGATCATGTGGAGCTTAAGATGGTGAAATTAGCGCGTAAAGAAGATCAGTTTCTGAAACGAAACAAGAGGATATGAGGCCTTTTACCCAACCTGACATCATCTTTGTCTTGATAGCTCGCATATCGACGTAGTACAAAGCCAGCACCAGTACATGTATCAGCGCCGGAATGTAGCAGAATCTCCTTTACTATTCCAAAACTGAGCATAACGCCTTCAGCCGTTCCACTTTACGACTCAGTATTCTAGTACTAGGATCTTAACTACTTGACTAAGGTGTCGACAAAATGTGCGACTCCGTCATCGTGACACCTTGGTGCACGAACTCAACCGGTATTGCTCTGTGCACGAGCAAACTTGCGTAGCTCCTGCATTTTCTGCATGAAGAAGACCACGTCAAAATAGTACTGCTGCAAAGCCTTGTCAGCTCGCTTTTCACGCTCTTTAACGGTGGTGTTGTTCAACATGTCCATCACTGCATCGCAGACTGCGGTACCGTTGAATTCAGCAAAAAAACCAGGGACATTACGCAGTGCGTGGGCCGCTGAAGATTTGCCACTTAGGAATTGGTTTTTAACTGATTTTGCTCTAGCCTTGATCAGTACACCAGACCGTGAAGTGATCAACTCATTCATGGGTGCAACATCAGTTGTGAAGATTAACGCGCGAGAAGTTCGCGCCTGGTTAATGTAGTGGCCATAGCCCTCCTGGGTACTCGAACACATAAAGTACGTCGCATCAGTAATGAGTCGTCCAAAGGCTGCAGGTTCCAGCTGTTCGTTGTGCAGTAAGACATTCTTGCTCATAACGATCCTTTCCGCATAATCCACAATAAGCGAGCTATGAGTTGTGTACAGCTCGAGTAGCGGCAGATCCGGTCTCGACAACCAGCAATCTAGCACTTGCTTTGTTCCTTTCCAGTCACTATGACCTGGTGTATGCAAGATCGACACACTCGAAAAATTCTTCTCATGTTTCGCTTTTGCTTCACTCGCAGTGAATTGGCTCCTGACCATCAGCGGCAAGTTCGACGTCATGTGGCGTGTGTACAGCACTCGCGTTCCTTTTGGATTGCCTTCCTGTTTAAACCACAGTCTTACATACCTCGCACACAGCGCCGTCTTGCACAAGACCACATCCGCTCGCCAAAAGTGCTCGCTCCTTATCTCGTACATATCCATATTAGGCATCAAGTACAAAGGCTTTGCTGCTGGCCAATCCAGAGCGTCCGGTAATCCGTTCCAATAGTGATTAAAAAAGATCATAGGCGTCTTTGGACACAATTCATGATATGTGACAGTTTGCTTCCTCAATGTGTCTTGAAATGTGTAATTCAATACCCATCGTGGCAACATCCGTGACTTCAAAGCTACATTGTCATGCAAAAAGGATCAATATCGTCGTAGAGAAAAGATAAAGGTAGTGTTAGCACAACGTACACTTGGTATACGCTGCAGCGTCTTCACAATATCCAAAGCCACGTAAAGTACGGGGTATATACACGTCAAAATCAGGACATTGCTTGAGTTTTTCAAGCAATTGTGGATCAGTCTCATTAACTAAATACAAACGATTCTGTGCTTCATCCTGCTCCACCCTGCCAACCTCATACGAGATGACGCTATTTTTGTACTTCAAACAAGCGCGATGGAGCGCTGCTTCATGCAAGAGGTCGCTCTCGCTGATGTGTCGACTCCAGTCAATGTCATACACTCCATCGGGATAAAAAGAATGCACGTCGGCGACTGTAGCCGTGTCTTCGGCTCCAGGAGCAGCTGCCGCGTGTAGTAAGCGCTGGACGTTTCTAATCTCGTCGTCTGACGTGTCCAACGTCAGTAGTGAGAGCTCAAAGACCAGGGTGCCAAGTATGAAAGCCACTAGGATGCCGAGTAGCAGAGAGAGGAAGCGAAGAGGCTTTATTCTAGTAACGGTTGGTGACGGAGCAGACAACATGTTCAAAGAAGATGTTGCGAGAAGGTTGACTAATACCTTGCTACATGTACTGGCTTGGGGATTTCACATCAAATAGCTGTCAAGTTGTATTGTTAATGTATCTCCTTCGATAATCCTCCTTGATAGTTATCCTCTTGATAGTGGAGTTGTTGATATCACTCACTACTAGCAAAGGTCGCCAGGTGGTTCATAAGGATCTTGGTGTTCTCTGTTTTATCGGCACTAGACTCGCCGTCGAACAGAACGGACTAGTTACGTTTCAACCGTCGCATGTGGTCATAGGCAGCAACCGACGTGTGGGGGGAGCTCCTCCGCTAGAGATCAGGTAGCCACTTGTACGGGTTGATGGTGATGCAAATGACACCCGTATAGCATAGTTGGCAGAGGATCACTTCTTGATTTTGAAAAGGATAGCAGCCTTGTGTATGTACGTTGATGTAGACATGTTCCGATCCTTGACCACCAGCTGCTTACTAAAACACGCTGACGCACATTGCCATTTCCAGCCTTCCATCTACTCACCCTCGCTTTCTCATCAAATCTGCATCTTCACGATCTGTGCCTTGGGCATTTCGGTTTCTCCACCATCCTTTCGATCCTGGTGAGAGATGGTAGCATTCGTACACAACTTTTATTGCCGTTCCTGAAGCTTCGCCTATTTCTTCATTTTTGTGCGCTCTCGTTCCCATTCATTTTCAAGCAAGCTTTTTCTTCACCTCTTGGTCGTAATGTTTTCTGCTTTTGGAGGTGTAGCGTCTCTCATTTGTATAACATGACCTCTGCCTCTATCTCGTACAGCTTTTCCTCTGTCATACCTAAAGGTATCATTCCAGCATCTTCTAGCTGCGCTAATTGATCTCGAGAAGACTTTAGTGTGTCGTTACTAAACTTTGTACCTGGAACACGCGATAATGCTGCGATTTTCACTTTTGCCTGTCTCGTTCGGTTGCCATCAGCTTTGGCTTTGCTCGTTGATGTTCTTGTGACGAGTCGCTACGCGGTTTCTGTAAGCGAAAATGTTTTCGACGTTTGCAGGTAGAACCGTCTTGTTCAGACACGCCATCCTCCTTCAAAAGAGCTGAGAAGTCGTCAAAAACCACCAGTGCCGAGTTCATTGTCCCATCCCGACTGCCATCGGAAAACAAATCTCGTCTAATTGGCTGCCGCTCAATTCTTCTTGTTCATGGAGGTTCGACACGATTGACAAATATGGCAACCCGCAGTGGTTAGCACCCGACTGTTTGTCACGATCAATTTGTTCGCACTGTTCAACTAGCTTGTCCTGCTGTTGTTGCTGTTTTTCCATCAAGAATGCTTGTTTTCCACTGCCAGATCGCGCTCAATCGCCTCAAACACTGCCATATCATTGGCTTCACGCTCTTGTTTTGCTTCGTATGACTGTCTCACGTTTTGTATGCCGATAATTTCTATGCTGGTCGTGAACGGAGTGACGTATTTTTCAAGCTGAACTATTGTCGTAGCTGTTGCACCTTATCCTCGTCTTGATAGCTGTAGTGTGTCTGTTGTTTCGCAGTAAGCGCAGTAGCAGGCAATCACGGAGCGTGACCGTAGTATGGAAAATCAGAGCACATGTTTTGTCTGTGGCAGTGAGGACTACCTGCAAATCAAAGTGTTCGAAGATGCGAAAGCAAAGCGGTCTGGAGGTGAAACGTAAATCATGTACCTATCGTCGACACAAGGAAAGATCAGTTCGATGACGAAAAGCAGATTTAGGTGTTGTTGCTGGTTTGACGGTCAAACAAATTAAACAAGTTGCTGAATATCAAGCAGTGGTCCATGATATAGTGAAAATGCCAGTGCACATTCTAGTAGTGCTACCGAGCATACGTGGAGAGTGAGAAAGATATGATTGCAACGCCCAACGCATACTGGTGGTATTTTGACACAGCATCAAATGCTTATATCATTTGAGATCGTTCGTTTTTCGTGAAGACGTGACCAACATGCAAAGTGTGCATGGAGTGACAATAAGCTTAGTGTCACGGATCGCCAATGTAGGTAATGTCGCCGTTATCACTGAAGTAGAAGGTGAACAAGTTGTGCTGTACATGTACGATGTGTACTATGTATGTACTTGGAAGTCGCTTTGGATTTGCATATGACCAAAAATTCGACGTTATAGGCGATCTGAGAAGGAATGAAATATAAAACTGAATGATTGCATGGATATCAACGACCACTTAGTGAGTGAGTGAGAAGGTGAGGTATATTTAGGTACGCGTACGACCCGCTATATCCTGTCGACCGGCAACATAGGTACCGTGGCGACTTCTACTCTATATACTAGGTAATACTAGTCCACGGACAGCCGAGCGACGTTGCGCAAAGTCTTGTCTCGAGATCATCCGGTCCCTCGCGGTCATCGCAGGGCCCTGTAATTCGTAGTGTTCGGCTTGAGAGACCTCTAGCCAGTGGTTGACATCATTGTCGAGAAAGGCCGCAGTCTCCATGACAACACCGCGCGTATAAGAAGCCTGCACTTGAATGGAAGCACCTGTATCCATAGCGATATTCGCCATTCGATCCGCCATTTTGTTGTAGTTGCGATAATGATGTCCCCAGCTGGCGACGTCAATATCGTCGGCTATGGCTCGTGCTTCTCGAAATAGAAGCGCCAGGCGGGGCTTGCGTGGAGGGTGATGAGTTCGAAGCTGTGAGAGCACGAGCGAACTGTCCCCAATGACATGCAGGGGTGAATACCCGCTGGCTTTCGCTTGTCGGAGCCCGTGCACAAGCCCCCAATATTCAGCAATATTGTTAGTGGTTTCGGCAGAACCATACGTCATGCTCGATATCCACAAGACGCATGCAGCGTGCGTCGGAAGATGTAGTTGGACGATGACGGACCCAGCTCCGCCCGGTCCTGGATTTCCTCTTGACCCAGTACAAAACCGGATGTGAGCTTCTCTTTAGAGCAGTCAAGTCGATTTGCAGCGCGTCCGTCAAGCATACATGTTGGCACAGTGAAAGAGTGCTGCATTGAGAGAAGCCGCATTGACATCACCGCCATACACCTGTAATCCCTGTTCGGCTTCAAGTGCCAGCAGTAATCGAAACGATGAGTCTTGCCACTAGGGCAAATGTGTCTCCAAAGTCAATCGCCACTCTCTGGTGATTGCCTAAAGCCACTAGGCGAGCTTTGAATCGAATAACATGTCCTCCATAATCCGTCTTCACTGCGTATATCCACAGATGTGCTTCTGTCGGCTCATCCTTCCAAAAATCTTCCAAATTTCTCCTTTGTCTTTAAGTGAGCCATCTCAGTTTTCTCACGCCTGTAGAAAGTACTCTTTCCATCGTGATCGCATCATGTCTGGACGGTTGCGTGGGACTGCAACGTCACTGCTTCGAATTGTTTCATTATTCGAATCCAGAAAGCGGATCGTAGCTTGTGTCACATTTATTACCACGTAATGAAGTGTTCATTTAGCCGCAGCACCTTTCTACTTCTAAAACACTGTTTCTATTCGCATCGCTCTAACGCTAAAGGGCAAACAAAATCAAATGCGTCAATAGGGCCGATTTCCGTCACAGCGACGGCCTGGAGGCCATCAATAGCAAGGCAGAACTACACATGAGATGATACCGGTATGCGGTAGAGTCCTGTTAAGTACGATTATGCCAAACGTACACAGTGGCAATTGAGCATCTGACTCTTTTCTCCGACAAGTTATTTCGGACCATGGAGCGTTTCTCGGTGCGTTTCCAGCAAGAGCAGAGCATTCGTGGGTCCATTATATCTGGGCGCGACCTCTGCCGTAGTTCCAGCAGCAGCAGCCTCAGCGTCTCGGCCTGTAGCATCAGTAGCAGAGTGAGCCACTGCCCAGCGCCGTTTCTGCAGCCGTCGTCTCATGGTGTTGACCACTTCTGCGAGGACTACGAGGTTGTTTTCTGATCCCGATTTAAAGTCATAGGATGCGGGGCGACCCCTAAAAGACGAAAGGTCATAGTGTGACATTTGGATGTTGTTGTTGGCGGACAGGTTGTGTTCACGGAGGACAAGTTGGGGTTGACTCTTAAGAGTCATGAACAGGTAGACCCTTTAGGCTACAGGATTCCAGTGACCATTGTCAAGTCCACGATCTTCAGTGTTGGACAAGTGTCGCACCAGATTCGAGTGCGTGCACATTTTTGGTTTCAGTTGTATTGAGCAAGCGGACATTTACGGCGTGTCCTTGTCTCTCGGTGGATGTTTTGCAGGAAGGAGACGTGCTGCTATCGGTGAATGGTGAAAGTATTAGGAATTTGGAGTTTCAGGACGTCTTGCGGATTATAAAGATTGCGTCCCGGCCAATTCGTCTTCGATTTCGCACCAGATTTACGCTGCGACGAGCATGGTCGATGTCAGGCAATGAGCAGCAGGACGTTGGTGTGAGACGGTCGAGTACGGAGAGTGTGGACAGCGATTTGCGTGTGCCCATTGCAGCCGGAGCTTTCTTGTTTCCCGAACGTCCCGGGCTAGAAGAGGACTGGGACGAATCGGACAGCCAGGGCAGCCAGGACGCCGTCATGTCCGAAAGCTTCGGTGACGCTGATAGTGCGCGATCTACGGAGAATAGCTCGGTGGTTACAGAGTTTACAGACATAGAGTTAACGTCAGGTCGGCAGTCGTCGCGACTGGCTGCATTTCTTCGCAAACCTTTTCGTCGTGGCGATGGGTTTGATAGCGCGCGGTGGGAAGTACGATTGGGCATTGTGCCGGCCGCCCCGCATACAGAGATTTCTCTCGAGTCGCCTATTAAGGTACGGCATTGAGTGATGATTTATCCTACTCTTGATAAGTCTGCGAGTATTCTAACGGCTACGTTTATTTGGCGCAGGCCGCAATTCATGTGAGCTGGCGTGTACACGCGAAGGCGGTGTCGTATCACTTGCAATTTTCTCGAGATTGGACGATGAAGGTTTGGAAGAACTGGTCAGGACGACCTCGACGAGCAAGTGACAACGAGCGCGAACTGATCACGACGATCTTTGGTCTCGACTACTCGAAGAGCTACGTGATTCGTGTTCGCTATGAGTTTAATGATGGTCACAGCCCCGGTGAGTGGAGCGTAGCAAGCACGCCCGTTACAACAATCAGTCATGTTGACGCGGTGCACCATCGGATTACACAGTCAAGAGCACAACGTGGATGAACATGTTGGCCATTGGATGTGATGTTGTC
Organism: Peronospora destructor; assembly: GCA_011800735.1. Classification (NCBI taxonomy): domain Eukaryota; phylum Oomycota; class Peronosporomycetes; order Peronosporales; family Peronosporaceae; genus Peronospora; species Peronospora destructor. The sequence goes on along the minus strand of WBRY01000010.1, from coordinate 263,416 downwards.
ATTTTGTTAGGCCATTCTATAGCCACATTTGAGGTTGTAGCAGACGAGACACATGTTGTGAACCCCCCTGTCCAAGTTGATATCACGATATGATACTAAATACGGTCAGAGTCTATTTTTAGCGTCAGAATGCCCTACTCCTGTTTCATAAAACCAGCTTCTTCATTATTGTACTTGCCATCGGACGTATTTATTAGCTCTGGACGATGCTGGAGGGTCCCTTAAAATCATGGATCATATCTTTTCTAGGTCAGTATGTCGAGAGTCAGACAATGAACGTGTCCACTAAACTTTGGCAGTCGTCTGAGCGCCTTAAGCTCGAGAATCTGACGCTCAAGGCCAGCGTCGTGCCCAATTGGTTACCATTTGGACTTAAGACGGGCTTCGTCGGTCTATTTGAAGCCGATTTGCCCATCTCTGCAATCTTTGGCAGTGCTTCGGCCAAGATCAAGTTCCAGGACGTCCTGTTGGTTTTAGAACCTCTTAAATATGATGAAAAAGAGCTGCAAGATGAAATTTTGTCCTTAGTGGGGCAAAAGATGCACAGGCTTGAGCAGGATTTACAGGATCGGTGGATGGGCCCCCAAGTATCAGGGTCTACGGTACCTCATGAAAGTGAAGGGTATTTTGGTACCGACGGCTGGATAGGACGCACACTAACGAAACTTATCGACAATTTGCAGGTCGACATTAGGAACCTACACATTCGAGTGGAAGGAGTCTGGTCCCCGTCTGAATTGATGAAGGATACGCCAGCTTTGAGATTTAGTAACAAAGAGGGAGAGGGCGTCAAATTTGCGGTTGGAATCACGCTGGGAGCACTTTCAGCCGTGACGATGCCGAGCAATTGGAGAGTTGAAGGCTTTGACGACCAGAAGAACGAGAAGTCGCAGGAAAATAATCACTTGGTATTCAAGTTGATCAATGCTATTGATTTGTCGGCGTATGTAGACCCGAACGCATTGCATTTTATTCACTCAAGGATACACCCGAAGGTGTTGCAGTCAGCGTTGTCGCGGTTAAAAGCGATGGGATCGAGAGTAGCGAAGGCGGATTGGTGGAATGCCGAAGAGAATGTACATGCACATAGGTTCTTGGTGGCACCAATTAATGTGACTCTCAAGTTGACAATGAATACTGTAGCAAAACATGCGCATACCGATGACCCACGGTATGACGCGGTGTTTCATTTGTCGAAGATATGGGTGACATTGGATGAAGAGCAGTTGTCGGTGGTAAATCTGGTTATAGACTCATTCTCTGGTCACGAGAAATGGCAGATTATGGTAGCAGAACAGGTAAAAGCGTCCGAGCAACATACAGCAAACAGTGAGGCCACAATGACAGAGCTGGCGAAAAATTATTTATTCGTTTGGAATCAGATAATGGCTATGAAAACGGAAGGAATGAATGAATTGAGGAAGAGCGAGATATGGCATAACGCGACAACGATAGAACAACAACTACCGTATGAAGTGGTAGTAGCTATTCGGAATCGACTTGGGCTGGAATTTGCTGAAGGAAAGACAGCGTTATACCCCGATATGCTCTATGAAAGTATCGAGGCAGCAGGAATTCTTCTTCCAGAGATCAGTGTATCATTTTCAGAAGGCCCAACGGGCCTTTTGTTTGACCTACTGCCGTCGGGTGATGTGGCAGTTAAGCGGTGTGTCGAGAAAAGTCCTGCGGCGATGGACAATCTGAAGCCAGGGCTCTTACTGATAAAAGTGGACGACAAACCAGTACGATCGGTGTTCAGGTTTAAATCAGAGCTGGATTTAGAGCTAGCTATTGACGTCATGCCAGGAACAAAGATATTGACGTTTCGGTATCCCTCCGTGGTGCCCCCCAGAGTTACATCGCCTCGTACAGTCGCCCAGGTTTCGTTCACTTCTGATCAGCTTAAATTCTGCCTCGTACGAGCTTTCCAGAAGCAGGTAATTGCGGAAGTTATGCTGGACAATCCTGCGGTATCGATCACTGGCTATGGCCCTAGCTTATTCTCGTACCACTTTTGCGAAGTCATGGTCAAGGGCTTTTACGTACAAAGCATGTCGCGAGAGGAAGACGAAGGTAACCACTGCATTGCTTCAAGCATATGCAAACCCGTGGATGTTTTTGGCGATGTAAATGCTCATAGCCCAGCCTTCCGATTCAGCATGGATAATTTTTATGAGGCGCATCCAGACGCCTGCCCTGACAGAGTGGAGACTTTCGGGTCAAAGATCTCGGTGGCAATTGGTAACTCCATTGTGGTTATTGACGAAGCAAAGATGACGATACTGCTTTGTGAATGGCACGACTGGCTTGGTGCAATCTCAAACGATTACTCCAATGGTATTTTGCCTTCATCAAATGTTCCTCGGATAGAGATTGATTTGGGTACAGTGCCCTTGTCATGGAGCTCTCAAGTGTCATCTTATGCATCGACGAGCCCTTCCAATGCTGCCCTTGCTGTTTCACTTACAGGAGTCAGCAACTATTCGTATGAAGTCAAAGTTGAATTATTGCGCGTATTTATCAGCGCTCACGAAGCGCCTATCGCGCCTGCGCAAATTTCATACGAGCCTTCTTATCGTGCTCTACTGAAGCAACTTGTCGGTGATGAACCAAGCGGGCCTCCATCTATTCCAGATTGGATTAGAGTGGCGCATGCAATTGTTGTGATGCAACGTTTTATTCGAGGAGCTATCGTGCGCAAACGTAAGATGATTCGCTTGGCGCTACCTAGAGGTCGATGGATGTTTTACCAAGATAACGAAAAAATGGGCTGGCTGTATACCCGAGTTGATTCCCTCGCATTTCGACGTTGGCGTCGCGCGTGGTGCCATCTCGGTGATGACGGCAACTTCTCGATTTATAGTAACGGTTCAGGTGCCGAGGTACTCGATGTGTTTAGCCTAATGGGTTGCAAGGTTATCATGCTACTCTACACTTCTGAAGGACCGTGGGGCTCACAGCGTGACAAATTGTCTCAAGTTCTTGAAATTACGACCCGATCTGGTGCTCTTCGCAAGGTGATAAGCGCTGATAATTTGGTGGACTTGAAGAAGTGGAAGCACTGTATTGAAAGCATTGCCAAAAACGCAACAAAACGATTAATTAGTGAGGATGCGGAGGAAGAAGAAGTTTTGTATGGAACAGAAGTGGAAGATCCTGTCAGAAATGACACTGCACAATCTTTAAAAACCGAACAGTGGAATGGGTTTACTTTGGACGAGCTCCTGCTAGGAGGCTTTTCAAGCATCTACCGCGCAGCTGCCACTCTGAAAAAAAAGCAGACGTCCTGGTTTTCCTTGAGCGTAGTCGGCGTGAATTTTGCTGTCGATGTGCACAGTGTATCCGAGCCGGACCGCTTTGCATTCGCGTTATATTTAGGCTTGAAAGATTTCACCGCATTGGATCATCGCCAGTCATCCGATTACGGTTTCTTGCACGTTGGCGACAAGTTTTTGAACCTGAAAAATGGCAATTTGACTCCCGGTAAGATGCGAGCGGACCACTTGAATAGTGGACCCTTTCTTGTGCTGCATATGTCTTATCAGGGAGCACGCGCTGAATCAGATTGTTTCGTACGTCAAAGCGGGCTCCACGCAGAGCTCACGATATCCGGTTGGGTGATGCCATTTACTTTGATGCAGGTCTTCTTCGAAATGATTGACGTTTTTAATGTGCTCTGGGCTGCTGACACAGACGCCACAGATAGTGGAGTCGATCGTACATATACACCTGAGCAGGTGAGTTCCGCTCCTTGGACAGAAGTGCCTGAGCTTGGAATCCAGATTCGTGCTCCACTTTTGGAGGCGTATCTTGAGGATTATCATTGTGTAGCAAAACTGACGATCGAGGACAGCTCATGTTCGTACCGCGCTGATCCGGGAGTGGAAAATTTTAAGCTGCACCTTGGCCCCACTGCGTTATTTGTGCTGACCGAAGATGTTGCGCTTCGACTTGTTCAAGTGGACAAATTCTGGCTTAGCTACGACCTCAGACTGCATTTACAGACGGCATTAACTGTTGGTAGTTGTGCCTTATGTGCTGATGAGTCGGCAAAGAGACCAGTGTGTCATCGCTCCATCAACATTTCGATTGGCCAGGTTAAACTTGAGGCCGACCGAAGGTTAGAACTGCTTTTTGCGCTGCTGGAGGCGCTAACTATCATACCGGACGATAAAAAAGATACCTCAGAATTTGATAGCGCTAGCGAAGAAAAAACCATGACGAACAGTGACCGAGGAGATTTTAGTAGGAGGGATTACGATGTGAACTTTGTTGGAGGTGAACATTTTTCTCAAACGGAGCAATTACTCTCAACGCGCTTTAACCTTCACGGTCAAGATTCGCTTGATCTACGGCCGATGTACGCAACTGATTTTAGTCGCCCGTATGTGTCTCCATCAGGACGTAGCCGAATGTCCACTGCGACCTCAGCTGGGATAAACCTTGGGATGCAAAACAATAGCCAAGAACGGAATAAGCGTCGAAGAAAGGTGTCTGCTTTTATTCCATTGCTGAATTACCAGCTACTTGTTGGTATTTCCAATGGACTATTAGAGCGGCAAGGCTCTTATAAAACTATTTTTCGAACTCGACTGCGAATGGGAAGGATCCATGACCGCATATCCATCACATGCTACTCGGTAGTATTCGAGGTGATTAAAAGGAGTTTGTCCGTGGTATCGTTGGACACCTATATTCCAGTGATGAACTTCTCCATGAGTGATATGAAGGTGCAGTGCGTGACGCGAACGGAATTTTCAACGGACTACGTAGTGGATGCTAGCGTTGAAATATTTGCGCGATATTATAACACGTCTTTAGCGGACTGGGAGCCTTTCGTCGAACCCTGGCGAGCTTACGCGAAAGCGAGAAGTGATGGTGGTGAGGATGGAACGACTATACAGCTAAGCGCGTTGCAACGACTGAATGTGAACTGCACTGACTCGCTCATTCGGTTGCTATCCAGTATTGCTAAAAACCGTTCCAAACAAGACTTTATTGTGGAGAAACGAACACTCGCCGCTGTGGCTGCTGATGGGGAAGCGAGAAAAGAGGATGGACGTGTATGTGTCCTCAACAACCTCGGCGTTCCTATTCGACTCGCCAATCTCAACACGTCACACGCTGGAACACTACATGTGGACGTGCGAGATGGGTGGTCGTTCCCGGGCTACTCGCGGTTTCATAATGTTCGCATATCTGTGGTTCTGTTACCTTGGTGGCACCCACGCGAGGTGCAGCCTGTGGAGAACTTTCGTCATAAGTTCACTCTTCCCTATGGTGGAGCTCAGTCGGGTGTCACGCCAATTTTGAGGGTTGATGTGCTTACGACAGACGAAGGTAAACGCAACTACGTGTTCGATCATGTCACAAATAAGTACGTTGAAGTTGAAGCAGAAGATGACGATGGTTTCATCGACGTACCGGCGGCAGAAAAAATTGCACCGCCTAACATACAACAGTACATGAATCGCGAAGACAGCACTAACACAGATGCTTCTCAGCGGATAAGATGGTCTTCAATCGGATCGACAGCGATTAACTTGGCTGGCAACGTCATGACCTCACTTGATCCTAACCGAATGAAGCTCAACCGATGGTACCGTCTCCACAACTTACGCGGAAATGTTACCGGAGAGATTTTTGTTGGTTTGCACTTTGTGCCCGACATAGATGATCCAGTCATCCATGCCAGGACGAACGAACCTCAGCAAGTGAAAGACGGTCAATTCCTAGTGTTTGACCCCTTGAAGATCGTTAACACAAATGAATCTTCGGATCGGTGCAAGGACCATGTTGTGCTATCTGAAGGCTTGCGTGGGAGCTACATCCCACCGTTGGCGTTAGAAGTCTTGATTGGTTCATCTCGAATGAGTCTGATGTGCCCGCTGCGTCGTGCCGGAAAGTTTCTCATTCAGGGCGAAAAAGTGCTGGCCGAGGTCAAGGTTGCACAGAGAGACGAATCTCGACGAGTCTTGCTTCTTAGCTCGCCTGTCCAATTGAAAAATGGTTTGTGCCATAAAAGCCTGCATTTTAGAAGAGATTGAGTAGTATTGACATTGTTTTGCATGAGTAGACACCAGCATTGATATGGAACTTTGGACCTGTCGCATACGTTTAGCCGCTGGCGAGGTATCATTTGCTCATGATTTTAGATTATCGATCCGAACTCCATGTTCACATCTTACTGATTGCTGTTTTGAATGAACAGAGCTGTGTCCTGCCAAGAACAAGCAAATTAATGACGCTGACTACTAGTAACAAGATGTCAGTCCCAATTAGCGCGTTGTTCGGCGAAGAGAAGGAGTCCATTGTTGTAAAGGTTGACGGATGTAAACCTACGGTTGTTGCAGACCTGAACAAACTGGCAGCAGGGTCCACAATTCTAACCCTGGAAGCTGAAGATGCTGAAGGTGTAGGCTATTGCCTATACGTGAACATAACGTCTCACATGCGCAAGGTATACCGCGAAGAGCACCAAGGAATGATCACTCGTGGAAACACGAACCAGGACGGTGAGTTGCAAACGTACGCAACTAAATATCAGATTTGCTTGCACTCATGTCTCATGTTGGAGAACACGCTCCCGATTCGTGTTCAGTATAAGATCGTGGCCAGTGGGCTATTGGAGGAAGTATTCCGAACGGGTACACTTTCTCCTGGTGAAGAAGTTCGGATTCACAATTTTCAGCTGGGTGCGCGATTAATGCTGCGACTACCTGAAATAGATTCCATTTGGAGTCGATCAATTAACCTTGGGGACTGTATCTACCGAGAGAGGATGGACAGGTCGATCAAGTCGATGTTGGGTGCGACCGGTACCCGGGATTTGATTGTAGAGTTTTTGCCATCCCCACAAAGTTCTGGCATTGCATTTAAGGAGGGTGATGTCTCCTCAAACAAAGTCATTACTCGAATCGACTTCACAGTTACTGATGATGGAAGTCCGAGAATGGTGCTGTTTTGTTCTCTATGGGTGTACAACCAGTCACACGTACAAACACTGTTGTTCCGCTGTATGGATAATCCGGATGCGTCAATTTTGGTCGTGCCTCAGCTTGTTCCCCAGCGGCCTGTTCCACGCCTGATGGATTGTCCAGGCCAGGCATTTGAGATAGGCACTATTATCGACACGGAAGTCTCTCAATGGTCGGACAAAATCCACTCGACAGTTGTGGGCGTCCAAGAACCTATCAGTTTGAAGTTTGGCAGCAAGCTGGGCCCAAAAACCCGCAATGAACTAGGCATTTCGATCCAGCGACCACTGGGTCGGTTTCACCGCACGACTCAAGTGATTATCACTTCCCACTTCGTGTTTGTAAACAAGACCCCAGTAGCTTTCAAAGTCTCTCAGTATATGAAAACAACCAACCGAGTTGTGGAGCTATCTGCCATGTTGAACAACGGAGTGCCGCCAACACATCATTTTGATTTTGATGCCAGGACACGCTTGCCAAACCGACGAGTCTACTTGCGAATGGACCACTACGGAGCGGAATGGAGCGGACCTTTTGCTATCGACGATGAAAACGAGTTTTCTTTGATGCTGAAGGGTTCAGTGATGGAGGCTTGGAAAGATGCTAGCGGCGACAGGAGTAGACATGAGAGCTTTCGGCGTAGTGTCTCGGAAATGCACCGTGTCAAAGTCCGGATTAGTCACGTAGGCCCGAGTATGGTTATTACGCTTCTACGAGACGATCCGCCAATGTACATGATTCGCAACGAGTCAAGCTCCGACGTCTTTGTGAGCCAAGTCCATTGTTCCGATGAAACAGTTGTGATTCGGAGTAAGGAGTTTATTCCCTTTGCCTGGGTGGAACCGGATGGACCGTGGTAAGTATTGTTTGCGTTGATTCTCTTGCATTCACTTTTCGCCCGTATGCAGCTAACGACCGTTATTTTATCTATTTTGTAGGCGAGTTGCATGTCGAACGGGAAGTGTAGTGGGCCGGCACGAAATGATTTCTCGAAAATATGGTGTCTACGATTTTGCGAATTTGGATCGGGAGCGGAATATCGACACCTTGCGCTATCGGATATTTGGGAGCAAATCAAAAATTGTGTCAGGCGATATTATTGTGGACCGTGCATCACGCGTGCTGGTGTTCCGCGATCACAATCCAGATAAGCCACCAAGCTATATTTTGGAAGTGAAAATCATTGCTGCACGTCTTTGCAGCGAGTTCTCTCTGAGACCAGATTCAACTGCAGAACTCATTGCGGAAACTGACAACCATGCTGTGAGTCAACGAATAGTCTATCACAATTCTGAACCCGAACGCTGGTTAATGGTTATAGCGTATGTTTTCTGTTGTAGGCAAAAGCGACGGAATCTAAGGAACTAAAGACTGCACACGTGTATCGCTTCGATTCTGATATCGAGTTTTCCTGCGATTCCCGTCCGAAGAAGCTCACGTTAAGCTTCTACGAGAATCAAGCAGATCAAGAAGGTATGACGCGCGAAGCGTCTTCTGTTGGCGTGGATAACTACTTCAACAGCAACCGTTCCAACAGAGCTGGATGTAGCACTGCTGAATTGGCGCTAGATGCCACGGAGCTTGCAGAATTTGGGAGTCCGAGGACTGGAGACGATTTAATATCGTTTGAGATGATGCATACACCTGTTGTTCGGCATTGTCATCCTTTGTCGGGCAGTGCTTCAGATAGCATGATGTCGTTGCCGCGGAATCAAGAATTTTACCATACCGACAGCGATCGCCCATATGTAGATGAAGGACTGCAGCTAAGTGATATCAAACGGGTGAGTGATTCTTATGCCTCATCGGAGCAGTCTGACGAAGATTATAATCACAGAAAGGAACGAGAGCACAGTGCTGCTGGGTGTGTAGAGATAAAGATTCCAAAGAAAGCCTGGACTTGTATGGGCGTCTGCGCAAAACAATCGATAGCTCTATCCTATAACACAGCAGAACAAGCGCGCCGGTCTCTTGGACGAGCCGAAGGACACTGGTGGGACATGCGGGATCCGGAAAACGGTGATTTGGTAGGAGAAGTGTTGGTGGCATTAAAGTTCCGCACCTCAGTACGTGAGCACATACAGCCCACCGGCATCTACAGCATGAGTGCCATCATTCCCAGCATCGGCCTGTCGTTCCTTCACAACGCAAATTCTAGCATGGTGGAAGTGGCGTATCTATCGATGAGACGTCTCGGGCTGTTGTACTCCTGTGCTGGTGGCAGCAGCGAGGTTGTATTCTCGCTAGGGAACGTGCAAATGGACAATCAAATGGAGCGTGAAGTTGTGCTGGGTCCGAAAGTGCATCGCGTGAAAGAAGGTGTGTCAGTGCGGCTGCGCGATCGCTGGCGTAGTTTCATGAACTACCGCTATCGCGGCATATTCGAGGAGATGGACACAAACACTATGAGTGTCATTCAATTTCGGATGCTATGGAATTCGAGTTGCCACGCTGGTGGGTTTACCCACTACGAGCTTATCGAGCTCATGATGCAAGAATTGGAGGTATCAACGGACGAAAAGTTTGTCGTGAATCTTATTAGCGTCTTTCAAGGATTGGAGGGACTTACGAGTCAGCACACTTTTGACGAAATTGTGAACACGCAACTTGACTATGCAAGTGGATTCAGTAGTAGCGCTATCATTCCTGCAGCGGGGTTGGACGAGCGAAGTGGTTTTGGAGGTAATGGGGGCACTGTGGCTGCGCCTGCTACCGTAGCAGAGATGAGTGGTGTGTATATCGAAGAGCTGACAATTGAGGCCATCCGAATTAAGTTCACTATGGAGCTGCACGGCGGACGGTACATCAAGACATTGGGTCCTTCTGGTCGACGGTTGGCTGTCTACCTTCCTGAGTCTAACGTGAAAGATTTCCGATTGTATCTGACAAGGCTTTCGTTCATACATCTGTATGAGCCCCAAGCGAGTGTGATTGAGAAGGTAGCGCGGCGGTATTCCCAGCAATCTGTTATACTGGTCCTCCGTGGCTTGCACACGGTATCAGTATATGCAAATCCATTTCGCATCGTCTACCGATTGGGTCATGGTATTGTCGAACTCGTCCGGTTACCTGCGCGTGGCTTAGCTTCTGGTAGTCCTCTCGAACTTATCAGTGGTGCCTACTTGGGTGTCCGTTCACTGGCCATGAACATGATTAGCGCCAGCTACGAGATTGTTGCGGGGGCGACTGGCATTTTGGGTGCTGTACTGATGCCGTTGGTACCCGAGAGTCAACGCAAAGCCTTTGACGAGGATTTGGTTGCATTCCAGCGTGCTGTGATCGAAGAAGTCGACTCTTTCGATGCTGCTGAAGAACGCACGATGACAAAGGTAATTGTGCGTAAGCCACGCGAGTTTGATGCTGGAGGAGTGGGGCTGCTTACGGTTTACGGTCCAGGTTCAGTGCCGTTGGAAGAGCAGGAGCGCATTGATCTCAAGGCCGTGGTGTTACTGCAGCTTTGGTGGCGTCGACGACGACGAGCCGAACTACTTCTTACCGAAGCACGTCGTCTTCGCCCTGAACCTGAGAGCGAAGACCGTGTGTTTGGGGCAAACCGATGTGCTGTTCAGTGATCTTCGACTGTATGCAGCAAAGCTTTTATTATTATCAAGCATTCTACATAAGATGACTCGCTGAGTGAATGGTACGACCGACCAAGTCTGTAGAATACTGCAGTGAGTAGTTCTACGAATTGTTATTTATTTATTATCAGCGCTTAACGCTGAAGATTCGAATGAGATGTAGCATTTACTTAGGATGGCTGCCATTCAATGAGCTCGTGCGACATCGAATTGGAAACTTGTCGCTTTTTCAACGCACTGGCATCCTCTATGCATCTCTCAGGCTGAGATTCTGCGTAACGCTTCTATTTTACTAGCTGGTTACCGTTATCTGCATCAGCAGTGACATCACCCCGGTAATATTCCGCCTGCTTACTCCATTGTACAATTCGCTAACAAGTTCTTACGTTTTCAATGCTGCGCGGTTTTCGATTGAAGTACGATCGATGGCTGCAGGACTTTCCGCTGCTGACCAAAAGTGTCACGTCGGCCATTCTCTTTGGTCTGGGTGATCGAGTCGCGCAACGGCTCGAGACAAATGGCGACAAAAGTGACCTGGAAGATCGTTACGGACTCAAACGGACGGCACGGATGATGGTATGGGGTGGACTAGTGTTCGGTCCCATTGGCCACGTGTGGTACAATTTCCTTGAGAAGACCATTCAAGGCAAGGGCTCGACCGCAATCATCAAGAAAATTGCAGCCGATCAACTCATTCTCGCACCGCCACTAGCACTCGCTTTCTTCACATATGCCGGCTACTTTGAAGGCAAACCATTGCGTGATACAGTGAAAACTGCAGTGACCAAGCTGCGTCCAACCCTTGCAGTAAATTGGGCTGTTTGGCCATTGGTGCACGTGGGCACCTTTGGCTTTGTGCCTTTGCAGTATCGAGTTCTGTACATCAATGTAGCAAACGTTGGGTGGTCTGCCTTCCTATCGCAAATGGCAAGCAAAGATGGTCAAATCTCGGAAACACACAAGGTGGAACCAGTAACAGATTGAAGATTTGGAAGACACGTTACCTCATAAAAGGCAGAAGTTAAGACATCTAGTAAACTATCCCCAACATGTCTACTTTGCATGCTTCAAATAAAGTGTAGTCTCCTTCCACACATTTGCTGACATGCGTCGTCGTCTTGGACAGTTTTACCATTATTGGCTGCACAAAGCTCCATTGGTGACCAAAATGTTGACAACTGCTACTCTTTTGGGGGTAGGAGATCGAATTGCACAGCATATCGAAGCAACTGATGGCCCGGCACCGATTTGAAGCGTCAACCTAGTCACCTTGAAAGAAAAGAGGGGATGTAAGTCCCAGTACAGCTCGGACATTGCGGACGGTGAACTATTGACGGCCTCCGTCATGTACATGTGGTTTCATATCATTGATCGAGTGATCCCTGCCGTGGGAAAACTCGAGATGGCCATGAAGGTTGCAGCAGACATGATGATCGTGGCCTCCGTCTAGAGCATCGAGGGCGAGCAACTCAGCGACGCCGTCAAATCTGCCACAACCACTTGCAACCGACATTAGTAATGAGTCACAAGGTGTGGCCTGTGGCCAACCTTATGGTCTTCAGTTTGGTGCCATTCCAATATCGTACTCCTTTCGTCAACTGTGTGACTTTGAGGCGGTCAACGTTCTTGTCCATCATAGCCAACAAGAATACGCAGGATGTAAAGAATGTCGAGAAGGGCAGTTTGCCAACAACTCGATTAATTAGTACAGCTTGCCTTGTCTTCTTGTCTGCTTTGCAAATGTGCGCTAGCACATAGTTATTCACAGGTTTTATACTCCGCTCAATTCGCATCTCATACGACGTGTATTTGTCCTGCCAACGATTCTTTGTAAAGAGTCACGGAATTGCCATTGACATATGGATCACACACGACGGAGCCTTCAGTCTCTAAGCTGCAGCGTTTAGGAGTAGGCCACTTCAGCAAGGTGAGCCAACTGGGTGAAGTACAGTCGAAAGCGATGTCGCTGACGTCGCATTTGCATCTCGCTAGAAATTTGCTGGCAAACATCTGCAGAAAAGAGAGAACGAAGAGCACCTTCCTCGTCCACTACGGTGGACACAGCGGAAAGGAAGCCGCCTGAAAAAAACACCCATGATGAACAATACCAGTACGAAGTAGACAACGCATGCAAGGTACCTACCTCGGATTTGCGTCGGTATTTGTGGTGCGTGCAGACACTGAAACAAAAAATCCCAAAGATTTCGCGCGCTGTAATGTCTTCTTTTGGGTCCCAGATAACTCAGGACGACACGGACAACTTCTGTGGAAAATATGCTTATCTTTTCCAGAATCTGCTCTGGTTGGTATTGCATGGCGTGTAAGAGGAAATTGCACGCAGCATCACATATTTCCTGCATCTACAATCGAAGCCACATGCCACGCAAGCTGTCAGACAGGCTACTCCATCAGTCAGCAGCTCTGTAAGCCCTTACTTGGTGATCCGCTTTCACAAGTCGAGTGGCCAAATCTAGGCAGACCCAGTATAGCGTTGGCTCTCCGTTCGACCGATTTTTCAGCAGTGCTTGCGGAAAAGAGCTCAAAACCTCTAGCGCGAGCTCCAGGAACTGCTGAACTTCTGGAATCATCTTGTCTGCCTCCTGGCTCTGGGAGAGGAAGCTCTCCATTGACAGTTTACCACAATCCGTTTCGGTTCCGGTGACATCGTGTAGTTTGCTGCGAAAACCAGCAAGAAGTTGCTTCGACAATACACATTTGGGTCAGGTATAGCGTTAAAGTTTGAATGCGACCACTCTCTTCCTTACCTCGAATGCGTGCTCAGCTGACGATTGCATGCCTGAGTTGCCTCTCTGACGCGAGATTATTCGGGTACAACACGTGAGAATGTCAGGAGCAATACCTACTCCGTACCACCAAAGACACATATCCAGTATTTCTGCTTCAATTGGATGCGGTGCCTTCTGCTCCAGATGGGGAATTACGTTGAGAAAAAATCCAGCCCCTATACGTCGACAGACGCCGTCAATTCTGTGCTGCAAAAGTGAAGCTTTTGCGAGAGGCCAGAGTTGTTCAATCAAGGCGGATCCATGCCGCTGATCTTGAACACCCCCAAGAGCTCGACCCAACATGTACAGGCTACTGGACGCCTCGATCGAGTTTGCGCTTTGCACACGAACGGTAAGGTTTGACAAAACCGATGAGCATAAAACGCCAAAATCTACATGTGTAACAACATGAATACAATAACAAACCCTCGCGAGACTTTAATGTGGCTCCTGCCGCGCGTACCTGCATCAGATAAACCACATGTGATCCGAAAAGTCGCTTCTAGTAGATCACCTTCACTTTCTTGAGAAATGTTGGTCTGAAACGTGGTGTAAAATTGGAGCAGCGCTTGAAACAACGAGGCTCTTTCTTCAATGGTAGTGTACTTACTGCTCAGAACAGCAGCAACAAGGTTAGTATGACCACGTGATGGCTCCGATATAACCAATCCCATTTTTGCATCACGCTTACGTAATATAAAAGCTACTATGTAGCAACGATTGAATTGCCACTGGGAAGGACGACGCGCACTGGAGTCCTTGGCACATGATCATCGAAGCGCGTAGGTGTATGCTGGGTGGCACTGCAAAAGAGGCATCGAGCGATCGCAAATATCTACCCAAAAATGTAAGATTAGTGTGGGGTAAAATCTGAAGCTGTGGATGGACAACAGCTTACCGCGCAACACCGTTTATCACTAATGGGTGCATTGGAAGGTTGATAGCGCAGTCGAATACTCCCAACAAAACATCAATCCCACCTGATACAGGAGCTTGAAACGAATTTAAGTCGTCTGCGGATTCCGAATCCGACAATATAGTATCGAATAACTCAACCGTGTACGAGAGCAAGAAAAGCAGGGCATCAATCAGTGCAATGTCCTTACAATCCAAAAGCATTTGGCACATGCTTTTCACACATGATGCATAGTCTCCAGCAGGTTCCCCATGGCCTCTTGGCCATTTGGAAAAAAGACTTAACATAGTGTCTGCAATTTCTCTGGACTCATGCACACATTTTGTGAGGCCACAATCGATTCTGCACCTCCAAACGTATAGCAATATATATTTCACACGCATTACCTCCGGAAGTCAGCAATCGCCTCGATCTCAGGATCGTCACTTACGATTTGGTGCCTCTCAACAAACCACTGCGGGTACTTGCACTGCTCAATAAGTGCGTTCGCTAAACGTGAAAGCGTGTTAATCACATGATCCTGCCCCGCAGTATCGAAAAGTTGCCATGAAATCTCTTTTTGCAACGGATTATTCTCAAGAAAGAAAAACCAGATTTCCAACGTAGGTTGTGCGACCTTGATATCGTCATACGATGAGCAGGCAAGAAGCAGTTCCAAAAAGTTACATGAAAACCGTTGCTGCTGCTCTGATGTGAGGCTTGTAAGAGACGCTTGAGTCTCTGCTTCCTGACTTGAGAACAATACAGGTGCGTGATTCATTGCTAGAGAGCAAGCGATGCGTGACATACCCCTGCAAGCGCTCGTGCGCCACTCCTTTGTCATTATGTTGCCCATCAGAGGTCGCAATTCCGACTGAAACAGGGGCATCGCTTCAACCAAACGGTATCCAGAGTGAAGTACCGCTTTGCCCATACTTTCAGACCCGACAGTGGAGGCATTCCACACGAAAGAATCCGCGATAATTCCTGCAGCCAGCTACGTTTGCAAATCTTAGCTGCGGCATGCTCATCCATGATCTCGCGAGTCAATAGATTGTACCTGTGCCTGGTCCTCACTGTCACTAATGGCTGCATCAAATAGCTCGTCAAGCAGTCCACTACATAACCAAAAAAACGCGTCGGGTTGTTAGAAAAACAGTAACTAAATCCTGCCCAAAACTAGGCATAACCAATTTCAAGACATTTATCAGACCGAGTGAAAAGATGCGCTGCATTCAAACCAAACGTCTCGTGAGTTGGAATGCAACCTACAGTCCAGCTTTCTAGGCAGCGGAAAACGCTGTTCTTCTCATCAGGTCTGTAACATTGCGACCATTATAATGAATGACTAAGAGCTCTCCGACAATCGGATCCACGCAACTGTAGCAACGTACATGCTAGTTAGAATCATCTGCACCGCTGTCATGATTGTATCTCTTTCAGCCTGAAATATTGTCAGCATCTCCTGCATCTCCTCCGTAGTCCACGCACTCTGTGACGCCAAGATCTGTAGTGGAATGGCTCCTAGAATATCTGCCAACTGCAACATACACATCACCTGATTGTTATTACGAACGCAACAATCCCAGCTTCCAAATGCTGTATCGTACCACAACAGACCCTTTCTGATGTACTTGAGCAGCGACGCCCACATTCACAAGCCGCAGCACGTCACTTTTCCAGTTTGTCCAGCTCCTGCACGACTTGACCACAATATCCGCTAACGTCACGCAAGCAATGCGGCAACTTACTGGTAAAAGGCCGTTTACGGTCCCACATGTCATCGCCAGCAACTTTAACAAGGTCTGGTGTACGTCGATTAGTACGTCAACAGCAATTTGTTCGTCATCAATTCCGTATTCATTCCGCTACTCTTGACAACGAAATAATAACGTACGTTTCGCACAATGTGCTGCTGCTGTACACTGATATGCGTCCATTCCTGCTGCGTTTTAAGCCGAAGGATCTGCATGGCCACGACTTGAGAGGCCGCAAGGGGCGGACGCGTAATCACGTCACATACAGAATGCTCCAGCAGCTGTAGCGCAGCTTGCCACGCTTCCTCGCGAGTCTGAAACTCCATAAGCCACGCATTGGCTGCGTGCTGCTCACCGCTGCCCGGTACGCCCTCGAAGAGCTGCCGAGCGCATGCGGCCAGTTGCTCCGTCATTTTCTCGTTTCTTGTGATCAGATATGTAAATAATAACACTTGGATGTGCACAAGTATAGTTATGCTATTTAGTAGTGTATGCGCGATCTTGAATGATCAGGATGACGATAGTTATGAGTTGTGGCAGCAGGCAAGGGCGATGTGAGGTGTAGACGCTTAGAAGAAGGTAAAATGAAAAGTGAATTATCATCTAGCTAGGTCCTTAGTTCGTCTGGACAAAAGCAGGGTAAGCAGCCGCAAGTAGGTAGGCATAATCGCCGCTCCTATTGGAGCCACCTTCCTTGGCAGATGCGAGTGGGAAATTAACGTCTCCTTGTTGGAAGGTTGCTGACTCACCGCTTTGACAAGCAGAAGCTTCCGATCCTCGTCTAATGGAGAGGATACCTGGAGCGTTTCAACTCTTGAAAGCCGGTTGACGCGCTCGCGTCGACGTACTGGAGATAGTGTCCACGTATGAGCAGGAGCGCCAGCTACAGCCACTCCGCTAGGTCCAGATGGATTAGCGTGGGCAATGTAGCGAGGAGGAGGAGGGGTGGCTTACCACCCATGGCTTCTCTTGCACGTTCCACAGCGACGTTAATTAGCTGCAACCGTTGTGTTACGGTATCTGAATACGACTTGACACGGCGCAAAAACTCTACTTCGTATTGGTTGGTCATTTCATTCGAGCGCAACACGACCAGAATAGGGAAGATACGACCCAGTATTTTCCTCTCTTGTTTTCACGAAGGGAAGACGCTATTACATATATTAGCGTCAATAGTAGCACACTCTAGGAGCGGTGCATTAGTACCATCTGACCTTAACCATTTAAATGGCAGTGGCATTGATGGTATACCACCAGCCACATAGCTGCTCTCTTACGGCGTGCTTGTGACACCGACTGGGCACGATCCTGTGCCGTCGGTGGAGCTTTAGCCTTACACTTGTCTGAGTCAGACTTTCATTATGAATAGTCTAGACATTCGATATTGAATTTATACCCAATTGAGGAGAACGATTTATATTGACGACTTCATGTTGAGAAGCGGCTGTACATTCAAGGGCAGCGCCCATTGGCGCAGACGACGAGACAATTGCCTCGTTGACGGAATGCGAGGACGCCTCCGCAACGTTAGGTAGAGTCAATGGAATATTATTGATGGTGCTATCAGCCCATCACCTTTCCCCATTCGCTCGCTGTTTTCATCATCACTTTGTGATGATGGTGCTCTCATTGTAGTCAACAATGAGAGATAAATCTTCATCCGCACTTTGTGAGTGGGACAGACCATCGTGTCCTGTTGACGACGCGACAGCAGCGCGTTGCAACAGTGACATTTGGCAGCGGCAGCAATTATCGCGGCGCGTACGCTTTGTTCTTGGCTGTGTGGGTGTATTCGTAGACGACCCACCAGCTCTGCCCCGTATAGGTGGCATGAGGAGCGCCGTGCGATGTCACTTGTAGGGACGCGCATCTGAACAAACGTACGTTCAAACATCACATATTAGCCATTCATCGTTTAGATTCATATTTAAACACGTTAGATATAAATCAGTCTTGGGCTTTCAAGTGTGCACGAGTAGACGGTCGAACCACTTCCGCAACGCAGCTAGTGTAGAGTACAAGTTCGTTGTGTGAGATTGCCTTAGGCGCCCACTAACTACCTTGCTGCACGCGAGAGAAGACGATCTAACCGCTTTCTTGTTAGTGCTCAAAGATGTGTGCTTGTCGTGCATGACAGCTTATAAAGCGCTTGTTTACACGGTCTGTGATTATCAAAAGCTATTGGCTAATCTGTAATTGGCTGAACGCATGTTTATTTAGATGCATCTCTAAACGTGGCGAACCTAAATTCATTTAAGCTTGCATAAGATGTCCGTCAAGACGTCATCCGATACACGCCCGTTTGCATACACCTTGTTCAAACAGAGGCGTAGTAGGTGGTTAATTGAATACTAACATACATTTGGTCCTTAGTTCGCCAACAAATGCTACCTCTAAGCCACTCCTTTCTCATAGTAGACTCATCATACCGTACTCACTGATTTACCTTGGCCAATGACTGACAACGCGCCCGTAACCACTGACCTTCATCATGTCTGTAATCCTCCGTCTGTCCAACAGACGCCCAGCAGTGCGATAGTGTATCTTACCTTCAACATGTCCATCTTCAACACACCTTGTGTGTATCACATACACAAGGGTGGGTCACAACAAGGGGTACCTCACCCAGTGACAGGTCTAAGTACGATCGTATTTAAGTGTCAATGGTGTTTGTCCCGTTACAGACAGTTTTCAGATCTTCGGTTGCAATTTTTACCTATCGACAGAATTTCGATGATCTGTATGTTCACCTATCAACGTTTCAATTATTCTTGGCTATGCTGGTCGAAAAGTTCCACTAGTTACATGCCTCCAAAGCTGCTCGACGTTCTTGATGAGCAGGTTCCAACGTGTTGAAGGTACCAACCAAAACGTCGTCGATCGACCTCAATGGGCGCAGGACTTCTGCCGTGGCAGCGGCATACTGACCTCGGAGTCAAAGACTTTATTGATGATAGCACGTGAGAGAAATGACGAGCTCGGTGGCTATGATCACCGTGTGATCAGTGGCTGTCGCAAATGTAAGGGCAATGGCGGGAAAATGCATTTCACGAACATTGAAGGAAGTAGTAACGAAGGTGAGTTCATGTGTGAGACGACGTTCGACGTCGGCAAGATGGTTGCTCTCGTTGTAAAATTGCAGTCACATGCTCTTTATTAATCTCAGAGAGAGCAGTTCTCCGACAAGTGGCATGATGGCTTGTGCGTGGGCTTACATGATGCAGTCTTTGCTGACGGATCGAGATACTCGGGTCATGGAAGTGATTGTCAGAACTATGTGGCACCTTCACATCAACCGAGGAAGACCATTATGTGGGCCAAGGTTATTGCGCATTTTGACATCGCAAAGGATCGGATGGGGCATATTTGAATCGGTAGCAAAGCTCATTGCTGCATGCGTTAGTGGTTGAATTGTTAGAAGATATTGTCTTTGACAGGCTTCGCGCTGGTGTTATGGTTGAAGCGCAAGACCGGTTACAGATAAGGTCTGACCTCATCTGGTTGGCTGATTTGTTACAACGTGACAGGGGACGAGGAGATACGGCCACCACGTCCCATCAAGTGATCATGACATATGGGACGGGGAGATACGGACGCCACATGGGACCATCATGGGAAGATGGGCGGACCAGACGGACGTCATGTGGAACTTGACATGGTCAAGTTGTAGTATCGATGAACATGCATGTTGTACAGTTAACGAACGAAGTTAACACTCAATATATTTCACTTTTACTTTCTACTTCTACTGCACAAGTGCACTTCTCAACACTTACTTTTCTACTTCTACAGGTTATGAGCCCAAAGGACGATTTTGGCGGCGCAGCTCACCAAGCGGCACCCGGTGTGGTGGCCGATGGTCAGGACATGATCGACCACAATTTGGAAGAAAAGTCGGCAGTGCGTGGCGGCACTAAACAGATGTTCGCCTTGCTTGGTGACTTGTCGGAGCGGATGCGCAGGATGGAATCCTCGCAGACCGGACAAGACGACCGACAACGCAAGAACTCTGCGGAGTTGAGCATCTTCGGTTCGGCTTTGGGAGCAATAGGAGGTATGAACCTCCAGGCTTTGGAGCATACCCCTCCTCCTAGACGATCGTCGAATGTCTCGCCGGCCACCTACTTTGGTGCCCGACGACCAGCTTATGCTGGGGACATACTGACCCACCGGCTCAGGTCGGAGGCAACTATGCGATGGCTCAGAGACCTGCGCCTGGCATTCACGGGCAGGGCGTGCCTGCAGGACAATACCCAGGTGTGGGTATGCAAGGTCCTGTGTTTTACCAACCCGGACAAGTACGCGAAGGCGTTCCGGATGGTCGCCAGCGAAAAGTGGCTTTGCAACCCTTCGACGGCAAGGAACTCTACCATGGTCTTGGTAGTGGATTCCTTGAATGGGGCAAAGAGTTCGTGCGACAAGTTGGTTGCTCCGAGCGTGCCTGTGGTTTTGGGGTGGCCCGAAGACATCAAGGTTGATGTTCTTGGTCAACACCTTGCAGGCACTCAGAAGTATTACCGTCGGCAGGTGGTCTGAGAGTTAAACCTTGGAGCATGCTATGCAAAGGTTGCTCCAGACCTTCACTACCAAGATAACACCTGCCCAGAGCATGAAATTATTCACCGCGACAAAGTCGTCGCAGCGTAGCTGGAAAGAACACTTTCTGTACGTGATGGCCGTGAGTGACGCGTGCGGAGGCGCAGACAACCTTGTCTTGAACAACATCGTCCACTACGCTGATCCAACTATGCGCATGACGATGTTGTCCCGTTTGAATTTGAACAGGGCCGATTACTTACGACAGGCTGAAGAGCTTGCTCAATTTGCACAGTCGACAGAGCTCGACGTTCGAAATCAAGCATTTCGGCAGAGATGTTGTGAACGTTGTCGAGCCGACGACAGAAGCAAGGAAGTCCAAGAACGTCAAGAAGCGACCTGAAAATCAAGGTTCGCAAAAGTGCTACCTATGTGGCAACACCGGACACCTCAAGTCAGATTGCCCGAAGAAAGCCAAGAAAAAACAACAAGATGCGGATTTCGTGTTGGTCGTTAATGACGGACCGTCAAGTTCAACCAGCAACTGGGTTCTGGACAGCGGCTCAGGACGACATTTGATCAATGACTTGAGCCTGCTTGAAGACGCGGTCGACTGTCGAAACGAATGTTTTACCGCGGCTTCTGATGGGGGACCCCTGAGGATCACCAAACAAGGAAGTGTGGTGATCCGGGTCAAAGCACTTGGTGTTGATAAGACCATCCGACTTCTCGATGTTCAATGCGCATCAAATTTGGAGCGTAACATCATTTCCTTTGGAAAATTGGAAAAGAAGGGATGCGTTCTTGAATACCGCGAAGGGAGGCGTATTCTGGTCTCTCACCCTGATGGTGCACCCATCATGGACGTTGATCGTATCAACGATGTGTTAATTGTTGAAGTTTTCGATGGTGTTTCGATTGGCAAATTTCGTGGATTTGGGTCACCGAAGGATGCGGTTATGACGATCATAAACGGTGATGGACGTGAACATAGCAACGGTGTTCAACATGGAAGTTTGTTGCATTTCCATCGTCGACTGGGTCATTTGTGTTACGACACAATCATCAAGATGGCCCGTGACCCTGCCTCTGGTATCAAACTAACTGATACTAAGCGTATCAACTGCTTGGCCTGCGCACAAGGCAAGCAAACGAAGAACTTTCATTCACGCAAGGACAGTGGGATGAACTCGCCCATCGATGTGATCGGTGGGTCATTTGTTCCGACCTTAAATATATATTTGATCAATTTTATTGATCAGATCGAACTATTGCCAAGTGTTTAAGGCAGAGTTTATTGCTGCGTCGCATGCTGGTCGTGAGCTGCTAGGACTGAAGGAACTGTTTGGCGAACTGGATATGAACGTTGTTGAACCGATGCCTATGTGGATGGACAATCAAGCGGCGATCAAGCAACTGGAAAGCGAGAAGAGTACCTCAAGCGCAAAACATGTCGACATTCGTTTCAAGGTTATCCGCCACTACGCGCAAACCAAAATCGTGCAGCCCAGCTTTGTTAAGTCTGGTGAAATGATCGCGGATCTGTTAACCAAGGCACTACCGGCGCCAAGGATTTTGGACCCGCGTGGGATGTTCAAGTTGAAGGCCATCCAGGATGACGTCGAGGAGGAGTGTTAGAAGATATCGTCTTTGACAGGTTTCGCACTGGTGTTATGGTTGAAGTGCAAGACCGGTTACAGGTAAGGTCCGACCTCACCTGGTTGGCTGATTTGTTACAACGTGACAGGGGACGAAGAGATACGGCCACCACGTCCCATCAAGAGATCGACCATCATGGGAAGATGGACGGACCAGACGGACGTCATGTGGAACTTGACATGGTCAAGTTGTAGTATCGATGTACATGCATGTTGTAGTTAACGAACGAAGTTAACACTCAATATATTTCACTTCACATCACTTACTTTCCTACATGAATGACGTCATTAACGTGGACTGTGCAACTACGCTGGTAATCTGTCTCATGTATGTACAAACAACATGGTACGGCTTCAGATTTCTGTACATGGACAAGAGCTTTGTAGGCCAATGGAGAACGAAGCTGCGTCTTTGTCTTGCAACTTACTACTCTGTAAGTCGTTAATATGTGGCTTTATAATGGAACGGAATGAGTGTTCGTGCAATTCTACAAAACAAATCATGTTAAAAAGGTTCGGTGTAAATTTGGTAACATTAATTTCTCACCCATCTGCTTAAACATCACTTGTAAATTCTTGCGCGTTAAAATGCTGAGGACGGCCTCGCGACACGCGAGAACGCGTAATTTCGCCAGTATCAAACTCGGGTCCAAGCTTTCGAATGCATTGCAGCCGGCTTCTCGCTCGCCGTTGCGGTTACGTACGCACAAGGGGTCGATGGAGCAGCAAGTGCGTCAGCAGTACCACTACCGTTCCAGTAGTCGGCGTCCGAGCCGCGTCGTGTCGGGCGACTTGATGGTATTGGGACTCATTTCCGCCAATGTTGCAGTTACATTCGGCTGGTTTCGTGCACAGGCGTCGCCTCCACGACATCTGGCGCAACCGATGCGCCGTTTCCAACTGTCTATGAGGACAATGCTGACGCATTTTACGACGTCCACGCAGCATCTACAGGAGGGTCGGTACTATACGCTGTTGACGTCAATGTTTAGCCAAGCTACTTTGGGCCATCTGGGCGCTAATATGATTGGCCTCTACTTCTTTGGTAGACAGCTGTGCGACGTATTGGGCTACAGGAAGTTCCTTGGGTTGTATCTTGCGAGCGGTGTGCTCTCATCCGCTGCAGCAGTGCTTGAGCAAAAGATGTCGGGGAAATTGACGTACAACTTAGGTGCAAGTGGAGCGGTGAACGGTATCACGGCAATGAGCATTCTGCTCTTTCCGCACGGAACACTGCTGATCTTTGGTATCGTGCCCATGCCTGCGTGGCTAGCTGGATCACTCTTTATTTTTAAAGACGCGTACTCATTTGTGACGAACAAAGAGGATGGGATTGGCCATGTTGCACACCTAAGTGGTGCATTGGTCGGCGGCGTGTACTACTACTTTCTCCGTTGCCGAAGCTTTCGACGTTTTTAAGGCGATACTGAGCAAGTCGAGAGACTGCATGAGCGAGGTCCTTTCGACAAGTGGACTAAGGATTAAGTACGAAATACGCGTAACTTGATAAAAATTACCTTTTCTTTTCAAATGCTTTTATTTATGTACAACACACCAAATCGTAGACAGCGACATAAGCCAAAAAGGATGCAAAAGACGCGGAGCAAGTACGTCCTGTATCTCCTTGTTGATCGTCAGGAGATGGCATTCGTTTTCAATAGATAAACTTTTTTCCTTATTTGACTCATTGTCTCACCTACATATCCATGTTGTTCTTGTGCCTTGAACTAGCTCCAATCCGTCAGGATTTTATAGTCCACACGGGGTTACTGTCCTCTGGCATGGATGGCTCAAGAAGCTCGGGCGCTTCAGCAAGCGCTGGCGGAAACGATATTTTGTGTTCCTGTCAACTCCTAATGGGATGAAAGAGCTGCGTCACTATGACACACTCAAGGACGTCAACACTCTGCTCATGTCTACGCCCCAAGGCGTCATCTCCCTCACAGACGCCACGGGCATCTGCTGCTTCACCCCTGTACCTACATCAAGCAGGAAGCCTATGAAATTTGTATGATAAATGTATTATAGAACTTCTCTTGCTTTTGAAGGTCTAAGAGGCTAAAATGCTGTTGCTTGGTGGGCAGAATCGCTCCGATGCCAATGACTCGAGACCAGGCGCGTACGACCAGAAATTTGCAGTATTGACACCTCTTGTACGTTATTTTCTGTCGTTTGCGGTGAGTGGTAAGAAGTAATTGAACAGTGGTTGGCTGTTGTACTAGCACGTGAATTTACTGGCTTTTCACAATGGTAGAGACTGGAGCGGGTATGTTGTTACTACAGTCCTGAGTATTCAGGCTGCAGACCAAAAATTTGGCTGACGGTGTGCGTGTTAGTGCATCACAGCAGGGACTGTCGCTGCTGGCATCATTGTCGGCATTTTATCCGACTATTGATGTTCTTCATTCAGGGTGGATGACAAAACGAAGGGAGCGCAATGTGCACAGTCCGAAGAGTATCATGACGTACTGGAAGCGGCATTTCTTCGTGTTTCTGACGTCGGGTGATTTGCTCTATTTTCGAGATGATACATTAAGCGAATTGCAGGGTCGCGTGGACGTTCGACATGCTCCCACTGTTCGAGTTACAGGGGAGCAGCTTATAGATGGGAGGAAAAAAGATGGAGGCATGTTCAAGTTTGGCAAATTGCCAGTGTTCGAACGGGAGACGTGCTTGATTTGGATTGCTACACCTCCATCAAAGATGTTCGTTTTGAAGCTTGTGGATGATCATGATGAATCGAGCGGTGGTGCTGGCAGCGGAGGAAAAGCTGGCCTTGGGTGTTCAGGTGTGATGGTTACTTCCAGGAAAGCTGAGCTTACTCCAAGCTCGAAAAAGTGGTTACAGCTATTGTTGGAGGGGCATGCCGAGACAAAGTACACGCAGCTTGAGAAATGCATTGCAACGGGCAAATATGGGCTGACCACAGAGGTGAGCAAAAGGGCGGTCTTGAGACGAAACTGCTGTCGTCTGCCTCATTGATTATTTTTGTTTATCTCACAACTTGCCTGTTGAACACATGTTTGTAAACAGGTTATATCTGCAACTCGTGCTGGAATCCCGGATGAGCTACGTGGACAACTTTGGACAGGGTTTTCTGGCGCCTCAGATCTCCAACGACGCGTAGAGCTCAAGCACGCCATCCACAGTGCATCCAATTCAGCTACCTCGTTCCGCATGAACCCCCGGGGATCCTCTGGCAAAGCTACTTTGAGTTCTTCTAAGTCTCTGACAGCGATGAAGCACGCGATTTATGAAATGTTCTCTGCGGCTATTGACGCAAGTAAAATGAATACGCCAGAGAATCAAATGCTTTTCTCCCGGTTGTGTGCGGTGGTACTGCAGGAAAGTGGACACGTACCAGTCAGTGTACGCCCGGGTGAGCTTCACACATTAACGGGTCGATTTGGTCGGACTACTTCGGATGCGTCGAACACGTCGGATCAATTCAGCGAAGACAGGGGATCGTTTTTTGATGACGGGCCAGACTCTATGGATGATGATGATGGTGAACTGATCGAGATGGAAACTTTTAAAACCGGCAAAGATTCTTTTGGTAACGGTGTCTCAGCACGAAATACGCTTAAACAACTTGAAAAGGGCAAGATGGGCAATTACGTGTACCCCAGCGACTACCCGGCAGCCGAGTGGGAATTGGCATCACGGCGACGGCTTCTCATTGCATGCTCACGTTACAAGTTAGTTGATACAAGATAGCGGTCTATCGCTTTGCTTCTTGGCATGTGATGATTGTATAACTTTGGTTGTGTTTTGTTGTGCTGTGCTTGAATTCAGTCCGTACACCCATCCATTCTCATGGCGAGTATCTTGCTTACTGCTGGCGTACGTGGAAGAAGAGGGCGCTTTTTGGATCACGAACAGGTACTGCAGATTGGGCTTGTGCATAACGAAAGTCTAACTTATGGTGTGGAACTTTCTCGTACCAACGAAAACGGCGAGCAGCATAATTGACTCGCTTCTTCCGGGTTACTTCCACGGCTATCGACCAGCTTTGCAGATTGATGTGGCAAGTTTCACTGCGCTCTTACAGGACCGCTTACCAGCCCTCGCTTCTCACTTGACAGCATTGAAGTTTCCACTTGGACGACTAGTTGAACGCTGGTTTTTGAGTTTGTTTACTACCTCGCTCATTCCTCTTCCCACGGTACGTGTTCTGCCAAGAACGTGCCCAACCTGGCCTATTTACAACTGCGTAATGCTAACCGTAATCGATTACATGCAGGTGCTTCGAATATGGGACGCCTTCTTCATTCGTGGTGTGCTAGTATTCTACGGAGTTGGTCTTGCGCTGATGTTTCGCGCGGAGAAAACACTCTTTTACGCCAAAACTGCACCAGAAGCCGAGGAGTATTTGCGAGCTAGTGAGTGCAGCTGCATCGATGCAGATGCAGTGTTTTCGCTTGTGTTCAAAGACGACCTTACCATTCCATGTACGGTTCTTTATTTGCTGACCGGGTTCATTTTTTGGAGCTGGAAGCTAATTATGCTGCGCATCCTAATTAGGGCTTACGGATGAGCAACTTGAAAGGTTGAGGTCGACACATCGCCATCGAATTTTGGAGCAAGTATCGCAAAAAGTAGGACATTTTAAGGACAAACTGAGCATTCTGAGGCTTACACAAGATCTAGGCTCGCGTTGTCATGCTGTTGCCAAGCAGTTCCTGAATGACCGAATAGGTGCTAGGGCTGCTTTGCAGCTCAGCGAAGCCAGCCACGCCAACAATGAGAACGACTCGTACGACATGTTCGGACTTGACGATGAAGTCAATGATCAGGATCTTGGCTCCGAGGGCGACAGACTTGATAATTCATTCCAGATTTCTCTGCACCTGCTACTAAAGCAAGTACGAGAATCTTCTGCGGCAGCCGAAGCGCTTGCTGTAGAGCTGGGTCAGCGGCAAGCGAAGTGGTTGGCCGCATCAAGCCAGCTTGCAGCATGCCCCCTTTCTCGATCACCCACGCCAGACTCGCACAGCTGGCTTTCGCAAGTTAAGGAAGGCAAAATTTCGGGTGCTGGCCACGATGCATCTTCGCTCCTTACACCCGGTAGCGGTGGTTTTGCTTCTGCTTCTCATATTATTGAAGCGTCTGGCATGGTATTTGACACAGGCAAGACTGTCCAGAAAAGCTGCCTGTTGACGGAGAGAGAGGATCTGGGAGTATCAAACCGTCATCTGGCTGATGTGTTCTTGTACGCAACGGTGTCGATGCTAAGGTCGTTGTGCACTGTTCGTCTAGAATGCCTGGGTGTGACGTATCGATTCATGTGGCATGGCGGGTCCTGGCTGGATTCTGCTGTCGAGTACCCTTCGTTTTCAACGATTGCGGGGACCGTAACGACTCCACCAAGTACAGCAAACTCACGGCAATCTATTCGGAATAAAACGTCAACGGTACCTCAATCATCGATTTCGTCTGGCCAGCCAAAACGGCGTCTGCCAGCAATGGACGACTCCGCCTTGTCCGGTCATAGACGCGGGGATCCAAGTGCTTCTACACCGCGACGAAAGGGGCTGCCAACAACGCGCAGGTTTTACAATCCGGGTAAGTCGCCAACACGAATACGCACCAGCTTGTCATCTGGTGACTTCGCAGTGTTGGAGCTTGCCGCTGGTGGTGTAGGTACAACCTTGTACGATGATCCGATCATCGAAGGCCAACCTACCCCATCGTCACCCATACAAGCTGAGCAGCTTGTAGATGCGAATGACTCGTATCTCGGCACCGTAACTCCGCAAGACAGTACCGCTGTCGGGTTGGACTTGTCTGTTGGCCGTGGTCTCGATCGCTGTGCCGCCTCAACGCTTGATACATCAAACAGACCATTGCTGGCAGCACTCACAGTACAACACCAAGAGGGACAAAGTGTTTTTCAAGAGTCGCACAAACGGATGCTTAATGAACTTGGAAAGTTTATACGCCTCGAGTACCGTGATAAGGACTGGGCTCTGCGCGAGCGCTCTCTAATCATCGAACGCGAACTGCAACAAGAATTACAAGCGATCGAAGCGGAACTCCAGGGCGCTCAATGTTTACAGCACTAAAAAAATAGAAAGCGTATTAGCAGAAGACGTCAGGAATAACTTACGTTTCTCCGCATCATTTACCATCAGAGCTGTGTGCGTTGTCCCTTGGTCTCATTAGAGTTTTGCTGCGTTCCCACGACAGCACTAATTTCGCTGGTGAACGGATCTCTGAGGCTACTATCATCTGGAAGGCTACTGGTATTGCTACTCGAGTGCTTCATGACATGTGGCGACTCGGCAAAAGGACTGTCCTGGTCGTCGTTACTTAACACGCAAATGCCCATCTCCTCCATGATTTCTGTCACCGCGAGCCAAACTTCAGACTTTAGCATAGCATACTTTCGCGCATCCAGCTCTTCAGTGTATGAGTACACGCGTATGGTGTAAAGCTCCTCCATTGCTACGAAGCAAAACCGTTCCCACTTTTCGCCATGCCGCAAGTCCAATTGGTTCTCTTCGTGGGATGTAAGCCCAACATGCAGTGATTGCAGCATACTCTCAAGACGACAAAGAGCCTGTCGCAACGTCTTCACAGCTGTGCCGCGCGAAACTCGAACAAGCAAATCCACGTCTCGTTTTGGGCGTTGCGAGAAATTGATCATGGGTTTGTAAAGAAAAAAGCTGTTTGGAACATACAGAGTTGCTCCATTAAGGCTCACCATTGTCGTGTAGCGCAGCGACACGCGATGAACGAATCCTTCTGCGTCTCCAACGCAAATAAAATCGTCAATCTTAAACTGTGAGTTAAATGCGAGAAAAAGACCGCCCACGACATTGTGGAAGGACGGTACAAAGCCGAGAGCAACGGCCAGCCCAATTACACCCAACACCGAGTACTTGAAAGTAGCATTGTCTCCCAGGGCAGACGAATAGATGATAAGGGCGATGATCAGTAGCGTCGTGAGTCGCAGAATCTGTGTGCAGACTGCAGTGTTAGCGTCGGTTGTTACAGTTACAACCCGCCTCTTCTTACCTTGACAGACTCGGAGATAACCATCTTCTTGGAAAAGTCTCCATTTGTACCAACGAAGCGACGCACAGCCAGCTGCACGAGCCAAATCATCAAGTAACAGCGTCACTCTTAAGTATTACAAGTAGGAACAGGAGGAGAATGAAACCTAAAACTCACACTTTGTACGACATTAAACAGTGAGTAGAGCCAGTAGAGGAAGAAGACTCCCCAGATGTATGTAGGCAAGCGGCAGAAAAACTTGCTCAGCTCCGATACTGTGAGTGCCAATAGCACCAGCGACATGGAGATAAAGTACGACGTGGAGCCCACACAGGACTCGCGAAAGTCCTCGGCCACTCTACACAGCAGCAGAAAGAGTACTGAGTTAGCTATGGTCCTGTCATCATCACGATTCAAGGTAGTAATTGTATATAAAGTCAGTATGGTAGTCCATACTGGCGCATAAACGGCAGCTTTGGAAGTACGAAGATGAGGAGACGGACGAACACTCGAGGCAAAAACGTAGCAAAAAAGACGAGGACAGAAGCCGCGACCACTCGCGGTGCAGTCGTATTACGCCACCAATGAGGCAAGCAGGAAAAAGAAGCGCAATTGTCATCGCAACTGTCGGCGCGTGCGCCGTCCATGAGGACGAGCAGCAGTAGCAGCAGTTTCGTGTCCATCGTAATGATTGTTTTTGTTGTTTTTATCCAATTACAATTCCGTAAGTAAGCAGATAGCTGTATTTAATTGACTGTGCCGAAGCAGGAGGCATAATGATTACGTAGTCCACACACGGTAGAAATTCACGTGGATAATATGTGGACCACACATCCTCAATTGACCTTGTAAAACTAGTTCGAAAAGATGCGATCGTGGTCCTACACCAAGTGAGTGTGCGACCTCTTACTTGCTTCCTCACCCGCTACATACACTCTAACTCTATACCAACCTGTGTAGATATGGTGGCCCTACGGTCATGAAAATGAATGAGCAGCCAAACCCGGAGCTGCGGGGACCAAAGGACGTCGTAGTCAAAGTGCATGCAGCGGCACTCAACCCCGTACAATAATTATTGCCTATTGCCATATACCGCTTCGCTTCTGACTGGTGATACAATGTGCTGATGAATGTAGATCGATTATAAGCGACGTCAAGGAGTTTTGAAGATGATTCTGCAGCAGCAGACCTGGTGAGGGAGCTTCGAGTTGAACTGCTTGTGTTGTCGTGTTTATCTCACGTAAAGTAAGATGGCAGGCCCCATGTTGTCGGCTATGACTTTTCTGGAATGGTAACTCATTGTGGAGATGACGTCGACAAGGTTGCTCTTGGCGACGAGGTGTTTGGTATGCTGCCGCATAATGACAATGGAGCTCTGGCGGAGTAAGGCACAAAGCGGTAGTTTCATTCAATTGTCGAAGTGTGAATGGCCGACGTGGACTCTTATGGTTGCAGTTTTCTTGTCGTGAGAGCAGAGTACATCAGCAAGAAACCGACGAATTTGACGTGAGTAGGAAGCGATAAAACTTTTTTCGCTGACCAGGCTCTGACTTTTAGAAATGTCTGGTTGTAGTCACGTGGAAGCTGCCGCTTTACCGCTGGCTGGACAAACAGCTCTTCAAAGCTTTCGATTGGGACAATTGGCGGAGAACAAAAAGGTACTGATCACTGGCGGAGCTGGCGGCGTTGGATCTATTGCTATTCAAATTGCCAAAAGTGTCTTCAAGGTAAAGTATCGATTGATTTCAGTGGTTGATACGTTTTATGTATAAGAATTTGCTTGCAGGCTCAGACTCTTGCAACAACCTCAAGTACTAAGAAGATGGAGAAGATGCGGCTACTTGGAGCAGATTATGTTATAGACTACGGACACAAACGTTTTGAGCGAGAAGTGGCAGACTTCGACTTTGCTTTGGATTGCACAGGAGAGGTACGTCGTTTAGATTCATGACAATATCGTTTTGTGTGGTTAACCAACTGAACATTGTTATATGCAGACCAAGCAGTGCTTTCAATGCATCATACGCGGTGGCACTGTCGTATCAATCTCAGAGACGCCAACGTGGAAGTCGCTTTCAACTTGTGGCGACCACCAAAGCGTTAGCGTCTCGTACTTCTTGGGCGCTATCTTGGACTGCCTCAGCAGCTCAGTGACTCGCCGTGCACGTCAAGCTCAGATCACCTACGAGTATTTGTTTGTGATGCCCGACGGCGCGGCTATTGACGAAATCTGCCAACTCGCCAAGCAGCGCGTGATTACACCTATTATCGACAAAGTGTTTCCGTTTGAAAAGGCCGACATGGCAATGGAATACTTGGAAGCAGGTCACGCCACGGGAAAAGTAGTCGTGCAGCTCGTTGATTGATTGATTCGAGGTAAGCGATCGTACTTTGTTTTACGTTATGCACAGAAGTGGTGTTACGAACAGCACTGTTAGCCTTGTTGAGATATTATCTTTCTACTGTATGACTTAGCATGACCGCCACACTGCCTCCTGAAGTTTTTCTATCGGGGCGTGCTGCCGTATCGTGGCGTCCTCTTTCGCGAGCGCGTACTATACATTGCACGAGGAGTAGCGTTCGACGCTAGAACGGCTTCTGTGGCATCAATCTTCTCCGTCTTGCGCCTTTGCGAGCGAAGCACGAGGGCAGTGCCGCCAATAATGAGGGCAGCACCCACAAAAGTAAATGGACCCGGCATGGCATCAACGCGCATGACGATGCCCTGTGCTGTGGCCACGATAGGCTCCATTAAACAAACGACCGACACGACAATTGGGTCGAAGTACTTCATCACGCCAATGTAACCCATTGTGCCAATACAATCGCAAATGAAGACAAGGTAAAGCACCACCACTAGCCGGTTAACGGATGGGGTCAACCACCCAAAAACACCATTATACGGATCGGTTGACAGACTCAGGTCTTGGCCCGAAACTAGCATGTACACCAGCAGCGTTGCGGCCGATGTGGCTGTGAGACCACATAGAAACACAAGCAGATGCATATGTGGGCGCACCTTTTTGGCCGCCTTGAAGTAAAGTGCTCCTCCTGCGGCGCCAGCAAGTGCGATAAGGTCTCCAGCCGAGGAGGGCGACACAATGTCGGGACCTGCCGTGGTCGTGTCCATTGTGGTAATACCACCGCCAACAACACCTAAAACAGCACCCAAAGCCTCAAATGGAGCTACAGGCTTCCGCTGCACAAGCTTCCAAAGCACAAGCAGCGTTGAGTGCGCGTTGTTGAATAGCGTGGCATGGCCGACTGACGTTATTGACAGCGCCACAACAAACGATCCGAGAAAGAATGCGTACGCTATGCCGGCTACAACAATGGAAAGGACCAGGTCTTTCCAATGCAAGCCACCAGGTTCATTTCGGCCGCGAAAAAGAATTATCAGTGCAAAGGGAAATGTGACCACCGACGTGGCCATATTCCGCCAAAAAATACGAATCACGGGTGTAACGACATGGTCGACCTCATCCAGAGCAACGCCCACCGACGAGATTGCAAATAGGGACGACAGCAGCAACATGTAGCCAATGATTGGTGCTTCATGCTTCACCACGACTGTAACTTCGAGATTTTCGTCATATCCTCTTGTGTTTAACGAGATTTGTGTAATATCCGATGGCAGAATCGTTGCCGTGTGAAGCGATGCTATTGTTGTTCGTGGAGTAACTGAGCTCCCTTCAATAGAGGCTTCATCCTCGTCAGGATTGAGCTCATGCTTGCCAGGCACAGCTAGCAAAAATTCGGACAAATTGGACCCAGGCGGCAACACACCAGAAGGATCGTCCGGAGTCATTTCAATCAGGTATGCGTGGTGGTTTGAATTTACATCCTCTCCCACCGTCTTGGAAGTTTCGTCATCCATGGGGAACGACAACACAAAGGGCGACAATTCGTCATTTTCAAAGACGGAGCCCTTACTATCCATTACCGAACGCGCGGAAAATGGAGATCTTGCAGAGCAGTTTGATGCCAGTCCTTTCGACCGCAAATTGAACGACAAAAGAGGTCGAGACTCCGAATCATAAGTATCTCTTGGCGTAACGCCCTCCACACATACATCAACCTCTTCATTTTCATCCTCTGGATAATCCATATTACCTACACCCACCACAAAACCCTCGAAGAGCTTCGAATTGTCTGTATTGCCAGCAACACGAAGGGACAAGTCCGGATTTGGCGCTGACACTCCGATAACCACATTTTTCGTAAGTGACGGGTCTCCAACAGGCGTCAAGGCCAAGAAGACCGTCCAAGGGGACAAGACAGCCGTACCATCGGTGTCTTGCGTGTACGCTAACTGCTCTTCCGTTTCGACACCAAACCACGTTTCTCCAGCAGTCGGGAGGTAGATGAGCCGGCTTGCGTTTGAATTCGTTTCCTCGGAAAATTTCGAAGTAACGCTATCAAGCGCTTCGGCGAGCGAGAAATAACGTCTCTTTCTAGCTAGTGCCTCCAAAGCATCGAAAATGTCTGGCGAGCTCAAAAACAGTCCAGCATCGATCCCGTCGTAGATCTCCAGGTCACGACCAATGTGCGTCACATGCTGGTGATCTTTATTAATCTTCACCTTAACGGTCGTCCGTGGCAGACCCGTCAGCTCGGTAATGTCCATTTCCACAAGCACACACGCGACCGCGTCTCCAAGTGGACACGCAGATAGCTTAGACATGACTGATTTATCAAAAATATGGTCAGCAGTATGGATAAGGAACGGCTCTGGGCCTGGAAAGATGCTCCTGGCTGCCAGGATAGAGCGTGCATGTCCGTCATTATTGTCCCTTCCCAAGTCCAGGAACTCAATCTTCATCTTTGTGTAAAACGGTGTCTGCTTGACTGCAGCCATAATCAGGTCACCTGCTGCAGCCACAGAGACCACGACACGCTCTACACCAGCAGCATAGAGCTGTGTGAGAATGTGACTGATGATCGTTTGCTGTCCCACTTGAATCAGGCACTTGGGTCTCTGATTCTCGTCCAGACTACTCGGTCGTACTGCTGCAGTGAGCAAAACTTGATGCACTGTAGGGCGTCGTGAGAGGGGCGTCACGGTCGATGGGGCGGTAGCTGTAGAGCGGCCAAGAGGCAATGGAGGCCGCAGATTGGAACGAGGATGACCACATAGAGCCTCGTTGATGTCCACTGTGACTTGATCCGACGATGCAATGCTGCTGGCATCGTGTCCTACAGTCTCAAACGGGACGTTCTCGCCTGCATCGACGATCACGCCCTGAATCTCGGAACGTGTCGGATTTGCCTGAAAACCCGAGAGTAGCTCCGACTCGGGGATGCACAGCAACTGACTCACACGTTGCAGGTTAAGTGCGTAGACAGCTGTAGGCAACTCGGCCTCGACATCCATTGGTCGACGCTGCACGACGAAGTTATTAGTGGCTCGTATACGTACAAAGTGAAAGTGCGTAAGTTGATTTGGATTTTGTATGATTTGATGTTTCATATTAAAACGACTGCAATGCGGATCTTTTCCACATCGTTGGATTGGATGAAAACGGACCCTTTACTACATACACTTTCGGCCAATCCACATCGTGCTTTTCTTACTTCATCCTATCTCCCCACTCTCGCCGACAGCTCGCCACGCAGCTCCTCGTCGGCCCCCCGTCACCCGTCGTACCAAGCCCCCTTCGCCTCTTTGGAGAAGCTACGCGAGTCGACCTCTGCCTTGTCTGGCGTTCGTTTTCTTTCTGGGCTCCTAGACTCATTCTAGCCCGAGATCCGTTGCTGGTAATCAAGTCGACCCGTCCTGCCGAGCGTTTAAATGCCCCCAGGGCCGCCACTTGCTGCCAAACGGTGCGTCTAGACGTCCTTCATGCACGTCTGTATGTCGTTTTCGTCTTCTCATCATTGGAAGCACCTTATGTGGCTATCCGACTTAATTATCGGAGCCCTCAATAGCTTCTTGCTCTCTTGGCTCAATGCAATCTCGTGTCTCCAATGTAGAACCACTCCTCGCACTAGTCTTTGAGACGTGTTACTGCATGTTGCCGTCGCCCACGATTTCACGAGGTCCACGCTCGCAGTCGCCTCCGACAGGATCTCTAGTCCATGGAGAGGGCAAGATCTCGCTACGCGTCGACCAGCCTGTAGAAGGCTGCAAAATGATGACGCACGCTTTCTTCCGCTCTGGAGATGGTGACATTGATGATAACGATGTGGACATGCAGTTTCACTGGTACAGGTCCTCTATGCATCGAGCATGTGCCAATAGCGAGTGCACGCGACATACGAGCGATGACGCTGGCAATGTGTTGTTGCTTGTGGCCAAGATCGAGTGTGTGCAGTGCTGTAGGCTGGGAATCACGCGAGAACACTCGTGTTTTTGCAGTTCGGACTGCTTTCGCTTAGCCTGGCATAAGCATAAGCAGTTGCATGATACGCAGGCGCTCGTGGAGGCTCACTTAACGGACGGAAACGACCTCCCGTGGAAGTCGCAGCTGTACAATATGGAGATATTTTGTCCGCTGCCGAAGGAATCATGGCTCAAGGTGCAGGAAGAAAAGTAGGCTTTTAGCTAGATGGAACAGTGTCGTTGACCTGCTGGTCGAGACTGAGTTTCTCACGCGCATGGCACTCTTGTCTTGCAGTCGGTCCTACACGCCTTCTACTGAGGACGTGGGTCGCGTGATTCGAGTAGAGTGCAAGGCCACGAAGCGTATCGGCGGCGGCGTGCTGACCAAGACCGTTGACACTGGGATTGTGCTGCCGTGTAAGTATGTACTCTATTGCTCTGCTAGGCTAGTTCACTCCCTTCTTGGACTGTGTATGTGCTGAACTGATGCATCTGGCTCGACTAAAGTTCCACCCATGCCACCGAGGCGGCAGATGCTGGCGAACGTGAATGAAGAGCGGTTAACGCCACGGATGCGACAGATTGGCGTCTTCCGTGTACTCACGTACAACATCCTGGCAGAGATATATGCTACACGACAGATGTATCCCTACTGCCCCATCTGGGCTTTGAGCTGGTCGTTTCGGAGGGAATTGCTGAGGCGCGAGCTTCAGTCATATAATGCCGACATCATTTGTCTTCAAGAGGTACAGGGCGACCACTACAAGAGCTTCTTTGCTTCGATGATGGGCGAGTGGGGATATGAAGGCTGGTACCTGAAGAAGTCGCGCGAGTCGATGGGACTGGAGGGCAAAGTGGATGGATGTGCTTTGTTCTACAAGCGGAACCGATTCATCCTAAAGGAACGGTACCCGGTCGAGTTCAACACACTGGCGAATGACTTTCTGAACCAGGTGCAAAATGAATACGATCTAGACTACCAAGGCCCTTCGATGGCTGCAAGGGAGATGTTTCTGTCTTTACTCAACAAAATGCGGCAACGACTGCAGCGCGACAACGTGGCGCAGATCGCAGTGTTAGAGGTAGTTCCCTCAAACAACGAAACAGTTGCACGGAAATCGCAGTCTGGGCCGTTGCTTTGTATTGCAAACGTGCATATTTTCTCCAATCCCAAGTTTCCCGACGTTAAGATGTGGCAGACAAATATGCTCGCGAAGCAGGTTGGTTCGTGAGAGGTTTGGAACTAATGCTGGACATGTGCTGACGCTTCATTTTGTGTGTTCGTCTTGTTACAGCTTGAGCGGGTGACGCTGAGCAGGAACGTGCCGACGATACTTTGTGGGGATTTTAATAGCGAGCCTACGAGCGCTGTGTACGATTTCATGACGCGCAACCATGTCCCGTTCAATCACCCGGATATCCAGTACCCACCGTCTCAACTTGCAAACATTTACGCGTCGCTTGACCTGGAACACAGCATTGGCTTTGCCAGTGCCTATGCTTCGGTGTTCGGTGCGGAGCCAGAGTACACAAATTTTACAGGTATATATAATGCCACTTCTTGTGTGAGAAGTGGTGTCAAGTAATTTTAACGGCTGGGCTATGTTGCACTCGTTGCTAGGTCGCTGGACGGGCGTAGTGGACTATGTATGGTATACACCGGAGACGCTGATGCCGTTCGCCGGACTAAAGGTGCATCCGCCTAAAGTGCTCAAGGCATATTCGAAGACTGCGCTGCCCAACTGTCAGTTTCTGTCGGACCACGTTCCTCTGTGTCTAGACTTCAGCATTAAGGCGGGTGCCAACAACAATGGAAGATACTGATAGAGGAATTCATTGTGGCTACTTTAAATGCCGTGTGCAATTGTGTATATCAAACCCACGTTTGACGATAATCAGTCGGACCTGCTCGAGATGTCTCATCAATGTCACCGATTGTCTAGTGCCACATAACGTATCCCCCATCTGACCATCACTCTCGACAATATGCAGACGTCGCAAGTATACGCAATCGACCGCGTATATGGCGACCTGGAGCCGCAGTTTGTGGCCAAAGACGTGCTCAAGGCGCTGTCTCAGCTGGACACCGTCGTTGGGGACGTATTCAACCGTCTAATTTATAAAGTTTCGCAGGAGAGAGACCGTGTGGCCACCGTAGACGCACGGATCCAAGTGTGCCAAGCCAAAGTGAACGCCTTGACGGCACGACGCACCAGTAACAAACCCACGACCGTCTTCTCTACCTCCAAGTATCCAGCACCGAAGGAGCTGCCTCTCTCCAAGACGCTGTTCTATGACAAGCCGTACGCCGACGCGCCACCGCTGGTGCCTGATGCAGACGATGACACGCACTTTTTGCCGGCAGAGCCGCTTCCTCCTGCACAAAGAGGCCAATATATGGCTGAAGTGGTGGAGCTTTTTGAGAAAGTGAACGAGTATCAGAAGACGCAGCAACCAGAGGCTGATATGGAGAAGGAGGGACTAGGCAGATTGCCTGAGTATATCCCATCAGTCGGCAGTGTGTTGCTGTTTAATTCAGGAGAGAACCCATACCAGAAGGTGAGAAGGGTGAAGAGATGTGCAGAAGGGCAGAGAACTAATACTATCTACTTGATTTTGTAGTACACGTCATGGGACAACTTGTTAGGCACAGATTATGAAGAGGAAGAGGAGAAACAAAAAGAGTTGGCAAAGGCACCGCGGACTATCGAGTATGGAGACGAATTGGTGCGTGGTCGGTTAGTTGCTGCATTCGTTGTTGTCGGTTTACTGACGAAAAATATGCTGATGTGATTGTAGCCGGCGGTTCATGGACTCAACTATGAATTCCATCCGTCGATGGGTATTATGCCAGATATGTCGGCAAAACTGCCTACAAACTTACCGCTGGAGAATATTGCTGACTACAAGTACGCACAAGAGGGCAATACGTCGATCGCGCCTTCGATGTTTCAGGACAAAATACTGCCTGATCTGCCAGCGATCGCAAACTTTGCCGAGGGACCTGCAGCTCAGGAGCCGTTGCAGCAAAACTTCCAGGTTGGGCCAGTGGAAGGCGCTCCTCCGCCGCCTCCACCAGCGCCTGCTGTGGACTTCACAACAATTGATGATGGTGCCCCGTCCCCACCCCCGCCGCCATCCTCACCACAAAGACACGAGGAAGATAACGCAGCCCCGCCTCCGCCTCCACCACCCATGGACAGCGAGGACGAGGATACACCGCCACCTCCTCCGCCACAAGAGGTGCATCGAAATGTTCAAAGGGAGTTGATCACCATGTTCTGACACAAATATCGTCTCCATTTCTATGTACTACAGGACGGACCCCCTGCACCGCCATCTCCGGAAGAGGTAGACAATCAACCTCAGGTCACCAGCTTGTTGGATCAGATCCGAAACCCTAAGCTCAAGCTTCGAAAAGTAGGCGCTGACATGCTTCTCCAAATGTTGTTCATGCTTTAACTCTGCTTTCCGAACAACTTGGTAGGTGGACCCGAGTGCAAACAAGGCTGACCCTGCTGTGAAGACGGCAGATAACGCTAACAAACCGCTGACTATTGCTGAAGAAATGCAGCAACGAATGCTGCGGCGGCAGGCTGCGATTAGTGGCAAGCAAGACCAGATGGAGCAGAGACGTGAGCGAGAAAAGGCTTCTGCGAAGCCCGTAACAGTACTGACTGCAAAGGAAATGACCACTCCGGCTCAGCCTCCACCACCCCCGCCTTCGTCTGACGGCGGACAGCAATACAGTAAATTGCCTACATTGGCCATGTCAGACGATGGTAGCGATGATGGCCCCGGGCGCTTTAGAGAGGATGACAAGTCCACTGATGGTGATGACTTTCTGGCACAGATCCGGAACATTAAGAGAAAGCAGGACGAAGGTGGTCTAACTGCAACTCCCAAGCAGCCGCCGTCGCTTTCAAAGACTGAAGAAATTAAGAACCCGGTGGCGAATTTTGAATCGGTACGTGCACCACGCGTTATCTTGTGTGCATGCGGAAACTGGGTTTGGCATATGTGTGCTGAATACCGATCTTTGTGTTGTCTGGTATGTAGCAAATGGTTGGACTACGAAACCGCGACGATTCGCTGAGTCTGTCAGAAGCCTCGGACTGGTCAGATGACTAAGCTGACGTGAATTACACTGACAGCATCTTCAGGCCGGATGTTAAGTTGTCATAAATTAATCGTGGTAGCACCAACGTTTGGCCATACTTTTTGCTTTTTTCCATTCGTCAATGCGTCGTTCGTATCCATCATTTTTGTGAATGACCGTCGTCTGAACTGTTGCCAGATCAACCGCAATTAAAGAGTCAAGATTTCTCAAAGATATGTCTGGTAGTCTGTATTGGAACAGATACTCCTGCATAATATCAGCCTTCATCTCGAAACGTTTGACATCGCGCTTCATCTCCTCGTGCTAATTGACTTGGATATATCTTCATTTCCCAGCTCAGCTTGTGCTTTGCAATCTACTTCATTTCAAATGCAAGCAGTCAGAGCTTTTCACCTGTCATTTGGCAAGTACTTCCTTATTGAACACTTGTCAATCCTGACGCTTGCGGAGGATAACGTGCTTGCGAACATATCTGATGCGCCATTGAATACGCTAACTACAAAATCTGCGAGCCGTTTTCTTAGTAAAAGTAACATTTGCTCGCGGCAACCGATAACAAGTATCATGGTTTCGGTCATGATGCAACTTGCGCTCCAGGCCTTCCACCTCGATACACAATTCTTCAATTTCCTCTTTGTACTTTTGCACCCGCTGCTTCGTAGAAAGAATGTCTTTCACACTGAGCTCGAAGCTGAAAATATGCTTTTCCGTTTTACAAGCTTTGCTCCGTTCATGTCTTTGTCAGTAGGCTGACTTGTTTCCATTTAATAATCGGTTGTTGTCGCTCCCATGAATATACACCTTCTTCACCTCCTTTGTCCGACGACTTCATCACGTGCTTTCGATCGGCAGACGCATCAAAAATAGTAATTATCCTACAGACTTGTTTTGCCTGGGTACGTGCCTTTGTTTGATAAACGAGTAGAAATGAAGCTCACTGAGCAGTTACGACTGCAAGAGCTTTTCATGTGGCGTAGACGAAAAAGCAACTTTACCGAATAAGGCCTGGTGCTTAAGGTGACGGTAGTTAAGCTTTTAACTTGCGCAGTAGCACAAAAACATCATTGACATATTTTATATTAGTCGTGCACTCGAAAGTGGGGAGCTAGTCTTCTTAAGCGTTGCCCTCTGATGGACTTGACAAGTTTCGTTTGATGCAGTTAGTCATTCACCATTTCTTTCTTTTCAATTGCGCTTATGCCCTCATTCACATGTAGCCCACAGAATTTGAAAGCATTTATTGCTTAGTCGTGCACGAGAACGGAGCCCATGGAACCGAGAACATCATTTTCGCAGCAGATTTTAGAAAAGATTCGGATCGCACATTTGCTGCGATAGTAGCAGCTTCGATTTGGTCACGGGTGTCTTCTAGTTTCTTACGCATAATGTCGCCGCGAAATACGCGTTGATTTTGCGGGGGATGGCTTCAAGACACGTTAAAAGCATCTAAACTGTCTTACGAGCATAGCGAGCAAAGGATCTGACACGTGAAGTCATTCGGTCCTTGCGTTGCAATTTCATCGATCCATCCATAGTTACTACATGCAGCGAAATATTCTATTTAACGTCGTGCTAAGAAACCTCGAAACAGTGATTGGATTTCTAGCGCTGACGTGTTTCGGTCGTCAGAACTGGAAGTTAACACCAAGCATAAAACTGATTCGGTGCTGCACTTTATTAGATGAAGTAAGGCGCATGATTGCAGAGGAGCAAGCTAAGACAGGCTCCGTCGCACTAACACAGAGGAAACTTGTAAAGAAGTTCCCACGTAACTTGATAGCCTCATCAAATGACGCCATGGATGATTTTCAGTGTCAAAAAGCCCACAGTAGCGAATTTTGCCAGCTTTTTCTGATTTACCGACCGGTACAGTAGCTCCTCATACCCGTGAACTAGTGCTGCAGCCATACACAGCTCATGTGCGCTCACTTCTAGGCAAACCGCACTCAGAAGCTTCCGCATGTGCTCTACAGCCGATCAGATGGGCTGCGCTTTTACTGCTGCAGATCTTGGCAGTAGAGCAGATCAGAGTATGGTTTCTAAAAAGATCCGGCTGTCACTTGGAGATATGGCAAAGAAAAAGCTGACCGATCATTAGCTCTGAATATATACTATTTATGCGGCGCAGTTATTATCAAGAACAGAGGGGGAACTGTGGAACAAGTAAGTAAATGGAAAATTAGCTGAGTCGTCTTTGACAGGTTTCGCACTGGTGTTATGGTTGAGTGAGAACGTGAGGTATATTTAGGTACGCGTACGACCCGCTATATCCTGTCGACCGGCAACATAGGTACCGTGGCGACTTCTACTCTATATACTAGGTAATACTAGTCCACGGACAGCCGAGCGACGTTGCGCAAAGTCTTGTCTCGAGATTATCCGGTCCCTCGCGGTCATCGCAGGGCCCTGTAATTCGTAGTGTTCGGCTTGAGAGACCTCTAGCCAGTGGTTGACATCATTGTCGATAAAGGCCGCAGCCTCCATGACAACACCGCGCGTATAAGAAGCCTGCACTTGAATGGAAGCACCTGTATCCATAGCGATATTCGCCATTCGATCCGCCATTTTGTTGTAGTTGCGATAATGATGTCCCCAGCTGGCGACGTCAATATCGTCGGCTATAGCTCGTGCTTCTCGAAATAGAAGCGCCAGGCGGGGCTTGCGTGGAGGGTGATGAGTTCGAAGCTGTGAGAGCACGAGCGAACTGTCCCCAATGACATGCAGGGGTGAGTAGCCACTGGCTTTCGCTTGTCGGAGCCCGTGCACAAGCCCCCAATAT
This sequence comes from Peronospora destructor, assembly GCA_011800735.1. Classification (NCBI taxonomy): domain Eukaryota; phylum Oomycota; class Peronosporomycetes; order Peronosporales; family Peronosporaceae; genus Peronospora; species Peronospora destructor. The sequence continues at coordinate 221,006 of WBRY01000010.1, read as the reverse complement.
TCAGCAATATTGTTAGTGGTTTCGGCAGAACCATACGCCATGCTCGATACCCACAAGACGCATGCAGCGTACGTCGGAAAATGTAGTTGGACGATGACAGATCCAGCTCCGCCCGGTCCTGGATTTCCTCTTGACCCCCCATCGAAGAAAAGCAGGTAGTAAACGCCAAAAATGCTGTCGACCGGCAGCGCTCGCAAGGGGGGTGGTTCATCGCTGCAGAGGAGAGTATCGGCAAGCGCCGACCGCACTCGTGCGAACAGGTGTCCGTCTTCCCCCATGCCAAGCTGGTGTGTTGATCCGCGAAACCGTGTAACCACTCTTCGAAATTGGGTCCTGGCCCTGGCTGTGTGTACCTCCTGAGGCAAAGACGAGTCTTCCATGCGGCGTAAACGCTCTGTCCAGATGGCATGTAGCGTCGTAGAAACTACAAAACGCCACAGCTCACAAGATGCTGGGAAGACCGCATCCTTTGCTCTCGACGAAGCTATGCTTGGCTCGATAGCGTGTTTGATGGCATTCCATGCAGCACTTGGAATACCCGGAAGGTCTATGCCAAATACCCAGACGTTAAGGTCCGCATCCTTCAAATCGCCGAGCTTTCGCCACCGATCAAGTAGATACTCCCAATATCGCCGGGCGCTAGGGCATGTCCAGAATACATGACTTGCCATCGCCGGAATAGCAGGCGGACACTCTGGGGTGGGGCAAGACAGATCGTGGGTTGCCCAATTCCAGAGCGGAATGCTGTTACTCTTCAGACGATATAGCGTCTGTGCGTTGGTCGGAAAGGAAGCTCTTATCCGTCGGATGTCTCTCCATTCGATCATAGATGTACCTGCTGCAATCACTTGGAAGTCCGGTTTCACTACTCGCTCACCGCAAATTCGTTTGCCTTCAACACTGCGCCGGCTGGAGATAATCTGTTTGAGTTTTCGTCGTTGCGGCCTCCATCTCCGATGGCCAGCCCATAGGTGCACCACACGCGTAAGCGTTGGATGCGCGCCAAAGTGGACAGTAGTTCCACTGGCCATAGACGCAGTGGTATCGCAAGCCGACATCGATGTGACCGGTGCCACCCCGCAATCCATTCCCGTATCGAAGTGAGACAGCGAGATACCGTCTCCGTTGAGCAACCAGTCATGATGACGGTGTACTTTTGCAGAGTACGCAATCAATGCCCCCGGCTCAATTGTACGATACACGAGCGACGGGAAGTTGTAAATGATGGCGAGGCAAAAGGACCCAAAATGCCGTCGCTTCGCCATCGAACTGGTGTTATGGTTGAAGTGCAAGACCAGTTACAGGTAAGGTCCGACCTCACCTGGTTAGCTGATTTGTTACAACGTGACAGGGGACGAGGAGATACGGCCACCACGTCCCATCAAGAGATCATGACATATGGGACGGGGAGATACGGACGCCACATGGGACCATCATGGGAAGATGGGCGGACGAGACGGACGTCATGTGGAACTTGACATGGTCAAGTTGTAGTATCGATGAACATGCATGTTGTACAGTTAACGAACGAAGTTAACACTCAATATATTTCACTTTTACTTTCTACTTCTACTTCTACTGCACTAGTGCATCTCAACACTTATTTTCCTACAGGCTTCGTCACGAGAAACTGAAACTTTTTCGTCAAAATTGCCTTGATCAGGAAATCGGCGAGCTGTAGCTTGGTTTTGTTTGACATTGCGATCAAGCCCGAGTTACAGGCACTACATAAAAAGAAGACATGGACAATTGTGATCAAATAAAAGATGATCGGAACTAAGTGGGTGTTCGCAATCAAGCGAAATCGATATGGTAAGATCGAGAAGTTCAAGGCTCGATTTGTGGCGTTGGGTTATCGACAAACCGATGGAGTTGACTTTTACGATACGTACTCTCCGGTCACAAACATGAGTTCGCGTCTTTCTGGCAGTGTGTTGTCATCATTATTATCAGTACGATATTGATACTGCATTGTTCAATGGTGTTTTGGAAGAAAGTGTACACCTCAAGGTGCAACGTGGTTCAAGACGATTTCAAGTGTTTTTAAGAACATGGGATTGGTGGCATGTGTTTCGGATCCGTGTGTATTGTTCGTCAGGATGACAAATTTTCATGGGTTTACGTGACTTTGTATGTCGACGACACGCTTATTGAAGGTGTTTCGGGCGACTCAAGTAAGAAAATGCAAATGAAATGTCGAAACATTTTTAGCTAAAGACACTGGGAAAAGTGCCGTTCATTCTCGGCACCTGATCTCACATGTTCAATTGCAAAAGGTCACGTGTGCCCTTTTGTGACAATGCTGGAATTGACAGAAGCCAACGATCCAGCTCCGCAACATACAACACATCTTCGATTCGAATTGGCTTCTTGTTCTTAAGGACGACATGAATAATCCCAACTCAAACAGGCAGCAATGTTTCTTCTTTCGCAATCAAAATGCTAACACACCTGTTTAGTGATCGCATTTCCGCAAAATCGTCTTGGAATGGACACATATGACTACTCACACCACTGTCGAGTCCTTAGAGCCATATCCGCCACAGTAAACGCTTGTCCCAAGTTCTTTTTCTTGTCTGGATTCTTCCAGCAATCTTGTTTCTTGTATCCATACTCCGCACACAAACACGTCCCGGACAACTTGTTCCTTGTTTCCTTCTACCGAAAATTCTTGCTTTTGAAGCTCCTTGTAGCCTTTTTGCCGGCGGAGCATCGTAACAGCTGCCTTTGCACTCCGTGTTGTGGGTGATGGTAAGTCTGAGCCTGGTCATGACGAGCGCAAGCGTAATTTATAAGCTGCTGGGTGAGCGAGGCTAAACATGGTGAACTGCAGGAGGATGTGAAAAAGCCACTGAGTGATGCTAACGCTGCACGTCTGGCTACTTATCGCAAGGAGGAAGAACTTTGCCTAAAGTGATACCATTGGGACCGGAGGAATCCATCCGTTAAGACAAGTTATCAATTAAGGCATCATTACTTTAGTATTGTATGCGATCTTGGTCGGGACTGGAATTATTTAGCAAAAAAAGTTATCAGTTGAGGCAGTATCAGATAAGGCAAGTATTTCTGTATACTTCTGACTTTAGCAGCTCCTTCAGATTCTGTACTCCACTTTTTATTAGAGAGAACACAACGTCGATTAAGTGCTTACGACTACACGATATCAGTAAGAACTACATCTCACTGGCTCAGTCTTTTGGCTCGAGACGTCAGACTTCATGGGAGACACTTCGCAAAGGGCACGTGGAATCGGTTAGCCAGCCCGGGGTGCATACGGGGCGTTAAGTACGCGAAAAACGGGTAGCACTCCGATCATTCCCAATGGGCTGTGCTGACGCACCTGGGCTGGCCCAAATAAGCCACCTTCTAGGCAAGTTCACTTCGTGAGACTGGGATTCGCGCTCGGCAACCGGACCAACGACTTGTAGGCTGACGTAGAATAGCAGAAATTAGGTGGGGTGACAACTGCTGTCGCCGTGCCCCTCACCCTAGGGTGTCAAGATTTGTTGCTTTCCTTGCGGTTTGCACGCTGCGCTGCCTCCCGTAGCGCACGCAGCGGGAAGAAAGCCTCCCCCTACTACCTAACCCCCCCTTTGAAGGGCTTCCCGCCCAGGGCAAAGGGGCAACTAGTATGGTATTAATTACGGTCGTACCCTTTTTTGTAACATGGCGCACGGACAGTGCGAGGCTTTCCTCATCGTGGAATTGTTTCCCCTTCGTTACTTCAATTCCAATTTAGAGCCAGTACGTGCACACCATCTTTAGCCTCCGCAGCTGCTGTGACAGCAGTCACAACCGAGACCAGTGCTTCCAGCCGTTGGTCTCGTTTGTGTTGGCCGTAAAGGCGGGACGGCGTCATGTGTGTCTCGTCAGCATAAAACATAGACCGAGCACAAGCATCAGCATGAAGCTTAAATAAAGTATGACGTTCTAATAAACTGAAATTATTGAAAGTATACCGGTATTTTCAAACTAGAAAATCATACCGGTATAGCAAATTGTGTTGTGTGTTTCCCCTTTTCACTTCTACAAAAGATCAAGAGCGCACAAGAGCGCGTTTTTATTTAGATTGCGTAGCTTATCGACGCCCCCGACTGCTGTATAACGCTGCAAGCGTCCACTTTTAAGTTTGCGCTGCTTACCGTGTACTTAAAAGACGACGCTGACGTTGAGCAGAACTCAGCGTGGCACACGGTTCCTGAAGAAATAATGGTCGGTAGCTGCAGGTTTATTGGATAGCAAGTCACTGTCAGTAGCGGTCAACAGTTTGTTGGGTCTCCTGCTCTGCCACCCCTAATCATGTGTTTGTAAACACGAGAGAGCGGTGTTGGTAGTGTGCAGTGGCTTTTTGTTTTGTGCCCTTGTTATCGATGTTAATGCGTTTTGCTGTTGATGCTGCTGTTGTTGTTAGGCTAGGTATTGCTGCACGCAGCAGTTTCCGTTAGGGACTCGCGTAAAAAAGTATTTTAAGGGTTATAGGAACCCATTTGAAGGCACGGTAGACCAGCATTCAGACCAAACGGATTTCTATCATATTTCCTATGATGACGGAGACAGCGAAGAGATGACGGAAGGTGATGTTAAAACACACCTCGTCTCCCTGCCAAAGCAAAAAAGACCACCCAAGACTCTCAAGCTAACCAAACCATTTAAAGCGAGTATGCCATTGATGCCACCATCTATGAAGAGAGGCAAAGGTGAAAGTAGTATCAGTACGTCGTCGCTAGTGGCGGTAGTGCCGTTCGCTACTGCGTCTAAAGAGAAAAAGAGACCGACAGTGCTGAGCCTTAATGCAAACGCACCAGGGCTGATGCGCAGTAACAGTTTTACTGATTCGTCTTGTTCCCATGAGGGAACGAGTGAGTCGACAACTGTATTCATTCCGACCGACGCGTCTATAGAAATGGAAGGGAAGGGCGAGGAAATAGAAGAAGAAGCAACGGAAGAAGAAGAAATGGAAGAAAACGAAGATGATGAGAAGGCTAGCAATATCTCGTCAGAAGGAACCCCAGAAGAAATCAATTTGCTCATTGGAAAGCCAGTGGTGAAAAGAGTTGCAAAGGAAGGGAACGGTGTTGATGTTGTACGGGGTGCTGTAGCAAGCTATTTCCCTGCAACAAAGATGTTTCGTGTGATGTATGTCGACGGGGATTGCTGTGATCTTACGTACCGAGAAGTTCTCGACAGCATTCCAGAAGACTTGCGCCCATTTGGAGGCAGTGGAAAGAAAAAACGAAAGATGGAGGAATTTTCTCTAAATGAAGGGAGAGAGAGGCTCAGTGTTCCGTCGTCGTCGTTAAAGCGGCTAAAAGAATGCGACACCAAGGTCAAAGGGCAGACCCAGCTAAGCTCTACGACAAGTATACCGTTATCTGGTGCTCGGTTGCCCTCGAGCGCAGTCATTCCTGAGACAGGTATGGAATTAGTCGATAACGTCGAGTTCAACATTGTTCGCAAAGTGCTTTATATTATTGTGAGCACTGTTAAAAACTCGGTCAAGACGCAATTAGATGCTCTTTCCTCGGCAGATCTAAAGGTATGTTACCATGTTTTCAACTAGCGATCCGGTGATCTTACTGCCTTCCTGACTATTACTAAGGATAAAGAAGCACTGGAGGTGTTTGTGCAGAAGGACGGCCTGACTTCTTTAGCAAAACTTTTGGCTAAATGGGAAGATCAAGAGGAAACGGAGCAAGGGATACTACTTGTTTTAAAGGTAAAACTTGAATTGATGCGGAATGATTATACATTGGCTAGGCTCACTCTAAGGTGCAATTATGACAGGCCCTTGCGGTAATGCCTGGTGTGACAAAGGACGTAATTATAAACAGCAGAATCGGCAAGAAAGTGCGAGGAATTCAAAGACGGAGCTTTTATAAAGATTCTGCTATACCTAGTCTCGCGGCATGGGTGATCGAAAAGCTAAAAACTGACGTTGGAGTCTACCGAATGGATCAAAAACCAAGTATAAGTGTCGACGGTAAGGCTCGACGTGACAAAGAAAGGCATATGCGCGAATCAAATTCACAGAGGCAAGGCTCTTCCGCTCTCCATGGCGTAAAATGTGATGATCGCCTAGCGTCGGTCAAATTGACGGATCGGTCGCGACCGCAAGATACTAGATTAAATACAGGAAAGGTATTGACTGTCGGCAATGATGGCGGTCGATCCAACTCTGCAAGCCATTTGCAGAGCCTGATGAGTACGTCGTCTTGGATTGCCTTTCTTTCGTCTATAAATAGTTCTACTGACCGACGAGTTGCACTTTGCTGTGAACAGACTCGCGTAATGGTCGAGGCACTAACATCTCTCGCCGTGACAGAGATATTTTCGGAAATGTTGTGACGGTAAGCAAGATGGGAACGACAAATAATTGGCGAGCCCGGCGCTCAACAGTGGTTATAGATCAAGTGAGCAGGCGATTGGCTGGAAATGCTCAGGAAGTCGAAATTGTGAAGACGAGGTTGGAAGACAACAATTGGAAGCCGTCTAAAATCTCGTTTGCAGATGGTGATGCAGTGTGCGCATTTGACAAGGACGTTGCAGTCTCGAAGCTGCTCGTTTTCCGTCCGCCTGGGTCGACGAAGTCTCCGGTGCGCCCGCCTGTGAAGCAACGATCAGGTCCGCTGCGATCAATTCTGCGTGTGAGGCTTTCTTCCCCCGCAGCGCCAAAAAATGCGCCGCAGTCCAACGAAGAAAACTTACAGTCTGCTCCGCCTATAGTCCATTCAACTGCAAGAGCTGTAGTCGACCCCGTTGTTATCCTTTCTAAACGTCGCTGCTCAGTAATGAGCAGCGAAGCATCGGAATACGAGGCAACTGAATCGCCCTCATTTCACACGTCGAAGCTGCTAAAGGTCGTGAGCCTGACGGAGAAACGAATGCATGGCTTCGGTGCTTCTCACTGCGTTCCAATTTCGGAGCCACTACCGCTGGATTCCACCGCATGCGGTAATAACGATATTAAAATTGACATTTCGCCGGAGACACCCGATGAGCCAAAACCAGCGGAAGCAATCAAAGTGTTGATCAAAGCTCTGTCACCAGTCATGTCTAAAGACGCCTCCTCAGAGAAGGGCAAAAAGAAGGTAAGGGATGTAGGTGACAGGGTTTCCAAGCGTGAAACAGCTACCCTAGCAAGCTGTTCTACCGGGCATGACCGAGTCGTCTCCAGTTCGGCAAGCACCCACTACCTCGGCTTAATGAGCTAGCAATAAATTGGCGCTTAATAGTTTCTAATGTAGTAACATGATGGCAATTTTAGGAGCCCATTCCGAGTTACAGCAAACCTTACACTTGCTGCTTCTCCAGTACGATACTCCTTCTTTTTGATCAAGTTCTGCATGCGCTGCCAACATATTCGTCTCCCGTGGTTTCAGTGCTTAACTATCTAAACCACTTTGATGAAGGGCACGCAGACATGTGTATATCTTCACAAACGCCTGCACCATCGCTGAAACCTTCATTTATGGCTAGTGAGAATTCTCGACATGTCTTCTTCCAATCCGTAAAAATCTCTTTTTGCACCCGGTGCTGTCTGGAAAATGCTGGTCTTCCAGCATCACAACAATCCTCTCTTATCATTAACCGGTATATATCGATACAACGATATAAAGTATTTAGCTTAAAAAAGAAGACCTAGGAACACTTCCGAACAGCAGCCCAGTGCGACACCGACAGACACGGAACCCTTCGCAGAGCTGGCAAATCAGCTCCTCTTATCCTTCCTTAGGCGGCCATAGTAGGACCAGAGTAAAAAAGCCAGCGCAGCGCGCAACCCAAAAGGGGAGCGGTCCGCTGAATATCCAAGAGTGTTGGGGCATCGGAAAATCTCGAATCATTCTGTACCCGCCGGCCAGTTCGCTGAGCGCAAGCCCCGGGACTTGTTGTAATTAGCACACTTGAGCCACAGAGAGAACTTCCTCCAGGCCATCGGCAGACCGAGAGCGCGAGATGTTACCTACCACACAATCATGAAATGCTGTACATTGACAACTTCTCTGTGAACAGACCGTCTTTGCTAAAAACCTAGGAACAAAACAATTTAATCATGCGATAAACTGTAATGAAGAGGTAGGATGTTTCTTCAACAGGCTATACAAAACGAAGACAATCCTACGTAGGAGAAAGTGTTTGGTCTTAGGCTCGTCCGAGTCCCGCCAGGCAGCTTAATTCACGTCGTTCCATTCCGAGTTTTTGGTGACAGCGGAGACGTGGGGGCGTAGCTCTTTTGCGCCGTCTTTTTTTCTCGTTGTGCAATGCCATCTTCACGTATCGCGTTGGAAGGCCATGAGGAGGCGAAATTGTCTCCTCATGGCTCCTTACATCGCAGTGAAGGCGAATCTGGTGTTTTGCAACCTGGACAATGCATGCGCTGGTGAGAACTTCATGTAATTGCTTGCTAGGACCAGAAGCAAGGCGATCATAAAGAACTCTTTTGCTTGGTTCATTTACGAAAATGTTTGTGGCATAAATTTGACAATGCAATGGGAACGAGGTCACTTTGTAAATTGTGTCAATAAAAATGAAGGGTAAGATGAATGAATGGAGACAAGCTGTACCTCGTTTCCAACTTTATAGAGGCATGAATGAAAGAACGATATCGGGGACAAACTTTTGATCATACATGTAATCTTGCAAGGAATGGCTAGAACGCTTGCGTAAATAGTCTCAAGCTATTGCTTGAAAAGTAGGAGAGTCCCAGTTGTTAGACCACTTTTTGGGTAAAGAAAAAAATGACATACCAACTCTTTGCAGCGCAATGTATGAATTGTCCAAAGCAACTAAGCAACATCAGTCAATACTCTGACGCGAGGCCAGTGGCACGCTGCAGTGCGTTGTAAAATCAGTTTACTAGAAATGAAAAAAAGACACGCAATGAGGTATGAGATCGAAGCCAAGCGAAGCAACAAATGAATTGCGTTGTCAAGATCGACCACTTGTTTTGTCCCTCTGTCGAAAGTCCGGCCGCTTTCCTACTCGTTTTTGTAACTACTAATCAATGAACTTATTTTGTTACATTTTAAATTTCACCGATCCCTTGTAATGATTATGATAACTTTTTAAAGCTCCTAGTCTTGTTTTAGATGTGGTGCACACCATTATAACTTTTAACATTGAGCTTAAAAATAATTAATCATTCTCAAAAAATTCGCGCATCACGAGCATCCCTGGGAATCCTTCCACGTGGGAGCCAAATTGGGTTGAATAATGTCTTGGGCATCCTTTTGCACAGTCACCAGCTGTGTGGCCGGCAGAGCCGGGAAGTTTCTACAACTGATGGCGCGAGGGAGAGATGTATCCTGAGATACGAGTAGCTTTGGACTAATCTTTGAACTGTAACGGTTAAGACAAACAACTTGTGTATCAGAGTGGTCGTATGCCGTGGCTGATTCCTCATCTTGTGGCGAGGATTTTCCAACAGGACGCGAACCATTCAGTACGACTGCAAGCGCTGATTAGGATGAATGGAACGACATCATTTAGTGAACCAAACTTTTCTGGCCCGTGGGCGATTGGTAGTACAGCCGTCATGCTTCTTTTGCATGCCGCAGCCACAGCTGATGAGGAAGTGTCGCTATACTAAATGTTTCCTAGGCTACGTCTTGGTGCAAGTTTATTAGTACGAATGCGCTTGGCTGTAGCACGTCTTTCAATTTTATTATATCCTGAAGCCTAAGACGCTTTCGTCTTGCGGATCATGATAACAAGAAGCATTTCGTGTACGAAAATGCCGTCAAATGAAGCGGTTGCTACGGCGCAAATTATTTATGGGAGGCGCTGAAAAGAATAGGCGTGTTCGAGCTCAGAAAAGTGCACAACGTATATGCTCAGAACGTGCGTGAAATGTGGCAATGAGATACATGTTCGTTAAGCAGCGGCGCGCTTCAGTTGAAGCACAAGAGTCGGCCCGCAAGCTCAAGGTGAGGAAAGAAGCAGCAGCTGTAGGAAAGTAAGAATGAAGTGAAATAAATGACTTGTGCATTAACGCGGGCTAGACGCGTTTCGGCCCCGGGCGGGGGCCCTCGTCAGTGGCTTGTCAATCTACAAGTGAGAATCATCTATACCTCTAGCTATCTGAGACCTATTACAATACATAGAAGCACGTATAACCTTCTAACGCCTTCCGTTAGTCCCTAGCGTAGGTTGAACCTCTGGAGTTCAGCAGCAGTAACAGCAGCAGCAGCAACAGCACCAGTAGCACCATCAGTAAGTCCAGAATTCATATAAACCGTGACGTTTTTTGTTTCGTAATTTCTATGTTCCAATTTGGCATTTTGACTAATGAAATTTATTTCATAAATTTGAAGCTAAATAACGGATCTTCTTAATTTATACTGTCTAAAATTAGCAGAAAAAGTACAATGAATAGACACTTACAGGAGATAGGGTGTCGAAAGTCCAATCTGTATTTCAATTGATACAGATTGGACTTTCGACACCCTATCTCCTGTGAAACCCGATACATCCTATAGCGATCTACTTTCTTGAAAAGATCCATTCCGGAATCCAAGACCAAGAAGATAATCTCAATATGACGAGCACGAAACCCGCCAAGAAATATCGCTTCACACGCGAGGATTTCCAAGCACTTACTACCAAGCCATTGCACTTTGACATGGTCTTTGATATTACCGAAGCTAAAGTGAAGGTGACGCTACAAACCACGCTCAAGCACAACGGAGTCGAACCGCTTTCAGAGCTGAAACTCAACTCCAAAGAGCTGGAAATTCTGTCCGTAGAGCAGTTCAATAAGTTTATACCATTAGGTGACAAGAAGGACTTTGTGACGCACGTCAAGAGCTTTACAGAACCTCATGCACTCGAGTATGACGTGGACAAAGAGGATCATATTCTTGTCATTAAATTTGTCAAGCCCGTGCAGTCTGGAGAGGAAATTGTCATCCGTACAGTGTCAGTAGCCATCCCAACCGAGAGCATTCTTGAGGGTTTGTACTTTGACTACACGCCTGAGGGTGCACCCAAGACCATCATCACACAATGTCAACAACATGGATTCCAACGCATTGTACCGTGTATTGACACAATGGACGCCAAAGGCTATTATACCACCACTATTGTGGCAGACACACGCTACACGAACATCTTTACAAATGGAGACTTGGCACCTGGATTCCACACAAAGACGGGTATGCCCGTGTTCCACCCAGCGGTGGAAGTACTGGGCGTGGACGATTCGTCTCGTCATGTGCTCAAATACTACAACCACAAGGTAAATATGGCCCCGTACTTGTTCTTTCTAGGTGTGGGCACTTATGAGACATTCCGACGCACTCTCGAGTTCCCAGATGGAGATACAACGTTGCTGGAGATTTTGGCGTTTCCAGGCTACTTCGAGCCGGCGGACGTCAAAGCAGCCGTCAAGATGCTGCATGACTCTGTGCTGTGGGTGATGGTGAGCCTCGGCCCGGAAGCTTGCGAGCACCATGACGAACGCAAGCGTATCTATGAGCTGCTCGAAGAGCGTGAAGCCCTTAAGGCTAAAGAAGGTGAACTGTGTCTTGGACCGAACGAGGAGGATGTGAAAACGTCACTGAATGATGCTGATGTTGCGCGTCTGACTAGTGTTCGGGCGAAGCTGAAAGAGTTGCTGAAGATGTGGAAGAAGACCGGATACAAGTACACTGGTGCCGTGTACCGCGAGATCGCCATGGAGAACTCGTACTATGGTGGCATGGAGAACGTTGGTAACACCACCATTGTGAGCTCGTGTCTGTGTCCGAGTTGCCGCATGGATGACAGATCATACGAGTATATGGAGCACGTGAAGGTCCACGAGTACTACCACAACATTAACGGAAGCCAGGTTACGGGTCAGTCGCCGTTCGAGATCTGGCTGAACGAGGCTGTCACAGTGCATATGGAACGCAAGCGCGCAGCGGCCATATTCGGCGAGGACTACAGCCGTCTGAGCGAAGTCCTGTACATGTTCACCCCGGCTATTGGACCGCTTGCCCAAGACAAGTCGGCGACATCTTTGTCTGTCGAACCACAGGGTTTTAATCAGACGCAGGAACTAGTTTCTGCTGTGACCTACTCGAAGGCTCCTGAGTTCGTTCGCATGGTGGAGCTGCTTCTGGGCGAAGACACTTTTCACAAAGCCCTTGATATGTACCACACAAAGTATGCGTTTGGTAATGCCACAAGTATGGAGTGGATCAAGTGCATGGAAGAATGCTCGGGCTTAAATTTGCAGAACCTGGCCAAGACATGGCTGAACCGACCGGGCCACCCCGAGGTTACGTACTCGATCGAATACAAGGCTGCTTCGCAGGAGTACGTCGTGGAAATTTCGCAGACAGGTTTCGAGGACAAGCCTGCTGAAAACAACGGTCCCTGGGAAATTCCAATTGAGTGGTCACTCGTTAAGGATGGTAAGTCGACCAAGAACGGCGTGTTCCTTATGAAAACGAAGGACGCCAGGCTCGTCATCTCTGATGTGATGGAGGAGCCGGATTTCCTCTCTTTTGCGCGTGGTTGGTCCTTTTTCGGCAAATCAAAGCAGACAAACCCGTCGGTAGCACGGCTCACGAAGCAAGCGCTGTCTGACCCGGACGCTGTGAACAAGTATCGGGCCTACCGCAGCGTGGCGGATACGGAAAAAGCGAAGGTGATTGAAGGACTGCTAAACGGCAACAAGGAGGTGGAAATCTCACCTGAATTTGTGGAGCTGCACGGCTCGATCCTCTTTTTAGATGAGCTCACTCCATCTGCACGTGCGCTGACGCTGGTGGAGTCCGAAACTATCCCGAGTCGTGACGACCTAAGCCACCACTATGCTGCTGTAAAGGAGGCGACCACCGCGTTGCGGCAGGCAGTGTGGACCCGGTACTCGACCAAAATCGAGGCGGCATACAAAAGACTGTGCGATGCGGCTCATCCTGGACCGCATGTGGAGCAATTTCAGGAGCGTGCTCTCAAGTGCCATCTGTTGCGGCTTATTGTAGCTGGTGGAAAGTCTTCCGTACTCAGCACGGTGCCTAGGGTGGCACCAACGGTGGCACCTTCGAAGCTGGCGCTTGACCTGCTTAAAACATCTACCTTCGTGACGGACCAGGTCACTGGTTTCCGCCTCGTCCTAGAAGATGAAAGCTTTGCGGAACGCGCAAAAGTGCAGGAAGAGATTTTCGAAGAATGGCGCAAGACACCTGACATGCTGACCAAGTACATCGGTATCGTGAGCAGCTTGGATTCGAAGGACGTGGGCAAGCAGATTCTAAAGCTCCTGGCGAATCCAAGCTTCAACCCAACGCAGTCCAGCCATGGGCGGACGCTGTCACGCTGTTTGGCACAGATCCGCGATTTCTCGCTGGCCACGGATGAGGGTCTCGACGTGATGGTGCAAGCGTTTGTGAAGATTGGCAAGGTCAACCAAATGTCTGCGTACCCGTTGTTGCATTGCTTTGACCACCTGGACCGTTTTAACGAAGCGACGAAGTCAAAGATGCTTTCAACGCTGCAGCGCATGCAGGACTCAATCGACAGGAAGAAAGAGGAGTCGCTTTACAACCAGCTCAACATCATCCTAGAGAAGAAGCAGTAAGCATGGCAGCAGTCTTCCTGGAAAGCAGTCGTTTCTGTCGGCCAAATATGTGCTGAAATACAGCTCAAAAGTTAATGTTCGCTTTGACATTGTTTTGGGCCTCAACACGCTGCAGAAATGTTGGCCGGATTCTCTTTTGGTGCTCCGCTAACTATGGTTTTATTAATCCACATGTTTTTGTACCAGTGTACTGCTTTTACTGTTGACTTCACCTATGAGGCCGAGCAAATGGTGTTCACTGGATGATGCCTAGTGCTTACTGCTGAGACGACGATCTCGTGTGATGTTCCTGACGCTTTTTAATAGCTCCGGTGTACTGTCAATGCTTTCTGTATGTTGACTTCATGCAACGCTCGACGTCTCATGCGCGGAACTGATGCAGTTTACGACCTACGACTGGTATTGCAGTTTACAATCTACGCCGCTGACAAACTTCTTACTGCCAAATGAGCAGGAAGCTACACGTAAAGAAAGGTGCAGATCGTTTGCACTACATGCACCTAAAATGGCTGTGAACTTTACTTCGTGATCTCTCATGGTAGCGCTGCACGAATCGGCGGACCTATCTGGTATGAAGAGCTGCACCACGCGTCAAAGACGCTTTCGAATGAGCATCGCGCTAGTGGTTAGCGTTACGCAAAGGCATGGTGTGATAATAGTGGAAAGAGATGCCGATTTCATATAAATAGAAAAGCTAACATGTTACTTGCTCCAGTGTGAGGATCCAGTTGTCAAGAGGGCGTTCTGAGCACGAAGAAGAGAGGTAAGAGGCAAGTGAAAAGCTAGCCTCTTACCTCTCTTCTTGACGCAAATTTGGCACGTACTTGCAACGATATGTCAAACACGAATTTGGGTAGACAGGAATGCAGTCGTCTACAAAGCAGTCACGCTCCACCTTCCCAGCAGCATCGACAGTTTTTGGGCTTCGTGCCTTTGTCAGCTCCGAGCAATCGCGAAGAGGGAGTATCGAACAATTGCGTCAGCTACACATGGTGCTGCTCGAACGCGATCCTAGAGGGCCTCCACTTTCCGCGGTGGCCAGCCACGACATACCGCCGGGCCAACCGGCGCTGACATCTTGGCTCAGGACTTTCCCATAGTTTACACCATGTAAATAGACGATATGAACCTCTCTCACAAGAATCATCAGTATGAGACAGGTGCAACTTTGCAACTGATGAATCAAGCACGACAGTGACGCAAGACACGCCTGGCACCGATTCTATTTCATTTGCCGAGAATCCATTACTTCGTAACCTGCCAACAGAATGGTACTAGACTCCTGCAACAAGTCGTAAACCGGACTTAACTCGACATTTGCCGATGCGCTCACGCGCTGAGAGTATGCGTCAAGACACTTGCTTATTTCTTTCCAAGCCTGCTTTTCCGCTTGCAAACCTAAGCGAGAGTCTTTCAAGCATGGATAACCAAGCGGCAGCTCTCTCCACGACGGTGACAGCGCAGATGGTTTATCACTTGTAGGTGGTGAAGACTGCCGTGTAGTGTCAAGCCACTCGATATACTTGGAGGCTGTCCAGTTTTTCATCTGATGTGGCAATTGAAGCTCAGGCGGAGCGCGAGACGTGAGGTGGTGCCAAACGTTGCTTGGTCGAATCTTGTCAATGGTGGTGTCTCGAAGAATTTCACCGTTCTCTAGGAAGATCATGTGGCGAAACGCACAGAGCTCCTCGTAAGAAGCACCAACATTGCACAATGGCACGATGTGCTCTAGCCGTAGTTCCAGTTGTGTCATGTCATTCGCTAGACGCAGCTTGCCATTCTCAGTAAGTGGGCGAAGCAAGGATGCATGTCGGATAAACACCGAGATGAGCCGCTCTACAAAATCCGCCAGACACTTCGTGGCAAAGGTAGCCACGGGTAGGCGACGGAGATGCTCCTCCAGAATAATAGAGAATGCGTTGACAAATTCTTGTATATACTTGGAACCGCTTGTGCCCTGTGACGGGCGGAATCCATCGCTACTTTGTGGCGCATCTCCAGAAGCTGTCACACCGGTTGCCACACTTTGATCACCGAAGGACTCACCATGCATTTTTGCGAATATGTCCTCCAGCAATACTGCAAGTGCCTGCAGATAGTATCCCAATATGGCGTATTCCAGGTCACCGATCATCTTACGACACGGAGCCAAACTTCTCGTGCACAACAACTTGGCTTCTTTTGGCGTGGCTACACCAGTAGCGATGACACTAACGGTACAAGACACGGGTGCTGTTGTTTCTGCTTGAGAACCATTTCTAGCTGCAGCGACTTCGACACGGTTCTCTACTTCCTCAACTACGCCATCCAGTAAGCTCAAGACATTCATGAGCCCAACGTTGTGGGCCTGTGCAGATGTTCGTCCAAAAGACGGCATTGTCGCGGCAGCCGCCTTTCCCTGGTGCATAATTCTTTTCACGTTAGAGCAAAACAAGGTAACAGCCTTTTGCACCTGCTCAAGGACGCCATCCAGCAGCACGGGGTCTTGACCGGCCTGCTCTAGCTGAGAAAGAATGGTACGTGACAGAGTTTGCATATCGCTGCGACCGGGCGGTGATGCGTGAAAACTAGAGCTTTGGGGAAACATGAGCTGTATAGGGTTCGCAATCCTGTGATAGGCAGAGTCGATAAACGCATCATATAATGGGGCCATGGAGTCCAGTAATTGTGTGCGCTCGGCCACAGAGCCCGCAATGGGCACTATCTCTCTTTCTATTGCCCCACCTTTCGCATCAATTGCTTCAGTTGCAGTGTTCAACAAATCTGTTATGAATTCTGCACCTGCGCTCTGCCTCGTAGCGGTATACATTTCGTTTAGCACTCGTGTAGCTTGCTCTCGCATACGAGGATATTCCGCGATCAACACAGATTTCACCGCCGCACTGTAGCTTAGTGTCGACGCGAACAACTCCCGCACAATAGCGCATGTCACCTCCCAGAATGTAGCAAAGAGAGACGGCTCATCTGGAGCAAGGACCAAATCCATGTACTTTTTGCCTGATGCCGAGTCTACCATCTTTAGAAGTACGCGCTGCAGATTCCACACTTGAAGTGCATGCATGCGAATGACATCAAAAAAATCCTGAAGTGCTTCCCATAAGTCAGATTTTTGCACGATGCTACCAGAAGGCAGTCCATTACTTGAGTTTAAACCGTTCAAGTTGGTTCCACTGGAGCCCACAAGTTTCTCTTCTGAGATAGCTGCAGTGCACTTCCGTTCCAATTCCTGAATCACATCATTCACTGAGACTTGAGCTGTCGTAGCCAAGTCTCCCAAGTAGAAAAGGATCTGCAGCGCATCGCCGACATTCGCCTGACTCAGACTCTCAATACTTGAACGAAGTGCAGTGCGCACTTCACGCTTTAAGATGGTACCAATTTTACGTGTAGCTGGCAGTTTGGCACGCACGACGCTCAATTCTTCAAATCTCTCGTCTTGTACCAGCAACTCCATCTCTCGGATCGCAAGCGCCACCGAGGCCATCTCGTTCTGTCTAGCATCTCCCATCAAGCTGCTTCCAGTCTCTACCATCACCTCCATCGACGTAGCATCAACTTGATTTAACTCCGACCCTAGTACACGATCTGACAGCTGCTGGAAACGCAGCACTCGTCGTACAATGTCTCCACATTGCTCGACGTTACGATAGCGCTGGATCGCGTCGCGTAGCTCCTCGTGCTGCTCGCGCACTTGCGACTCCACCAAATGAACCGATTGCTTCAGCTGTCTCACTGAACTTTGTACGGACATCACATGGTCCTGAAGCTCGTCCACTGAGCTCACCTGATCCAGCAGCGTAGCGTAGTGTTCACCAATATGCTCCGAAATAACACGATCAATACGCTGCACTGCATTGTCCAAACGCTCCACAAACTGTTCCAGTTGACTGAGACCGTCTGAATCTTCATTTGTTGCAGTATCATTCGTAGTGAAGCTGGCGCGACGTCGAGAGGAGCCGCTAACGTTGTGCAAAGTCGAATCTCGTGCTACAATTGCACTGGCGATGGCGTTTACGTTGCAGTTTGAGCTAAGAAAAACACCCAGTTGTGCTGCATTGACGTAGACAGATATAGAGATATTGTTAGCAGTAGATTAGCGGTATTGGGAGCTGGATAAGGCCGCGTACCGTCACTCTGGAGCTCGCGCACAACCGTCTCCATGGCTTGACCAGTTATAACAGAAGAGAGGGGTTTCAAGTGTATACAATAATGACGGAAGATGGTTCATTCATGTGGTAGACATCGGAGTTGACGTATACCCATCATTATAGCCAATCGTATTGCTGGACCGACCTTCATTTTGCATTCCGCAACATGGCGACGAAGGAAGCGGGTGCGGGCACCAAGTGCTACGTGCCTGACGAGACGTACGTGTGGCTACCAGCGCAGATTCTACGTGAGATGAAAAGTTCTGACCCCAAGAAGCCGGAAAAGACGTTAGTGCTGCGTGTGTTTCCTCCACCGGGCGACCGCAATTCGTGTATTGGAGATGAAGAGCGTGTACTGGACTTCAACGACTCCAAGGTAAAGGCTTTACTGGCGAGCTTTCAGCTGGAATCGCTGCCTTATCAGAACGAGAATGTTGGTCTTGAGGGAATTGAAGACATGACGGCACTCAATTATTTACACGAAGCGGCTATTCTATACAATGTCAAGACCCGGTTTCTGCAAAAGTTGCCGTATACTTATACAGGAGACATTTGTATTGCTTTGAACCCATATCAATGGCTACCCGAGCTTTACTCAGAGCAGACACAGTCCTTATATTTGACTAAAAAAAAGGAAGAATCGCCACCTCATGTGTACGCAACGTCCATGGCGTCGTACAATGACATGAAGCGACATAAAGTAAACCAGTCAATTCTTGTGAGTGGTGAATCAGGTGCTGGTAAGACAGAGACTACTAAGATTCTTATGAATCATTTAGCTTCTGTTGCTGGAGGACTCAATGATTATACGATCAAGAAGATTATTGAAGTAAATCCATTGCTCGAGTCATTTGGCAATGCCAAGACAGTGAGAAATGACAATAGTAGCCGATTTGGCAAATTCACACAGCTCCAATTTGATAGTGCTGGTATTCTGGTAGGAGCAAAATGCAGGACGTATTTGCTGGAAAAAACTCGTGTAATCTCTCACGAAGACATGGAGCGAAACTACCACATTTTCTATCAGCTTCTAGCTGCAAGTGACAGTAAGGAACGGTGGTTCTTGGAGGATGTGAACAAGTGTTATGCTTATACGGGTGCAAACAAGACCATTAAAATTGAAGGCATATCAGACAGCAAACACTTTGAACGCACGAAAACGGCACTTGGACTTATTGGTGTTACGAAGGAGCAGCAACGAGTACTTTTTGAGGTGCTTGCAGGCGTGATACACCTTGGCCAGTTGGAAATTCAGTCAAAGAATAATAACGAAGAGTCAGAAATTGTGCCTGACAATCAAGGGGCGAAAAACGCGACCAAACTGTTGGGTATTTCAACCGAGAATTTGGAGAAAGCTTTGTGCTCCCGGCAGATTGCCGTCGTTGGGGACAAGGTAACTGCCTTTTTGAAGAAAGATCAAGCGGAGGAGTGTATTGGCGCACTTTCTAAGGCGATTTATTCCAACGTCTTTGATTGGCTGGTAGAAACGATCAACACGTCCTTGGAGAATGACAAGAAGATGCGCCACCATGTAGGCATCCTCGATATCTTTGGTTTTGAGCATTTTAAGCATAATTCATTTGAGCAATTTTGCATTAATTACGCGAACGAGAAAATTCAGCAGAAATTTACCCAGGACGTCTTCAAAACCGTGCAGATTGAGTACGAAGCCGAAGGTATCGCCTGGAGTCATATTAACTTTGCAGATAATCACGATGTCATTTCGGTGATTGAAGACCGTCTCGGTATTATTTCGCTGCTTAATGATGAAGTGATGCGCCCGAAGGGTAATGACGAGTCGCTCGTTTCTAAGCTTTCAACGATCCACAAAGACGAGCTGGACGTTATTGAGTTTCCGCGCATATCGCGTACGCAGTTTACTATTAAGCACTACGCTGGCACAGTTACGTACGAATCAGTGGGTTTTCTTGAGAAGCACAAAGATGCTCTTCTTCCTGATTTGTCCGACTTGATGCGAGGATCCTCCAAGCAGTTTCTCCGGACGATATTTATCGAAAAGGTTGGCAATCCGGTCGCGTCACGAAAAAAAAGCAACAATAATGCTCGAGGTAGTCGAGTTACAAAAGGTGCTTTGGCGGTGGCAAATGTTGGCACCCAATTTAAGGATAGCCTTAACGAGCTCATGACTAGCATTCGGCAAACGAAGGTGTACTATGTCCGATGTATTAAGCCGAACCAAAATAAAAATCCAAATGAAATGGACCAGCCGATGGTAGTGTCACAATTACGTTGTGCTGGTGTGATCGAAGCAATCCGCATTTCACGTGTTGCATACCCGAATCGATTGCTGCTAGAAGAACTGATGGACAAATTTTGGGTATTTGACGTGAAGCATCGCAAAACCGATGTTTCTTTCAAACAACGATGTGAGGCGCTGATGAAAACGATGGAACTATCTTCGCCCGAGCAATACCAGATAGGCTTTTCGCGCATATACTTCCGTTATGGAATTTTGGAACAGATGGAGGACAAAAAGGCGATTCGATTGGATCTTCAAGCTCGACACTTGCAGCATTACATGCGCGGATTTTGCTGTAGGCTTCACTTTCTTTGCAGGTTGCAAGCAATTGTCAAACTACAGGTGCGTTTTCTCTTTTTCATTATGGTTTGCGTGCGCTCATGATATGCTTGTCTGGAGCGTGTATTGTGACCAATAGTCTGTTGCTCGATGCGTCATCATGATGAATCGGTATCAGTCGTTCAAGGCTGCTGTTATCCTGCTCCAGGCGCACTGGCGTGGATACGACGGTCGCTGTGCCGCGTTTAATGCTAGGAAGAACAACAGCGCGATCATTATTCAAAAATATGCTCGTCGCTTTACCAAACGGTAAGTTTTGACCTTGAGGTCGTTGTTTTGCATGAGTTGCTAATTTGTAACGTCATTCTCGTACACGCAGCAAACAATTTACGGACGCACGGAAGATTGCTGTGAAGATTCAAGCCTTTTTGCGCATGAAGAACGAGCGACCAAAGTATATAAAAGCTCTTCAGAAGAAGAAGCAGCAAGCTGACATGGAGTACCAGTTGAACAAGCTGCAGGAGCGTCTTCATGATGAACAGCGTCGAAACGCTGAATCCAAGAAGGATAGATTGTCTTCTTCGTCTACTGATGGCCAGCTTAATGCAGAAACCACTGCTCGAGGGCGGTCTACTGCTCACGTGTGGATGGCTGACGCTGATGGTATCATCAACCAGCTAAATGAAGAGACTGGGCGCCTGCGCAAAGAAAACGAGGAGCAACGTGCATTAACTGCGCAACTCAAAAGGGAAGTTAAGAAGCTAAAGTTTGACCAAACGGTGCTTTCCGCGAATTTTCAAGTCAAGATCCGAGGTTTTCAGGACACGGTAAGGCCTTGAATAAGAAGAACTCGTTGTTTATCTTCCTTTCCTAATCGTTGATCACTTAATGCGCCGTTTGCAGATTCGAGAAAAGGACAAGAAGCTTGAAGCTGTGAAACGTGAGTGCGTAAAGCTTCGTGGAAGTGTTAGCTCCGACGCTGTCTTCTCTAGTCAGAAATCGATGCGAAAGGATCGTCGCTCTGTGTTTCGAAGGTTGGGATCCAAGAAAAAGTTGGAGAACGGCTACGATAATGGCGATGCAAGCCAAGCATCGACAGTTTTGCAAGCGGCACTGGCCGAGAGATCAGCTGAAACAGCGCAGTTCCTCCGTCAATCCGCGCGACGGCTCACCCTATGGGGTGGTGACAGCGCTGGTGAGAATCGGTATTCTGGCAGTGATATGGGCGATTCTGGTGGCCACCTGTCACTTTTGCAAGAGGTCAGTGCGGCTCGTGTCGGTGCAATGGATTTTCTAAAGAACAAGCTTACAGCTGTCAAAGACAAGTACTACGGAGAGGAAGGGTCGTCGGCAGCTTCGCGTCAGCACGCGCATTTTTGGACAGATTCTGCGGCCAGGGAGTCGCTTAACTTGGACACCTTGCCACTTCCTTCTGGTTGGGAAATGCGTCAGTCTCGCTCGAAGGGGAAACAATACTACTGCAACCCGACTTTGAGAATCACGCAATGGGACCATCCGTCGATCGATGCAAGTAAAGCGAAGAAACAGGAAGCTGCAGCTGTGCAGCGCGCAAGGATGTAAGTGATCTTTACCATGGTGTTGTGGCCGTAGCGAAACTGCCGCAAAAAAAGATGACACTAACGATGTGTTTATTGAATGAACTAGGAGGACGTCTACTGTGGGAAGTCCGCCTCGGGATTCAATAGGTGCGCTTTCATGTTATTCTTATGCATGATATCCACCGTAGGTGCAGCTCTTCTCACCTTTCATAACTCATTTGGTACTGCAGACGGTATGCTCACCATGAACGGCCAAATCTAGATGATGAGCTAAACGAACTAAGGCCGCAAGCCTTGTTCAATTCAATTCAAGGACAGTAACACATTTGTTGCTTGGGTTCGTATTCACTACTGTCCGTTTGGTCCTTACATCGCTTTTCAGATCGCCATGCTGACTCTGTGTGACATAATCGTTCTGGTAGCACACCTGACACATGTGGTATTCCAGACCGTATGTATGAAGTAATGCTGTTGTTGCAAAATCGCAGAAGTGACAGTCGTCGGGCTTGGTTCAGCTTTGCTTCGTTCGACGCCTTAGACCGCTCGGGCACGCTGACGAATAACAAGGTTGTAGAAAATCATTCACATACTGTAAGTACAACAAGAGGCATTTAAGCGCAACCACCAACTTGCCGAGTACTTTTTCCACCAGTAACCAACCACCCAGTGGTTGTTGGTCTTTGTACCAAGACCGATTGGCTTGTGGGTCGTAACTCTACCTGTTAGCTTTTTTGCGATACTTTAGCGCTCCAGTCTCACTGCCGAACTTTATACACAGCATATGACGCAGCAACTTGCGAGCCGAGAACATGCGAAAGCCGGTTTAACAGTCTTCTGTTTGACGTGCTTTCCGCACGTTCTAGCAGTCGTGCGGCATCATGTTTAGCTAGATCCATGATGCCCACGACTGCTAGAGCGTATGTATCGGGTTCATGTCTTCCAAGATAAAAGACTTTCTCTGAATTGAATTCCTCTGCATCTTAAGCTCACTTTTCCCTGGTTCCCACTCCATATATTCACCCATTCACCAGGCAATCAGGAACGATGCCACGAATTTGAAGAGCAGTCGCGATTTGTGGCAGTTTGGCACATTCAAGCTTTCGGCGTTGGAACCAAGATTTAATCGGCGTTTAACACACCTGGTGTTGCCGCTAATCTGGTTCTCGTATGTTTGACTTCACTGAAGCTCAGCGAGTAGGTCATCTTGCCGCACAAGTATTCTAAACAGCCGTCTGGTAGATAATTGTGAGTATACTGGCTCGCGTGGGGATCACACCCGAAACTTGAATCGTTGCTGCATCGTCTCTGTATTCTTCTCCTGACTTCTGAGGCTCCAATAACACGGTATCTTTGGTCGGACTTAATGATTAAAACATCGCTGCATCCCAATCTGATCCTCTTCATTCATTTCCATCTGGCAGTTTTGCCACTCCGCTCTACGAAATGGACGTGTCCTCGGGGCTGATCAAGGCATCAACGAAAGCCTTGTCACCTGTACCGCTTTCAACCATATGCTGAATCGACAGGAAGCCATCACCATTTATTCGAAGAAACGTCTCGTTGGAGTGTGCAAGCGCTTTGAACGCTTGCTGCAGCACTGCAACGTGAAAAGTCGCCGCACAGCTCCCCGTGTAATCACCTTCGGTGACCGGAGCACACGAAAACTCGATGAATGCAGACGACGTGGGTGCAAAACTAATCTCACACGACCCAGTCTCTGAGGTCGCGCTCAAGCTCAGACACTTGGCTTCGGACCTAGCTTGAGGACTTCTGCTATCTGCATCTGCCATGGCAATGGTGACACTAGCAGCGCTGGGTAAGTCGTAGAGCTCAGAAAAGGCGTCTCGAAGTGGTTTCGACTGCATAATGCAGCGTGCCACCACTGCTGACTGCTCGAAAGCACTCTCAAACTCCAACTGACCCAAATCTCCCCCTTCATGCTCCAGAACTTGCATCGAGCACTCGCACATGACACCGTTGTCTTCTACGACCAGCAATAGACTAGCACTCTACATCAACAGCAATTATAGTCAATGATACTGCATCCTTTTACCTTGTTTCTACCCCATTGTATCCCTATTTTACCTCTGGTTCGTATGTCATTTGAAGTGACGTCGTGGTAAGAGCAGCGGGGCCAAACATGGTCAGACATTCGATCAGGAGGTTCACGTTAAGTGCGAAACTCAACTGTATATCGTCATCTGCTTCATTGTCTTCTTGTTCCGTTTCTATGCCTTGAGTAAAGCCAAATTTGTAGCTCTCAAAGAACTCCCGACCAATGGAAGTTTTAATCTGCAGAGATTTTCCTTTCGAATGCGCTGTGAATAGCAGACCACGTCCATCCACGTCACAACACACACGTTGATTGCGTCGATTATGTGCCAAACAACTTAACAAAGTTACAAGAAGTTTTACGCTTTCAGCCGTGCACGATAACGTTGGCAACGGGACAGCAGCGATGGACGCGGCCATGTCGTTATTGTTGTCGCTATTCCGCATTGTAATTGATAATCGTACTTTAAACGGAAAGAAAGGTACATGTTATTGTGATATTGGAGAATACTGCATTGAAATTCGTACGTGACAAGGTGAGATTTACAATATATAGGTAGCCAAAAGTCATCCTAGACCATCACTCTTGCATGTTGAACGACCTGGTCAGAGAGAGAGAGA
Source organism: Peronospora destructor (assembly GCA_011800735.1). Classification (NCBI taxonomy): domain Eukaryota; phylum Oomycota; class Peronosporomycetes; order Peronosporales; family Peronosporaceae; genus Peronospora; species Peronospora destructor. Next base: position 196,523 of record WBRY01000010.1, on the reverse strand, counting down.
GAGAGAGAAAGAGAGAGAAAGAGAGAGAAAGAGAGCAGACGCGTCGATTGAACCTTTCGTAGTCGCAGGTGTCCGGTACATTCTAAGCCTGGTTGGCAACGCCAGTTCCTCGTTCGAGTCCGATGGTTGTACGGGGCTTGTCACCTGCAGTGACGGCTCTCGGGGTTGTCTGGAACGCAACCGAGTGACGTTCGCTTGCTGGAACGTCACTCGGTTGCGTTCTATCCACAAGCTGGTGATGTAAACGCTGCTCAGGATGTGCCATATGCGTTTCCATACGGCGGCGTATGTGGCCACCTCGTCTAGGTAGTGTTCGGTGAGCTGTCCTGGCGCACGTCTGCTTGCACTGTTTGCAGAGAAGCTTTGAAACCGTCCAAGTCTACATCTGTTCTCCTGTCCAGTGGCAGATGAACTTCTGCCAGCAGGTTTATGCGCACAGCCATGTCCAGTATAGTTTCTTTCACTCCTTGGCAGCATTGGAGCTTGCGGCCATTGCTATCTTGCCCTCGGTCTGGATGGAAGGGTTTCAATTGCCTCACTGCCCTCTATAAACGACCCAAACTTGTTACGCGGCAAGCTCGTTCCCATGAGCCCATAAATTGGTTGGCGTCTGCTATAAAGCTGCTGTCTGTCACGCACTTTCCCGCGCTGAGTCCTAGAGCGTCTCCAGAGATCTTGTCCGTGTCCTCTCTAAACCTTGTACCGACGAAACGGTTGTTTCTTCAGGGTCACTAGTAAGTGTTTGTTCGCGATAGTGTCGGGCACGTTCGATAAGAACCCGTGGATGAGCGGATTCGCAGAGAATACGATGCCCCTTGCACCCTCGGAGCTTCTGGCAGTCGGCAATCGTCTGCTGATCCTCGATATTGTTCGCGGCAATGTTCCAATGAATTCCATCGTTCTCTTGCTCCGAGCAATGACGGTCCGCTGACCGGGGTCTGAGTCCACCATGATGCTGCTGAGGCAGTCCATCGTGGAGTATTCCCATGTCAAAGTCTGTGTCAGGTGTGGGGATCCACAGCTACACTCGGTTCGCTCAGTAAAAACTCGCTAGGGCTCCTTGACTTGTTGATAGTGAACGTATGGAGATGCACATGTGTAAACATCCAGATCGACTGGAGCCATAATCTGATCGTGCTGCATAATCTGGTCCTCCCATTTTTGACTCCAAACGTTGAATAATTGACACGTGCGACCAGAGACGGGTCCTGACTTTATTCGCTCTTACGAAAACCAAGACATTTCAAATACGTTCTGAGATATTTCTCTAAACTGTAAAAGCACTTCTTGACCATTCCTCAAGTCTCTTCGGACGTAGCGAACAGGTCCATATTCGTCACTACTTCCTCCAACAACGACAACCTCGAGACCACGTCGCTTCGATTGCAACCTTTACGCAGCTCCAGTTTCATTTCCAGTCAAACGACGATGAGCGGATACAAGGTCGGCACGCAAGGCGCCATCATGCTGCTGTGCTGCATCAATTTACTCAACTACGTCGACCGCGGTATCATCCCTGGAGCCCCGGAGGAGTTTGAACAATTCATCAGTGATACTTTGAGTGTGAGTGTGCTACGTCAGTCTGTCTTTTTTGGACTTTTGACGTCGGTCTTCATCGCCAGTTACTCGGTCTTCTCCGTCTTGTTTGGCTTTCTTGCACTCACGCATCGACCCTTTCGCATTATTGCCTTGGGCATGTCTGTCTGGATCGTGGCCGTGATTATTTGTGGTGCTGCGCAGATGAGCGAAAGCTATAGCATGCTAATCACCGGGCGTTTGATCAGCGGCGTTGGCGAAGCATCGTTTCAGTGTACGGCGACGCCGTTTATCAACCGCTTTGCGCCTCCTCAAAAACGATCACTGTATCTGGGAATCTATTTGGCATCCATCACGGTGGGCACCGCGGTTGGCTACATTTATGGATCGATCTTGGCCAGATCTGCTTTTGGTTGGGCTGGTGCCTACTATCTGGAAGGTGTTTTGATGGTCGGGTTGGTAGTCAGCTGCCTTGTAATAATACCGGACGAGCTGAATCAGATCCCGATCAAAATGGAGAGGATTGAGCTGGAGAACACCCAGAGCGAGCTGCTGGCGATGCCTAGCTTTGTAGGGGACATTGAAAAGGCTAGTGTGTCCGCCTACCTGGAAGAAAAAGAACGCCCCATGCCGAATATGAATCCTTCGTTTTTTATGGAGTGGTGGAAAATTTGCAGCTGCTTTCCGTTCTTGCTGATCATCCTTGGACACGCAGCTTACACGTTTTCGATGGCGGCCATGAGCACCTTCAGTCCGGACATCTTTATCGGTCTTGGGCTTTTTGAGGACGAGACGACTGTGTCACTCACTTTTGGTGGACTTGTGGCTATCGCCGGTACCATTGGTACACCTGTTGGAGGAATTCTAGTGGATTACTTTGCAAGGAAGAAACCCTACGAGATTGGACGTCGCTGTATGATCTCCGTAAAAGCCTTGTTCTATCTTATGCTTGCATCGGTTGTGTTTGGATTCGCGATGGTGGCTCTTGTCAGCACACGAATAGTCTGTCTGATTTTTCTCACTCTGACTCTCTTCTGCACGTGTGCGTTATCCGTTCCCGAAACGATTGCCGTACTGGAGCTGTTCCCCAAGTCTCGGCAGTCGATGGCCGTTGCGGCGAACACGCTTTTTATTCACGCACTGGGAGATGTACCGTCCCCTATCATCCTGGGTCTTATTAAGGACGACTGGGCTCCTCTCTGTGGTACTGTGGAAGTTGACGGTAAAGCAGTGCTTAACCCTCGCTGTTCAGAAAACTACTCTGGTCTTCGTAACGTGCTGCTTTTTGCCGTGGCTTGGCTGTCGTGGGGTGTCTTGCTCTGGGGTGCTTCCGTTGTGGTGATAAGGCGTAGATTGCGAGAAGAGAAGCGGCGTGCCGCTCATATTGGTATAATTGTCGACTCGACGACATAAGGTGATCCAGTACATGTATTACGATTGGGAGTATTTGCTAGTCGCATCCAATAGGAATACAAGAACACGTAGTACACGTAAATTGCAGTGTATATTGTTTGCTGCTTACCTGACTTGCTTTGCCTTTTATTTAACTCATAGATGTATCTTCGTCTGTATTACTTGCATGCCACTTCCTCCTCCCTACGTGGCAAAGCGGCGTACTTGGTTAAAGTTAGAAACAGGCACGTGAGCCTCTACGTAAAATCAAGAACCTGCACAAAAGGTTGTCTTGCTCGCTTCACACCAAAACAATAACAGAAGCAATGCGAAGCATAGCTTGGCATCGGCGGCTCCTCTTTATGCTTTCCGTGCATTCTTTGCTTTTAGTGCCTACAAGTTCTTGCGATGCAGAATCAAAGGTCCATACTCCTCGTATTCGCTCTTGGTGATCCACATGTTCTTGAATGTTGCAAGTGAAGCTAAAATAGAGCCACCGATCCATGTGGAGTAGATGCGTGTGGGCGGTGCTGAGATGCGAATTTTGATGTCCTTCGGTGCTTTTTTGCGCACCTCGGCAAGCAAACGATCGCCAAAGCCAGAGAAGAGCGTCGAGCCACCGGACAGGATGATCTGCGAGAAGAGCGTCTTCCGCAGGTCAAGATCCGACTTCATAATGGCCTGCACCAAACACTCGTGCACCCCACGTGCCTCCGAGCCAATAATCTCCGGCCGGAACAGCAACTCTGGAGCTCGAAATTTCTCCGGACCGATCTGCATCATCAAAACGTAGCACACATCACTGCTTTAGACCAGACACAGCACATCCTCTTACAAAAAGTAGTAAACGAATCAAAGACTCACGTTGAGCAGCGTGCCGTCTGGCAGGTAATAGGCTGAAGTGGCGTCCCCCGCCGATCCAGCGGGCTTTGACTTGGTGCTGAGCATGTCCTTGACTGCAAGAGCCGACTTTTCAGCTTCCAGTTGCTCCTCTTTAGTGGGGTTAAAGGCCACATAGCAGAGCTTTTCCTTGATCTCTCTCACCACCTCTCTCTCTGCCGACGTCTGGAAATTGTAACCTGCTCGACGCAATAGCAGCTGCAAATGCTGTGTCACGTCTCGTCCTGCAATGTCCATCCTTGTGATAGCATGAGGCAGTGTAAAGCCCTCGTAGATCGGCACAACATGTGCAACTCCATCCCCCACATCAAGTACCACACCCGTTGTACGTCCCGAAGCATAGAGACTCAATACTGCTTGAGGAGATACAAATAATGATGGAACATTAAACGCCTCAAAGAAAATTTCACCCGCCCGTTGGCGATTAGCCAGTGGATTCAATGGTGCTTCTGTAAGCAGCACCGGATGGTCCTCACTCTGTACATTAAGCATATCCTTCGAGTAAACATGCTGCCAGACACGATGCATAGTGTTCCAATCCGTAACAATGCCGTGTTCCATCGCATACTGAATCTTAAACAATCCACGATGATGTTGCACACGATTCCCCACAAACACGTCAGCACCTTCATATGCACCACCAGGCATCATACGCGTATGTTTCGTCGAGCCTATAAAAGATGGAAACACTATTTGAGGTGTTTCTCCACCAGCAAACCCTGCCTTCAGAAGTCCACTGCCATTATCAATCACCACTGGCTGGTTCCCGAGCATCTCAGTCATTTCTACACAATTATTATTATTGGGGGAGATAGTATTCGCTGTCCGGTAACAAAGTGTCACATATTGTATCGAAAATGTAGCTATATGGAAATGATTGCAGCATATACACCCCTTACAACCATGATAAGTATACAATACGATGGACGGCGCGGACCAAGAGGTCGCGACATTGCTCGAGCAGCTACAAGGAGCGGCCAGTAACGCCGAGCAGCTGGATCTCTTTAAACACGTACAGGAAATTATACAGCATCGTGATCCATCGGGTCAGAAGCGACACGTGCTTTGTCATGTGCTACCTTTGTTCGGACAAGTCGTGCAGTTGCAAAACGCGGCGCTTGTGGCTTCAATTTTGCAGTTAATTGCTCATGAAGTGGTACTTAGTGTCAATAAACTGTCGTCCGAGACAGTGGACGTGGTATCGGCGCTCTTGACGGGGTTGTATGATGTCTGCCACACTGTCTTACTCTTGAGTTATTCAACGGAGAAGAACGTGGTATTGGCGCTGCAATTGGCGCTTACTACGTTGCATTCGAGTTTTCAAGTCATGCTAAAGGTTGAGAGTATGGAGAATCAAGTGATTAACGCGTCGAGAAAGGCTTGGGACGCTACGATCCGTTGTTTGCAAGCTACAGCAGATATTATAGCTAATCCTCCTGAGACGGGGGAGAATAGTCGCAGTCCAATGGTCTGGCTACGATCTTGGAAACTAGTGGAGAGTGGTGTGATGCTGCTTAGTACAGCGCAGGACGCGTCAGTGTATCGGGATCCGATGCGATCGAACGTACAGCCAAATGTCTGCAGCTTGGACCAGTTAAGTGACACGAAGCAGATGGTTCTGGATAAGATACAACTGGAGGAGTTTGGAGTCTTTTTACTGCAACGCATGTGTCAAGTTGCTGGTGATGCATTGGAAGCTAAGCTTCCATTGACGAGACGAGAGTTGAGTGTCGTGGTGAACTCTCTGTCGCTGCTTGCAGCTGTGCGGCCGCAGCATATGACACATATTCTGCCGAAACTTGTTGCTCTGTCTCACGCAATTTCAATCCCTGAGATCCACAAGACATTGACGGCAAATTTGGTCAGATTGCTTAGTCACCCGGCAGCACAGGCATTCGCAGATGAAGTGACAGACGCTTTGATTGCTGTAGGGGCGTCTCAACGCGCATTTGCTGCAATCAGTAAGAGCAAAGAGCAACGGAGAAGATATACATCTGCACCGACGGAAGCTTCATTACGTAGAGCAAGGATTGGTAAACGCACAGCGGCACAGTCTATCACAGAGCGAGTGGAAAATGCCAATGCGCACGCCAAGCGCAGACGCGTGAATCTATCGGGGTCGTCAGCTGCTCCAATTTCTCAAGAGAAGGTGACTCATGACGGAATTGTAAATATGCAAGCTGTGGAAGTAGCCAACCTAGTGCTGGAGAGCTTCGCTTCCAACATGCCCACTCCAGCACCACCTGACCTTCAATTGGAGCTGGTGCCGAGCGCATTGAAGACGAGGATGTCGTCTTTGCTTGCAAAGCTTGCAACTCCTTCGTCAGCACTTGCAATTGAGAAAAGTGCTAAGCGAATGCGTGACCCTCGCCTTCGGCGTGATCCAAGACTGCAAACGCAAAACAAGGAGCAGCCGGCACTTGTACCAATTTTTGATGAGACAGTCGTCGAAGAAGTGAGCGACTGGATATCGAAGAACGCTGCTACAATCGCGGAGCCATTGGTATCTGTATCAGAGGATAATATGGTCCAAATACATTTAAAGTCCGAGACCTCCACGTGGCGTCATGAAATGGCCATCGATGCTCTCGTTCGGATCTTGGAAAACGAATATGGGGTAAAAATCCGAGGTGACGAAGCGTTGCGTGAAGGCATTGTTTGTCGACTCGCAGCAAGCCCGTGGCTTCTTAGCACAGATGAAAACAATGCGTTGAAATCGAAGACGTCAGAAAATTTGTCGAAACTGCCATTTATTTATCAGAAGATTTTGGATTTCGTTCTGGGTGATTATTCGGTGCGCTCAACGCTGGCAATGAATCTGCTTTGCCAAGAGTACATCCGTGCCACGGCTTCTCAGTTAAAGACAGTCGCCACCAAAGAAGCAGCCGCTTCTGGTGGCAATACTGATTATCATATTTACAGCGCATCCGTGAACTATTTCTTTAATGTGCTTCAAAAAAAGATGGATCTTTCTTTGGCGGCGGACAAGAAATTGTTTGGGATTCTGGTAGCGCAATTGCCACGTATTCCAGTGGAAATTCTTCGTATTATCACAGCGCTATTCGATGAGAAGGCTGGAATTGTGCTAGGCATCACTTTGCTGCGTGATCTAGCAAAGGAACGGAAAGCATGCCAGGCGCCGTGCCTTTTAATTCTATTGCGATATACATGTCACGAGGACGAACACTATCGCAATTCTGCCATTCGCTGTGTGGCTAACCAGATGTATGGAATTAGTGCCCTCAAAACCGACATTGAAGATTTTGCAATCAAGCTGGTTAATTCGCTGCGAGAACCAGTAAAATCCAGTGATGAAAGTGTGTCAGCAGACGAGGTTATGCCTGAGGTTGTAGTCGAGGATGAGAATGATGTGAAACCAAATTTCGAAGAACTTATTGAATCAGAGAAGAAAAATGACAACTGGCTGAAGAATCAGGTGAAACAAATTGCTCTTGCTGACAAGGACATTTGCCGCGAACTGCGCACTTATGCTTACGAAGTTGAAGGTAAAACTGATCTTTCGAAACATTTAGATAGCGAGCCGGAGGTTCTTCGGCGGTTGGAATTATACCTGGCGCTATGCGCAAAGAAGCCATCACTTTTGACACACTTGGTGGCCACATACGCATATGCTTCTGAGACCGTACGCCAATCGATTTTCCGTGCAATTGAAAAGCTCATCAAGCATCTTAAGCAACGTGGAAGCGTTAATGTTGTTGCTCAATTGCATGGGTATGAGCCGAATGCCCTAGGACTGGTTTGCCACGTTATTCAGATCTTGTCGATTCGAGGTCGGCCGAACGAAGCAAGCTCGTCGGGTACGGATGAACTCGTCCAACAGATTTTGGAGTTGTATCATAGTCATGGACACATTTCGGACTCTATCTCCGTGCTGATCCCTGTCTTGCCTAGCATCCGTGGTGAGATCTTGTTCCCATTATTGCCTGAGCTGCTATCTCTTCCCCAAGCTCGACTGTCAGTCGCCATTACGCGGCTATTAGAGGCGATGCCTCCGCCAATGGTAACTCCGATTGATTTGCTCGTGGCACTACATCATGTGGATCTCAAGACCGAGCCAACCATGCAAAAGAAGGTTATCAACGCTATCAATTTCTGCGTGGAGCACCGCCACGCCTTTCCGTCGGACGTGCTGCTCCACGTGTGTCGTGTGCTGGTCAAGGAGGAAAAGATATCAAAACTTTCGCTTCGCACTCTCATTCTTAGCGTAACAGCATATCCAACGATGCAGCGCGACATGGCTTCGCTTTTGGGTATTCTCGTCGACAGAAAGGTTTGGGAAATGGAGGATGCGTTGTGGAAGGGATTTGTCAAGTGCTCGGCACTGATTCAGCCGGCATCGTTTCCTCTGCTGCTTCGCAGACTCCCCGTTGCTCAGCTTGCATTGCTGTTAAAAGAGGAAAAGGAGCTGCGTGTCTTGTTGCGCGAGTTCTCTTTCACTGCCGGTCCTGATGGCAATCCACTGGATCTTTCGTCTGAGATTAATGCGCTTCTTGAAGACCCTCACGAGCAAGTCAAGGATGAGAATGTTGATGAGGCTGAAAAGACGGAGCTAGCAACAAAAATGGAGGTAGACAACACTGACCCCGTTAAGCTGGAGCCTAGCGAAGTAAGCGCGTGTAGTTAGTCTTTCAGGTATTTGGGCCATGACTATCAGCATTGTTGCTGATGGCCTTTGGCTTGCATGTGACTCGAATAGGCCAGGAAATGTCAGCTTCATATCACAATTCAAACTCGGATGTGTGCTACATGTACTCTCGAAGTAGAGATGACTACCCAGAATTTGCAACTACCATTCTCGCGTGTCGCGTACGCTACACTGATCTCTTCTAATGACTGTTGTATCGAACTGGCAGACCTCATTCATTGCTTCAATTTGCTTCATCCATATTTTTCTTACGTGTGCACTAAGAACAATGGCGTAGCAGGAAGGCCAGCTAAAACACTTTGACATGTCCAGGTGAATTAGTAGTATTGCCCTTCATTCCAACAAAAGAACAGCAACATGTAGTTAGTAATAATGCATGTGGAAGGAGCAAACAGTATAGATTTCTGTATAGCATGTCTTCATTTGCCTTAGCAGCACCTCCAGTCGAAGAGACTAGCCACTAGAGTTGGCTACCCAAATATATTTTAACGACGCGCGGCGTCCAAGTCGATTTGACGCGCATCGCCGATGCGCAAATACCTTCCTTATACCTTTTTCTCGAAGCAGATATTGCACAAGTTCGAGACCTCTTTCAGTGCTATCAAAGCTGCGTCCATGTCCTCTCTCGTGTGGGCCGCAGAAACACAGAAACGAACGCGAGCAAGTAGTAACGGCGTAGCAGGAAAGCCCACCGTCACCACAGCCAAGTTACGCTTGAGACACTCGCGAGAGAACTCACCTACCTTTGACATGTGATACAACATCACTGGGATCACAGGTGAGTCAAAGTCACCCAGTGTGATCACACCCATGTCAATCAACTTCTGGCGGAAATAATTGCTGTTCTCACGCAGAGATGTAATCTTTTTGCGGCCAATGTCGGTGCCGTCCAACCCAGCAATAATGTTCAACGCCGTCAAAACCTGCTGGGCGACCACCGGAGACAAACTCGTGGCGTAAATCGCACCTGCACTTGAATTGCGCATAAAGCTGATGATCTCTTCCGACGCAGCAACGTAGCCGCCCATACCGCCAAAGCTCTTGGAAAACGTGCCCATCAAGATATCAATCTCGCTAGGGTCCACTCCCGCATACTCACAAATACCGCGACCAGTATTACCCAGTGCACCGATACTGTGAGCCTCATCCACATAAATGTAGGCTTTGTACTTTTTTGTAACGTCCACCATTTCACGCAAACGTACAATTTCTCCTTCCATGGAGTAAATACCCTCAATCATCACAATGATCTTCTTCCACGGACGGTGTGTCCTTGGCTGGCCCTCTGCAATCTTCATACGAAGCACCTTCTCAAGGTGTGCAGGATCATTGTGTTTAAACACGCCCACCGAAGCTCCCGACGCCCGTGCACCGTTGACAATAGAAGTATGATTGAGCGCGTCACTGAGGATGAGCGTGCCTTTGACCGTAAGAGCAGGGATGCTCGTGGCGTTGGTGGCGTAGCCCATATTGTACACGATAGCCGACTCCTTACCAATAAACTTGGCCAGTGCTTTTTCTAGTGCAATGTGAACCGACGTAGTACCGAACTCCATGGGCGGTACGGTCGACGCTAGAGCAAACTGTTTGACCGTAGGAAAGACCTCCTTACTGCACGTGTTCATCCAATCATCAGCAAAGCCCAAGTAATTGTATGAGCCGAGATTGACACAGCGTTGAATACATCCATCCTTGTTATGTAGCGTCTTGTTTTCATCCACCGAGTAACGTTCAATGAGGTCAATCTGAGCACCTGTAGAAGCATAAACAACGGTCAGAACGAGACCAAAACCTCCTCTTTGTACTCGATACCACTCAAGAATTCAAAATGCACCTGGTAAGCCAGCAACAGGGCGATTAAAGACGTCTTGTAAGCGATGATAGATCCGTTTCGTATAAAAGTTTTCAAAGGCTGCACATAGAGGTGCATATCCCTTTTTCGTAGTGTTTGAATAGCGTGAACCACCAAAAATACGTCCCGCGTGGTCACGTAAGTGTCCAAAAGTGATGAGAATAGCGTATTGAATGTAACAAAGGATGGCTGCAGCCCACGGGACGTGCTCAGCTGCCATCAAGACAAATGTGGCGAGACCTTCCGACTATTGATTGTGAGGTCTCTTTGGAGAGATTTCGATAACGGGTTTTCCTTTTCAGCCAATCAGAATCGATCCTTAGCGACAATTCGTTGAAACGACTCTTTGAGTATTCGGTCGTTTCAGAAGAGGTAATGGATGGCTACATGATTTGTCCGACTCGAACGTATCATTTGATTGCTGTATACAAGTTGCACGTGGAACACGGTACTGAAATGTTACGCCCTTCCAGCAACAATGCGTGCTTGTGTTGTATTCCACGACCACTTTGTCTCACGATGCACTTGACGGACGTTCTGCTTAGCACCCAAAAACACAATTTGGTAAAGACTGCTGTCATGTAAATCCTTTCCGTGCGGGCATCGCGGACCGATGGCGTTGCTCAAAGCTTAAAGAGGCATCCACGAGCGCCAGGCTGAGCACAACTTGATGCAGGACCCCATTGAACAAGGAATGCCATTCTAGTCCCTTGTTGGCGATTTATCGTCGTGGTTACCTGAGTCATTTTTCGTTGAATTAGTAGTAATTAAATTCCGTCGGTTTTCTCACAAGTCGTCCCAATCGATTTGCTTCAGCATGTTATTCTTCGCCTTCGTGCGTTGACGCTGCCGGTGGTTTGTGCACTAAGTGTGCCTGCAAAGTTAACCCCGAGTTCGTGACCAACGACAGCTCGTACAGCGTGTTCTATTGCATTAACAAACACTTGATACTCAACAACTTCAACTCCATTTTAGCACAGAAAAACTTACCTCCAACTTGCGCAAATTGTACTTGACCGAGTCAAACTTACGACGCAATGGGCCGTTACAGAAGTCAAACTGAATGAGTTCGCCTAAAATAGCTTCCACCATGGCTTTGCATCGTTTCACCTCTTCCACATTTCTCGCAGTAGCTTGCACGACTGCAAATTTCATTAATTCTCCTAAATAAAGAATCAGCCAAAGCCTGTCAATGTGTTATCATACACCTGGTAAGTCCACTGACTTTCAGCTCACCGGTAAAGTCAATAATGCCGCCAAGATACTCGTTCTTGTCCACGGTCGGGACATCCCGACGCGGCAACAGACACTTGGTATCAAGATAATAGTAGAAGCACTTGGCCTCCACATACTCCTCAAGAGATGACGCCAGTGAACCGTCTCGCAACGACGAATTCTTTTCTGTCAGCGCCACCAGCTCTGGAATCACCTGGTCGAGTGTTATCCACACTTAGTACCACTGAAAACATCCACTGAACTTTTTTCCCTATTAGACGTCACCTTTTCCGCATCACCCAACAGCTTTAAAGCTTCCACTCTGTCTCCTCGATGCAACGCAAAGATCGCCTGCTTGCTATGGATGCAAATGATTGCGTTATTGTGCTTTCACGCTTTCTCATAAGGGATCCTTCAAGTATTAGTAATATAGAAAATGTTTCGTACCTGGCTTTGAGGATCTCACGTGAGCGCTTGATAATCTTCTCGCGCATCTCGTTATACTCGTGCATTTCTAAAGAAAAGAGAGAGATGAAGAGTCAGCGAAGGCTAGCTAGCAATTAGAAAAACAGTAGCAGACACATGTCGACAAACACCTTCGTTCATGTCGACAAAATCCTGGCGACTCAATAGATTCATAGCCGCAGCGGCGGGTGCCGAGATTGCTTCGGTCGACTTCATTTGCTCCAATTCTTCCAACTTCATTTGCTCCAAGTCTTCCAAATAAATTGCCACACTACCAGTATTAGATTGATTTGGCTGCACCAGTGTACAACAAAAGATATGATACAGGCAGTATATGATACAGACAGTATATTAGAATATTCTGATGACAGAATAGTTATTCTCTACTATACTACTATTTAGCTCCGTATTAAGCAATGAACTAATATATCCATATTTAGGGATATGAGCGAATCGTTAATCGACTATATGTATAGCACGGTAGGCCAGATCTTAGGACCAACCTCGTCATCGCTGTCTTCGTTCATCTACTGAGCTCCTCCGCTGTCAAAACCAACTCGACTTTGCTTGAGGTCGTCGAGCTAATCAAGAAAAGAAATCGTCAGTGCTTGTTCTTGAATTTGCTACAGTGATGACACGAAATTGTGTCGAGCTTGTGCCTCAACTGGTGCAGTATCCGCAGGAATATGAGTCAAACAAGGTTGATCCTTTACGGTGGCGAAGGAAAGGCTGAAGCAGCTGCCTCTACAACAATTGATGTGGCTCAACTTAGAGTCTTTGCCAATGTGCAGTGCTACATTTGCGAGCTTCGTTGTTGGCATGAATGAAAAGAAACGTACATTATTCAAGTGATTCACGCACAAGCGTACCAACTTTGTTTTTTTCCTCCTGAAACGTAACGACGTCGTAAAGCTAGCTTTTATGATGGCGCAAGAAGTTGGAGGCCAATCACTCAGGCGTTCAGATCGGTGCGTCTTCCGCGCGACTCTAGCGGTGACTATGGCTTAAAAGTAACGGAGCAACACTGGAGAAAATTCGGTGCTATTGGCGCTGAAGGAAGAAATTGTAAATGCTCAAGTCGTTTATTGCTTGCAATTCGGACCTGGACTTTGTGAATCTAAAGTTCTTCAAACACCATGGACCATGGGTCCAGATGAATCTGGTTCACGTTGTGATACTGGGCAAAGCCTCACGATTGACCAGGTAGCTTTCAAAAAGGCGCCCAATGTTTGTTGTTGTGCTTGGCAGTAGCGCTGCTCTCAGTAGCAACACTACATTTGAGTTGTTCGGAGACGAAGCATTAGACCAACGGTTTTTCCATTCTTTAGCGGCGATTTGCTTGTCGCTGGAGTTGCCTCGGGAATTGACGCACCCGCGACTGATGTTCAAGAGTATAAACCATTTAGGCGTCGCATATACGGTCTTGCCACCATCAGCGAGGTCGAGTGCCTGGACCATTGTTCGCGTCGTGTCAAAGGCAGAGCTGCAATGTCAGCTACTGCGCTGCTTTAAGGTGGCTAGAAAAATTCAAAGCATCGTCAATAGTTGCGTTCATAATGGAGGTTGCTTCAGTTATTCGACAAAGTACCTTTGTTGTCTTACGCTGCTCAAATTCTACTAGAAAACCTCCCACTCTAAGTAAGAAAGACTACATGGTGCGCATCTCGCACAAACCATTCGGCAATAATTTGTGATTAGGTTGTTAGATTGGTGTAGGCATCCCGAAGACACATTAACAGCAAGCACAGTTGAACTTTACCATAACTGCGCAATGTTGGACGGGTGCTACGGGAGCAAAAGCATTGTAAAGGTTTAATGTTTTGTCGTAGCTTGACCGTCGTATGAAGTGGCGCATGAAGATTACAACAAGAGAGCAGTAAGTGGAACAAGCAGACTCGTTTGACATGCACTCCGTGTATTCTCACACTTTTTTGGGTATTCTTGCTCTCCTGCTATCCACTCGGTGCGTGCATAGGCCTCTTGCTTGCTCACGAATCTAATAAGTATTTGGTTCCAGCTGCAAGAGCCAAATTAGAAAATGAAGTGGCAGCTAGTGTATCGCTCCGTCTCGAACTGCCATGTCCATCCAAACGATCTTCACGCTCCTAACGGCATTCCGATCCAACCGACAGGGGAAAGTAGCCCTCTATCCAGTATTCGCAGCAGTCAGCCCTTCGCTGACGCTTTTAGTACGAGATGCCGTTTTTACGAAGCAGCTTCTCTAGCTGTATGATTCGTGCATTGGCAGTCTCCAGCTCGGACTTGAGTTTGCCTTCGGGCGTGTTGTCGTTCTTGCTACCGCCGCGGGCGAAACGAGCCACGCGGGCCGCAATGCCAGAACCCACGCTGTTCGTCTTGGATGCAGAGCGTGCACGCTTGCCATCATTAGTCACTTTGCCCTGCATCTCAGGGCGTAGAGACATCAGCACCGGAGAATTGTCGGCGCCACCCAGCCACTCATCAGCAGTCATTGAGGGAATGCCAGCGTACGTGTCCGGGAAAATATCGTCCTGGAAAGCGTCCGACTTGCGCGGAACAAACACATGAAGCGGCTCGATAGCATTCGATGTAAGCTTCAGCAGACGCGTCGTCTCGCACTTCATGATGTCGCAACCGCGCTTGGGAATCATCGCCATTCCCTTAGCAGACGTTGTCGAGCGATATTCGCTAATTGGGAAGGCAAATGGTTCGCCCTCCGACATTTCGTAGTAGCGGATGTTGCCATCGCCCTTACCACACAAATACAGAAGGTTCGTGTCCGGGTCGTAAAAAGGCATGATGACGCCAGCAGCCTGGTCAATGTCCACCTTCTTAAGTTCCTTGTCAAGGTTACGTGGGTCCCACACCTTGAATTGACGCTGGCTCTGACGCGTAAAACCCACCGTCACGAACGTCTCCTTGTTGCCAAGGAAGCAAACCTTGACACTCTTCGTGCCCATGTGCGCATTCTCCTTCTCCGCAACGATCTCTCCGGAACGAGCATCATATAGACGCGCCACCTTGTCCTTACACGTAGTGGCCAGCACACTGCCAGTCCAGCTCCAAGCCAGATCCTGGATCAGGTTCTCACCATGGTCGTCCAACTTGACAGTCTGAGCGCCCTTCTCAATATCCCACAGACGGACGGAAAAGTCAGATGACGTACTGGCTAGCACGTTGTTAGCCGTAGGGTGGAACTTGATGAGTGTAACCTTGCGGCCATGGCCCGTCAGGTCCACGAGGGGGTCCACACACGTCTCTGCGAGTCCACCTTCTGGAATACCCCAGATCTTAATAGTCGTGTCGTCTGAGGCCGAGGCAATGAGGTGTTCGTGGAACGGATTAAAGTCAAAGTCAAGAATTGCACCGCGGTGGCCCGAGATGAGCGGGAAGTCCGGATCAAACTTGCCCACCTTCTCGTAGGGCACCACAGCCATGGCACCACCACCAGCTTGGATTGACACAGCAAAGAATTTAGTGTTGCCCTTGATATAGTTCTGCTCGCCCGTGGCTGTCGCCAGACGCACATTTGTGTAGCACGACTCGAGCTTGGCTGGCTCCACGTACACGTGACGGAATTTACTCTGACGCACAAAGTGGCTCATGATGCTCTACGATGGTACAGATCGAGGACTGTCATTATAAAGATCACAAACAACAACAATTAGTAGCGGAATCAGAAATTGCACCAATAGAATCAGAGCCGTCGTCCGCCGACGCAATAATCGTGCGTTGCAACACCGCTTGAAGGCACGGACGAGACGGGTATGAATCGACGACGGAAGGTACTTTACTCATCGATACAAATACTTTAGTACACGATGAGGTGTCTCGATTGCGCGTATCTATCGACATCTACTTGCTTTTTACTCACCTTGTTGTCCTCGTAGGTTCTTTTCCTAAATATGCACAGGGGGAGCTCTCGAAGAACCCTACCACACAAATAAAAGTACTGTCAGACACGTTGAGACAGAATAAGACGAGCAAATAGGCTGATTTGCTGTTGTTAGCTTGAAACTTCATGTCGAAAAAGGTTCACACACGAAATTTCAGACTTTGTACTAAAAATCGTATATATACGTGTATATTGTCGATTGCGATCATGCTTACTATTTCATACTACAACCTGCCACTTCGAAAACTAGTGTCTGTAAAGAACCTGCAAGCGCTGAGCTAAGATGTTACAGACCACTTGGAGCGCATAACAGCATTGCAGATGTTGACCTGTTACAGTTCGCGTACTGCGTAGAGAGTATCTGTTGTGCATGTTCCGCCCCGGCCTTGGCATGCTCCGAGAAAAGTCGACGATGGGGCGAGACGCTTTATTTCTGCAGATTGCTTCCTGCATTGATTCGAATTTTCACTTCGACAGTAGCTCGCGAAATTACCTTCAATCAACAACCTTCGAGCGATATTTGAAATTTTTACAATACTAAATGGAGACATATTACTATTAGCGATATCACTCCGGGAAGGAGTGTCTGTATTACATATTACTTCAAAGTATTATGTAGATCCTATTAAAGCAAACAACCTTGCGCTTCTTGTCACCATGCGCTTCTTGTCACCTTGCGCTTCTTGTCACCATGCGCTTCTTGTCACCTTGCGCTTCTTGTCACCTTGCGCTTCTTGTCAATATTCGACAGAGACTTCACCACATCGCTTAAACGATCCTTGATGACTTCTTTGCAGGTAAGCAGTTTCTAGGTCGATAGCAGCAACAAGATATTCATCGTCACGATAAGTACAGCATCAGAAACTTCATCGTTACGTTGGTTACGAAAATACGTACTGTGTCTTCGGTGAGAACTGGTTGTGATGGACCGTGACGTTGCCAATCCTAACTTGCCTTGTTCGATGCTTGGCATTCGCCAATTCCTAGTCAAAACGACTTCATTAGAGAGATGCGTTGGTGGAAGCGTACGCGGCAGATGACACCCCTAACAAGTACAAAGTAAAGATCATCCTACTCCAGTGTAGCCTGAAAGGATACGTGTGGGATCAGTATCAGTCGCGGATTAGTCGTTTGGCCAAAACGGTAGTATTTGACCAATTTTACTCTGTGATACCATTGCAAAGCCATATTGTCCAAGGTATCATGCGGAAGACCAGGAAGTTCCGTGTGTCAGTGCCAACATTCACGAGTTTTTGTTTGATTCCAGTTAGTCCACGAATGCAAAGCGCCAGGTCGTCTCAACACTTTAACACCGTTTTCGCAGCAAGATATCGTTCTCTAACGAAGTTAACTGGTCCAGGCAATCCTACTCTCATCTAAGCTCCGTTGAGCTATGGCGCAACAAGCAAGCGTAAGTTAACGCGGAGATCGACAACACTCATGCCACTTGACGACACTGATGACAGCGCATGCCATCCGTGTTAGTTCCACCGACGAACATTATCCTGCACACAATGCAAGAGGTCTTTAGGCGACATTTCAAATCTGTGACGCTACTGCGATGCTGGCAAGTCTCCATATCATAAATGCCTTTCCAGTGATCGGTGTTTCTTAGCGAACAAGCCACCTGCAGCGATAACAAAATCTGTTATCGCTGTACGGCCGTATAGTAGAATATAATATTCAAAAGATTGGTATATTCAGCAAATGCTTCCACAGTAATCACGCTGCTTCGGCTAACAGGTAGTTTTAAAGCACTTGGCTATAAACCTGTATTTTGCATCATTTCCTATTTGTAAAAGCCCATTAGACTTTTACAGGTAAGGATTACCAACTGATGAGTGGATTGCAACCCTTAGCACCGGACATTTCTATACGTGAGTCAATACCCGCACGCACAAATATTGATTTTGGATCTCGCTCCTTCAACAAGGTAAAGCCGTTGACATGATTCGTTTTGACTGCAAGTATTAAAAAAATTAATATTTTTAGACTTTTCTATTCGTCGACACATCATGAGTGAGGCGTTGAAACCCAACTCGGGTGGTCAGGACTTTAAATTAATCAAGAAATTGTTATTAGTTCTAGATCTTGTGCAGCTTTCATTCTCAGTGATGTTGGCAGGCATGTGGACAGTGATTCAATGCCACTGGCTCGATGCAGCCAGCTGATGACGTCAAATGTTTGTGGCCCTTATGAATTGGGCATAACATACTTATATTTGCTCGTCTCACAACTTGTAGCACACCATTACAGGTAATGTTGATGTTCGACAGCTATCAAAATCCAGCCAAACAGTGTCGTCCTTGCAACACTCACCTTCGCACGATGTCCTCTTATTCAACATTTCAGAACAGCTACTACCTACCACCCATGACACCATATCTTCTTTTTTCAGACCAAGTGAAAGCCACTACCGTCCCTCCGGCAAGCTTCTCTTCGTGTCAAAACTTCCATCTCTAGTCTTCTCATTCCTACGTATTCCTCCAGGACTCGCCTCCGTTGGCTGCACTATCGCCATTCGTCTGCCGGATATCGGGGACATGCGACGACAAGCTCGCTTGCTTGCACCACTGCTGCCTGACTTAGTGTTATTTCGCAATTTGCTCGAAGCTTACGCAGTCAACATCGTTTGATGTCGACAAGGAGGATAACAGACTCCGCATATTCCCCAACTCTGTCGACCAACGCGCAGCCACGTGCAGGTCTGTATCGATTCACTGTTCTGACCACAGCTGCAGCCAAGAAGGCGCATCGGTCCATCGAGCCAACTCAGGTCTTGCTTGCGCCTATTCTTGAGATTCGTCGATAGCCTCATAGTTTTGCGTGTGCTGTCTCGCATAGCCGTGAATCTTGTCCACGACTGTAAGACTTTTTACTGGTAAGCTGCCGGACGATATCGAGGCTAAACTCAAGATCATTTAAGCACCCGGCCGCGATGAATTCCTTCGTTACCTCCGTGCTTCATCTCCCTACAGCAGCACGTTTACGACCATTCTTTGTCTATAACCAGTTTAGCAAGTTAGCAAGAACACATCGGCTGCCTTTGAGCACAAGTAGGGCTCGCTGCTCGATCCTGTAATGACTCATTTCTCTGCTGTGGGAATATACTGACAACTTCAGTCGTTGATAGGACTAGATCTACCGTCCCCTCCGACCGCTATAAGTCACAATGTTAAGCTACTGTTTCTCGCTTGCAATGCAGGTCAACGCCAGACGTTGTGCGAGGAGTTGAGCCTGCGTGCTCGACTCAAGAAGTACAAAGCGTACCAGTAGAAAGCCTGCTACCGAACATTAGTTGCCACTAAGCTACAGCAGCAAAACGCGACATCGCTTCATCGCAGTCGAAGCAAAGCATTCGTATCTTCTGCACGCGATACTGTCCAAGGTTATCTACACCTCAACGAAATGCTAGGGGTGGCAAAACCACGTGACAATTGCAGCAGAAGCATAGAAGAAGAAAAGAAGCGCGAGGAGGTATAACAACAAATTGCTGAAAAAAGTGATCTCCTACAGTTCGTACACTGCCACGTTGAAGATGCTATACTCACTCCATGCGTGGAACGGCTTGCAACAATATACCGAAATGGTACAAGAATGAAAGCTTCTACTAGTAGATCAAACATATGCGTATCGACTTGATGAAACTACCACTACGTCCTGTTTGCATGGTGATAAACCTTTTTGTTATCAAACCGTTAGCTAAGTATATTTCGCCGACGGACTCAGAATAAAAGCAGCAAATATCACGTTAGTGATGAGTCGTAACTTTTCCAACAAATGTTACAACATACGCACATAAAGTTTTCAAGTGAAATCGAGAAGGTGCGTGATTTCAACCGAAAAGTTTCGAAAACGTCGCACGAACCGTTCGACGCCAGACATGCCGTCGCCGACAAAAGCACCACTTGAGAGCGCCACGCGCCGTGCAAAGGCGCGCCACCTCCGGTGTGAAGCTGCCGCGCCGTACTCTATGTTGAAACGCAAGAAGGGAGAGGAAAGCGATTTCTCTGGCCAAGGAACGACGCATCCGCGTAGGGGCGGATTTTTCTCCCGTCTGGCGACTTACATTCCCATAGTGAACAAGCTAATGCAAGAAGACGACGGTGAAGGGGAGAAAGATCAAGTTGAGCTGGCTAATGAGAGCTGTGAGGAGATCAAGACGACGCAGGAAGAAGAGGACGAGGAGGAGGAAGAGGTGGTGGTGGTGGAGATTCCAGCTGCTGCTGCAAAGAAGGAGACGCAAGAGACCCCTGAGATCCTGGACTCTGAGATTACGAAGAAGGAAACGATGGTCGAGGATGACGACATGGTGGACACTCCTGCGTCGCCAATAAGTCGTGCGTCGTCGTCCTTCGTTACGGACAAGATGCAAGTGACGATGTCTTCCCGACATGTCAACAACAAGAAAGGATCGCGTCAAGTAAGCTCTTCCTATCGTGAGAGTAGTACTGAGAATGGCGGACGCAGCCCAACCTTGATGCCGCCATGGCGGAAACGTGGCGATAAGAGCATGTTACCCCCTGGACCACCGCAGCCCAGCACTCAGCGGCGATGGAAATCGACCTCCGCGTCGCCTCACGAATCGGCACTGGGCGTGATTAAGGACAAGAAGACCATTACACTCGAAGAGTTTGAGCGTCTGCAGCATCAACTGTATGAAATGGTGGAGACGACGCCCCAGACGCAGTTGGCGATGACACAAACTGCTTTGGCTAACGGTCTCGAGCACCCGTTCACGCGGGGCTTCCCTGGTCCGACGTCGTTTCCAGGCTATGTGCGTGGGTCCCATGCAAATCAGAATCATGGCGCTGCGGGTGTTCAGGACGAGAGGAAGCGTGGATCTGAGTATACAACGAAGAACGGCGAGACTTTCAGCAAGCGTCCTAGGAACCGTGAGAACGGACCAGTTTTCTTCTCGGGAACCACTCTGCGAGGACAACTGACGCCTGAGGAACGCCTCCAGCGAAAGCCGCGTCCCTCCCGACTTTTGACTGGAACTAAGCGTAATATCTCTGCGCGCTACGCGTACTCTACCGCAGTTGCGGAGACAATTCTGTCGACGCTGAACAAGTTGCAGAGCCCGCTGGAGCAAGAGGCGCAGAAGCCGACGCCTTCTACGGCGATGTTGTGGGCGAAGTGCCATTCGTCGGTCATGGATGGCCAGAAGAACAGTTTTAGAAACGAAATGAAGATTGGCAGCGATGACGTGCCTCCTCCGACAAGTACAGTTCCCCGCGTGGCATTCCCACAGCCACAGCCTACAAAGAAACTTGCTGATTTGTCGTTTGGCAGCGCTCGAAACACCGCGTTCGAGACGCCTTTAAAGAGCGGTAATGCTTCGTCGAACGGTGGGACCTCGTTGTTCTCGCCACAGGCGGTGTCTATGACCCCTGCACTCATTGCCAAAACATCCGCACCACAGTTCGAGACAACCGGCGAGTTTAAATTTACGCTTCCGGTTCATGTTAAAGATGTGAAGCAGGCAGACGCGGACGACGAGGATACCCGTGTTCGATTTGTGTTTTCTCCTCCGCCTAGCATGCTGGAGCCACCTGTGAAGGTTTCTAAGCAAAGGACGGCGCGTAAGGATGGCAGCGCCCCTACACCGTTTGCCTTTATGCCGTCGTCACCCAAGATGAAGGCGACTGCGTATGTGTCTAAGCCGTCAACGGTGAAAGAGCCCGAGGAGCAGAAAGCCGACTCAAAAAAGCCTATCGCGGCGGAGACGGCTGAGGAGTCTGGTTCTGATTCGACGGCAGCGGCACCTACTGTTTTTCTTAGTGGTGGTGTGAATCCGCTCACCAGATTTATGCAGCTGAAACCTGGACAGTGGAAGTGTCCTGGATGTAGCGTCTTAAACGAAGCCACAAGTGCCAAGTGCCCATGCTGCGAAATTGCCAAGCCTGCAGGCGGGGCGACCGAAAAGGCTTCTTCGGTGGCGCCGAACGCCCCTGAAGAAATTTCGTCAAGCGGTTTAAGCCTTGGTCTGGCCACCGTGGAGGCAAAAAAGGGTTCTAATAAGTCGGCTGCTGGCTCAACTACGGAGAGTGGCTCAATTACGGAGAGTGGCTTTTGTTTTGGGGACCCTTTTCTGGATGCAAAGGTGGACACAGAGAAGCCTGCTGCGTTGATCTCATCTAGTAGTTTTACTTTCAGCGCGCCTGCGGCTGGTGCGGCCACCAATAAATCTGCCGGGGAAATCACGTCGGGTGGATTCAGTTTTGCAGCCCACGTTGCTCCAGAAAAATCTGTTGCTGGAAACGTAGATTCCGGTACCGCTACCGAATCGAATACGAGAGCAGATTCTTTTGCAAGCACTGCTCCGATCTCATTTGAGTTCTCGGCTCCTGTAGAAAAGGCCGATGAGGCATCGACGAAAATGTTCGCTGTGATTGGGAAGGCTGCTCCTGCTTCGTCTTTATCCTTTGGCGTACCGGCAGCGTCGGAACCTACTTCAGACCAAACATCGGCGACTACGAAATCAAGAAGTGTTTCGAATGGGTTCACATTTGGCGTCAGTGGTGCCAACACTGCTGATGGCACCAGTACGGGCAAGCGTAAAGCACCAGAGGCCGAAGAATCGACAAACCATTTTGCTTCGTCGTTTAACTTTCGTGCAACCACGGCTACGAACACTGAAGCACCAAAGGCAAACCCTGCGACTGGTTTTGGTTTTGGCGTGGCTACGGAACTGAAGCAGGCGAGCCCGGAGGAGCCAGGCCGCCCGACGAAGCGTTTGGCTGCGTCCACAACCGCGTCTGACTCAAAGCCTGATGCATCGGCTTTTACGTTTGGTGCAGCTTCAAAGCCGCCGAAAGAGTCCGCCGAAACACCTACGTTGACGCCTTCGTTCAACTTTGGTGGATCTTCCAGCTTAACAACTACACAAAAACCGAAGGAGAGGACAACTTCAGCCTTCAGCTTTGGTGCCACCTCTACCGAAGAGGCTAGTGTTGCAACGGAAGCAAAGTGTCGGGAAATGATGCCTCCGAAGATGGGTTTTACGCTCGGATCGTCGTCGCTAGTAGCACCCAATCCTACTGCTGGTTTTGTACAAAACACAGAATCTGAGGCTTGTGCTGTTTCACTTGGTGCTTCAGCATCCACTTCAACACCTGCTTCTTCGGCGCAAGCAACATCTGCTTCATCTTCTGCCGGCTTCACTTTCGGCCTGAACACGACGATTGCAACTAGCAGTGCCCCTGCATTTGGCGTCGCGTCTTCTTCTCCTGCGTTTGGCTTTGGAGCATCGATGCCGACACCGCCTTCTGCGGGGACGTCAAGCTCCCCAAATGCAGAGATGTCGTCGGCTGCTGCTTCGACGCCAGCATTTACGTTCGGCTTGTCGTCTGCCAAACCGACGAAAGCTTCTGCATTTGACCAGACGCCTGCAAGCACATCGAGTTTTGGTTCTACGTCGACGTCTTTTGGATCAAGCTCGTCTAATGTGTTTGGGTCTGGATCGAACGTAGGAGGAGTCGGTAGTAAGTCTAATGCTGCTCCCTCGACGACGTTTGGTAACTCCGTATCGTCAGCTCCAGCCACATCAGCGTTCTCTTTCGAAGCATCAAAGCAAGCACCCGCTGCAAGTGCGCCTGCACCTACGGCTGCCCAGCCAGTATTTACGTTTGGAGCGTCGAGTGCTCCAGCCCCGAGCGGATATGGAGCTGCGTCTACAGTTTCGAATGGCCCCAGCGGTGGATTCGGCGCCGCACTCGGTGGTTTCAGATCTTCCAGCCCTGCGCCTGCCTTCGGTAACCAGTCTGCTCCCGCATTTGGCAGCAATCGCCCGCCACTGACGTCCGCGTTTGGTGCAGGATTCAGCAGCGGCCCGTCGAGCTCTGGCTTCCCTACCCCTAGTTCGACTGCTGCATTCGGTGCTGCTCCAGCTCCGGCTTTTGGTGCTGCTCCAGCTCCGGCTTTCGGTGCTGCTCCAGCTCCGGCTTTCGGTGCTGCTCCAGCTCCGGCTTTCGGTGCTGCTCCAGCTCCGGCTTTCGGTGCTGCTCCAGCTCCGGCTTTCGGTGCTGCTCCAGCTCCGGCTTTCGGTGCTGCTCCAGCTCCGGCTTTCGGTGCTGCTCCAGCTCCGGCTTTCGGTGCTGCTCCAGCTCCGGCTTTTGGTGCCGCTCCAGCTCCGGCTTTTGGTGCTGCTGCCTCTGCTCCTGATTTTGGAGCTCCTACCGCGAGCGCTTTTGCTGACGGCGGATTCAACATGGGTGTCGCTCCGCAGCACGCCAAAAACAGGCGCATTGTGAAGGCCAAGGTTCGCAACCGGCGAACGTCATCGAAGCGAGAATGAAGAATTAATCGACAATGGAGTGTATTGTTTGATCAATTGTGGCGCTAGCGGCCATACTACAGCGGAGAATTTGACGCATCAGTCAAGCAAGACCCTTACACGCGCTGACTGGAGCGACCTGACAAGCTGGGAAATAAATAAATAACCGCTTTACCGTTCGCGTTGGAGACAGCCTGCTTTTGGAAATGGAAGATGCGAAAAAAGCAGCTGCTTGTGATGGCAACCTTCTTATTGGACTTGTGAATGCACTTTTCTCCGCAGGTAACACAAAATTGCGATACGACAGGTGAGCATCGGCAAGTTACATGCTTTGCAAATCGGCCATTTAACGGTTTCCAACGCTCGTATTGTTCGGGTATCATCCGTCTGACCCTTGCAGAGTTTGCCCAAGAAGAACCGGTATAGTACCAAGACGAACAACAACTCGGTCAATGATAGTAAAGGGGTAACCATGGAGTCTCTAGGATTGAATGTGCCAATTTTCAGTGAGCCGCTTAACTGCAAATTGTGTTAGTGCACTTCTAGGGACATATCGTTGTCTATTGGCTTTGTAGCGGCATGCTATCCGCCGTGATGAAGAGCAGCGTGACTTGCAGAGAGTGTGTTTGAGAAGGTTACTATCGTAAGACAAAGAAGCCGCCCATTTCGTCGGGAACGGGTATTGTAGCGACAAGTCAAGCTGTGTGAGGCAGAAGGCAGTAGGAAAAACCAACGACAATGAAGATAGCTCGGTCTGGAAAAGAAGGAGAAGAACCGAATTGACCTGAGGGACGTAGCCGAAGAGAAGTTACTGGTCGCCGAGACTTAATAATTTGGATACCGATCAGTCATGGACGACATGAAATCAAGGCATGCGTGGCTAAGTCGAGCAGCAGTCAAATGTGGACTACAAGGTAGCCGAGAAAAGTAAACAGCAGTGACTTGTGGACTTGGCCTGCCCTAAACGGAAACAATCTTTTTCGGCATAGATGGCACCGTGAAGAAGCGATGGACGACGATGGTGCTAAAGCGTCATTTTGGAGCGCAGATCGATTCGGTTAGTGGTCCCTCCCTATTCGAGATAGGCAGTGACCACTAACCGAATCACTTGTTTATTGTGTCAAGCTGTAAGTACTGCTCCTCAGATACCGGGGCAATGTCAAAGCTTTGATTAATTCCGTATTTAGTAACACTTAAGCAAAAGAACAGCCTCTCTGTACATGAACTGACTCTGTAACGAACTAGTGCACACGTGATTGCGTACGTCAAATGATGCATCGACACTGTACGAAGAACTCTTGATGACCAGGAGCAGCGTAGCTTTGCAAAACCTAGCACGACGTCTGAAAAACTTGGCCATCGTCAGCAACACCTCGAATGACCAAGGGAGATCAAGGACCATCTTTCGTGCAGAAGAACGAGAATTCCTTGTTCTTTCGGTAAGGTTCGATAACAACGCTCAGACTGCCGCAAGACAATTGATATTCCCACGAAAACAATGCCAACACTGCGCGCAACTGCGACGCGAGGACGAGCCTGAGCAGATTGAATGTGAGTTGCTTCACGACAAACGCAGCAACTTGAACGGCTCGAAAACAACAACGCGGAGGCAAGTCCATCGATGTCTGCTGACTGCTTCTTCATGCTGAGCGTTTTCTGCTAAATGTGATAGAAACCTTAGAGAAGGTGGATGCCCATTCTTTCGATTCATACGACTGCCAAGACCGCAAGGTTCGCGACCTAATTTGAGCCCACAAGGGTTGAGCACATGGTGCACCATATCGACGATCACCTACCAGCGTTGTCTGACATCACAATTCCACAAGTCCGCATCTAAGCTTTTCCCACAAAGCCAGCATAGTGAAAGCGATCAGATCCAGCGAGATGTTGCACAGAAGCGTATCGACCAACGTCTGATGCTGTCAAAACGCTGTATAGCAACATCTAACCAGACAACGTGCCTACTCTTGTGGCAAGCGTTGCGACACTGTTCAAAGTTCGAGGCATCGAGTTGATTGTTGCCCACCGTTAATAGAAGCATTTTGGTGCGGTTTGTTGCGCCTCTCACTGATTTGGCATTCAATTGGACAACGGTCTTGATCACTTACTTCGTATCTCCTGGTCTTCTTCTCTATCCACATCTTCTATTTCGTCTTCACTATTATCTTTATCTTAAGCACCATTGCCTTCTCTGTCTTCTCTGCTGCTCTCAACTTCACCTTCCTCCTCGCTGTTTTCGCCCTTTGCATTTTGCGCAACATTTGTGAAAAACAATTGTCGCCGTCCGTCGTTACTCGACTGAGTCACCTGCAGATGCGCTGTGAGGCTCTCCTCAATGTGGTGCAGCTTGAACGCGCGCACCTCGATCGCGCTGATGTTAATATGTGTTTGTGCCTGGGCACAATCTTCCGAGGTCGGAAACATCAGCAGAACATTCCAGTCCATTAACTTACCAGATGCCAATGCGTCTTGATAGTCGTTCCGGGCACTTCGGCAACCTAGTACAGGTAGTGCAGAGCGCACTGACACTTGTAATACGCGATCGTCTCGTGAGTCCATTGTGCAGTATGTGCGGTGGATCGGTGCAAACACCTTCACAATACCTCTTCCTTGCCCGTCATGCTTATCGCTATCGTCGTTTTGATCGGGAATCTTTTCCACAAGCACAAATGCCTCGGGATTCATCACCATCAATAGTTTCGTGGCCATCAGCAGAAACCGCTGGTCGCGATACATACACCTGAGAGAGACCATACCGTCCAATGGCGCTGTGCACGTGTCCCTTCCACCCGCAGCACTTGCAAATATACTTGTACGCGGGTGGCGGTAGGCAGCAAGCCGCTCCAGCCCGTCATTTACAAAGCTTGAGTCCAGGAGTTCGCGCAGTTTCCGCAGCGAAAGAAACACACGCATAGACTTGCGACACACTTCCATTTGGTTTGCGGGGCAGCGCAGCGCTAATGTGTCCCGTGAACCAGCCCATGCCGGAGAGGTCATAGCCTCTTCTTTCTCAAGTGGAACGAGGCACTCAAAAGGTGACGAGGAATCCAGCTGCAACTCTATGGGAAAGCACTTGCGCTGGAAAGTTGCCGCCTCTTTTTCTAGCACGTAAATAAATAAATCCACTTCAGCCATTGCGCCGCGCATGTTCTCCATGACAAAGTGTGCACTTCTTGAGTGAAGATCCTTGAGTGTCGCAGCATGGTGCTGGGTAAGGCAGTAGGAAGTCGGCATACGTGTGTCCACCATGATATCCACTAGTAAGCGTGCGCACAATTGCGTGCTAATCAAACGCGAGCTCTGGTTTCGCGCAAGGACCTCCAATGTCAACTCGACTAGCCAAAAAGGGTATGCGTCTTTGCGGCACGACAAATCATTGTCTACTTCAGGAGCACTAGACACTTCATCATCATCGTCGTTTGGTGAAAAATATCCCGTATCGATCTTGTCGATGTTTACATCTTTTCCAGCATCCCCTCGAATTCCTTGCGAGTCAGAAGAATCATACGATGATGACAGGGATGCAGTGGCTAGTAGAGCCGAGCCGTCGGCCATGGCATTATCTTCAGTTTCCTTCTGTTGCGCAATCTTATCGTGACCATCAGCATTTGTTCGCTTATCATCACAATTTGCACGTTTTCCGTGGCGATACCGGAAGGGTAACAGATCTAGCTCTCGTAGCAGAGAATGGTCTACCGCCTTGCTATTGGTAATGGCTATCAGAAGCATCACAGCTGTAGATGAGAGTGGCTCATCGCTTGAACAAAGCAATGATAGAAGAGACTGACGGTAGCAGTTGGTGCTCTGCGGGATAAACGCCTTCACTTCATCGACTGGCCACTCGCCCATCCCAAAGCGCGTTTCAATGTAGCACAACGATGTCTCACACGTAGTCGCCGAATGAGGACAAAACACGTGCATCGGGGGCTGTTCCATATCCCAACGCAAAGAAGGTTGGGAACATAGCTGTTGCGGCGAGTTTTCTGTTGTCACGGTATCCTCATCATCATCGTCATTGCTGTCCACTGGTTCCAAGCAATGCAAGCTGCTATGCCGTCGTCTTGATCCAGCTCCAAAAGCTACTGCTGAGTATTCACAGTTTTCTGACGCATCTGGCGACAACAGCATAAAAGCGATAGCATTAACAAGAGGTGCGTGCTCCAAAATACCTAGAAGTCGAGTGAGCAGGTAGAGCGCTAGCCGTGTCGACACTCGTTGCGGCGGGGGTCCGCAATCTGGCAAGATGCTAGTCGCCAACAAGCATTTAATATGTCGTGAAAAAAGCAGATCTCCAATTTTATAGCAAAGCTCCGGTACATTCACATCCAACAAATCCTGTAGGTAGAAGCAGTGATCAATGTACGCGTCCACTGCTTCTTCTAATTTCTCTGTGTATGTCGTCTTTTGCATTTCTTCGTCTAGAGAGGACCAATTATTCAACAGTCCTTGCAGCGATAACGTCAAGTCATTGGCAATCTCCACAATATCCTGAAAGTACTTCATATCATCATACTGCAGTACAAACCGGCGTACTCTTGCATCGGGTACTTTCAGCACATTAAGCGTCAACGTCTTAACTGCAACTTTTACCATTGTTTCATTACAACGTCCAAATTCCAATGCACGTGCATATAGTGGAAAATTCAAATTTTCGCCTTGTTGAGTATCCAGAAAAAACTGCACCGTTTCTTCATTAAGTCGTAGCGACAAAGCCTTCAACAATGTGACATACCAGTCTCGTACGTCATCATCTCTTTCTACTGCAAAAGGACACTCAAGGAGACGGTTGACGTGATTATTGCTCAAAATGTAGTACAAGGACGTCCGAGTAGCAATGTTCTGGACTAAAATGCTCATAGTCTGTAGCAGCTGTACTTGGACAGGAAACGAAGGCTCACTGGCTCCAAGCTCTACCAATAGAGCCAGCATATTCGTTTCTCCAAAATAGTCGAAAAAAGTCCCCGGATTATCGGCTTTCTCGTCCAGATCAGCAGCTACTTGATCCTCCGGCTCCATCGCTACCCGATGTTGATCTGAATAGATGAGAAACTCGGATAAAACACGTAAAAGTTCGACAATCTCAGCGTCTGGTAACGATCCAAAGTCGCTGAGTTGTCTGTGTAGAGTCCGCATGTTTGTTAGAGTAAAGTCGAGACGACGACCGGAGAGGAAGGCGCCCAAGAAACCACCACGATGACTACTCGTGTTGCTAGAAGGTATGGAAGGTCCAGACGAAGAACTGCTCGGGTTATTCCCCATGACGCACACACGCTAAATCACGTACAATTCTCTCTCTCTATTAGAATAATTATGACCTTGAACGTTTTTTGTATGGAAGGGCGGACTTTGCGTGCAGCAACGGTACAATTGGGTCATGCATATATATTGGTCACTCGTCAAAGTACCTGACTCGCTGAAATGACTCGTTGCTGTCGCTTGATTTCCACGAATCACGTCTCATTCTCGTATAACCTGCCACTATTCGCGATAATGTGGTCATCATCCTCTACGCCGGACGTGGATCAGCGGTTCCCTAGACGTCCGCGACGCGTCTCTAATAGCTCAGCACCTTCCTTGACAAGTCGAAGTAGCGCTACTAGCTGTTTGGAGCAGCGTCGGCGTGATCTGCCGCCTCATTCGATCCATACAAGCAGTGTATGGGCGTTCGACGGATCTTCCACACGTTCAGAAGCGTTTTCCTCGTCATCAGCAGGTTCTACAGGCTATCAAGGATTCGAACGATCTTCTCTAGTATTGGATGAGACAAACGCAGGTCTTTTGGGGCTTGAGAGTGCCGTCAAAGCCGCAAATCATGGAGTTATCGGATCGTATCTCAGTGGTGAAGCGACGGCCAGAATGCTATGGAATAGACCAGAGAGAGAAGAAGAAGAGCGAGAAGAGGAGGCTCTGCCTTCATATCTGAGTTATCTACAGGCTCCATCATTCACAGGAGACGCTACAGCTGGAGTGATGCCAACTACGGCATCATTTAACTCAGTGACGGCTTTAGACCAGACAAGTGATAATGAGATGGAGAAAAAGAGCAAGGAACTGACACGAGCATTGCAGAGCTTTATTTCGATGCAGATGCAAGGAAAGGTGTATACCTCGTCTTCACTCATCAAAAGCTCTGGAGGAGGTTGCAATTGTGAAAAACGTGTAGAGGAGCTGGAAAAGCATGTAAAGACATTATTTGCTGCTCAGAAAGAGGAGAGAAACTCTGCTGCAATGAAGGAGACGGGGAATGTTTTAGGTGACCGAGTGTCGACACTAGAAGGTAGACAAAGTGCTTTCCAGTCGCAACTAGCGCAGATTTCCAAAGTGCTTGGTGTGCCGGTAGGAAAGCACGGCAAGAGCAGCCAACTGAAGACATTGGTGCAGACGCTACACAAAGAGATTGACACGAAGGTTCAGGAAGGTATACGTGATTAACAATGAAGAAGATGCTGGTGACATTGTTTAACTTTGACTACATGTTGATGCAGCTGTTGCCAATATGAAAGCTGTGTGCGTTGCCGGCGCAACGACGCGCGCAGAGGAGCTGAATGCTGAAGCAGCTGATACGCTTTCGGAGTCATCTTCTACTGGACAGTCGTTGGCGCCGTCTAAGCATAATGAGGAGAAGGAAAAGCAAAACTCCAACGACTGCGATTCTATCCCAATATCTGCCCTCTCATTTTCAACTGTGCTGAATACTCTAGCGAAAGAGCACGAGGCTTCGTTGATGAGGTTGGGCGCGCATTTTGATGAGCGCTTGCGTCTGGAGGGTTCGCAACGCGTTGCCTTGGAGGGACGTGTGCAAGCACGTCTAGGAGAGCTAGAGGAATGGTTGCAGCAGATTGAAGGCGAGATCAGTGGATTGCGTTTCGAACAGGCTCCATCGTCGTTGATCGCTGAGATGACAGATGAGATGACGAGACTTGAGGCCAATTTGGCGAAAATGGAAATCTCCTGGAAGCATCAGCAGCAACAACTGAAGGAACTATTTGCTAGAGTAGAAAAGCTGCCAAATCTTGACAATCTTCGCACTCAGCTGGATCAGCAGAACGACGACATGAAAGTTTTACGTAAAAACCTGGATACTATCGCTTCTTCGATTCGTGAAGAGATTCATGCAGTTGCTCGCACCTCCGAGGGACTCAAGCTGATTGTGGAAAAGCTGATGCGTGATACGGGTTCTGCTGAAGAACTATTGCAGCAGTATGTGAGTACAATCACACACCAAGTGGCTAGCTTAACTCGGCAGTACGTTTCGGTCAGGATCCGAGACAATAACCGACTGCTGGACGCCACGCTGCGCGCCAGGGCACCAGACTTTTTTTCCAATGAAAGCGAAAGCTTTCTATTAGTGCATTCTGATAGGAAGGAAGAAAGCGACGGTCATAATCTTGGAACAGAGGTGATTCATGGGCCAGAAGGAGATGGGAATTTCAGCTTCGTGCTGCGTGAGGATGACGGGACGGGGTCTGATGCATTCTGACCAGCCGGCGTGGAGCATCAAAGCTCAAAACCATCAGCGCCATTAGTAGCTCTGAGGCTAGTACTGTTGATGCTGCTGCGAGTCCGACGGCATCATCGAGATTTATTGGTTCTACCACTGGAGTACAGTATTGTGGGGCACATGTAGTTTCAATCCTGCGTTAATTCATACATGTGCACCTTACCTGAAACGGTTTGTGTGGCAACCACCCGAGCGCGAATAACGTCGTGACTAACCTCATTACTAAAGGAGACGCAAAAGTCTGCGCGGTTCTTACTAGTGAAAGCCGCGCTGACTTTCGCGTGGGGCGGCATGATCGCTTATCACTTGCAAGTTCTTAAGCTATTTGTCCGATTCATATCGGAGTTTGACTGCGGCTACAGCTTCATCAGTCACTTGCAGGGCGATTCGATTAGGTAAAGTGCCACATGATATAGCAGGTCTTCAGTTTATCGGCCCCGTCAAGATCGAGGTGTCAGTTGCCAATGATTAACCTCGCAGAGACACCCTGAGTGCAAGACTAACATGTTTGACTGGTGGTCTGTTCCTCTACGATATTGTGGGTGTGTCGCAATATTTGCTGGGCTGCCGACGAGGACGTGGTTGCCAGTGAGCATTGCAGCACGTATATCTGACGTTTGTGTAAGATTGCTTTGGTGCTATGGACTAAGCTACTGTGCTTCCGTCGATAGAAAATGAAGGCGTGAAAGCAAGTCGTAGGCCTTCGACAACCTGTCTACGATGGTGCTGTATGCATGTCTTGCTTTGCAAGTAGGGGAGAACCCATTGCTGTCAACCTATGAATGATTCGCTCAATGGGGCAGCGCCGCTAACAGAGCTGTCAATACTTCCAAACGAGGTTTATGTGAATTCGTTGACCATCGATCGATGCAAAAGCATGAAGCAGGCGTAGTCAGCAAAACGTTGTTACCAGTAGAAGAGTTTGCCACACTATGAACAATCACGTCAATCTTGTAAATCTCGAGATGAAACAACATCTCTCGATTGAATCTCTCTTGTCTTGTGCACTTGTAGCTAGCTGCTGATCCACACTTTCAGACATACGTCTGTCGCATGTGGATACGTCGTCATTTGGCCAAAAGTATCATCTTTGGAATTCGTAAGCACTTGATGGGGAATCAGCTCAATTGCTTGGCACAATGTCAGACGCGGCAAGAGGGAACGCAGAGGCTGCTAGTGCTTCAAAAAGGTGGCGTCTAATGACTACAGAAGTGCACGATATACGTGCTGTTTACTTGGTCGTTTGTTACAACTGCAGGTGCCTACTTTAAGCGGAAGAAAACGATTCTGGGGCTGAACACGGGAACGGAGCGAGTATACATAAAACTAGATGGAGATGAACACACGTGCGTTGAATTTTGCGAACGTTGACGCGACTTCTCGTAGCTTATTGTCCATCTTGTTGTGTATCTAACGTTGATGGACGATCAGACTGTTGTGGAAGCTGCACGACTCGATTAAGAACGCAACGAAGATCGATCTGTATTCGATTAAGTTGGCACAGGCACACGGTATATGGGGGTGATTGCTAATGAATGAGACTGTTGGGAGGGGTACTCACAATACTGTTGTGGATCCACACTTAGGCGAGGTTGGATTTAGTATTACGTCTCACAATGGCGACGTGGCACTGGATGTTGAGGCGGAATCGGGAGAGATTCGTGATACTTGGGTGTGTTCAATCTGCCCTTGATGTCTTTTTATTTGGCACGGACAAACTGCTGAGTCGGCGAAAATCTTATTATGCTGTGACTGGCGTTGATGGTGCAGGTGACACATTTGCAGGTGATATGTGAGAACAGCAATCTGAGTGACGAGACGGAGAAAGAGATGCAGTCGAGGTTGAAGTTCCGCAAAATGGTGGAGGACCGTGCAAAGAAGCAAGTGTACTGGGCGAAACGCACATTGGAATTGGAACAGCGAAAACAAGAAGCGGAAGAGCGGAAAAAAAAGTTTGCCGGTGTCGGCATGACATACACTGCTCTTGCAATGAGTAATAGGCCGAGCTAGTCGATCAAGGAATAGCCATTGGCTACAGTACTGCTATATGTTTTTACGTAATACTGCCTGCCTTACCCGACAGCATCGCTTCTTCGGACATGCAACAAATGTAAAAGTCAAACAAAAGACGCTCCAACAAAACCGACCTTTGTTGTGTTAGCTTTTGTACCACTACAACGTATGATTCTACGGTATTAGACGCTGCGCATGATCTTAAACATTATCAAGATGAACTATTTAAACAAAATGATTATTTTTATTTGTAATTATGATGTTAGACGTTAATATTTTAATTGATAAAAATAAAATTACGAATAATTTAGGTTATTTACCTATTATTTTTTTAATTAGTTTTCTGCATTTTTTAATATTAGTGTTTATTAATTCAACGGGATTATTATTAATTTCAGAAGTTGAATTTTTATCAATAATGCCATCAGCTATTAGATAAACACCATATTCTCCTTTAGGTGCTTCAATAACCGTATAAGTTTCGCCACTATTTACACTGATATTTTCAGAATAATATTTAAAATGATGAATTAAACAAATCTGAATTTTAGTATTGCGAGACCATACATGGAAGTCACTCCGACGTTGGACAATGTGCAAGCTCTTCGTCAACTGACGCTTGCTAGTGAACATTTTGTATGTTAACGTTAGAGTATCACTTTATTGGCTTACTAAATAATGAAACTTTGGCGTTTGGTACTTGTAGATGATCTGCCTGTGTGGAGTGGACGTGAAGCAGGATACCGACACGCAAGTACTGCAGGAAGCAATTCAAAAGATTATCCGCATCAAGATGCAAATGGGTGGTTATGTGAGCAGAACATGTAGCATGCTGCAGAATGAACGTAGCTCACTGGCTGCTAACTCTGTTGTGGTTGGTATCGTAGCACCAGATGAGTCTTGCTAAAGCCCAGGGATCGCGCCTTGTAATTGAGCAGGAGGTAGCGTGCTTCTGACTGATGATGAGCTTGTAATACTGACTGCTGACAAGATTGCGTCGTGTTTATTGAAAAGTTTACAAGCGATGTTAGTGCTCTTGTGGCAGCAGCGCCAGGAGTCCTCAGCTTGGCTGATCACGACGGCACAGTGGACCTGGATGCACTTTTTGATGATGCTATTCGCTACTTTCGCGCACAGCAAGATATGGTTAGAAGGAGTTTTACATTGCGATGACGAAGAGTGCTGACACTTTGCTATCGTTTCGGATGATTATAGGAGCGCCAGGCTGCTTCGTCATTTCGTCTGTTGCTAATCTATAGACAGGTGAAACAGGTACAAAGCCACTTGCTTTTCGCTGTCGATGTTACAGCGTATGCAAAATTCTTAAACTTGCTCGTAAGCATTGCAGAACCCACAGCTCCACATCATTCACAGGGAGATCCCGAGTGGGTTTATGAATGAACCAGCTTGTCACCTGGACGTCATCTACTGGCATCAAGATGTCCCGCTGGAGGCAGCGCAGGTACGTCCATCGGCACAACTTACATTAGCTTAACTGGTAGTCACGTTGCTTCCATGTTCTCAAGAGTGTGTTCGATCAACTCTGCTTCTATGATAGCACAAACCCACTTGCCAAGTTCTACTTCTTGGATGTCGGCGGATCAGTCGAGAGGTTGCATCAGGTACGCTTCAATAATGTATATCAAAACTCAAGCAACACACATAATGCAACGAGAAGCGTGAAGTCTAACGCCCTTTTTGATTGCTGCTGGTTGGTCAGGCACTCGTGCTTGTGCTGTCGCACCCGACTAATCGATTGAGTCAAGATGGTGCTGAACAGTTTTTAGAGTCGTGGTTTTCACCCGCAAAAGAATCAACCCACTAGATTAGCAGGATTAAATAAAAGAGATGGCCTGCTAATGGTTATACAAATGGACTCCATCCGTCGTCACTCGCGGCAAAAGCTAGGCCAAAAGAGCTTTGCTAACATGGTGCACCAGTGTGGAGGCCGCCACATCTTATCTTACGGAATATCCGCAAAAAAGTCCGAGATGCCTTCGTTATTATCCAGATTGAAGTAGAAATCAGGATCAGTCTACTCATAACAGCACAAGTGTTATGAGACCACATCATGATCGGATAGTCTCAAATTGTATACTAACGACGTAAGATTTCGATACCTTTAGCGGCGCGAGTTTGAAGATATCGCTGTCCGAGTTATATGATCTCTGCTACAAAGAGACAACCAGTGACATTAGCACTTGGCACCTAAGTGGATTGATTAAGCATCAAGATGAGCTTACCTGGTTCATAGAAGGCACAGGGCTATCATGAGCTAAAAGGTCTCGAGCTTCCTTTGCTGAATCCCCGATGTCCTCGGCCTCCTTTTCATTAGCAATTTGTCGAACTAAATACACATCCACGGGTCCATCTAGAAGAACAGCAATAAGAAGGAAACCACAATAGACTCAAAAGGACAAACTGCAAATTGCAGCTTCTTCTACCTGTAGACTTGAGAAAAACCTGAAATCGGCGTTTTCCAGCCGGCATACCCTCGTCAGGGTCAGGTACTTCAAGTGTTGTTCCAGGCGGGGCCTTGATCGCCATCACGCTTTGGTCTGCAAAGCTCTCTTCCCGTCTCATGTCATCGTGTGTGACATAACAAAAGTTATCAAGACTGTCTTTGTCGAACGCTTCTTCTTCATACAGACGTCGGATACTCTGACTGACCATCTTAATATGCTGGTCGTACTTGAGCTCCTCTTGCCTAAGATCTGATATGCTTTGTCGAAGGTAGTTCATTCCTTCGCAGCTATCAGATGTACTTGTAGGTCCACTAGCACCTCTGCATTAACATTATCAGCAAATGCAAAATTACCGTTAGAACAATGAAATCGCAGCTACTAGAACGAATCTTGTTGGTTTCATTTCACGTGCTTCCAGTGAATATTGTTCTTGGACGTCTTCTCAATAAGACCAATGCCTTCTAACACATTTGTGATATCATAAATACGTCGTTTCTACCAACAGCCATCAAAAGTCAGAGCGACCAACCACATTGTGATGACAACCCTTCCAGCAATTGCAACAATCATTCATACCTGAACACCAAGTGATTCCGCTGCCGCGTTTAGATCCAAATCTTTTGATGGAGCAGACTGGATCAGCTCCACGAACCTCTTGGTCAGCAGTCCTAATGAACTGTCGTATCTACTCGCTGGAGATGGTTTTGATCCTCCTGTATTCAATATGTACACAACATTTTAGAACACGCTGCAATACACACGATACAATGCCCTTATTGGTAGCATGGACGAGACAGAACAAACCTCGTATACTGGGACTTGGCGACTGCAACTTGGGCATTACCACGTCGGACGCAAGTGATCTTGATGTGGTGGCTGCAGCTTGTTCAGCAAAAGCGACGGGATATGCTATAACGTCGTGCCGTGACTTGGAGCGCTTCATTTTTCGCTTGATTTCCTCGCTGGAAACTTTGCCTTTAGCCATCACGTTGGCCGCAAGATTCGTCGTTGCCGTTTGTTGCCTCTTGGTGAAGCTTTTAATTAAATGGCTGCGTTTTAGTCTTCAGCATGAAAGAGAGAGGCAACTTATCAGATAGCATACCGCACCCGGTCGTGTCGGTTTAGTATGCTTTTTCATAGGTATATGCTTTACACTGGGAATCGCAATCTAAAGTGCCACATCAGCAGATCCATCGAGGTACATCGGTGCTATCATGGGTACCTCAAGCAGCACTGCCGTCGCACCAGAGAGCAACAAATCGGAAGATGAGATGGTGTTGAATGGTGCGTGTTTGTTTCGGTACTAGTGGTCTAGCTAGATTGTGTAGTACTGCGTTCTGACGTAAGGACTGCTGTGAATGCGGACAGACCTCCATATCGAGACAGGTGATCAGAACGCCGTTAAGAACATGCTGGATGACACCGTCGTAGAGTTTTTCCAGGAGAAGAAATTTTTCAAGCTGCATTACGGATGGGACAATGCGAAAATGCTGCTCATGCTGCTGGCTACGATCATTGCGGCCATGTCGCATTTCTGCAAGCACCCCGCTATTCCCGAGCATGTGCTCGTCTACTCTTGTGTGGCAGGGTGAGTGGGAATCTATGGGTGAACTGTGCATTGCTGTTGCAGCCATCTCATTGATGACATTCTCATGGGTGTGCAGGTTTTTCTTCATTCAGGCGCTCGTGTTTATCTACACCACGTTCATTGAGAAAGACATTCTCCTGCGGATGACGCGTGTGGTACGAATCTGCTTTACTGTGTCCTACAATACATATCTGTTGATGTCATGAACTGATATGCAGGGCTCAGCTGGAAAGACCATTCTGGTGCGAACGACGTTCCCTTACACAGAGTCGCACTATACCTTGAGGATTCACTACGCCGACGCGAAGGGGAAGCAGAAAGAGGAAGAGCTGCACGTTGGGCGTTACTTCGATAAGGACGGGTACTTTAGCAAGGAGAACTTTATCAAGGACATTGACACCGTTCTGTCGCGTTTCGAAAAAGACAAGAAGCAGTAAGCAGACAAGTAGCTGGATCCATGCAATTCGAGATGCTTAGACGTCAGCTTCAGGATTCCGGTAGGCTACCATCGCGTCGATTTTGTGAACCTGCATAGCAAGTTACGCGACTTAGTTGAATGAAACCCTGGATAAAACTTTACGGTAAAAAGCGCACCTTTGTGGAGAACGATCTCAAGCGCACTTCCGCCGAGTCCTTAATATAGCGGGGATCTGACTCTTCCCACAATGCAGGTACTTCAGAGTTTTTGTCAGTGTATACCAGCAAGTCGAACGCGCATTGCTCTTCCAAAAGAGGTAAGAACGACACGCTTGCTGTGATCTGCCGGATGATTGCCTGTATCTCGGCCATGATCTCCTTCTTAGACTTAGAAGAAATTGCGCTACTAATCCAAACAAAGCACGATACATTTGTGTCAGCAAATAGGTCTTACCAGCAGCTGAACGATGCTGCAAATATACCTATCGCCTGTGCCGTTCTCCGAATGAACTTCGAACGCCCACCGCTCCAGCACTTCGTGTGTCTCAATCCCAGTGATGACCAGCACCATTTTCTGCACCTCACCTTTTACAATCCAATCTGCACGTATCAAGACAATGTGAGTAGGCAAGTGCAAATGTCAAACTGCAATACATGCCTATACATACTCGACAGCTGGTGGAGGAACTTGGTGAAGAAGTCGTTAAGCTTGTCGTCAGCCGTCATTAGCATGTTTAAGCCGTACTTCTGGACCTGTTTAAAGCTCTCTTCAGGATAGATTCCGCGCTGGTACAAAATGCTGCGGGTCCATCCAGAAAAAGTGTTAGCACATGATATAAAATGTCAACTTGAAAACAGTATCAAATCGTACGTGTTGATACTGTACGAAAAGAATTCCGTCACGATCTCGGTCGATCCCTTGAGTGTAATGAGGTTCTCTGAAATTTGTGCTGTTGCCTGTAGCAGTTCATTG
The DNA here is from genome assembly GCA_011800735.1 of Peronospora destructor. Taxonomy (NCBI): domain Eukaryota; phylum Oomycota; class Peronosporomycetes; order Peronosporales; family Peronosporaceae; genus Peronospora; species Peronospora destructor. Next base: position 157,388 of record WBRY01000010.1, on the reverse strand, counting down.
TAATAACAACAAACAAAATCGTCAATACTGCGGTGCCGCGGTCATCCACACGCTTGCCTGGTGTACGTACCATGCTGGTGGACTGATTGACGCACGGATTGAATTCGAGTGTGTCCACCACTCCAAAATCCCATTAAACCAATTGTTGAACCTATGATAGTGAATATGTTGAAGTTACGACCATCATTCTCGGCTCTTCATTCCGCATTGCGCACCCTTGGCAGCAAGATGACAAGACTTCCAGTCAAGGTATCCTATGGTAACTGAATCAGCATTAAAGTACCCAGTCTTACCTACAGTTGAGCAGGAACGTGAAGAGGAGGATTTGCCCGACGTGAGCGACATTGATGCCGAGGACGAGGAGCTGGTCTTCATGTCGATTCTATTCGACCGAGGAGAACTGGGTGTTGCGATTTACAACGCCCTGACGACAAGTTTGAAGACGTTGCAACTTCAAATAGCCGATCAACAAGAGCTGGAGGAGGTAGTGCAGTTGTTTGTTATATTCGCAAAGTTGAGAAGTCTGATCCATGTTGCAACAATGCGTACTCTCAAGATACTGGAGCGCCTGCACACACAATTCGAAGTGAACCACGTGCTAGTTTCTTCCAGGAATGCAAGCTCAAACGGAATGCTTCGAATGGTCAAGAAACTTGATGAAAGACTGCAAACAAAGACGGGGATAAGCGTTCGAAAGGTAATTTCTGGATCTGTATATTGAGCTCTAGGTGATACTTTGAAGTATATACAGCTGACAAATATGGGACTTTGTAGCATTCAGGTGGAAGAGTAACGAGTAAAATGAGAGTATTAGTTCAATTGTGAATGAACCATGCCGCTTTATCAAGCAGATTTTAGCTACTCAAAAGGCAGTCAAGCAATCGAGCATGTTCAGATCGGGGATGCTCCTGCTGAGTTCAAGAAACCTCGAACACGCTCGTTAAGGTATACATCGCCTTTTGGTAAACAGAAAACGTTAGTGGTAAACGGTAAACGTTATGGACAGACGGGAATCTTACGCGTTTCTGGGAAGCTTCTTCGATTTTGAGAGCACGCAGCTGATTCGCGCCACCGGTGGTAAGACGTGTGCTGCTTCATTTGTCATAAAACAATCTTGATTTTTTGTGTTTTGTAGCGTTGTTGCTCTACTTGTCCACCGAGAAGGTAGGTTGAGTTGTTTGGAATTTTTTTTGAAATCACTCGACTAACATCGCACAGACCGGAAACCAATTAGATGACGTTGAATCCGTGTTTTTTTCAACGGTGGAGCAAGTTGCGCTCGATGGGTTCATGTACATCGACAAGACCACGCTGCAGTCCCTTCAGATATTTAACCATGTACGCTGGCTTGAAAATAAGTCTTTTTGTTTGTACTCATTTAAATCTGTGTCTTGCAGGAAGCACATCCGTCACTTGTCAAGGTAAAGTAATGCACTCGCTGCTTGCATTCCTTTCCACTCCGCTTATGTTATTTTTTTAGGGATCTGGTCGAGCAAAGGAAGGCTTCAGGTGCTGTTTCGCTCTACTTGAACTACAGCTTTTTTGTAAAAAATCTGCTAATGACACTGTCCTCGTAGCCTGTTTGGACTTCTTAACCGCACTGTGACTAAATCCGGCGGCAGCATGTTGCGCCGTTGGATGCTAACTCCGCTTGTCAGCAGTGTCCAAATCGACGAACGCCATAATTCTGTCGCGTTCTTCGCGGATGCTGAAAATGATGAGCTTCAGCAACTACTGGTAATACTATTCACATAAAGGCTATTGAAGCGTTTGCGGGATCTAATAAGGTGTAGTCTGGGAAGTTGAAACGCTTTAGAGATGCGGCTGGGATGTTTCAGCGCATCAAAAGGCGCTGCGCTTCGGTTGGTGACTGGTGCCGATTTGCCGCCTCCATTGGGAGTTTCCTGGAAGCACAGTAAGCATAAGTAAACAAATATGGTTGCTATGGCCACGACGTTGTTGCTAAGTGTCGTATACATTGCTCACGCTAGGTCCCTTATCGAAAGCATCAGCGAAACAAGCAATATGTCGCCGCCTAATCTCTTCTCAAGGATCTTAAAAGAGCGCGATGTCGTCCACGTTAGCAATTTGCTGGGAAATGTAGTGGACTTTGAAGAGAGTCAACAAGAAAGTACAATAGTTATTCGAAGTGGTGTGTCGGAAACGCTGGACGCGGCAAGAAAACGCTATGAAGATCTTGACAATGTACGACGTTGAGAGAATGGCGAGGTAGAGGTATGTGTACTGATTTTCACGTATGCAGGTTTTGACGGAGGTCGCATTTCAGGTTCAAGAGGCAAATCCAGTTTTGTCATCGATCACTGTCCAGTACATTCCTCAAGTTGGGTATGTCATCTGCTGCGAATCCCCCACAACGCTACCGGACTTCGTGTTTCAATTCCAAGAAGATGACACAACATTCTATTACAAGGTGACTCGCGTGCAGTGCTATATTCCATTATGTAATGCTCACTTTTCGTGACCGTCTCGTGTAGGATGCTTGCTGCCGCGATTTGGATGAGTCGATAGGAGACATCTATGGTGCAATAAGTTTGATAACTACCTTTTCTTTCTGGCTACTAACACTTCGTGCAAAAGTGTAGGGTACATTCTGGACGCGCAAAGAGGTCTTTTTTAAAATGGAAGATAACAGAATTGTTCAAAATTAATAATCTGTTTTTCCAGAGCTCCTGGAAGAGTTGACACTGGTACTACTAGAGTACGAGGGTAGTATCCATGGTTAGTTAGTATCCACGTCATTGACTTACTGAAGCATCAGGACTGACATTCTTCTATTCGACAGAAATGACTTGGATCATGTCGTGTCTTGATTGCTTGATCTCATTCGCATCCTGTGCAAAAAGTTTCAATTTTACTCGGTACCGCGTACAAATAAGCTGGGTTTTACAATTCAAACTCACTTTTGCTTCTAGTCCCAAGATAACTGAGAGCAACACGTTGAAGGCGACTCAAGCTCGCCACCCTCTGCAGGAGCTGCTAGTGGAGCACTACATCCCCAACAACATTTTACTGGATTCTAGCAGCTCACTGAAAATCGTAACGGGACAAAACGGATCGGGTGGGCGAAATAAAATAATTTCGTCTCCTAACGGCACCAACCAGACATCTAACCATACTTACACCGAACAGGAAAATCCGTGTATCTGAAAACGGTTGGTCTTTTACAATACATGGCTCAAATTGGATCCTTTGTGCCAGCGGACAAAGGCAAGTGTCATAAGTAGACTTGTTCTGAATGCTCAAGGCTTTAACGAGACATTGCAGCGGAGATAGGACTAGTTACGAAAGTTTTTACCAGAATCCAGAGGTAAGACTGACTGTCCACGATATCATACACATATAAATGCTCACCTAAAATTTAAGCATGGAGTCCGCTACAGTATCACAGAGCTCCTTCACGATCGACTGCAACCAGGTACACTGAAAGAAGCCAGTTTCATGGCAATAGTCTTTATTGATATGCTTTTTTTCTTAGATGGCATGGATGCTCAATCAAGGCGACGGTCGCTCACTGTTTTTGATTGACGAATTTGGAAAAGGTTCAGTAACTCTGACCCCTGCGTGAGTAACTTAAGCTGATGCTATTATTTGAAGGAACGGCTGAGCTTGATGGAATTGCTTTGCTGGTATATAACTTCCGCTGAAGAACTTGGGCTGTTGGCACTTATTTTTCTTCCTACTGGCGTATTCTAGAGCTCAATCATCAACCATCTTGCCAGACACGATTTTGCAACTGGAAGACCCCGGGTTGTGTTGACAACCCATTTTCTGGTACGCCAAAGTATATATGTTTCGAAAAGTTACTCAATACTCTAATGTCTTTTCGTGAGCAGGAAATTTTTCGCGATAACCTACTTGAGCCGTCACTGTTAATCGACCAGTCCCTGACTGTAAATGATGGCCATCAATCTGAAAGCTCATCCGACATGGGCCGTGTAATTTGCACCGTCATGGCTTCGACAGATGCGCCAGAATCATTTTCTGCGACGTCCAACGCTGTTCCGCTATTTGAACTGCGCCTCGGTATTTCTAATCATAGCAATGCACTAACGTGTGCTTCAAAATGCGGTAAGTGTCTCGGACCCAAGATGCGATAAATAAGATTCTAATCAGACATGCTGTCACAGGAATACCACAGCAGTTGGTTGAACGTGCCCAAGAAGTACTGGATTGCATCAAGTGTGGCTTGTCCATTCCATCTCGGCAGCAGTCGACAGGGCCTTCACCGGAGGAGCAGCTTGTTTTGTTCTTTACTTCGATTAGTGATTGGCAATCTGCAGGAGATGATGTCATTGCCAAATTCTTAGCAATGGCACGGATGGGCACGCAATGACATAGGTAAGCTGAATACTTCAAAGCAAATATATTATGAACGGAAGCAATAGCGATGTCGACGCATTCCAACTGAGCGTTTCAAACCAAATGAACACTTCAAAACATACTACTCAGTGCATACTGCTTCGACGTTCACACTGAGGACATCTTCAAGCAATCCGTCGCTCTCAACGCTGCCAAGAAATTCATTAGAAAGATCATCCGGCGGTGGCACATCATCGAACACTAAATAATCTTCCTCCACCTCCTCTTGTAAGTCCGTCTTTTCCAGTTCCTTCGACCACCATGAAGACGGGAACTTCCCACTTTCCAGCATTGCCTTCTCATCACTCCAGTCATCGACAGCGTGCGCAGAATGATACTCATCGAAGAGAGTCGGGGTTTTGTCATTTAGAATATCTTGTATGATTTCGTCGTGCAAACCCTGCACGAACGCTGAGTCCGATGTAGGAGACGACAATCCGCCGTACGCAAATTCGATATCCTACAATACAGCAAATATTAACAAACAGTGAGTGGTCACAATAGCATAGTTGCACTCCAACAAACTACTTACAGGCACTTCATCCACACGTGGAGGCTTAGTCCCTGTCTTGGACTTGGACTCCAGTGATGCAACGGCTTTTGCTTTCAGTGGGGTCTTGGCCTTCTTCTTAGCGGTGAGTTTCGTGGGCCATTCCAGGCCTTTACCTGGTCCATCCTTTTTTGTAGATTCGATTCCATCAGAATTGTTGCTCTTTTGGCGGTCCCGCTGCTTGTTTGAGATATCGCCCAGCACACGTCTTACAGCAAAAGATCGCAGACGTAACGTTATAAATATCAGTAAACTTCCACATAAGTAGTGTACCTCAGCAGCACCTAACCTCTTCTTATCTGATGATCGCTCTTTTATACGTTTCTTGCCCGTGGACTCTGAGTCTTCATGGATCACGAACCCACTTTGTGGTGTTGATAATTTGGTCTTACCTGTAAGAAAAGCGAATAGCCTCAGTGAGTATTATACAAGAGTAAAAAACGTTACGACATGCAGTAAATAGTCAGTGTAACCGCAAGGTGCAACTCACTGGCATCGCCGCCAGCATTCAAATATATATTCTCTTTTTGCGCTTCCATTTATCGCGTCGGTTTGTAAGATTTACGTCTTCTAAATTTCCCGAGAATCCGTAAGCTATTTTTACCAATCACGTCTTCGATATCAGTGAAAGGGCTACATCAAGAAAAACCTCATATTAGTCAAAACAGTAGTTACCTAAAAACAGCAAGCTCAAATCACTTACACCATTTTTTTGGGTCCGAATTTCGCTACCTGATGGTTCGATGTTTGGGTAGAAAGGAGAAGGACGTATTCACTTTTTCTATCTACTCTCTCAGACCCAGTAGGTAAATTAAGGATTAACAAGCTCGAGCATGACAGGAGGTTGCCATGGCAGGAGACCTATGTTCAGTATGGAATACGAAGACGCTGTCGCCTGAAGATCGAACCATAACCAATAGCGATAGTACATCAAAGGTACCACATGCAAACTTGTGCGACCCAAACGCCAGCAAGACTTTACTAGTTAGACGATAATGCTGCCGACAAGATTGCCAAGACGTGTTCGCTTCTACACTGTCATCTCCGCCTAGCACCGTCTCGTATAGTCTCTTCTGCCTGCCATCCTCTTAGCGATGTGGGCTGTGATGGTCCTTCATCATGCGAATCACATGGAAATTGAGCGTAGACCGATGATCAGCAGCACGACGCTTCCTCTTTTCGTCCAGCACGAGCGTCATCTGACGCACCTCGCGTTTGCACTGGGACTCGTCAAAGTCGTTGCGCTCGAGCGCGTCCAGGAACGCAAGTGTCTCGGTCTGTCCATCTGTTCGTTCGCGTATGGTACGTAGCGTCATACGCTTGATATGCTCAATGTTGATGCCGCGGCGAAGCTTCATGATCACACGTCACAGTTTTTTGTGGCTGGCGTGGGGCTTAGGGAATGGGTCAAACGTATCGATAATTTGGTCAAAAATTAACCTGACTAAAATAGGTACACACGCATTCTTAACTAAAAGATTCAAATGATCCATTTTTCGATTCAAGAGCTACGATGGACACGGCGGATCCCGTCGAAAGGTCCAAATCGCCCCATGATCAGAAGAAATACCGACTCTTGACGCTCTCCAATGCATTACAAGTACTGCTTATCTCGACCGCAGAAGTGTCGCATGTCGTGGCTGCCAACGCTCGTGAGAGCGAAAGCGAGAATCAATGGAGTCAAGACAACGAAGATGACGACGAGAGCTCAAGTGGTGACAGCGACTTTAGCACAGATGACGGCAGTTTCAATGACGGAGAGCAGGAACACAATGGTGCACTAAGTCGCCGTGCTGGCGCATGTCTCACTGTGGGTATTGGCAGCTTTGCTGAGCCCGTGACGCTGCCCGGTCTAGCACATTATTTAGAGCATATGCTTTTTATGGGCAGCAAAAAGTACCCAGATGAAAACGAATTTGAGTCATTTTTGAGTGCACATGGGGGTTACAGCAACGGTGCAACTGATAATGAAGTAACAAGTTACACTTTTGAAGTGGGGCCGGCTCATTTGCAGCCGGCACTGGATATGTTTGCGCACTTTTTTATTTCTCCATTGCTTAAAGCAGAAGCAATGGAGAGAGAAGTGTCGGCTATTGAGTCTGAGTTCAGTCAGGCAACGCAGAATGATCGGATTCGTACACAGGTTAGAGATGTGCTGCTACTACTGTTGACACTAAGTTGTATCTGACTAGTTTCGTGTGTTTTTGTTGTGGATGACGATGGTGTGTAGCAAGTTTTGTGTGACATATCGCCTGCTAATCATCCGTATCATCGATTTAGTTGGGGAAATAAGAAGACTCTTTATCAGCTGCCGAAGAAGGCGGGGGTGGATGTCCGCAAACAAATCTTAAAGTTCTACGAAAAGTATTATTCAGCTAACATCATGAAGCTCGTTGTGTGTGGTGAAAACACACTGAATGAGTTGGAGCAGTGGGTGACCAAGTCTTTCAGCGCGATTCCAAACAAGCCCGTGGAGGTGCCGTCTTTCGAGTCAGACGGCCCACCGTTTGGAGCGAAAGGTACTGGCACGCCGATGTTGTGCAAGATTGTGCCCGTCCGGGATATTCACACACTTCACCTCGATTGGATGATCCCGCCAATTCTTGGCCAGCATCATCAGAAGCCTTCGGATTACATTGCTTGCCTCCTGGGTCATGAAAGTGAAGGATCTGTGCTTTCGTATGTACGTAAAGCAGCCTTGCTTTATAATCAGAAGTCAAATGTGTGCTGAGAATAGTAACGGTGTATGGCGTTGACATTATAGCTAAAGGAGAGGAGTTGGATTTCTGCAGTTACGGCAGGTGTAACGGACACAGATGGCTACGATTGTGGTACATATGCTGCGAAGTTTAACATCACGATGAAGCTTACGCCGGAGGGTATTTTCCATTGGGAAGACATTGTGCTCGCGATTTTTGAGTATCTGCACATGCTGACGGTAGATGGCTGTCCGAAGTGGGTGTTTGACGAGTTGGCAGCGTTGGCCGACATTTCGTTCCGCTTCCAGGAAGAGGACAGTGCTGTTGAACGATGTGAAGAACTGGGTGAAATCATGCAAGTACGCACTTTAGTGGGTTGCGTTATGCCAGGGAACTGTTTTGTGTTTTGGCTGACCGTGTTGAATAATATTAGTCAATTTTTAAGGTTGCGCCGGAAGATATCTTGCGCTATAACCTTTTTAAGGGTGTCTTTAAGACGGAACTAGTCGAGGGCATATTAAGCCACTTGACTGCTAAAGCCATTTGTGTGTCAATCGTTTCAAAGACATTTGAAGAGTCCCCAGATTTTCAGGCGCAGGTGAGGAGTAGTTTTCGTATTTCTGCCTTTTTACATAGCGCGTGCTGAGTCGTTGTACCGGAATGTGGTGTTGCTGTGGTAATAGGCAGTACAGGAAGAGTGGTTCGGCGTCAAGTACTCGAGGGAGGACATTACGGACGCCACTGTCCAGCGCTGGAAAAGTGTAGAAATTAATCCCAAGTTGCACTTCCCTCGACCGAACCAGTTTATTCCGCGAGATTTCTCACTCGTGGACGCGACAGGAGTGAAGGACCTCGTGTGTGAGATGACAACATTCGGAAAGTTATGGTACAAGCCGGATCGTGTGTTTGCTACACCTCGCGCCCATGTTGCACTTTTGTTGCACTTGCCAAGCGTGGTTGCGAACGTGAGTAACTGGGCTCACACTCAATTGTATGTGAAGCTCGTTCGGGATGCGCTTAATGAGTATGCGTACCATGCAAATGTAGCTGAGCTTACGTATTCGTTCCAAGTCAAAGAGTCTGGGCTGGAATTAGTGTTTAATGGCTTCAACGATAAGCTGGACGTTCTTGTTGAAGTGGTGATTGCAGCTGTGTGTGGAGCAAAAATGAGTGAAGCACGTTTTGAAGTAATGCGCGAGGAATTGATGCGCGAATCGAAAAATGCAATTGCGAAGGTTGCTCAAAAAGCTAAGTACCTCCGCTTGCAACTTTTGGAAAAGCGATCATTTTCACTCGAAGAGATTTTGGACTCGATCGAGATCGCCACCGTGGAATCGCTCAAGAAATTTGTCTCTAGCCAGCTGTGGACAGGTAAGACATGGCTAGCCAGCTTTGCACATGGAAACATATCCCTTGCTGCCGCTACAAAAATGATTGCAAAAGTTGAAGTGCAGCTGCAGCGTGTGACTGCACCGCTACTGCTGCGCGATTTTCCCCAACGCCTCATCAATATTATTCCACCGACGCCTATGGGTTTTCTACTGAAGGAGCGTAGTGAGAACAAGTATGAGACGAACACACAGGTGGAAGTGTACTATCAGGTTGGTCCATTGACTATGCGTAATCTGGCCTATGCGGATTTGCTGCACCAGTTGATGGAGGAACCACTTTTCGACACCCTGCGCACCAAGCAAGAACTAGGTTACGACGTCTCGTGTACCGTTCGTGTAACAAACGGCATTGTGGGTTTTGGTGTGATGGTTCAGTCATCGCTGTTTGCGGCCGAGCATATTTCTTCTTGCGTTGACCGCTTCATGGTTGATTTCGAAGAGGCAATTGAAATGATGGCGGACGAGCGCTTTTACGACCATATTCAAGCACAGATTCTTTTGAAGCTTGAGCCCGATCATAACCTTTTAGAGACGACACACAGCTACTGGTACGAAATCACGTCACATCGTCTTGCATTTGACATTGATGCTCAGCTCGCGAAGGAGATGGAGACGCTAACCAAGAGCGAGATGGCGCAGCTCTACCGCGAGTGGATTCTACTAAGTCCCAAGAAGTTGTGTGTGCACGTTATTGGTCGTGGCAACCCGGCTGAACAGCTAGCCAGACACAAGCGCAAAAACGCAATCAAAGCTGACCTACCCCATCCGATTCGAATTCGTGACCTACATTTGTTCAAGGCTGAGTTGTCTTTCTATCCTGATTCCCTCGACGAACTCAACAAACGAGAGACAGAGGAGGGAGAAAAGCGTTTAGAACTATAGAACGCAGTTGTTGTCGGCATCACGAATCATGCTGTTTGGATAGAATATGCATTTTCCTTTCGGTATTTTTGTTCGTCTAGGTCGTTGCATCATACTCATTTAGATCGTATTGATCGACTTCTTTTCGGTAGAATCAAGCTACTTCGAAAGTCGGAGCATTTCCTGTACTATCAATCTGCTGTTTGACATATCCACCAATTGCTATTCAGATGACCATTACCGTCAACATTCGTTAAGATACGCTCTCTTCCAGCCAGCCAAAAAAAAATGCGTCCGTCTCCTGTGGTTTGGTCTTTCATTCTACCTTTGAATCTTAAGTCGAAGAAGCGCCCGACCAGAAGGAACGAAAACATGAGCAAGTTAAACAGTGAGTTGCTATCACAAGCAGTGGATGACATTTTGTCGTTCTCAGCTGGAGAGACTGTGACCATCAATGGCAATGAGCTGAAGGGTAAAAAACGCAGCTTTAATGAAACCATCGAGCTCCAGATCGCTCTCAAGAACTACGACCCGCAAAAAGACAAACGCTTTAGCGGCACGTTCAAGCTGCCAACGGTTCCTCGTCCCAACATGAAGATCTGTGTACTTGGTAACGCTATTCATTGTGAAATGGCTGAAAAGGAGGGCTTTGAGTACATGACCGTGGACGACCTGAAGAAGTTTAACAAGAACAAAAAGGTGATCAAGAAGTTTGCCAAGAAGTACGACGCTTTTCTGGCCTCGGACACGCTGATCAAGCAGATCCCACGTTTATTAGGTCCTGGACTGAACAAGGCGGGCAAATTCCCGACACTCGTGACGTCGAACGATTCGCTCACGGAAAAGGCAGATCAAGTACGTGCTACCATCAAGTTTCAGATGAAGAAGGTGATGTGTCTGAACGTCGCCATTGGCCACGTGGGTCTTGACAAGCAGCAGATTGTGGTGAACACACAGCTGGCTGCGAACTTTTTGGCTTCGCTGCTAAAGAAGAACTGGCAGAACATCAAGGTACTGTATCTCAAGTCTACCATGGGACCGTCTGTGCAGATCTTCTTCTAGTTTGCTGTTTGGCTACAGTACCTCCTCATGGGCTTATGACACTCGTCTGAAGCATCAAAACGTCTCACCATAGTGCTACTCATAGCACTATGGAAGCTACTTCGACTCTGATAACAATTAAAGGGATTCGTTACCAGGAAACAAAGCTTTTGTTGCTTCTTCTTGCTTTTTAACGTAATCATGACAAGGTAGAGTGTCGACCTGCGCTATTTGATGACACGAGATAATGATGATGCGTAAGAGGAACGTATATAACCTGTGCATACGTGGTAAGCACGCTATGCTACGGGGAAAGTATCAAGTTCTTGATCTGCGCTGTATTAATGCTCGATATGTCGCACCTAACTTCTTAGGAGGCAGTATACGCCGTCTTGCTTAGAAGTTGACAGGCTTGTCGAAAGCGGCCAGGCAAGCCTCCTTGAACGCCTCGCTTAGCATCGGGTAGGCGTGGCACGTGCGTGCAAGGTCCTCGCTGTCAGCGCCGTATTCAATACTAATCACACTCTCCGTGATCCTCTCACTGCATTGCTGGCGATGACGTGCACACCAAGCAGCTTATCCGTCTTCTCGTCGGCCAGCACCGTCAGATTTGGCCACCGTAGAGGCAGTTTGTTAGCCATTATCGGGAATTTGCCGACGTTGTATTCCACGCCTTTCATCTTCCGTCTTGCCCACCAAAGCGAACTCCGTAAGCGTGTAGATGACATCGGGGATAGCACCGTACTTCAATGGCCGTGCTTGCCGGCAATGTTTTCCACGGAGGCAATACTCTCCTCTTCGGCCTAGCATAGCGCCTTTGATCACATCGCCGCCGGCAAAAATGCCAGCTACCTGTTTCACGAAAGGCATCATCGACCTCAATGCGGCCGAGGTTATCAGTCTGAATGCCCAGCTATTCCAGTCTCAAACCGGCCGAGAAAGCGCGACGACCAGCACAGTGTCACATTTAATAGTAGAAGTATCACCACCATTTGACGGCTCTGTTGAGCTTGACAACGTAGTTATTGACCTCCAAAGCGGTCACCTTGGTACCAAACTGAGAAGCAAGACCCTGCATCTTCAGTAACTAAATATACTCTTTTACTGTAAAGTAACTGAAGATGCAGGGTCTTAATACAGTCAAACTTTGCTCCGTGTACAAACGTAGACGTTTGTACACGGAGCAAAGTTCTAGTTCAATGACACCAGCACCAATCATGCTCCGGTATCCGAGTGAGCACTAAAACGGCCATTGTGTTAATGATTTTGCCAACATCGTTGTCCACAGGGACGAGTCAAGGACAATGTTGTAGGAGTGTAGTTGTTGCACTTGTGCAAAGATAGTTAGAAGTAAAAGTGAGATATATTCAATGTTAACTTTGTTCGTCAACACTACGATAAGACTTTCCAAACGGCACTGCAACTTGACCTGGTCAACATACACATGGCGTCCGTCTTATCTGCCTGTCACCACTTGGTGGTTCCATATGGTGACTGGCTCCCCACGTCCCGTCGTCGTGCCACCCTGATGGTCCGACGTGGCGACCGCATCGCCTCGTCGCATCTGTCAAGGTGTCACGATAATCAGCCAATCAGGTGGGGTCGCAGCTTGCCTGTAACAGGTCTTGCACTTCAACCGCAACACCATTCCAATCTGTCAAAAACGATATAACACTCCTCCTCGACCACATCCTGGGTGGCCTTCAACTTGAACAGCGCACGCAATTCCTCCATCCTTGGCGCCGGCAATGCCTTCGTCAAGATGTCGGCCATCATGTCCTGTGACTTCACGAATCTTAGTACCACAGTTCCTTCTTGTGCATGATGGCAGATGAACTTGTAACGTATGTCTACGTGCTTGGCCCTCGAGGTGCCCTTCTCAGATTCGAGCTTGGTCATCAATCCACATCGGCATAGGTTCGCACACGCATAGCTTCAGTTCGTTTAGCAGTTCCTTTGTGCCTAGTAGTTCGCGACCAGCTTGGGATGGTGATATGAACTCAGTCTCCATCGGACTCAACGATACCCCTGATTGCTTCTTGCACAACCACAAAACAACAGCACCGTTCATAGTTATCACACACCCAGACACAGACTTACGATCAGTCTTGTCGGCGGCAAAATCTGCATCGCTCCAAGATTCGATCTGAACGTCCTCCGACGTCGGTCCCACACCGTTTAGGTGCAACTTCAAATCCTTCGACATCTTCAAGTACCGAACGATTCGCTTCGCGGTCTTCCAATCTTTCGTAGTCGGCTTGTGTGTCTGTCTCGTGGCCTTGTGCACGGCGAAGCAGATGTCTGGGCTGCATCTTGCGATCCACAGTAGGCTTCCCACTAGTGACTGAAATGATTTCACACTTGGCTCACCTTTTCCACTTCTTGCAGGAAGGTAGCCCAAATCAGCCTCATTGTCCATGTTGCACTCTTCTCCGATTGAAGTCCGTACCCCGTTCGCTGATTCCAGTCCGAACTCCTTCAGCAATAAATCGATCATGACTTCTTGATCCAAAACATTTCCATTCGCATCGTCCAGCTCGACACGTAGCCCCAGAAACTTGTTCACAACTCCCAAGTCCTTATAGACAACGAGCTCATCTCCTCAAAGAATTCGTCCACAGCGCTCTGCTCGGTGCCCGTGACCAACAGGTCATCAACATAGACTCCAACCACCGTGCACGTCTTGCCTTTGTACTTGTAGTACAGACACATGTCCGTCGTGCACTGCTGAAATCCGCTTTGGCGCAGCTTGGAATCGAGTAATTTACTCCACAGTCGCCCGGCCTGCTTTAGACCGTAGAGTGACTTTTTTTAACAGTAGTGCCAAGTCATTAGCAGTCTTCGCTCCGGGAATCTTGAGCTCTTGGTCATCGAGGACCATCCCCTTTGGTATCTTCATGTAGATGTCCAGGTGCTCCTCCTTTTCGGCCTTGACGTTCGAATTTGGTACATCGCCATGCCGAGCCGGTACATTCCATCGTCTGGAGAGCACCAAGATTAACTTTACCGTCCCTAAATCCATGACGGCGGCGAACGTGAGTGTATAATCCACACCAAACACTTGCTCGTTTCCCCAAACGACCAGACGAGCCTTGTATCGCTTGACGTCTCCATTAGCGTCGGTCTTCGTCTTGTAGACCCACTTGTTGTGCAAAACATGTGCACCCTTTGGTGATATCACAATTGTCCAAACGTCATTTTACTTTAGAGCATTCAACTCTTCGGTCTTGGCAGTCATTCACTGTTCCTGGTGATCGCTTCTCATGGCCTCACCATGGTGCTTAAGATCTTGCACCATGACTGCGCTCTCCAGAATGTTGTTTGCTTGTTGATCTTGTACCATGTCGGACTCTAGTCTATCCGGACTTTCGGTTACTCCGACCCTTAATGGCCTGTTTCTTAGCACCTTGATGTTCTTGAACATCTTGTTGGTCATCACTTGGTGACTCCTCCTGACGGTCGGCCTTCTTCAAGTAAGACTTGAGCCGTCCATTCTGTTCGTCCGACAGTGTTTCGACGTTTCGAACATGTTGTGTCACCACAACCACCTTGTCTTTGGGGATGTACACTCGGTACCCCTTCGTCTCATCGCTTTTGCCAATTAAGATGGCCGCCTTCTCGCGCTCACCAAGTGACTTGTTCCTTGTATTGACATGCACCGTGCATGCGGATCCGAACACCACGATGTCGTTCAGCATTGGCACCTTTTTATCAAAAATTCCATCGGAGATACTCCGCCAGGGTTCGACTTGATCCTGCTCCTGTTAAGGATGTACGCCGCGTACTCTGCAGCGTCACCCCAGAAGGACAGACGAACACCATGCTTCGTACCATATTCATGATAGTACGATGCATCCGTTCGGCTTACCATTGCTGGCTTGATTTCTGGCTTCGCTCACCTGGCGTGATACGCCTGTCGCTTTGCAGAATACGTCCAGTGTCTTGTACTCTCCACCCCATCCGTGCGCAGCACGTGAATCCTGCAATTAAATTCTCGTTCAAAACTCACGAGGAAGTGCTTGAACTTGAGGGCAGCAGAATCCTTGGATTTGGCCAGAAACACACGACAATAGTTCGACCGGTGATCAATGAAGTTCACCAAGTAGCGATTGCCTAAACGATCTCGTGGGGTCATCGGGCCTTTGAGGTCAGAGCAGATCACTCCACCTATCACATCGATGGGTGAGTTTGCTCCCGTATCTTTCTTCGACTGTGATAGTTTAGCTTGTTTGCCTTGGGCACACGCCAGGCAATGCATGCGTTTCGTGTCCGTCAGTCTGATGGCTGAAGCCGGGTCCTTGGCCATCTTGATGATAGTATCAAAACATAAATGGCCTAAGCGGCGATGGAAGTGCATCAAGGTACCACTCTGAACATCCGAATCGGATTCATATTCAGGTGAATTGAGAACAGCCATCATCGTCTCCCGGGGTGAACTTGAGACCTTGTTATCGGGTCCCATCACTTCAACAACCAACACATTGTTGGTGCAATCGACATCCATGACCGGTGCACCTCCAACCCCAGAGGTCAACACACGCCTCCCTCCTCGGTATTCGAGTACGCATCCTTTGGCTTCGAGCGTACCATGTGAAATAATGTTACACTCGAGATTTGCGGCGTATTGAACATCGAAGAGCTGTATGGTGTTCATGCCACAACCTCGATGTTGACACTTCCTTGCTTAGTAATCCGCAGGACACCTCCATCAGTAGCTTCCGTCAGACATTCATTCCAGCAATCTCTTGGGTTGACCAGCAGATTTAGGCCGCTGATCAGATGTCTGCTTGATCCACTGTCGAGGATCCAACGATTTTCTTGAAGACTTCCACCGTTACCAATTGCGAAGGTAAAGCTTGCCCTTGGAACCTTTTTCTTCAATTGAGGGCACATCGATCTGATGTGCCCGACTTCCCCGCATTTGTAACACGTGCGCTGGTCATCGTCACCGAAAGTCGTTTTGGCCTTGACCTTGACTTTCGACTCCTTTCTTGGCTCGACGACGTTGACCACGTCGCGGCCAAAGTTCTTCGCTTGGGTGTCGACTTCCATTGACTGCGCGAACTGTGCCAGCTCTTCAGCTTGGCGTAACGCATCAGTTCGATGCATATCCAACCTGGACAACATGGTCGTGCGCATGTGTGGATCCGCATAATGAATGATGTTGTCCAGTACGAGACTGTCCACACCTCCGCACGCATCGCTGACGGCCGTCAGATACAAGAAGTGGTCCGTCCAACTTCTGTGATTTGCCTTTGGTGCCGTGAACAGCTTCATGCTCTGGGCAGGTAAGATCTTGGTGTTGAAAGTATGAAGCAACCGTTGCATAGCATGCTCCAAGGTTTGGCTTTCAGACCACCAAGTCTCCACCTATCGATGGTAGTACGTCTGCGCCTTGCCTGCCAAATGTTGACCTAGAACATCAACCTTGATGTCCTCTGGCCATGCGAAACCACACGCACGCTCTGCGAACCCGACTTGGCGGACAATTTGCTTTCCCCATTCGAAGAATCCACTACCAAGGCCATGGTAGAGTTCCTTGCCGTCGAAGGGTTATAGCGCAAGCTTTCGATGCTGTGCGTCTGGCATGCCCGTAAACTGTGGTGTAGGAAGAACATACATCCTGTTTGGCATACCCGCTCCGGGATAGTAGCCCCCAGGCATGTCCTTACCAGATTTCGCAAGGTCCCGGAGACCGCATCGGCTGCGGTAGCTGCCGCAGCGGTGTCCGTGGTGCTTGCTACTATGCCAGTTGGTCCGAACGGCCAAACAACGTGGATTCATTCGTGTGCGTTGGAACTGGCATTGATCTGCCTTACCCGGTTGCTTACCTAGCCTCCATGCCTGGTGAAACCCTTCGAGCATTTGGACATTCCGTCAACAGCGAGTCTCAGCTTTCCGTGGTACGTCAACATACCACACACGCAGATGAGAAGCTTCGAGAGCTGTGCACGGGTTGGGCCGCAACGGCCGACGGTCAGTCTGGACAAATTCGATGGAAAACTACGGACAACATCCAGCGCTGGAGACGATTCAGCAAACTACAGCCGGAGTTGTTGTGCGCGACTGTCGTCGAACCGCTTGTAGACTTGAATCACTGCGGAGTCCTCAATGTTCTATGTGTCTTATTACCAAAGCTCGCACCAGTGGAGGACGAGACCAAGGCTGTGCTATACCACCTTTCCAAAGAGGTGCGTGCGGCAGTTTTCAGCATTATCTGCACACCTGCCGACTGGCAGCCGGCACTTGACCTTATCGCTTGCGATCTTCAACTGCTGGACCTCCGGTAATGAGGGCACCTCGACTATCGTAGGGCTGATTCGTCACGGTGTGCGGTTCAGCCTTCCCCTGTTCTACCTTTTGCATGGCGTCAGCGTCCGACCGACGGGAGTGAGATTCCTCCCGTTTCCCTTAATCCGCCAGGAACACTTGACGTCGGCGTCGGCATTTAATGAAGGTTTCCCAGAGGCCACGGGAAAACAGCATCGGTCTGCATTCGCAAAATGTAGCTGGCTTCCCCAAGCATCCGGAACGATGTGCAGAATGGTTTCGCCTTTTTCGGCAGCGCGAATCAAGGGAAGCCATTGACTTGGTCCTTCTACAGAAAACGCGGGTCACTCTTGGTGAAGCAGCAAGTATGGACAAGCTGTACAACACGACATGGGGCTTCGTGCGGCGGCGCATACTAATTTCTACACTTTACCAGGCGGTGGCTCCGCCAGTTTTCGGCTTGATCAGTGGTATGTTAGTGCTCTTCATGCTGATTGGATTCGAGACGTCGATCTGCCCTTACTTGGTCCAGCAGCTGACCACAATGGAATAAGTATCCGGATTGGGGCGCCACGTCTTGTTGTGCGCGTACGTAAGCCCCGGCGAGTATATCCCGTTTCGGGATATGCACAAGCGGCCACAAATTGAGCAGTTCTTGCGGCCCTTGAGACGGCACAGATTGCAGTCAACGACACACATTTTGTTCCGCCGTCGGACCATGCCACAGCCCGTGGTCTGGCCGACTGGTGGGACGAATGGAAGATAAGTTTACGCAAAGTTCTCTTGGTGACTACCAAGAAAGCTCGCCAAGGTCTGACGAGAAGCTATCGGCAGCGGCTGAGTCGCCTATACGTCCGACTAGACGCGGCGTTTGAGAGGCGCGCTGACTCGCCGGCGAGGGCTCAAGAGCGATGCGACCAAACTATCCCTGTCGATACTCCGGGGGAACTTCGGCGAAATGTTGCGGAGTGTCGTCGGTTATGGCAAAGAACTAAGAAAAAGCGACTCCTCGTCTAGCACACATACTCTCCGGGCGAGACATCCCGACGATTCTTCGCCCGAGTGTCGACTAAATTTCATGACAACACGATTGTTTCCCTGGGTGGCAAAGCTTCGTACGGGTCGAATCGGTCTCAGAAATAGGCTGATGAAATGGCAGACGGCTGGGAGCGTATTATGGCTCATTCTTTTGATTGTCTCGCTGCTACCGCCGCATTTCTTGAAAGGGCCTCCACATCGGACCGAGTTGATGACTCTACCGTAACGTCAGCCATCTCTCCAGACGATGATGAGTGTGGCTTTGAAGAGGTTCAAATGTGGGAAAGCTGCGGGGCCGGATGAAATCAACAACACTTTCTACCGCGATTACGCAGATGCGCTCGCGCCTATTCTCACTGCGTTGTACACCAGATGGCTGGAGTGCAGCGTGTTACTGGCGTCGTTTGGAGAAGCGAGCATCCAGTGCCTGAAGAAAACTGCGGCTTCCGCCTTGCCGCTTGAGCATCGCCCGATCGCGCTGCTCAACAGTGACTACAAGTTGTCTACCAAGATTCTTTCGTTTCGGGTGCGGCCGATGCTGTCGCATATCGTTCTGCCAGCTCAAATTGGATTTGTCTCGAAGCGGTCGATCCATACGGCACTAGACATTTTTACGGCCGCCCGCCAAAGCAGCGAAATTGAACAGCGATATAATGGTGCCGTTGTTCTGCTTCTTGATTTCGCCAAAGCGTACGACACGTTGCAACGTCCGTATTTACTCTCGGTGCTGAAGTGGCTCGGCTTCTCGCCCAAATTTATTTCAGTTGTGGCTGCACTCCATTGCGAAACGACATGCCGATTTATCGTGCATGTCGTTTCGCAATGGAGTGCAGCCACAGCCGCTTTAAGTTATTCTAATTTTTAGCAAATACGCATAACTTAAAAAGAAGTCACTATACTGAATGGGTACCGCTCAAGCCGACGAGAAGTTCAATGTGGTATCCGACAGGGGTGCCCCTTCCGCCACTACTCTTCATCCTCGCCCTTGATAGTATCTATCGGGTGATCCAAGAGTGGGTCAACATTCGCGGGGTACCTCTCTCATCTGGGGGACGAACTACTGAGTTCAAAGTGTCGGGATACGCCGATGACACGGCGGTATACCTTCGAAATCGGTCTGCGGTTACGCCTGTTGTTACAATTCTCGATAATTTTGCTAGTGTTTCAAGCCTACAGACGAATCGAGCGAAGTCAACGGTCATTGAATTTGACCCTCGCGGATCGGCACTGCCTCTGGACACCCGCTGTCTCACTCTTCAAGCTTCCTGCGAATCCTGCAGGTACCTTGGTGTTCTGGTTGGGCAACAGGATGCGGTGGCCGAAAACTGGACGAAATGCATCTGATCATTATGGAGTCGGCTTGTCCTCGCCAGAGAAAAGACTCACACTGTCGAGCAGCGGTCTCGCCTCGCTAGTGCCATAGCGGTGCCAAAAATTACCTTTCTCGCACGACATTGTTGGCCTCCTCAAGCGACTGTGACCCGATTGCAAGGCTTAATTATGGATTTTGTATGGGGCACCCGCGACGGCAGGAGGTCCCGACCTTGTGTGCCCTCCGAGATGGCTTCACTACCGATACAGCAAGGTGGACTTGCGGTGCCGTGTATTCGAACGAAACTGATGACTATGCCGGCGACAGCTGTTGGCCAATGGGCAGCTAAGGTTCCTCGAGAGATTTACGGATCGACGACTTCCTATGGGGTTCCACCGAGTTGGGTCCATGTTGAAGTCCTGTGTAACTTGGTCCACGGGACGTCCTTCAACATCTGCCTGATTGTGACGCCTGGCCCCGAAATAGGTCGCCGGCGACACATTTGGTGATTTCTTGTGAGGAGGGGTAAGCTCCAAAATCTGTAGGCTTATCCCCGCTCCAACCAAAAATGCTCGTTCCCGGTGAGCACTTTTCGTGCTTGCTGACTTGCTCCTTCTAGGAGACCTTGGGCTATACAGACAAGATATGATCATTCGGATGGACGACACGTGGTAATAGATCCTGACATACAGATAGGCATAATCGCAGGTTTGATATTTGATTGATTAACCTTCAACAAAGTTTCTTCTACTTTCAAAAAAAGCCGCAGACATCTCTTCTAGGCGGGATATCTTTGGCTCCCTAACTTCTGTCGCGCTTCGACGCAAGTCACATCCGTGGACTGTTTGGCCAGGGATTACGAGAGCTCTCAAGACAAACAACTTCCCACACAGCACAACAACAACGGCTCAAGTGGTCAAAAGATCAAGTGGATCAAGTATCTACATTTGGACTAGGCATCTCAAGGCAGATCAGGACAACTCGAATAAAGCGCCTCAAAGACACTTCGATCGTGAAGATTTCCGCGTAATCGATCTCCCAACCCATCCGCAACACGATCAAGTCCAGCACCGACTCAAGTCCACCAAGGAGAGTGCAACTCACCCTGCCGATGGGCACACAAGGTGAGGAAGGCTTTACACATGGAATCGGAGTATCTCCTCCGTTAATCGGTCGTCCGGGCGACAGGGGAGAGTTTCGGGATCACATCAGCAATTATGTGAAGCCCACTCCATCACAGATACTGCGATGATGGTAGGAAGAGGAAAACAAGACCGGAAGAAGAAGTCGTTTGATAAGCGCGCGATACAGTGTTAACCAATGTGGCAAGCGCGGTCATTTTAAGGCTAGTGTCCAAAAAAGTGACGAAACAAAGAAGTTAAACGTAGCATTTTATGGTGAGACTACCGACAGAGGCGCTTGCTGTGAGTGGGTGGCCGACAGTGGGGCATTGGGACGTATGTGAGCAGCGCATGATGCGTTTGCTGACTATCATGTCGATCACAGTTGTCGTACAGTGTCCGAGTCAAGACTGGCGTAACTCTGCGTGTGTTTGGCATTGAAGCGGTTGTGCTTCGTTTAATGGTTGCCTCGACAACCTAGTCGCCCATGCAACCGACTGGTTATGTGTGCTTCCGGCTTGAGAACACAAAGCTTGAGTCGCAATCTGCTTTTGATCTTAGCAATTTTGGCAAGGGCGATGCAAGTCAGCATGGGCAAAAAGGGGTGTGAGATACAACGAAACGGCGACATTATTGGAAGCGAACGGAGGGGAATTTTTATTTATCTTGATGTTGCGGGAAATGACGAATGTCATGCGGTTTACAAGTCAAGCGACTTGTGGCATCGTCGGTTTGGACACGCGCTTTTAAATCGATTGAAAAGGTTATGGAGAGACAAGATTGATATCGGTAGTGTGAGCTACAAGGTGTTTAGTCTATGAAAGCCTTCAAAGAAGTGCGCAAATCGTACCTGGTGCACAAGGATCGTGTAAACATACGATCAGTCATCCTATGTTCGGATGTGATTGGACCGGTAACGCATGCGTCATGATCCGATTAGTAACATTCATTGTGATAAAGACGCACTTCGTAAAGGTTTATCCCATCGTGCAAAATCGGACGTGCTAGCAAAATTTATAGAGTGTCAGCAGTACATGAAGACACAAGTCAAGATGTCAGTGTGCGCATAAATCCGCAGTAACAACGGTAGCGAGTATGCTTTAAGAGATATGAAGACTCACAGTGTCTCAAAAACATTAAGCAGGAGTTCACGATCCCGCACAATGCGCAACAGAACGGCATGGCCGAACGAGCGAATCGAACGCTGGTCAAGATGGCGCGGTGCATGCGTAGGACAGCGTTTTGGAGAAGACGTTCTGGGTGAAAGCTCTTGTAACTGCAGTTTTCATTTGCAACAACATAATCACTTCTACGCATCCTCACACAACACTATACGAAGAGATATTCAAGCGTCAGCTCGATCACGGAAGACTTTGTGCTGTTAAAAGCAAAGCGTTGCTCACGTACCAAAAGCGAAGCGATCTGAGCTTGAAGATAGCGGTGTCAAGTGCAAGATCTGTCGCGTCTGTGCGTTTAGCAGACAGGCCAGATCTTGCACTCAAGAAGAGTGATGTTTGATGAGTCCGCACGTAAGCAATTAAAGCCGAATGGTGTCGTCGAATCTGGACCAACTGGTCATTTGACCGACTCGGCTGACATCGAAATTGGAAACTCGTCAGTTCAAGAAGAAAAAGTGCCCAGGTACTTAGAGAAATGATAAACGATTAGCATATAGTGCATAGAGGTCATTCAATCGCGCATCATGTATTGTGCCACGACAGTGTCGCACCCCGCCAGTTCTCAACCATATAGAGGAGAGTATGTGACCAAGACTGTCTGGTCGACTAATGGTTACCAGCAAGCCATCCGATACTCATCCCGGCCGACGCGAATGCGCGCCTATCTTGTGCTGTCAAATGCAGCCCAAACATCTCGTATGTACCATATCGAGAGCTTCTCGGATGCCTGACGTACGTTGTGATCTGTACGATACCCCACATAGCGAACGCAGTCGGCGATGTGGCCAAGTACTGCGAACAGCACACGAGCGAGCACAGGTCGGCGGTAAAGTAAAAGTTCAAATATGTGATAACGACGCAGGATCTTGTACTTGTTATGACGGACATCAGGCAGGCAAGTTGATCGGATCTAAAGATGCAAGCTGGAAGACCCTCAACGTTCGACTACTATATTTGTGTTTATCCTAAATGGTGCAGTAATCTCGTGGCGCTGAGTGAGTGAGAAGGTGAGGTATATTTAGGTACGCTTACGACCCATTATATCCTGTTGACAGGCAACATAGTTCTCGTGCGACTTTTACTTTATATACTAGGTAAAAGTAGTCCTCGGACAGCCGAGCGACATTGCTCGAGAAAGTCCGCAGCCTCCATGACAACACCGCGCGCATAAGAAGCCTGCACTTGAATAGAAGCACCTGTATCCATAGCTATATTCGCCAGTCGATACGTCATCTTGTTGTAGTTGCGATAATGATGTCCCCAGCTGGCGACGTCAATATCGTCGGCTACGGCTCGTGCCTCTCGAAATAGCAGCGCCAGGTGGGGCTTGCGAGGAGAGTGATGGGTTCGAAGTTGGGAAAGCACAAGCGCACTATCCCCAATTACATGCAGGGGTGAGTAGCCGCTGGCTTTCGCTTGTCGCAGACCGTGCACGAGTTCCCAATATTCAGCAACATTGTTAGTGGTATCGGTAGAACCATACGCCATGCTCGACACCCATATGACGCATGCAGCGTACGTCGGAAGATGCAGTTGGACGATGACGGATCCAGCTCAATCCGGTCCTGGATTTCTTCTTACCCCCTGTCGAAGAAAAGCAGGTAGTAAACGCCAGAAATGCTGTCGACCGGCATCGCTCGCAAGGGAGGTGGTTCATCGCAGCAGAGGAAAATATCGGCAAGCGCCAACCGCACTCGTGCGAACAGGTGTCCGTCTTCTCCCATGCCAGGATTGTATATTGATCTTCGAAAACGTGTAACCGCTCTTCGAAATTGGGCCCTGGCCCTGGCTGTGTGTACCTCCTGTGGCAAAAACGAGTCTTCCATGCGACGTAGACGCTCTGTCCAGATGGCATGTAGCGTCGTAGAAACGACAAAACGCCAGAGCTCACGCGTTTGCTGGAAAGACCGCATCCTTTGCTCTCGACGAATTTTCTCCTGGATCGATAGCGTGTTGGATGGCATTCCATGCAGCACTTGGAATACCCGGAAGGTCCATGCCAAATACCCAGACGTAAAGGTGCGCATCCTTCAAATCGCCGAGCTTTCGCCACCGATCAAATAGATACTCCCGATGTCACCGGGCGCTAGGGCAGGTCCAGAATACATGATTTGCCATCGCCGGAATAGCAGGCGGACACTCTGGGGCGGGGCAAGATAGATCGTGGGTTGACCAATTCAAGAGCGGAAAGCTGTTACTCTTCAAACGATAAAGCATCTGTGCGTTGATCGGAAAGGAAGCTCTTATCGCACGTAGCGTCTGATCGTGGGTATTCTGATTGCGGATGTGGTCCATCGAGGATCTTACTGCCACCTGTGTACATGTATCCCCCCGGAAGTCGGTAGGACGGGTCATCGGACCATAATTGCCCACGTCTGGGTCTGATAGAAAGCCTGAAGAGGCCTTGATCTCGTCCTCAATAGCCTTAGCTAGCTCCGCTGGTATGGGAACACTAGCGGCGCAGGGGGGAGGTGTTACAGCCCCACCACCCAGATCATCCATGCACATAGTATTTCCAAACGTAAGGTACTTTCCGCCATAGTCACATCCATATTCCGTGTGTCCGGCCCGTCTTGATCTCGGGGACACGTCGGTGGCATGTCAGATGGAGCCGGATCGTGAGTTACCGCCGTAGTAGGTGTCGCACCAGCTGGTGATTCAGAAGTCACACCTGAAATGCCACTTTTACGGCGGACATAAGACGTCAACAAGCGCTGAATCGTCAAACGACTCCACTCCCTAACCTTTTCCGCCGTCGAAGCAGGCATCTCGCTGGGCTGTGTCGCAATGCGCGTGACCGCAGCCTCGCTCTCAGACTTCTCTTTCGGTGTAATCTTCGCCAACCGGCGTGTCAATGTCTTAAGTTTGTTCGTAGCATTCGTTGCTTCTTCCTTCGCTCGGCTTGCCACTGCACCAGCGGTGCGGTATTCGTACTCCAAACTAGGCAGATGCCCCTCCGCGTCTTCAAATGAGGTAGGTTCTCCCTCACCTGCTGCTTCACGAGCGATAGCCACTTCCAGCGCCTGAGCATGGGCCTCAAAGTAGCAAGTTTTCTTGAATTCGGCAGCGCGCTTCTTCTCCGCGGCCGTAGAGGTCAGCACATCGACTTCCATTTGGCTTCTGGCTCTGGAGGAAGCTCGCGCGCAAGTGGATGAAGCCAAACGAAAATCGATCCACTTGCGCGCGAACTTCTTCCAGAGCCAGTTTCTTTGAGAAAATGTTCTTTGTAGGGGCGACATTTTCCCTTTTTGATGGCGAATCTGCCGCGGCGGCCTTAGATTACCCTTCTAGTAGTTAATCAAGTTCATTTATCGCCGTCGCACGTTGTTTGGCTGCCTTGGACAATGCTGTAGCTGCAGGTGGTTGTGCGAGCGCTTCCGGTCGTCCGTTCGGAGGCACCTTGGCCTGAGTCAGTGGTAATGATTCTTGGCGCCTTTGATCGAGGTCCGAGCATTCGGTCGACCAGGAGGTGTCGGACCTGGAATAGGCGGTTTGCCTTTTCCACTAACTTGGTTCGGCTGCGATCATCGGGGCGGTTGAGCCGTGGGGACAGCAGGAGGACGCGTAGGAGCCGTAGTGGATCGCAACTCCCGTTTTTTTTGTTTGCACCTGGGTCGAACCACCCGTCAGTCGAAGGACCGGCCGCACGTGCGGCACCGCCACTCGCTGCTGGCTGTCCACGGGTAGGAGAGGGGGAGATTTCCTCCCTTGGACTGTCCCGCGGAGATGACTGGGAGACCTTGGTTAACAGTGGTGCCTTGCAAGCATCATCCTTTAGCTTGGCTGTAGTTGCCTGTAATGTCTCTTCAAATCCAGCGACATGCGCATGCGTCCGGACACGTCGAGGTGCTAGAAAGTCAGATCACTGATTTTTTTTGGCAACTTGGCGCGCACCGATGAACGCGCGGTGATGGTCAAATAGGAATCCACCCTTGCGGGCCGCGCATTTCGCACTTGAATGATACGGCGAGTAACATGAGAAACAAGGGACGCGTTGGAAATGCCGGTGATGATGGATGAACAGTGAGTCGTGATATGCGTCACCAACTTGATCTCTTCGGGGCATGAAACGGTATCAAGAGGTGCGACGAAGAAGTTGGAATCGTACGCCTCCGCCCCATTGAGACATCCCCGAGCCACCGACGTCACCGAGCATGACACACTCGACGAGAGAATAGATTGGACAGTGCTCGCCGCCACGCCACGAACCAAAATCCTCACTTGATATTGCAGAATGTTGCGAATCGATGTAGTACCGGAGGTCGAGGGAGTAGCGATGTCTTCTCTCTCCATGGTCGCTGGACAAAATAGTTGAAGGCGAATACCACGAAACAAAATTAATTTTGCACGCCGCAGCCGCCTGATCAGGCAGGACAAAGGTGGGACACTAGATGTCCGATGCGTAACACGTGCGTTTTGCCCTCTTGACTAGTTCCCGACTCATTGGATTGGAAACCGTCTCCCCTTCGCGGCGTTCCAATGGTTGTAGGAGCTACGTTTGTTCCGCGATATGTTGAGGCATACGCACGGAAGGAGGGACGACCGCGATGACCTTGCCTTCGAGGTTTCCTCAAAAAAATCGAGCATCACAACCCGCGTAGCTCGCGGGTGCGTGTATACCAAAAAGCCTGACGGCGACTGAAGGACAATGCCGCCTATCATCCAAGCCGCCAGCGCCTCTTCCTCCAGAGGAATCATCAGTCGCAGATCATCGTCCGGCTTTTCGTTCCACGCCCTGGTGGCAGTGCGAACCAGTATAGCACTGCGATCGGGGATTGTCTCGACCCCCGTGTCAGTAGAGGTGTTGCGGTCGCCGGGGCCGTTAGGTACGCCGGGGTCGATACAGCCGTTAGGCTCGTCGGGGCCGGTGCGGTAGCCGAAACCTTTGACCGCAGCCGCGAACAAAACCCGACCAGCCGCCGCGGTAAGTGCAATCCCCGGACCGCCTGTCCCATCCATCGACAGACCAGGACCACCGGGCAAATCCGCGGTCGTCGGTCCGCACCGGCCCGTCCCTTGTCCGGTGCGCACCTCCCCACGTTCTCGGCACACATGGGCTTGGCACCGCCGCCGCCGGCAGTGCGCCTCGCTCCACTTAGGGACCCGGCACGTGTTTCCACTGCACGTGCGCACCTTGTCTCCTGGAGAGCATCGCTCTGCATCACACCGCCTTCGGCAGTGCTCATGGTCAAAGACACCCTTTCCCGTGCCAAGTTAAATCGTCTGCGTACTTAGCCGCAAATCAGGAAGTGTCTCTCGTGGCGCTCGCAACGACAGCCGACGGTTGCAAGCTCGAGCACAGAAGCGGAGTACATGATTCTGTACTCGGCAACTTAAAATATGGTGTGGCTCCGACGACTACTGAAGGACATGACTAGCTCAACGATGGACCAGCAAAGGTAATTCAAGACGATCAGAGAGCAACCGCACAAAATTCAGTGTGAAATTCAAGAACGAAACATGTCGACTCAAAGTGTCATTTTTACCGTGAGCGCGTGAAGGCAAAGCAGCTTCGTGTCGAGGACACGCCGACGGCAGACATGGTGATGACGCATTAACAGAGAGCGTGCCGCGTCTGAAGATCGAGAAGTTTCAGCAGCAAGTCGGAATAAAGACTCTCGATCACGTATTGATTGAGGACGAGTAATGCGTGTTCTCATGAACGCAATCGAGTCAGTTATGCAATCGGTTGAGTTCAGACTGGATTGAGGCACTTAGTGGTCGCGGCTCAGCCAGACCTAGTCGATCTGCATTGACGAGACTATTCCACGAAGACTGGTTAGTGTTCGGAATGCGATTCATATATTGAGTGCACACGAAAGGAGCAGCAGCTTTCACTGGCAGGGAGAGCTTTATCGGGAAATACTCAACAAAGCTGTCACTTTTGCATTGAATACTCCGGCAACAGTCCATCACTTCAAGTTTTGCCTGCACCTGGCTTGATGACGGTCCGTAACGGTACACCGGCTAGCCAGAGTTGGTCCAATGCTACCATGCATACGAATTGTTTACGCTACCGATGATTAGAGGAGGAAGATGATTAGACTTGTGCAGAACGATGATGACAGGATGGTAAGATCCTGTCAATAAATCACTGTATTATCTGCCTTATACCGCTCAAGTAAATCTCTACCATCCTCGTACCTCGCAACGACACATTGGTCACGAAAAAGGTGAAAGTAACTCTTGTTTCATATACAATTTTACCCTCCTTTTGCATGTTAAATGCACAGCTTGACGATCTAGGTTGGACAGCGCGAAAGAGACCCAGGTCCTTGACTCGTTATCTGCCACATAGTGGACCCGTACCGGCACTGCAACGCATGTTCATTTGATTACTACTACGAAAGTCAACGTCAGAAGTACATTTGCTATGACAGCCATTCTATACTGCCATGAGCCACTTTTGGCCCAGTGGCTGTTGACAATGTCCATCTATGCCGACGGTATTTGGCGCGAGATCTTAGGTGTCGGTGAAGCACCAGACATGGCTACATTTTGTCTTTTAAACTTGCTGATCTGTTTTGGAATGTACCTATTTGTTGTCGACCGTAATTGATAGTCTTAAACTAACATTCTACGGTACTCTCCTCCAATTCCTCATTTTCCAATTGACTTTGTATGAAAGAGGTGAGGCACAAAGACGTCCGTGTACTCGCCTCTGCCTGCAGCACCCTCACACACATAGCTTCCTACTCCACGTATAACTTGAACAGCACTCTTCGCCATAAATGGACCTCGACGCTGGTGCCGACGACTTCTTTGCAGCGCTAGATAACGGCGGTGGCGACGACGTCTTTACTGGCTTTGGAGCTGCTCAAACGGAGACCACTATTGGCGGCCGCCCCTCCTTAGACGATGAGCCTCTTATTATGGTATGTGATTTCTGAAATAGGTAGTGAATGTACACGTAATATGGCGGTCTTGTACAGAAGTTTTACGCTGTTTTATGCTGTCAACAGGTCGACAAGAAGAAGAAAGCCGAGGGAGCCAAGAAAGCTGCAAAGAAAGAGGCAGCAGCTCATGCAGCTGCAGCTAAAGCTGCTAGACAAGCAGAAGAGCCGGCACTGCCCATGGAGGAACGGATCGTGAACTTGTTGGTGCCGGAACTTCAAGCGAACGACGTGATGCTGTTGATCCGCAAGATGAAGCAGGCAGGCAAGTCGGACGCTGACGAGTTCTCGGAGCTCGATGCGGAGCAGAAAACAGGTAAATTTGGGCTAATATGCGCACTGGCGTTATGGATTTTGATGTGGTAAAGATGGTAACGAGCTCTTGCTTTCTTGTTGTTGCTGGTTGAGACGGTTTACAGCTCCGCGGTTTCGATGCGAGACATGCGGCAATACAGACCAGAACAATTTCATCACAGACTATGCACGTGGCGATACAATCTGTAATGGATTGGATGGTAATGGGTGTGGTACCGTGGTGCAAGATCATATTGTGCACGAAGGCAGCGCGTACCGTAAGTTTGAAGGTGAAGAGGACAAGTCACACCATGGACCTGCACCTAATAAGTTGTTTTCAACGGGACACAACTTGCGTACGCTGATTTCGCAGGTAACATTGAGAGTGAGAGTATGAACGGTGGAGTGTACGCACACATTGTTCACGCGTGCTGGTTTGATCTAGGATGGTGAAATGGCGGGAAATTTAAGACGTGCAGCAGAATTCGTGGAAATGAACCTTAGTCAGATGGGCAAGGATGAACGAAGGACGCGTATTGGCTACAAGGACCAGGTACAGTGGTCACGTTCATATTTCACCTCCTGGGAATGTTGCGTCGAAAAAAAATCTGCTCACGTCAATGGCGTCGTTGTAGATGAAACAAAAAGCGTGTCGTCTGATCGATCACACGATGAGCAACTTGGATCTGCACGAGATCGTTGGTAGTCGTGCAAAGAAAATGTTTGCCGAGTTTCGTGACGTTCGTGAGCATGTGCACCAGTTTGATGCCATGGTCGCAGGCTGTGTGATCGCGGCTTACATGGAAACTAGCAAAGAGATGTACTCTGCTCAGAATGGAATTCGCATCGGCCAACACAGACAGGCAGGCATCGCTAGTCTAGCGCTTCCGCCAAACAAGGCAGTGGATGAGAAGAAACTGCATCCGTTTATGTGCCCGCTGTGTGATATGAAGTTTAACGCTCGCCGTGGGATGCAGTTTCACAAATGCGCGGGTAAGCCTGAAGAGGACAAAGAGAAGACCTTAAGAGCCAACTTGTCGCCTGTGGTGTTGCCGGAGCATCTCCAACCGATCATCGAGACGAAGAATGGCAAGCAGTGGTTCAAGTGTCCGGTGTGTTCACGTGCGTACGGAAAAGAAGAGAGTTTGACAGAGCACATGGTGCGTCACAACAACCAGATCAGAAAGCGCAAGCACCACATAGAAACAAGCATGATCGACTCGACGCGCCTCGCCAAGACCACGAAGCTTGCATCTGCTAACCCTTCCGTGCAGGTAAACACGCACGAGCAAGTCATGTTTCGCGGTGAAGGTCGGCAGGCGTGGCTTCAGCGCCTGGCCAAGGGATAGCAACATACCCAGCACAGCCACTTCGAGCAGGACGAGCTGGACAAAAGCCAGAATACCACCATTCCCATGGCAGCTTGAATAAAATTGGAAAAATACAGGGCAAGAAAAGGTAGAGTAGGGCAGTTTACAAAAAGACCTCTGTCAAATGCAAATGCTCACTTGTTATTGTATTCTGTCGTCTACTCCTAGCTCTTGTTGCCAAGAATGTCGTTTTCCGTGAGTTCAAGCACGTTATCAGCTGTGACGAAACGGACCTTTTCAGCCTTTTGCTGGAGTAAGCTCTCGACGTCTGTGCTTTTATCTTCAAACCAGCCCAATCTATCAGCAATCAAATGCAGGTTCTCGCACTTCGGACAACGCACCAGGACCACACCCTTGTAATAACCGTGTTTACTGATCGTCTTGGCCGAACGTGTCTCACACACGCTACACGTGTAAACCATGACAAATTTATCTCCAAGGCTTTTGACGCCCGGAGCTCCCGAATAGTCCGCGGCTGCATTGATTAAGTCACCGGTAGTGGCAGGCGAAGGTAGTGCGTCATTGTCGTCTTCGTTTTGAGTGGTGAAGAAGCGGCTGTAGCTCTGGAATTGCTGGGAGCTGTCGCAGCAAGTGCGTCGAAGTCTGAATAATGAAGTGACACGGAAAGAGTGACACGAGAGTGACGTGGAAGCCGCGCGAGATGATCGCAGTGTAGGCGAATAACGGACAAGAGCTCGCCACCACATGGACAATTTTTGTGAGGAGCTCCAATTGGAACATTCTGTATCCATTTGGAGGTCCGAGATGATGCAATTTAAATCGTTATTTTACCAATTAGAGGCAATGGGAGACCCATAGAAGGAGCATGAGGTGCACGGACATCATATGAGGAGATATTCCGCTGTGAGCTAAATATGAGTGACTGCTCGCTTATTTTCCGATCTAATGACATTACTTATAGGCATAATGTTGGTCGATCGCTCACCGAGTATTGGTAGCCCACCGAATTATTCCATTTGAAGAAGAAGCTCCTTCTCGTCCAAAGCCCTCTTCCTACTGATGTCGCAAATGTAGACCTTCGACTTGCGCTTGAGGTCGACCTTGGCTAGTTTCGACGGAGGCAAGTCGTTCACCGTAGCCTCCACGAAACCGCGCTCCAAAAACCAATGCGCCGTTCGCGTCGTCATCACGAACAGTTGCGTGATGCTCATGGCTGCTGCCTTGCGCATAATATAACCCAACATGGCGTTGCCCTTGCCCAGGTTGCGGTAATTTGGGTCCACAGCTACACAGCCCATTTCGGCAAAGTTGTTTTCGTACGGTTGTAGTGTGCAGCAAGCGATGATAGCACCGTCTCGCTCTACGACCGTAAAAGTGTCCACGTTGCTCTCAATTTGTTCCTGATCGCGAGACACCAGCACGTCGTCGTCCAGCAAAGGCTGAATGAGGCGCATGATGCTGACGATGTCATTGATGGTGGCCATCCGAATTCCTTCGTACATATGCTTTGTGATCATAATTCCTTCACCATCACGGGTAAAGAGCTCCTCCAGCAAGCCGCCATCAACATGTCGACTAACAAGATGCGAGCGCTTGACTCCGTTCACACAGGCCTTGATCGAATCCTTCAAGTACAACAGGAAGTCTCCACTAATATCCGATTTCTGCCGTGCGAGCTCCAAATATTGCTGTGCCTGCTCTACCACAAGTGTCTGTACTACCGAGTTCGACCGCGAGTCGACCAACTCCTCACCGTTGTGCATAAAGATGAGTTTAGAGCTCTCCAACTGAATTGCACACTTGCTAGCCACGTGTTCTGAAACACAATTGAACACTTCACCACTGGCACTATAGCCGATGCTCGATATGAGGACGATATCGCCGTCGTCCAGTATAGCGCGCACCTTTTCGACATTCAATCGGCGCATTTCTCCAGTGTTTTTAAAGTCCACACCACCTCGGATTCCCACGGGCTGCGCAGTGATGAAGTTGCCCGAAGAAACATTGATCGTTCTGGCTCGTCCAGGGGAATTGACAATCCCTCGCCCCAAATAGCCCTCAATCTGGAATCGCACCGATCCCGCAGCGTCCATTGCACACTGGAGCTCCATAGGGCCCGTGATTCTCATACCACAATCAAATCTCTGCGAGAGGTTTTGAAGTGCTAATTGTCGGTTCAATTGTGGACGAGAACCTGCGACCAGCACCAATTTCACCCCAAAAGTGTTAAGCAGTGCAATGTCGTGCATCACGGCACCAAAGAGATTGGACTCGACCAGTTCACCTGGTAAATGGATAACCATCGTGGTGCCTCGATGAAAGTTAATGTATGGGGACATATCCCGGAACATGGCGGTGAAGGAGGACGGACCTATCGTCACGTCTCGCTCAGATTGCACAACCTGCTGCACACGCAAACTCTCGGGTGGCACCAACGGCAAAAAGTCCGAATAGGCAGTCTGACCGTCCGTAGGAGGATTGAAGCTGCCTCTACCGGGGACGAACGTGTGGCTGTGTCCGGCCCCAATGGACTCGTACATGGGCGTGGATGGTACTGCAACCACCTGCAACGCCGCACGGCCGGATGTGAAGACACGAGACGAGCGCGGGTGGCCATAGACAGACGAGAAGAGCAACCGGCGCAGGGGCAAGACGCCGGGATGGACCCACATGGAACTTGGAGCTTGGTATGATCACCAGAGGAAGGAGACGAGCTTCAAATGAGAGTGTGAGGGGATGCATGCACATGGAGCAGCTCCATGGATAAAAACAACCCTAGTACGAAAAACATAAAGTTACAAAGGATAATGACGTTCTGAAGGGAGTTTAAGCTTTGCTTTGGTGCAAATAACAATGTTATAAACCAGGTCATTTCGTATGGTAGGATCAAACACTCGATTTTTAGGCTGTCAAGACGGATGCAATTCAGGTTTCAACTGACCTTCGACTCGTAGCAGCATCATCAATGACCAGCGTCGCTCCAACTTGTAGACAATTACATTGCAATAACAATGTATCTCTCTCGTTTTCAGCTGCTAACGCACTTATAATTTGATATCGACGTCTGTTGCTGTAGTTTCAGAGCTTCAGAGCCTCTCGGCTGCATGTAACAAGCTCTGGGAGCTCGATACCAATCGTTTGGCGCCCAATGTACACTACGAACTAAATGTGCAGGAAGGCAAGAACGCTTTTGGTCATGGTGACATGGCACGTGATCCCCTCTTCACCTTCGTAGACCCGAGCGTCTTTGAGCGTCACACGTACAAAATGCTGTTCGAACTCTTGGACAATTACGAACGCGAGGTGGGAGCTTGCCCTCGACTAAAGCTGGTTGAATGTTGTTGGCATTGTGGGTTTGACTGCTTGTCTTTGAGAATAGACCGGTCTGACTGAAAGAGTGACACCTAAGGAACTGGCTGAGAACAACACGTTCCTGAACGCAGTGATCGAGACAGCGCCGATGCGCTATGCACACGCGTATGTTGAAAAACCTTTATGTGCAACCAGTTGAAGTGTTTATAATCGATGAGATTGCAATGACAGGTGGCTGGTAAAGAATCACAAGGTTACGGGAGACCTCAAGGACTTCAAGAAAAAGCTGGAATTCATTTGGTTCGGACTGTATCGACGTAAAGTGCGCAACGACTCGTCAGGGTTTGAGCATGTCTTTGTAGGTGAGGAGAAGAATGTGAGTCGGTATGTTGAGCTTGCTGCTATATGTATCTCTTGCTGAATGATTTGGTCGTGTTGTCGTGTTACTGAGTAGGGCAAGATCTGCGGCTGCCACAATTGGCTCCAAGTGTACAATGAGGAGCGCAATGGCCGCATCAACTACAAGGGCTACATCCGCCCTAGACAGCGTGGTTGCAAGTTTATGGAGCCGCACAATAAGGAGCAGCTTTTTACTTTCCAGTTCCAGTGGGAAGATAAAACGAAGCCTGTGTCAACGAGGTGCGACTGACCAGGTAAAATGAATCGATAGTCCGCTGATACGTAACATGTTCTGATGTTTCTGTAGCTTGATCGGAGTGAGTCCAGAATTCGAGATCGCCCTGTACACGATGTGCTTTTTCAATGGCCAGGAGAACAACCACGTGCAGCTTGGGCCTTACCTGTGCAACATCAAGTGCTTCAGCTTTGGCCGCGGAAAGGACACAAAGATTGGTACGGCCTTCCCGGAAGCGCTGCCACTAACGGAGGCGCAGGCTGCAACCAAGATCCAGTCCATCTTGCGTGGCCGCATCACGCGTATCCAGATTTCGCAGGTTCGTCGCCAGGCACCGCCTCCTCCTGTTGGTCCCGCTTGGGGCCCGCCGCCAGGTGGTGCTGCCACTCCAGCTCTGCAGCCTACCGATACCCACTCAACCAGAAACGCGTGGGCTAAGCCTCTCTCTCAGCCTGCCTCATCAGCCACTGCACCTCCGGCAGGTACACCAATTGGCTTGAAGCCCATCGGTGCTTGGGGCCAGCCGCACAAATTTTAGCTTCGCTACTAGGAAACGCGCGAGAGCGATCTAATTGCGCTCAGACAACCCGCGGATGTCATGTAGATGATACGACAATGACAACTTTGCCTAATTTTTAATATCGTCAGTCCGTTCGAGGCTTGCTACGTCCGTTTTTAACATGACAAACATCTTCCTTCCCAAATTGGTAGAAACCACGATGGCTCACATTTGAAGACGTGCATGCACCTCTTGCACAAGATCGTATGGGCAAGAGGTTGACCGCAGCCAATGGCCGATATAGAAGAAAGTGCCATTAGATGTAAATGCTAAGCAGCAAAAGAGCAGCAGCCAGCACCGTTTCGTTGCCCTCACCCCAGTGCTATCAGTAGAGGAGTGCAGCTGCCATCAACGTCAAGACATTACGCAAGGCATGCCGATGAAATTGGAAAGAAAAAACCTTGAATGCAAACCAAAAACTAACAAAAAAATGCTTCCGGTCGACTCCAGTGGACAGTAAGTCATAATGCACAACTAACAAGTGCAGTGATTAGAGCGAAACGAGATACACTCAGCATTCAACATACAGACTGTGCTTACCTTCAGGTTTCATTCCTAATACCCTTCTTCAGCCACAGAAAGCCAGTCGGGGATGCTGGTGCCTTTAGAACTGCTGTAGTCTGTCGATGAAATTGCCGAGACACGTGCACCTTCAGTGGCAGCGTAAATTGACCCCCCTATCCACGCAAGCATGTTTCGAGGGAAATATGTCTGAGCCAGCTGCGCTCTATCAACAGCGACTGAAGCTGAAGCGAACTCGTTGTCATGATGTAATGCCTCGCGTATTTCGGCCACCACGCGCTGGACCAAGCCTAACCGAACTCAAACCGATTAGCATTGCAAAAAATAACAAACTTACTTTGTACATCAAGCTTACCAGGGATCATAGCGGCTCCCCCAACCAAAAGCAAGTTCTCCAGCATCGCCGCTCTAACATCAAGAGGAGCCTTCTTCAACACCTGAACGATACCATCAACAATCGATGTCCCATCCCTGTCTTCGTCGCCTGAGCAATGGAGAAAGATAAGGTGGACGTGTTATACGTAAGGTAGTACTAAATAGCGAAAACAACCTACCTAAAAGGAGCTGTTCCACAGCACTTGTACGCAAGAACCCAGGCACCTGTCGAGCAATAAGCAGTATCAGCCTCCCATTATCGACCTAGAAGTACTGTAGAAAACCGACGTGTGCAACGTCGTAAACCAACCTGTAGCACGTCGTTGCCTTGCGTCTGGAACTCGGCGTCAACAACATTCAGCAATGGATCCTAATGCACAAGAAGCATCACAAAACGTCGAGTTTAGCAAAAACTCGTAGTTACCTTCGTGATTTAGATCATACCTTTTGCTGCGCAAAGCATGCCCGCTCTAGAATATCCTCTGCTAAGGTTTCCGTCACTGGCATAACAACCTTAGAGGTGTCCATCAGCTGATCACGGGAAGTATTCAGCTCTCGTCGGATGACTTCACAGCAGTTCCGACTTCCAACTGATACAGCTAAGAAATAGGAGCGCTCAAAGCGAGCTGTGTAAGCTCCCCGTCCTTCTTTTCCAAGAGGAAATGCAATACCTACTTTGATAAAGGTAAGGAAGAGGAATGCCTTTAAACACCGGCAGCAACCGCGTCTCCGCCCAGCCGCAGTCTACTACCAACGCCGTGTGATTGGCCGTAGCGTACAGCACCGTCAACATCGACGGGACCAGTGTCACCGCAGAAGCCTAAAGACAGCAAATTCACCATCTCTCAGCCTCTACGTGTACAGAAGCCACATAGTCAACCAGCTCACCTTGAACACATCAAAGAGAACACTCACTAGCGTCTCCCGGAACACTCGAGGCAGCAGCAGATCTTCACACACCACAAAGTGCCGACGCGTCGGACTCACAAGCAATAAACTGTGGCAATATCAATCAGTTCCGAACCCACAATCTGCACCCAGAGAGTGCACGGAACAACGTACTCAAAGCACAAAGTATGGAGCTTTGAATACAAATATTGACGCCATTTAGCGGCACTTAGTGGCGTCTCCAGCATCTCCCCCACCTGGAAAAACTCAATGTTAATTCAGACATAGCAAAGCAAAGACATCCATCAAGACACGCACAAACCTGCCAACGTTCTGCACAGCGAGGTGCACGCTCTCCAGAGATGCCGCATCGGGCGTAACGCGCCCCCAGCTCGAGCACCAGCGCACTCTTGTCGCTTAGTAAGCTGATCATTATTGTCCGTCCCTTGATTGAGTGACTTTATGCAAAAATAATTGAGTCTGCTCAGCTGAAGAGGATAATTGTGCCCTCCAGGTAGTACTATCTGCGAGTTGTCTTGAGATCCGCTGTGAAGATAAATCTGCATAAGGAAAGCTAAACAATTCTTGCAAAGAAATTGAGGGGTCGTTGAGTTGATGACAGCGTTTTTTGTTATCATTGCAAACAACAGCAAAGTAGTCTAGCCTGTAAGGATAATTGCTAAGTAAGAGGCTCTTGTTTGACTCGAGAAGAGTTTGTCGAAACCCTCCCAGCACTTCTGTTCTTTTGCCAGCCTTACCTTCCTCCCTTAAGGTCAAAACGATTTCTTAGGCCGTGTTTGTGGTGGCTTCTTGTTTGGTCCTTGGCATGGAGTGACATTCACCAAGAAACGAAGTAGTAAGCCTTGAAAGTCATTCATAACAATCCGGTCGACAACCATGCAAAACAGTGGTATGTTTGATGGCTATTCAGCAGTGATAAGTGCAGTTGAAAGTTGTTTTAGTTAGTCTTCTGCCAAGTTTCGGGTACTCAGTGCGAATTGCCTTCCAAGTCTCAGCGTTGGTGCTTCCTATACTTACGGACAAATGCAAATGCAGAAGTTCGAAGAGACAGCTACGATAAATGCTGTCGGGTCGGTCCCCCTGCAGTTCACTTTCAACCTTTACAAAAGCGATCACACGTTCAAGTGACAGCGA
The DNA here is from genome assembly GCA_011800735.1 of Peronospora destructor. Lineage (NCBI taxonomy): Eukaryota > Oomycota > Peronosporomycetes > Peronosporales > Peronosporaceae > Peronospora > Peronospora destructor. The sequence goes on along the minus strand of WBRY01000010.1, from coordinate 119,584 downwards.
AAGGCTTAACAAAATGTGTGACATATTCTATAGTTTTTCTCTTTCTGACAAGTGCTCGATTGGAAAATATGAATCGAATGTTGCTTCTTCATCGCCTTATAACGTTAAATATAACGTGGTCCATCAAAATTGGACTGATTTCAGTTGTCGATACACTGATATCGGCACGGCATGTCGTTGGCCGCGGTTGATGCTGTGGATGCAGACTCTAGTGCCTCTTCGTCGTCTCTCTCCCTCTTTGTGCATTGTAGTCGCACCACCTCTTCCACTTCTTCGTCCAAAGGTACACCTCCTTCTATTCGCGTCCAGCTTGTGGATCCACCGACGCTATACGAGGCTGACGTCGTTTCTTCTCACAAGCCGCGGGCGCTCGATTGCTCAGGCACCGAATATGTCGCAGCCGTGGAGTCGGCGTTGATGGCGTCATCATTCGACCAACCATCTCGCTTTGACTTTCGGTGGTCGAAGCAAAAACGGTCGTTAACGCTCATGGAGCGCACAGGATTCGCCATGAAATTCTGCGCTATCGAGTTTCGAACGTCGGAAGATGTGGCAACGTGGCGAGAACTGTTGCATCAGGTGGCAACGCAACAGAGAGAAAATTCCAAATTGATACTAGAAACAGAGACTAAGGTCAAGCATTGTGAGACGGTGTTGGAACAGAAGGAGGCGTTGCTGGAGACGGCATTGACAGCCAAACAAAAGATCGAGGACGAATTGTTCCAGGGTTTCTGTGCTGTGTTGAATACCAAAAAGGATGAGATACGGAGACTGCAATTTGAAATGGAGAAGGTTCAGGATATGCACAAATATGAGATGAAACCGATGAAGAAGAGGAAAGTTGTGGCACCGAAAGGGAAAACGAAAGCGACAGGGGCGAAATTAAAGAGGAAGATGGAGGAGGAGGAAGAAGATGAAGAGATGAGTGATGGATCCAATGAGGGTAATACTGTAGCTAGTGAGGAGGATGAAGATGACAATAATGAGCTGAAACGTGCAAAGAACGACGCGATCAATGCGTATAGTGCTCTACCGCCGAATTTGCGGTCGAGTTTGGTGCAGATTAGCTCTGCGGAAGACGTGCTATCGCGTATGGATGACATTATTAAGAATGAAGAGGAGGAGGATGAAGCGACGCAGAGAGAAGGGAATAGTCGGAGTGGCAGGTCTATGATCTCTGAGCGGACACAGCCGCGAACGAGAGAGACCGCAGCTTTGAAGAGTAAGCCGACGCTTGTACCACAGTCCGAATCAGAGAAGACGCTGCGTGTAGTATCGCAGGTCGATGAAGCAATGGATCCAGAGGAGGAGGATATCCTTGACATGCTGTCGTAGAAGAATATTTGCAACAGAAATGTGCTTGCACTTGGCTGCAGCGTGCTAACAATTCCTTCCTCCCACCTGAAATACCAATACAGGCTCGTGTTTCTTAGGAAGCCGATTTATTTAGCGTCGAGCTTTACAGCACCAAAAACTGAGGTGCATATTTATACGTTAGAATATACCTATCGAGGGGCGTTCTGTGCTAGTTTCACGACTACGCCTTCACGCGTCATAGCAACGTAAGCAATTCATAAAACTGGCGTGCTCTCAACAGCGTCGAGGATATCAAGACGTCACCAACTGGCACTATTAGCTGGATTTTAATATACTGTACTCTCTTTCATTGGTAGCAACATCAAGAGATTGTATCACATGCGCAAACTACAAAAACGACTTTGCCAGATTCGTTTGTGACCATCGCCGGCACCATTCATGAATTTCAAGAAACCAGCATGAGGCAACTTTGAGCCGTAGCGACACAAAAATACAACGAACCCGTCTGATGCTATGTCAACGTACCATAGCTAGACAGCCCCGAAAGCCGTCACCTTAGATAACAAGCCCCGTGCAACTACTGAACTCGAACGAGAACCCGGCGTTGCCAACCAGGCTTAGAATCCACCAGATATCCTAAAGGTTAACTAGCCTTCTCTCTAACTTTTGCCAAATTTCTTCTTTCTGATTTTTTTGAAAGTAAAATTTGATACAGGAATCAGATATTGTAGAAAAAGGTATTGAATGATTAGGATTTGCTTTTCTTCAAGTTATTGTCGTTACACCGACCACCGTAATCATCAATTCTCCATACAAATACAAGTTTTCTCTCTCAGTACAAATACAAGTTTTCTCTCTCAGTGCGTTGTGTCTGCATCTCCTCTCAATGCCTTGGAACGAACCTAAAATGAATCGTTAAGCATATGAGTAGTCGTGTAGACAGATATGCGTGTCGCACTCACGTAGATGATAAGACTCTGTATTCGCATGTCTTAGACTTCTGTCTGTCTGTATCCAGCTACTCTGTCTCAAACGCTCTCTGCTCCAACCAGTCCAAAATGACTGGTTGCTAGCCCCAACTTATCTACTAACTACTTGCACTGACTATGCGAGTCGGAAATATGACTGGCGCTAATCGTGACGAGTATTTTCAAAAGCTGATCGCCATATTAATCCATTTTAACGATACTGCGACTTCGTTCCTCAATACAGGACCCGTTATCAGCTTTGACAGCCTCCCCCAGCTTTACATCGACCTCACAATACCAAGGAACAGACACTGTTGAAAGCCGATGATGTTGACGATGCAGCGTCATTGGAGTTCTAGTTGGGTACCTATGAAATCATGCTGCGGAGTCTGTTGGTCTGAGCAAGAACAAGATAGTGCTCGGAAAGCACTCCGGCCGCCATGCGTATATTTAGCGTCTCCAGCAGCTTGGCTATACCAGTCTTACGCCAGAGGATCTTGACGACTACGTGAAGGAGTTCAATTCTGTCTGATGAGAAGAAGACGGTTACGGGCACTGACATGGAAGTGATTGTACCGGATAAGCTGTTCAAGTCGAAGGCTTTTTAAACGCTGCAATCACTTGGTTGAGCCCACGGCTACTGTCACGCTTGCGAGGAGGGCCGGTCTGAAGGGAGCGAGGCTGCTCTGAAGTGAGCGAGACTGCTCTGAAGTGAGCGAGGGTGTTACGGTTTCCGGTCTGATTGACGCCTTTTACGTTGCCATAGAGCGCGCCACGGGCACGAACGGATTGAGCTGAACGATGGCCCCGTGGCGAATGATTGGTGATCTTAGTGAGAAATTTTCGTCGACACATGATGCCAATGAGGCCGCGGTTTGTTGTGGCGAGTGCAGAAGAATGAACAGCAAAATACGAAGGCGTTTGTTACATCGACATAACCTACCCAAAGAACAGGAAATGGGCAATACACGGTAATAGATATGGTCTACCTGAAATCAGACATGCAAAACAGCAAAAAACAGCTTTGGTCAATCTAAAGCCTGCCAAAATATAACATCACGAGTTGCGAAAAATACGAGCTGGAGCACTCTATTAACTTTTCATACATATTCCTAAGTTATACTACAGCTTTACTATGGGCTCAATCTTTGTCAACAATATGCAGTACCATCACCTGAGACTCAGCATTTGTGTGTCGCCTACACATATATTCTGACAATGACATATTTTGTGAAACTGCAACACGTTAAGAGATCAGACTTCGCTATATTTATATAACAATCTCCGATAGGTCTAACAATGTTTATAATGTTTGAAGGAGGTATGATATTTTCAACACCAAACATTCCGATTGAAATCTTTTTGGACCGATGGTGTCTCTTTTTCAAAAAGTTTGAAGTGGTCGTCGAGCACTCGCTGTCCGAGGACAGAGAGCGCTCGCGAGGCTGCCAGTCCGGCCACCAGAAGCGCATCTCAAGATGCGTTGGTGAAGGGTCAGAGGGCAGAAAAGAGGCAAGAACCAAGTGTTGGCCTCACGAAAGAAAGGGTGGTGGAAACAGACTGTCTATTTACCGTTATGGTTTACAAGATTTCTGAAAAGTCCTCAGCCATTCTAGTATCCCTGGAGATGTCTCCTGTCGGTTACGTGGGCGTGCAGTACCGGCTGCCGGTTGACGATGGTGTCTTGGAACATTTCCGTTGCTAGTCGGAGGTAGACTCCGTTGCTTACATCTCAACCCTGCCGCTGTTCCTAGATAGCGACCGCTCGGAGTTGGCGAAGAAGGACTTGTTTGACTTCCGCTGCCTCTTACTCCTTGGACGCACTTTCCTGCTTATGCACGCTCCTGTTCCGCTGAATCCATAGCGTGATCACGCATACGGAGCATGCTATCCACTATATTCTTGTCCAGGCTCGTTCAGCTATGTCAGCGGTGTCTGGGAATATGCGCGCGATATCCGCTCGCACTCTCGGAGGTAGCTCCGGTGTCGATCTCGATAACGCTGCTTGTTTATACAATTGCATTTGAGCGGGTAACACTTTCGCTCGCGTCCACTGTGTGATGATATACGCCCAAGCCTTAGTCGCTCCTGCGCAGTCCCATAGGATGTGTAGAAGGTCTACGTGCTGCCCGATGCAGGTCAAATGCCTCGTGCAAGTCGAGTCGTTTTCGCGTCCCGGGAAGTACAGATTCAACTGATGAGTTTCTACTCTGTAGCATACCCAGACCTGGTAGTCCGTGAGAGTGTGTTCGTGTTTCCATAGTTGTGGCGGTGCCTGTGACATCAGAAAGTGTTGTAAGCCGTCTTGGTGTTGTAGCCTGGTAATTACCGCCGTGAGTGCTGGATGGAGCTTTCGTTTGGCGCGGTGGAACGGTTGACGTTGTAATGCTTTATAAGCATGCATGTTGTTGGTGGAGGGTGTGAGACTCCATGGAAACCCATGTAGCTGTGGATGCGCTGCGAACACCAGCGCCGTGTTCCGTGTTCGCTGTTGTAAATTCACCAGCTCCTGTTGTTCAGTCTCGGGTACGCCTGACATGTGCTCAATGATCCAGTGAACTCCGTTGGTGGCTTGTTGGAGGACGATAAGGGCGAGTTTGCCGCCGGCGTTTTCTTGATGGTGCCCGTGTGTAACCCCCTGGCGTATGCATGTCCAGGTGTACTTGTTCAGTACCTCACGTCCGTTCTGCATCGTTAGCTGTACTGGTATTCGCATTACTTCTGCTACGTGCAGAGAGGGGCTTGCCATTAGTATGGCTGTTGCCCACAGCCCCAGTTTAGGAATCGTGTGATAAGTATTAAGCTCCGTGCTTGGGAGCCGAATACGGCAATCCAATGTTGAAACTCGCTGAATGTTTAAATCAGCCAGCGTGCAGGCCTGTAGCAGCGGGTACCTCTTTGTTGATAGCATAGTCCCCTTGTCATCTACTATCCAAGGATTCTGATCCCACCGGTACGTCACCCAAAAATCGTTGTGCTCCTGGGTGTACATGTCTGTGAGAGTCGGGATGTCTTCTACATATTGGAGCAGTAACTCCTGATCCGACCTGGTGGCAACAAGGTATGTCACCAGGCGCTTCAATGCATTCTTCTTGCGTCGGTGCAATCCACTCGCTGATCGCCGCTCTAATTTCCGGTTGTGGCGCCGCCGAACTGCTGTTACGTCCTGTTTTGGGTAACCCCGGTGAAATGCTCCAATTAGCCGAGTCCTCTATATCTTGGAATGTCCACGCTGCTCACGCATAGAAGTAGCGATCTCGTTTCTGAATTAGCCACTTCAGCGCATGCTTTAGATTCTGAGTGCATATTGTGACGTCCATGGAGACGAGTCCGATTCCACTCGCTCCACGCGGCGTGTACAGCAGGCCTGGATTGACTTTGTGTCTGCTGCTGCTTGTAGATGTGGAGTGATGCCACAAAAATTGCTTCTGTATGTTGTGCAGTTCCGCCCGAGCCCATTGCGGGAGCCGGAAGACCGCAGCTGTGAATAACACAGCAGGTAGCATGATAGCATTCAGTAACAATATCCTGATGGCTACGCTAGTTGGAAGACTTGCCGCGGTGGCTAGACGCTTTCGGACGTTTCGGACTCGTAAAGCCCAATTCGCGTTGACGAGGTCCCCAGTCCCTACCTGATACCCTAAGTAGCTAGTCGTTTGGCCATGACGGAGTACTGAAATTCCTTCATAATAGGAGATCGCGACCGCTGTGTTGAGGAAGATCAGTACGCTCTTCGCTGGTTGTACAGAAAGCCCTACGCTCTTCGCTGGTTGTACAGAAAGCCCGGAGAGCTCCCCGAAGCGATGAACTATGCGCATCACCTCTGGTATCTGCCCCGCGTGATGTGAAAATACCGATGAATCATCGACAAACGCGGAAAATTTCTGTTCCTGGTGTGGAATGCCGGGGTGCCGCAGCCCCCGTATCTGGGTACTTTGCAATAGTGCTATTGCTAGTATTTCTGCCACGAGAAGAAATAGTAGTGGTGCTAGCGGGCAACCCTGTCGGATACCCGTAAGTACGGGGATCGGGTCGGATAAGATCCCATTCACTACAAACCGAGCGGTGGTGTCATGGTGGAGGTGGCGAATCGTTGTAATGAATGCATCCGCAAACCCAAAACGCTGCATTGCTTCAAATAAAGATTCGCGCGAGACCGTGTTATATGCTTTGCAAAAAATCCAGCAATAAAATTTCTCTGCTGTCAGCAGGCACCCGATCCGGCTCATGAGTTGCCGTCGATAGATGCGCCATCATCATCATGACCGTTTCGGACATTCGTCTTCCATGTACGAAACCCTGTTGAGTGTCTTGGATAGGTACCCCTAAGACTTGTTGGACTCCTGTGAGATAGCACCTTCGCGACAACTTTGTAGCCTGACTGGAGCAACGCTATCGGTCGATAATCCATTGCGTCCGCCGAATTCCCTTTTTTCGGAGCGGGATGATTAATCCTTCCATAAAGGAGGCAGGGGGTGTTCGCCCTTGCAGTATATCGTTACCTATTGTGGCGAGTGCAGGTGCGAGAAGTGCTTGATAGTCTTTAATAAAATCATTGTTTATCCCGTCCGTCCCGCCAGCTTTGTGTCGGGAAAGCGACGTGATGGCCCTGAGAACCTCTGCCATCGAGAAAGGATCCATGAGTTTCCCATTGTCGGCCTGGGTTAGGACGCGGTCTGTTGGCATGGTGACAAAGTCGTGTAACGCTTGTTTACGCGCTGTGGCTGGTACGGTGTTGTGTGTCTGACAAAGTATCGGCCGCCATTCGGATGCGAAATGGTTTGCAATCAAGTCACCGTTCCGGAAAGGCTGCCCATTAACTTTTTGCAGCCCCGAAATGGATTAATCTTTTTCCCAGTTTGATGCCCGCTTGAATTGCCATCGCAGACCATCCATAGTCCGTTCCAGGCGGAGGCCTTGTCGAATGGTTTGTGCCATTCGGAGCTCTGTCAAGTAAGAAGATGCGTGCGAGCCTGGGCCTGGATCCTCTGTCGGATTCGCCGTGCCCTCTGCTTTTCCATTTTCGTAATTCGCCTGATACTTGCGCCGCAGTCACGGACCGCTTTGTCCCATGTCCTCGCGTTGACTTCGCGTCCGACCTCCCTACGTATTAACTCCGCTAAGAGCTCGTCATGGACTCGCGCTGGCGTCGGCATCCGGATGGGATAATGTACTGGCTGGAATTCTTTCCTTTTGTGCCTCCTTGGTCCCCCGACCGCAACATGCAAGGTAATTTGCTGATGGTCAGAATGAAGCGCAGACAGTTGTACTTGCACTTGCTGGACGACCGCTGTCCATGGCTTGCAAACGTAGAAACGATCAATCCTACTAGCCGACCGTGCATTCCAAAACGTGAAGTAATCCACTGGCTCTGGTACTACGACCTCCATGGCCCATGTTGCCAAATTCTGAGCATCCTCAAGTCCTAAAACTTGCAGTAAAGCCTCTAACTCCGGGCTTTCCGGCCTTCCCGACCGCAAGCCTCCTAATCTGTCGAAATGTGGGCTCTGTACACAATTAAAATCACCAAATAACACCACCTCGGATTAAGGCCATGGCCATCCTTACACTTGACGAAAGAGACGTCCCTCTCATGCCTGTCGTTAGGAGCGTAGACGTTGACAAGTAAGATAGAGTCCACGACAACTGCTAACCCCCATTTGGACCAAAGTTTCGGGTGCCACTGCTGGCAGACTTGCTTCTTTCGCGGGTCGAGTAATATGGCCACACCTCCGGTCTTATCGGCACTGACGCTCCAAAAAGAATAATCCGTGTAGCGTTCCGAATGCTTCGCGCCCCAGTTCTTTATCCACAAATCTGCTGCCTCTCTGGCCGCGCTCTCTGAATCAATGTGTGTCTCTTGTATCCCCCACGCAATGGTATTGTTTCGTTTACTTTGCTGCTTCCATCTGCTCATCCACTTATGCCTGTCGACCCTTTTGAAACCCCTGACATTTTGTAAATGGTACAATCCCGTCTCCCGTCCTTCCACTTGCATGGTAATGGGAAAGTTAGCGGGAGTGAAGATATCCTGAACATTAAGGTGTTCCGTATAAGCATCCCGTTCAAGCTCTGCCGCTGTGGGATCGATACTCCAGGCCTCCGATTCGGTGCCCTTAGTATTGAAGAGTCCGTTGTACGGACTCGTGTGCTAGGGATGTCGCAAAAAATGCGGGAAGAACGCTGCAAGTCAGATGCGTCCTTAGATGCTCGTCGATACTCGACGTGCGACTCAAATGCCTCGAAATGGCGGCGGACCCTGTCTGGTACCGCGACATCCGCCTCTACCGGCTTACCAGTTAATGCCTTGATGTCGACATTATGAAGGATAGCGCAGCTTTTGTTGGCTACGTCACACCGGCGTAGGAGCTCGTCACCGCTATACCCTCGTTCCCGTAATATGTCCCAATCATCCTTACTGTCTATCAGCAGCGCTAAAAGTGCACTGCCTGATACGCTGTTCGTTCGTGCTTTCCAATCATCGAGCCATACTTTAGTTTGGTGGTCAGTTGTTCGATTGCGGTACTCAGTAGTAGCCGACAGTGAGATTTGAAGACTTTAGTATACTGAGTATTCGCTACTTTCTCTTTGATCAAGACTTGACGGATCTATCCACTTGGCCGCGTTGTTGGATTTCATTGCAGACTTGAATGTAGTCGGCACTTCTCCCACTGAATCCATAACGCATACCGCTTCGAAGTCACCGATACCGTGAGCAACTGCCGACATCTCATCTAATGCATGAGCCCCTGATACATGCAGTCCTGTCTCAAGCAGCCGTCCAGGCCACTAAAACTTCGATACTAAGAGCATTGAGAAGTGCATGCTGGAAGGGAAATTGCTGAAGTATCTGCATCAACTTGACCGGTTCTGCTTGCACCGCACGCCGCCAATGTTCATTGATGCTTTCGAGCGTTGGAGACGGTATTTCGGAAGCCGACTCCCACGTCACGCTCCAGGAGTACCATAATTCCGGCCAGGACCCATTTGTAAGCAAGGGAATCTCCGGGCGAGTTAACGCTGGCCTGCTTTCCGCATTGTCCTTCCCTTTCTTAAGCATTACTGCTGTGTGCTTGTTTCTGGCTTGCCCATTGTGCCTTTCCATCTCGTTCGGTGTTGTTGGGTGTTCCCGTTTGCTTGGGTTTGATCGTTTGGGCGTCTGTGGTGCATGTACGACCAGCTGTGACTGACCTCCAGAGTCACGTTTCATTATTTCCCATGATCTTACGTCTTTAACACCGTGGCTGCCGTGGTTCCGAGGTTCACTTTCGTTATCCTGGGCTCTCCCGTTAAAATCCTGTTGATGCTGATCTTCCTCCTGACTGAGAATTCGCCACTGTTGCAATATGCTGGGGGATATTTGATGCTGCTGCAGCTGGATGACATCAATATTGGTATCGTCCGTCATATCCGTGTTTGTAATTCGTTGTTGGTCGCTGTTCGCGAATTCTGGTACTGTAGTCGTGAGGAATGTAAGCAACTCGCAGAATCGCTGTGGATCTTTACTTCGAAGAATCTGATGGATGACTAATTTAAGCCGATGCGGGATGGCAAGTTCTTGACAACCTTCTTGTAGCACGTCCAAATGTCCGTCTGGTAGCTCCATATTCCAGGTTTCGAAGAGAACTCCGCTCATACTCTCATCTTTGACTGCTGCATGTGCGCCTTCCTCCTCCTCCGTTTGCTCTCCCCCTACATCACTCATGGCCTCGTCCAAAGAAGTTGACTCACCACGATTGTGTGATCCTGTACTGGTGGCCGCGCGTGAAGCGGTGGTTGGCACTGAATTTCGTCGATGCACAAACACCGCGTAATGTCGTCCCTCGTACTGTAACACTAGAGGCGCTAGTCCTTCCTCTTTTAGCTTGTCCTGAGCAATGAGTCGACCACATTTTGCCGCCATTAAGATCAGTTGTTCCTCTGTCTCAATAATTTTGTTGTGTCGAGTAATGGAGCTCGGCCGGTAAAGGCTGCATTGCCAGTCGTCACTCCCGTCGCCCCCCTTGGAGATGACGTATATGTTCCTACGTAGGAAATTAGCCGCCATGCAGAGCTTTTCGCATCTCCCCCAGTTGTGGACGTGCACGCTTGCGGTCCTCTCCGACGGACTCTTTCCGTATTCCTCCAGGTATCATTTAAATTGCCTCTATGAAGCCAATGGCTCCATACCCGCCCACCCTCGTTGCACTGCTATGAGTGTGGCGACACGTGTGTCATGCGGGAATTGCTCCCCCAGATGCAATTGTCCTGCATGCTTGATTCCTCGTTTAAGGCTATTAGTCGCTTCAGTCAGCGGGGTGTCCTGTGCTGCTAGGTCGTCATCACATAGAGCTTGCACAATGGTCATCGCCATACAGTTGCCTGTCGCTGGTCCTGCAGCTGGAGCGTGACGACCATGTCATCGACGGATCGAAAAACAGTGTCGATCGGCTGAATTATTCTGACCAGCGGTTGTCTACCCGGCTGCGAAGGAGCTGTGAGACGAAGCAGGTGCGTGCGTTCTCTCTGTTTAAGCCCCATTAATTGAGGTGCTGCTAGAAGTGGTGGTGGATTCTACTTGAGGATTCGCAATTGTGCCATCTCAGCTGGAGCCGGAACCTGTGTCTCCGTGGTCGCTTCAGTCGCCGATACCTCTATTACCTCTGTCTTCTCTTTCTGGAGCTCCTGCGTCTCATGGTCATCATCTACCGCTTCTTCTGTCTCCTGCCGGGAGAGTTCGTCATGCCGTGTTGAAGTGTCTGTGTGTTTCCGTGCTGGCTTGTTCTTGTGGGCATACCGCCGTCGTCCACCCCTTAATGGAACTGATCCATTTCACTCTTGGCTTAGGTTGAGGTGGTGCGTCCATGTCGCCGGGTGTCGTTGCCTCGGTGGTATTGTCGACAATGTGGCGAGGCGGTAGGGGTACCTCTTCGCCTGCTGCCGAATCGGAGTCAGTACGGTCCTCCGACGTTGGCTGAGGCTGAAGCCCTCATTTTAAAATTTCTACCGTCTTTTGATGGATGTATCTTCTGGTGACCGCCGCAGCCTTCATTTCCTCGAAGTTGGTGAATGGCTTGGCTACGTCATCCAACGTCACAATTTCCTGCTCTGTGGCTATTAAGCAGCCTGTCCCACGCAAGTGCTCATCCGTGTATCCACATCGAGCGATTGTGTGGCCAATGTTTCCACATCGGAAGCATTGAAGTCTCCTGCCAACATGCGGATGCTTGAGGATGATAGTCGATCCTAACCAGTCAAGACGCACAATTCCCCGCAGAAATTCTGGACATCCTGCCAGCCTAAAAGTCAACCACCAGACATTGGATGTTCGTGACTCCGGCGTGCAGGTATCCATGTCCTCGAGGTCGTGTGTCACGGGAATGTGCTTGCTAATGAACGCCGAAATTTTACCTATGTCCATGAACCTGGAGATGTTGTATAACCGAATCTCGTACTCCACGGTTCGGTGGGACCCGGTACTACTTGCTCCCAGCTGTCGCTCCCATGCTGATACTGGGGATGGTTCATGCCTGTTTTCCAGCCTGTAAACCGCTCTCTTGAACGGAACCGATGTAAACTGAAATTTTCTTGCTGTTGCTCGGTCGAAAAAAACAGGTGGATGGACTTGTCCACCTGATTGCAGCTGATCGCCTTCAAATTATGCAGGAGGTCGTATAAGTCCTGCCGGTTGACCTTGGTACTTTCAGCAGCCAGCAGAATATCCTCTTTAAGAGCCTACGTGTGACTCCGGCTAGCCGGTACGGAGCTTCCCCGATTTAGAGGAAAGCGTAGTTCCCCTTCGACTTGGGCTTGAATTGTGCTGTGAAGTCTCAGCAATTCTGTGGGGCCATAAATGGCTTGGAGGAACAGGGGCAACCTCCTGCCTACGATATTGCCTTCCGCCAACCACCGAATGATCATCCATTCATCGGCAGTCCCATCCCTTAACTCTTGTCGCATCCCAGTACGCAGTCCTTTAGCACAGATTGCTTTCAACCGGCTGCACTCCTGTGGGGTATACTTGGCCGGATTGAACATGAATTGCTCGTACTTCATCGAAGACGTTGAACCTGCTTGCTCCGTGCTTGGAAGTGTCTGTCCTGTGACCTTCGCTGCCCATTGATTAAGGGCTGGTTGCTGAGACCAGCGCAGCTTGCTCAGCATACGTTCCAGAATGGTTGTAGCATCCACGCGGTATTGAGCATGTCCTTACTAATGCTTGTCGCATAATGTTCCCATTGCTGATAGGGGCAATTGGCTTTGACACATGCCTCCTCAAAAAAGGCCGTGAGCAGACCTCGTTCCGCGTGCTACAGTTTGGGGTACCGGGCCTTCTGTGGTGAAAATCGTTCCCGTTGAGCTGGTATCGAATTGTAGACCTTCGCAAATAGGTATACCACCCATGCCTCCCGTAGTGCCGCATCTGGCGCATCCTTCATTTCGTGGACGAGGCTCGTGTACAAGTCCTCTGGTCCTAACGGTTGCGGTACCGTATGCGTTCATTTGTTTGTACTGTTGTCAGTAACCCCACCTCCAACCTGCGGCCTTGTCGTGCCCTCTCCCTGGACGCTCTCGCGATGGCCTGCTCCTGTCGACCGAGCAGTGACTTCCTCATAAGTCACCCCTCGATCCTTCAGTCCTCCCTCGGTTGGTTGCCCTCTTCCCCTGACACCGGGGTCTGTCACTGGATTTCCTGAATCGTGGGCGCTATGCGCGTCGTCCACCGTTGACCCGGACCCAAGATGGTTTTGCTGTTTCTTTCTGCTTCCGGCCGGGTCCTCGCGCCTAAGTTCGTTACCAGCATCCCCGGCGTTGGTTGCTGGTTTGGGGACCCCCCCAGGGGGGGTCCCCAAACCTAGCGTCCGGCTCATCCATGGTGCTTGCTGTTCCTTGGCACCTTACGTGCGAAATGCACCTGTTTTGTCCCCACTATTGGTCGACTGCCTCCGATTGGCCGCTTTTGCGAGTGACGAAAGAAAGAGTGAAACATCTCGGAGACCGTTTCGTCCACACTAGCAAGCTAGCGTCGATGGAAGTTCCAAAAATGAATGTGAAAAATCCTCGACTTAAAGTCGGGAAACCAGTTTTCACAATGATTAGAACAGATACTACACTTATTCTTAGCCTTTAGGCCGAGAAAGTATTCGTGGAGCAACAGCAGGAGTGTCTCCGCGCCAAAAAAAGAAGGGGCAACTCTCCAAGGATTGCAGGACCCCTGGAAACACTCTCTATCAGTTGATCGGACCTTTGCTGTTGCCAACACTACCGGACCCTGAAGGTAGGCAGCAGCAGTACACAATGAAGCTCGAAAGCCTGGCATCTGAGGCGATCAGCTGGACGACAACGGAGGAATGAGAGGTGGAGCTCTCCCGACCACTCCGTTTAAGAGTGAGTGAGAAGGTGAGGTATATTTAGGTACGCTTACGACGCATTATATCCTGTCGACAGGCAACATAGTTACCGTGGCGATTTCTACTTTATATACTAGGTAAAAGTCGAGCACATCCAGGGGGTAAGTGGCGCCTGTAAGGCAGGGTACCAAACCGTCTTTCCCACACGGGTCAGCCTGACTTATCCCTGATATGCAGCTCCAGTTCTGAATCGGAACTAAGGAGAGTTCGCTTCGTGGGACCGGAATTTGCGCTCGGCGAACGACCGGCGATCTAGGTTGCCGAACGGAGAAGGGCAGGAACTTGTTGATGCCTGGGTGGAGGGTGTTTGCTGCTTTGTCGACGCGCCCCACACCTCGCGACTTCGTCCTTATTGCTCCCCGTCAGGTTTGCACGCTGCGCTGCCTCCCGTGGCGCACGCAGCGGAGACAAGCTTCCCTTCAACCTTGGCCCTATGATGGTGGGCTTTTCGCCCAAGGTAAGAGGACTGGTATGCCGGCTTTCTAGAGGCCTTCGTCGCTTTGCCGTGTTGCTCTTAAGCCCAATTGGAAAGTATCATCTTTTTCTGATTGAAAAGCGCTTTAGACCAGTTGTACGCGTTTCTAAAGGCCTTTTCCTCACCAAGTCATCATGTATGTTGACGCATCCGCGCTAGCGGTTGCGACGCTATCGAAGTAATTGGTTGGGAGACTAACAAGACGATGTACGACTCTTCTGGAAACGAAAGTGCTGCAATGGTTTTGAAATCGTTTAGGGATGCATCCGGAATGCCGACAAGCGACAGCTACGGATGCTTGTCCCGATCGTTGGGTCTCGGCATTTTACAAGCCACTAGGACCTCCTGTCGTGTCACGTCGAGCGGGGATAAAAAGTGGCATGCAGCACATCCTTAAGCTCCAACATTGAGACGCAAGTTCACGTCTCCGTAGAAAGTCGCCATCTCGTGGAGTCCATTGCACTCGAAGGTGGTATGTGTTTTTGATCGATAACAAGTACTAAAACGAGGACGTGAGCTCCCGTCTAGCGACTTATCGACTTATCTTGAAGTTGCAAGAAGTTCAGCAACAGTGACACATCGTAAACTCAGTGCATGAAGATAAGCGCGGCTTTCGATACTGTCCACAGATGTATTGTAAGCACGATATGGTACCAGCTATGGAGTAACCCTTCAACGTTACATAGTCAAACGTAGACTGTTATCTCTATACGGAACAGATGTTACGGCTATCCATGTTGCGAAATGTGGCCACGAGAATTACATCTTGTCAAGCATATTACAAAGTGTGTCGATCAATTTTTCGCCTTCAAATCTTCTTCCTTACTAAAAGCAAGTGAAGAAACGTCTCACTGAGCTTGCTAAAGAATTCTAGTAAACGACGCAAGCAGTACGAAGACGCTCAAGACGTGTCCGCATAGCTATCGGTGCGACACAATTTGATCCGCTCCGCTTGATAAGACATGACAAGCATGGATAATAACCCCACGACGAAGATGTCGGTGCTTTACCAATCCGTTGGAATGCTCCTGCTTTTCATCGTCTTTCTCGTCGTGTGGTTCATGGCATGTCGTCGAAACCGACATCTGATTGATATGGAAGTCCCGTTGCTATCGGGTGAGTCAGTTGATCATCGAATAGACGCAGCAACACGAGAAGCAGCAGCTGGGTACAGCATCTGCTCTAGTTGCGAGTTTGAAAACTTTAAACGCTTTGAGTATTGCGTCTTGTGTGGTGACAAACTCCCGTCATTGTCCATGACAACGGCGGAGGACGTGAGTGATGAAGAGGAACAACAATATCATCCCATAGATGACTCGGACAGAGGAACGGTGGCTTATCTGGTGGCGAATGGAGGAGGCAAAATGGCATCTTTACTATCACCTCGACCGAGAAAATTGTCGTCTTTGAGTCGACAACAACGTCGAGCTAGAAACCGCCGAGAGTGGAGCAGAAAGCTCGACGTGGAAGGAAGCTTTTTCTGGTACCGCAGTGGAGGTGGCAATTTGCCAGTTAGTACTGAAGTGGATGAACTTATGCCTGGTTATACAGTACGTTTCAAGTTCCCGGAAGAGAAGGAGGTGAAGGAGGAGGGATCGACGACGGATATTGAGTTGACAATTGCTGCTGTACACTCGCAGTATGTGAAAGACAATGCCTTAGAAAAACCCGTGCTGCCTACAAACGTGAAGGTAGAACTGACGGAGGCTATGGCATCGGATCCGACGGAATTTTCGATGGGAAAGTCGTCGCTTGTCGATGCTGGTCCTGAGCGCCGAAAGGAAACGGTGGCCATGGCGGCTAGTGACTTTCCTTCCAAGTATGCGCACTTTGTAGTCAGTACTGCTTCGCTCATTGTACCTGCAGAAGTTGAGTTTCTCAAGTTGTCAGTGCACCGTGACTACATGCTGGAAGAGTCCCTGGATCACATGTACTGCATTCAGCCTAAGAATTTGCGTTCTTTCATGCGCATTAACTTTTTGGATGAGAGTGGTGTGGATGCTGGTGGTGTGCATCGCGAATGGTTTATGCTGGTGAATGAACTGCTGGCTTCGCCGACGCTGCGACTCTTTACCTGCCATAACAAGGCCGACCAGAGTTTCTTTATCAATTCGCAGTCTCTAGCCGAGGTGGGGGAAGACCACCTTGCCTATTACTTTGCCACTGGCCGATTAATTGGTCGGGCATTGTTGGAAGGTGGAATTTGGGGATTTCATCTCGCACTTCCGTTGCTGAAGGTGATCTTAGGCGTGCCAGTAACTTTTGCTGACATGGAGTTTCTAGATCCAGAAACGTATCGCAGCCTGCGATGGTTGATGGACAACGATGGCGTGGATGATCTTGGGCTTGATTTTAGTCTTACCGAGCAGGTAAATGAGTCCAAGGTGGTGGTGGACTTGATCCCGAATGGACGAAATGTGGCTGTCACAGATGCAAATAAATGCAAATATTTGGACCGTCGTTTCCGCTACGTACTCTTCGAGAGTGTGGCAGATCAAATCTACGCATTCTTGACAGGTCTCTATCAAGTTATTCCTCGCGAGTTGCTACTCATGTTCGACCCAGAAGAGTTCGACTATCTTCTTTGTGGGTCCCCCGAAATTGACATTACTGATTGGGAGGCTCACACTGTTCTCACTCCTAATCTCAAGGATGCTAACGTGACCCGCTGGTTCTGGGAGATCGTTAGTCAAATGCCGAACGAGTACCGTCGGCGCCTTCTGCTATTCGCAACGGGATCAGCATGCGTTCCGCTGGCTGGTTTCGGTGGCCTCACTAGCTACGATGGCCGTCTATGCCCGTTCAGCCTTAAGGGTGTATCGTACCGAACGACGCAGTACATTTCAAGTCACGCGTGTTTTAACCGTTTGGATTTACCACTGTATCACAACAAGAAGGAGTTGAAGAGTATGTTGTATGCCACGCTGGACAACAATCTTACGGGTTTCACAACTGCATAACCTTAGATCGGCGTCATTGAGCGCTTTCGTTTGACTAGAATGTGGTCATCTATTTACGAATTATGAAGGGGATCTCGAATCTATAAATGAGCAACCTTACTATTTTGTAACTAGCAGCAGTCGTGCTGAATTATTATTTGAGATCAACAACGTGGGGCTTTAAGTTTTCTTGCGGTTTCCTTCACTCCAGCGTGGGAATATTGTACATGTACTAGCGTAGACATCAACGCAATGGCTGCAAATTATTATTGATGACTCAACGCGATCGCGCGTTTGTACATGTCCTCCTCAGACCAATCTGTCCATTTTCAATCCGTTTCGTTTCCATAACAAACTTTGCCCATTGCGTCTTCCCTTCTGCGCTTTGCAACATCGGCATAGTAGATCATAATTTGTGACACTCGTTACCTTTCTCGCTTCGAAAGTGATGTCCTTATGCCGTACGCACAACATATTTTAAAGACTCGATGGAGTCTCTCGCCATATCTATCCTTCTAACAAACGGCCACTCCGTGCTACGCATTATCACCTATTTCGACGAAATGGTGTGGACGCTAGAGGTCTGCATCGCGACTGGTTTGTAATGCTCAACAAGCTGCTAGTCGAAGCAAGCAAGTTTTTTCTCGATCTGTACGCTGCTGACCGATACTGTACATCTACGTAAAGATGTACGTGTAGAGCTTCACTACAGTTGCTATTTCGGCACTCCACAAAATTGCATACTTCGATGAAAAATGGACTCGATCACGGGCAAGTAAACGGAATCATTCGGGTTGCTGATTTTGGGAAAAGACGGCTTCCTGACTGCTGAAGTGCGCTAATTGGAGACGTGGCGTCGACACATCACTGGGTCTTCCAAAAGTGCTTTACCTCGCTGCAGCAATCTAGTAGTTATCATGAAGTCGTGAATGCTGCGTTGCGCTGCACGTAATACGCCTTGCTAGTACAACGAACCCGTGAGCCCGACGTTTACGTTGAAGTAAACATGCTGCATATGGGGATCTAGCTTCGATAGGGCTGCCTTTAGTACGTGTTCGACGTTTCCAGCATGTAAAACTATCGTCGCGACACGCTCTGCAAACTCGCGCTCCCCTGATACAGAACGCCACGTCAGCAAGGATTCATGACTTACATACATCCCAGACCTC
Source organism: Peronospora destructor (assembly GCA_011800735.1). Lineage (NCBI taxonomy): Eukaryota > Oomycota > Peronosporomycetes > Peronosporales > Peronosporaceae > Peronospora > Peronospora destructor. Next base: position 101,326 of record WBRY01000010.1, on the reverse strand, counting down.
ACGGAGATTGCCATCGTACATGGTCGTAGCAGTCCAGTCTCGAAAAGATTGGATATGTACGTGCTTGCGAGACTTTCCGATTGACTGACTAAGAGAGCCGCTAGCCATGGCTGGAATGTCCAGAACCGAATGGGCTTGCACGTTACCCACTCACGCACAATTTTCATGAGATCCTCGTTCATCCCCCGAAGCTGTGGAGGCTCCTCTTGAGGCCATTCGCACATGACAAGCATCAACAACACGACTTCCTGCAATTGACAGTATTCGTCATATTCACTCCATCACAAGTGTAAAGCAACATACCCAACAACCTCTTACCCGTACATCTTTACTTTCAGGTGCTTCAAAACAATCTCGTAGATCATTCAGAAAGATCTGGTACGTTTCAGGCTTTACTGCAGCACGGGCATCCACTACATTTCGCTGCAAGGCTTTCGCCATGGCCCTCAATTGAAGCGTGCGCGGTGAGAGAGCATAACTCTTCAGTGGAAGCACTTTAACCCATCCAGAGAGTACTGAATACAGCAATGCGAGGATCATCCATTCAAGACGTTAGCTACATTCTCGCACCAATAATTCCATTGTCATCTATATACACTAATACCTTGTGCTCGAACGCGCTTGCAACGGTCGCTCATTCGATGAGCTATCGCCAACATGGCGTCCGTACGAGGAGCGCCAACCACTTTTTCAATCAGCAATGCACTAGTAGAGGCAGAGAACGTTAACCAGATCTTTTAAAGCTTCCATCATAACTCGGACCACCTTTTTTTACCTAGTAAGCGAATGCTCTTCAATGAAAGAGTCCTCACGTGTTCTTCGCAGCTCTTCCAGTACTGCAATCAGCAATTCCGACGATGTTGGATGTGAAGATAGGAACGGACTCTGCAGAATTGATCGCAACAAGTGAATTCGTGCGTGGCGAAGTACTTTTGCCGTCAACGCTTCGCCTACCGGCAGTGTAGGCAAAGTGGCGACTGGGAACCACTGACGGATGCGCATCTCAACATCCTGCTGCGAGTCATCACCACTCACTGCATCTTGAGCTGCATATGTCCATTGCAGTGCTCTATAAAGTGACTCGAGGTTCCATTTGTGCAACTGGGACGTCTGTGTGAGATTTGCGAGCTTCACGAAGGAGCGCACATGCTCTTCGTCCTCCATGGCAATTGTAAACCTTTGTAGCAAATCAAATCGTTCTATTGTCCAGCACTCTACACCCTACCGGCAGTCTGTTCTACTGGTACCGAAGTAGTGGATAAACATCCCCACTACGACCACGATTCTACCACGTATCGTTTTTTTCGAGCCAACGTCTTCATTATCTTCTCCGCAGCTGGTAGTGGAACTTTTCCGACCGAGCGCAAGATTTCTCGGAGCACCTCGTAGACATCGTTCGGCATTTGTTTGGCCGAGCCGGCGATGTAAATGCATCCCTCACCGTTCATGATAAAGTTGAAGACAGTCTCCTTGTTCTCTGCCAGAAGCGTCTGCACATAGATTTTATGATCCTGCACAAATGGCACACCACCGTCAGATAGAGCAAAACTGGCAGTAAAAGCTGCTACAATTGTACCTGGTCACGTGAGAACGCAGTGTGCAACTCGGTGAGGTCGCCCGACGCCATGAGGCCACGCAGCTCGTCTCCGTACAGAAAGTCCTGGACAAAAAGATTGAAATATGTTGGTGAAATAAGAGTTTGTGTGTCCAAAGATCGATGACTTTCATACCTTGTTTTCGTGGCGACATCCGAAGTAAAGGTAGATGGCCCCAGAGCTGTAGCCACCTCCTTGCTTGCGTAAAAATTGTCGCTCCTGCACCATCGCCCGCATGCTGGCTAGTCCAGTTCCCGGGCCGATGAGCAACATGTCTCGCTCTAGTCCGGGCGGCTCAAAGAGGCCATGCTTAATCCACATGGGTACGCGCTTTTGCTCTTTACAAGGGTCCAACGTCTGAAAGAATGCCGAACAAATACCGTTTCGATGGCGCTTGTACGGAGTCAAGAAGTCCACAATGGCCACAGTCAAATGCACCTATCCAATCGTGAAACAAGAAGGTTGTTTTGGATAAGCATACCGTCATGGACGACCAAATGCTCAAAAACGAGCAGGAAGGTAACGTACGCGACCAGGATGGAGTAAAGCAGACGATGAGATAGAGTACAATCGGGGCTGTTGCAGAGGAACCAGTTGCAGCAAAATTGTCAACGGCACTTCCACGCTGGGAAAGTCCGTCAGTACCTCTATGTACGTCTTCTTTTCGCGGATGCAGTAGTCGTAGAGAAGATCTACACCCTCAGCGGACGCCAACTCCTCGAGTTTCTCTTTCTTTGTAACAAAGATTAACACAAGCAAGAAGTTAGGGTTTAAGCACACTGAGAGGTCTGCAACAATTATCAAACCTCACCTCCTCGTCGTTCGTTGCGAATAGTGACAATCTCTCGAAGAAGCTTCGCCGCGGTGTTTCCAAGATTGCCAGAACCTTTGTAAACAGATCACAAAGAGTAATTGGGGAAGGCAGATCGAGCTGCTTCGAGCCATCGCCTGCGTTGATTGAAATGACAGTGTCTCCATCTAGCTTTACATACTTGAGCATGTCGTCCACACCCGTCACATTCTCAGGGTACACCACAGCAATGTCTCCAGCTCTAAATGGAGCATCAGCAACGTCACCTACACTGGAGTCATTGCTAATTTCAAGCTCTAAGTGCCTCACATCCTGCTCCCAGTCCTCTGCTGTAATCCGTTTGTTTTCAACGACACGAGCCCAGTAAATGCCATTCTCACGTCCGACCGACGCAAGTGGTGGTGCATAAAAGTTCGACTTGTCTGTTCTCGGCGTCAAACCTTTTGCATTTTCCACCTCCGTCTCTCCAGTGCCATGTACTGTAACAGAGTAGCGAGGCTCGATTGGTTTTGGGGAATCATCAACGGTCTGTCCTTCCGGCAGTGGATACAGCTGCAAAACAGCTGCCCAAAGCTTTTCCATCCATGGGTTCAAGGCTCCAAAGTATCCATAAGCATGTTGATCATCTCCTAGTCCACGTTCAATGAGCTCCGAGGCTCCTAACTGCAGCAGACGGCCCTGGAGACGTCGGGCCACTGCATTATACTTGGCGTAGCTGGAATCACCCAGTCCAAAGACGGCAATACGGACACCAACCAGCCATTGAGTCCCTAGCTTCTTCTGCAATAGATAACGCCAGCTGTGGCGCATATTCTCAGGCGCTTCGCCATCGCCAGTCGTTGATACAATGAAGATGACAATGGAGCACTGAGGCAGCAGCTGCGATGCTGGAAACGCGTCCATGGCGAAGGTTTGAGTATCCAGCAGATGTCGATTGAATGCACGTTGTTGTACAAATTCTGCCACATCTTGAGCAGTGCCAGTCTCGCTACCAAAGAGCACCAGGAGTCGCGGCGTTAGTGGAGATGCCATTTGCGAGTTGGTGTGGAGGACATGATGGAGTACGCCACACAAAAACATGTTGAAGTTCGTACGTCCAGTACATTTTGTATGGTCATTTGTACGCTGGAGCTGCAGACAGGCAGACAGGCCCGAATGATACAGTCGCAAGCAAGGGCGAAATGGTTTCAGCCCGACGGGATGCAATGACCATGGTATGAGTCTTTTAAACCATGCAGTCATCAGACACAGACATTGCTTACCATTGAATGAGCGACGCGAATTCGAAAACCAAAGCTTCTTGCTAAGTACATTTCTAACGATTGAGCAAAACCCAATGGGGAGCAGTAGCAAATCTGCGAGCGTACGCCTCGGCGGACGTACTTCAATACAAACGCTAAGTTAACGGTCCCTTCAAAATGTCCACATTCCCAATATCTGCTCATTTCGAAATTTGCCTTGTCAACCTCAAGTCAATCCGAAGAAAAGTATCTTTATCTCCCCACCCGTCATGATACCGACCAAGATTCGCCGCTTCATGCTGCCGTCAATCTCGCACCGCTTGTTCCACAACGAGGCTCTTCACAATCAGGAATTACTTCAGTCCGCTGGCTTTATTAACGGCAAGTGGGTAGAGGCGCATTCAAACAATCGCTTCGCTGTGATCGACCCATCCACTGACAAGGAGATCGCACACGTTGCCAATATGGGACGCGCTGAGACCAACGACGCCATTGCAGCGGCAGTAAATGCACAGAAAAAGTGGCGCAAGACGACACCTGCAGCTCGCTCGGTATTGCTCAAGAAATGGCATGCGGCCATCGTAAACAACACGGACGATCTGGCCATCATCGCCTCTGTAGAGAGTGGGAAGCCATTGCTTGAAGCAAAGGATGAAGTGGCCTACGCCGCCAGCTTTATTGACTTTTATGCACACGAGATCATGCACTCAAACGGCTTCGTGGCGTCCCCATCATCGCCCAACCATAAGATCTTTGCCATTAAAGAACCTGTGGGTGTTTGTGGAATTGTAACGCCCTGGAACTTTCCCCTTGCAATGATCACCCGGAAACTCGGTCCGTGTCTGGCCGCTGGATGTACTGCAGTGGTAAAGCCTGCTGCTGAGACGCCGCTGTCGGCCTTGGCTTTGGTCAAACTGGCGGCGGACGTCAGTATCCCATCGGGTGTTATTAATATAGTACCGTCCCCTAGTGACAAGGCAGCAGAGGTTGGTGGAGCTCTGACGAGTAGCCGTGACGTTCGCAAGATTTCATTCACGGGCTCTACTCGCATTGGCAAACTGCTGATGGAGCAGTCAGCGGACACAGTGAAGCGTCTATCACTGGAACTTGGTGGTAACGCTCCATTCATTGTGTTTGAAGATGCTGACCTTGACCATGCCATGGACGGCTTGATTGCCTCCAAGTTCCGCAACACGGGCCAGACGTGCGTGTGCAGCAACCGCATCTTTATTCACGCGAGTATCTACGGCGAGTTTGCAGCCAAGCTGGTGGAGCGTGTAAAGAAGCTTAAGATGGGTCCGCCTCGCGAGGAAGACGTGAATCTTGGTCCACTGATTGGACATAACGCCTTTCTAAAGACGTCGGAGCTAGTGGAGGATGCTATCACGAAAGGTGCGACGGCTCTTGTTGGTGGCAAGAGCAGTGAAATTGGACGCAACTTTTACGAGGCCACTGTACTGGCTGACGTGAATAACACGATGCGCGTCTGGAGCGAGGAGGTCTTTGGACCTGTTGTGCCGTTGTTCAAGTTCTCGACTGAAGAAGAGGTGATCGAAATGGCTAACGGAACGGAAGCTGGTCTTGCCGGATACTTTTTCTCGCAGAACCAGTCTCGTACATGGCGTGTTGCCGCTGCGTTGGAATGCGGCATGATCGGTGTAAATACGGGCATGATTTCAAACGCGCAATCTCCGTTCGGTGGTGTCAAGCAGTCCGGACTGGGACGTGAAGGTTCGTTCATGGGTCTGGAGGAATACCAAGAAACGAAGATGGTCTGTGTGGGTGGGCTGGAGCTATAAGTCCTATTCACCAACTACATGTACAACGGAAAATGTTATAGTGCCTAGTATGCTTAGCAAGAGACTAGCTCGTGCTGTAACTGTAGAATCAGATCACCGACGATGCCCTTGGTATACACGATGCAATTCGTGGCCGCCAATTTCTGTATACTAACACGCAACTTGGAACTGATGTTCACAAAAGGTCGTATCGCACTTTCGCTAGAATCATGCGACTAAAATGAAGCTGTTCAGTAGACGATGAGAGCGTCACGTTGTTTGGCTTGCGTCCGCTACCATACAGCGTGCGTTTATCTCTTTAGCAGGAGCTACTTTCGATTCATTTAATCATTAATGCTACAATATCGTGTGAGGCTCGAGACGATCTACAAATGTTTATCCGACGCCTTTTACTCGGATAAGTATCCATTGTTAACTTTTAGATGAATATCTGCTAACGCCATTAACGCCCATAACAGACATCATTCATGTCGTCCAGGACTCTTCAGGGAGACCCGCGTCGTCCTGGGAACTTGTACCCGTTTGTGCGAGAGCCGGTGAATCCTGACGACGCCCCGGGCGAATGGTATGCTTTCTTCTCGCTCGTGCTGGGCTTCCTCGCCTTTACCATGAAGGTCCGATTCTTACTATTTATTGTCATTTTTTTCGATACCAAGTGACAATAACAATCGATTATATATATGTGTATGTGTACACTTAGTGGAAGGAAATGGCGTGGGGCTCGCTACTGTTGTGCATGGGTTCGTTCATCAATATGAAGTCGCAGGACATGAACACAACGCAGATTGCCATGTCTTTCTTCTTCTCCACGAGTGCTCTCGTGTCTGCCTACATGGGTGCCATGCGTCCTGGAATGCCCATACCCTCATCAGCCCAGATGGCTGAAGTCCCCGCTTCGTAGAAAAAAGCTACATATTGGCAGCAACGGAGGCTTGAGCGATACGTGAGTGAGGCATTTGCTGCATGAATGGAAGAACACTAATCAGTTGGTACTGGTGTTTTGATTTAGTAAGACGTTCTTCTGGCAACAGTCGCTGTAGAAGAATCAGTAAAGCAGTTCTCATTTTTGCAAGATTCTTGGTGCAATCGTGACCGTCATGTCGAGATTGTAGATAATGACAGCTCTGAGAGCGAATAGCACGCAAAAAAATGTATAAAGCAGACAAGCTCATCATTCGACGAAGAAGGAAGCGTCATGGCCACGAGGTCACCACCGACTACACCTGCTTGCTCCGCAACACAAGGGCTACTAAGATAGGCGTTTGCAACTTAGTCACTGCAAGGATGGCAGCTCTTATTGTGCTATCGTAGTCACCATCTCATACTAGGCGTATGCTCGTGCAAGGCCCTGTATGTGTTGAGCGGGAGAAGTAGTGTCAAATATTTGCACGTGGCACTGAAGTTGGTTGGTTAGAAGGTGGCAAAAGCCGAAGTGAATATATTATGCATGTAAGCTTTACCTCTCTTACCTGTAGTCTTACCTTTCCTTTGCGCGACCCTTGTGCCTTACAACCCCTGAAACTCCTCGACCTTGAGCAGTTTCTGCTTCTGACGTAACCACCGCGCTGTGATCTTCACAACGGAAGGCGTTACGAAATCTCTGAAATGTCAGATGACGTATTAGCCGAGTTCCTGGACCTCGGCGAGAATACTCTCAGCTGATTCGCCGAGTCCCGGAGACTCGGCGAATACATCTTCTTCCGACACTTCTTCCTCACGGTGCTGTGTGTTTCTCACTGCGCGCTTGATTGTATTCGTCCCGCTACGGTAGAGGGAGCACATCTTCAGAAGCACCTGCAACCGAGGTGCGCTGAATGCCTTAGTGAGCAAGTCAGCTGCCATCATCTCAGTTGACACATAGATGGGCTTAATGATCCCCTTCTTGGCGTAGTCCTTGATAAACTTGAGCTTGATATCGATATGCTTGGCGCGCGCCGAGCTCTCCTCGTTTTCCATTTCACGAATGGCCGCTTGGTTGTCCATTTCCATTTTCATGAGCAATTCCACCATGAAACCCAACTCGGATAGAAGTTCACGCAGACCCAGTAACTCTTGCCCGGCGTGTGACGCCAACGTGAACTCAGCTTCCATAGTCGATAGGGATACGGTAGCCTGTTTGCGGCACGTCCAGACCACCATCATACCGTCCACGCGAAATATAACGCCGCTCACTGACTTCCGGTCGGTCTTGTCGCCCGCAAAGTTTGCATCGCTCGTGCTAGTGATCTGGACAGCTGCTTTTCCTTCAGCATCTCTTTGTCCAAGCCGAAGCTTGACGTCCATGGTGCCTTTCAGGTACCTGGCGATTCTTTTGGATAACTGCCAATCGCTTGAAGTCGGCGCATGGGCCTGACGGGTCGCTCGATGTACTGCATACGCGATATATGGGCGCGTACAGCGAGCCAACCATAAAAGCGATCCCACGATTGACTGGAACTTCTGCACCGATGCAGAGCCAACAGTGCTTTCTTTCGGTAGTAGTGCGTCCGCCTCGCGCGTATTGTTGTCATGGTCAAGCCCAATTGGCGTCATCGCCGAGTGCGCGTCTTGTAACCCAAACTTCAAAAGCATCTCGGCGATTGTTACTTCTTGGTCGAGCTCATATCCAAACTTGGCTGAGTGAGTTATTCGCATACCCAGAAATTTGCTCACAACGCCCAGATCCTTGATCTGCAGCGTTGTTAGGAGATCGAACACCTCGTCCACTCGGTCCTGCGATGTCCCTGTCGCCAGTAAGTCGTCGACGTACACCCCGACTACGGTCTTATCGTCGCCATCAACCTTGAAGTAGAGGCACGAGTCAGCCACGCACTGTACGAAGCCTACTCGTAGTAGCTCCGAGTGCAGTAGCTGAGACCATAATCGCCCAGCTTGCTTAAGCCCATAAAGACTTCGCTTGAGCTGAAGTACGACTTGCCCAACGTGCTCAACGCCGAGTTGCTGGATTTCCATTTGGCTGACCTTCATTCCCTGAGGAACATACAGGTAAATATTGAGGTCCGGCTCAGTCGAGGTCTTGACGTACGCATTAGGCACGTCGCCGTGTCGCGCTGGCGCCCCCCATACCTGCGACAGCGCCAGAATGACCTTGCCCGTCGTCATATCCATGACAGCGGCAAACGTCAGCGAGTAATCTTTGCCGAACGACTGCTCGTTACCACACGCTACCATGCGTGCCTTGTAGCGCTCGATATTTTCATCTGCGTCCGTCTTCGTCTTGAAGACCCACTTCGCGTGAAGTGGACGCATCTCCTTGGTACGTGACACCAGTTCCCACGTATCGTTTGCCTCCAGGGAATCAATCTCAGTGTGTGCAGCGCGCTCCCATTCCACGCGCTTGTCACTTCATAGCCGAATTCCAGTTCGCTGGGTCCACGCGGTAATTTGCGCCGACTATCTCACGAGGCGGAGGCTTCTTCCCCCACCGTATCGCGTTGTCATGCGCGGTGTCTCAGTGATTGCCTTGGCATTCGTCCGCTTCTCTTGCCCGCCGCGCTTACCACGCGTCGTGGGCTTCCTGGAGTCGGTTCCCGGCTTCTCCCGATGTCCGACATCGTTCCATGACTCAGCGAATGGCTCGCCGGGCTCATCTGAGTTGTTTTTCGTATCTGATGACTTGTCACCCGATTCAGCGAGTCTGTTTTTGGACCCAGCTGACATGTCCATTCGTCCAGCTTCTTCGCCTGCTTGGCGAATGAGATGCGCGTTGGCTGCCTCGCTCAGTGTCTTGATATTCTGGACGTGCTGTGTCGAGCGTACCACGCGATCCTTCGTAAATAAAACACGATATCCGTTGACTTCGTCGCTCTTGTCGATAATCAATCCAGCCACTCCGCGTCTGTCAAGTGTCTTATGTTTCGGTGTCCGAATAGCGGTACAAGGCGAGCCAAAATAACTATGTCAGTCAGTTTGGGCTTGACACCTGTTAGCACCTCGATAGGTGACGCTCGCCCCTCGTTACTTCGAGTCGGGCTGCGGTTGAGAATGTATGTCGTGTACTCGGCTGCATCACCCCAGAAGCTCAGCGGCAGCCCAGAGCCGAATATCATTGAGCGCACCATGTTCATCACGGTTTGATGCATTCGCTCTGCTTTCCCGTTGGACGCTTGGTTGTCAGCTTCTGACACTTGGCGACGCACACCCGCGTTCTTACAGAACGGGTCGACCACCTTGTATTCTGCGCCTCCATCTGTGCGAAGGCAGTGAACCTTGTAATTGAAGCGCTTCTCGAAGTAGACTAGGAATTGCTCGAACTGTTTGGTCGCCTTGTCCTTCGTCTTGGCGAGGAAAACGCGGCACTAGTTACTCTTGTGATCAATAAAGTTGATCAAATACCTGTTCCCAAGCCTGTCGACTGGCGTTATCGGTCCCTTGATGTCGCTGCATATGACCCCACCGACACGATCGATAGGTGCGTTTTGCCCGTGTCCTTCTTCGACTGCTTGTTACATCGCTGTTTACCTTGCGCACACGTCAAGCAAGTCGGCCGATTTCTGTCCGTGAGCCGTATTCCACTCGCTGTAACTCGACTGTGTCGTAGGTAAGTAAGGTGGGCGAATCGCAAGTGAAAGTCGAGTAGACTACCGAGCTGAGCATCCGAGGTTGGCGTACTGACAGCCTCAGCTAGCGCCGCAACCACACACGCGTCATCTTGCTTGGCACTGTCGTCGACAACTCGCACCACCAACACGTTGTTGGTGTCCTTGTGAACATCGAAAATCTTACATCCATCGCTTCGGCGAATTACCGGTCGCTGGTGCCCATCGTAGCGAAGCTCACATCCCCGTTCCTCAATCCTTCCATAGGATATAATGTTAAATGGGAGATTCTTTGCGTAATACGCACCGAGAAGTTTGACTCGGCGAGTTTCGCCGTCAACAATGACCACAAACTCGGCAGTACCCTTGAGCTGCATACGCAGGCTCTCTCCATTCGGGAGTAAACACTCCTCGTCGCACTTAACAGCATTGCTCAGCTTCGACGCCGTCGTCACCAAGTGACGACTCGACCCACTGTCCAACAATACCCATTGGCTGGTGGCGTCGATTCCGTCCGCGACAGCGAGCGTGAAGTTCTTTTTCGTCTCGCTGGGACAGTCGCGCTTGTAATGGCCATCCTTGCCACATTTGAAACAAGCGCCAGACTTCTTACCCTTTCACTCTGTCATGTTTCTACGCTGCCCGGATTCGTTGCACTTGACGACAGCCACTATTGGTTTTGACCCCAGTCGAATCGCTGGGTCGTTTAGCTGGGCAAAATGCACCAGTTCCTCAGCTTGCCTCAAATAATCTTCTCGATGAGGGTTATAACGCGCGAGTAGAACGCCTTGAATCTCGGTACCCGAGCTCGCATACTTGGCTATATTCTCAAGAACTTGGTCTTGTGCTCCGCCTACTGCGTTGCTGACCGCCATTAGAAACAGCATGTGGTCACTCCACGATACCGATTCCTTTTTCTTGGAAGTGAACAGCTTGAAAGCCTGTGACTTCGAAATCGTGGGTCCAAACTTCAAGTTCATCCGGTCCATCGAGTACCATACTTGTGGGTTCTCGGAGTACCATGTATCCACTTGGCTGTTGAAATGCTGACCAGCCTTGCCAGTCAAGTACCGGCCAAGTACGTCCAACTTGATATCCTCAGACCAGATGCACCCGCTGAGTTCCTCAGCGATCCGAACTTGGCGAAGGAATCGCTTTCCCCAAGGAGCGAAGCCTGAGCCTAGTCCCGGGTAGACCTCCTTGCCCTCGAAGTTTTCGATTGCGAGCTTTAGGTCCCTCATCTGCAGAGGCCTCTGTGGCGCAAAATACGCTGGCGCTGGAACCGGACCAAACGCCGAACCTCGTGGCGCCTGAGGGGGCGAGCCCATCCCGCCTCCTCCTCCGTCGATTCCTTGCTGCCTTGGTCCTGCTGCGTGGTGTCGCGCTGGGCCAGGCGCGACTTCGTCTTCGAGTGAGGCCAGAGTCATGTTTCGGCCGAGTCCCGTGCGCGCCTCCGCATACGTGCGGAAGGTGCTGCTACCGGCGGACACGTCCGACGCTTGATCGTCCTCGACTCAGCGAGCTTCAAGCCTATTAAGGCGAGCTCCTATGTCACCCTTCAAATCCGTAACTAAGTCCAGCAGCCTGGCCATGCCCTCGTCCGCGCCGGAGGCTATACTGGCTCCGTCGTCGTCGACTTGGGCCGTGGCTGGCGCTTGAACTTGATTCTGAGCAGCTTGGTCCATGGGCGTTGGGCTCATAACCTGTCAAATATTTGCACGTGGCACTGAAGCTGGTTGATTAGAAGGTGGCAAAAGCCGAAGTGAATATATTATGCATGTAAGCTTTACCTCTCTTACCTGTAGTCTTACCTTTCCTTTGCACGACCCTTGTGCCTTACAACCCCTGAAACTCCTCGACCTTGAGCAATTTCTGCTTCTGACGTAACCACCGCGCTGTGATCTTCACAACGGAAGGCGTTACGAAACCTCTGAAATGTCAGGTGACGTATTAGCTGAGTTCCTGGACCTCGGCGAGAATACTCTCAGCTGATTCGCCGAATCTCCGGGACTCGGTAGACTCCTACGGTTTTCTCGATATAGTAGACATTCTACATATAAAGCTCGTTTTATATGTAGAATGTCTACTATATCGAGAAAATCGTAGGAGTCTACATACTCAAATCCGGAAGAGTTTGCTGTCAATCTGGAAGGTTGAAACCTAGAAAATCAATTTGCGAAGTACTAAACATTGTTGACCTTGTGTACGTTCATGACAGCTCCTTTTACGCTTCTAGTCCTGACGTGCTATTTTCTTGGCCATGGTGATACATGCATTGACAAACACTCAAAGCTCCGTACCTAAAGTATAAGGTCTCATTGGAGTTTTTTGTCAAGGATAAAAGAATTGGTATTTTAAGCTTGCACGTGCATATTTACATTATACTTCGATGTCTTGTTCCTGCTAGATACTTTTGGCAATTTTGAGCATGTCGGTCACAGATGTGACCTTCTCGCGCGATTTCCCGACCCTTTCACCGCGGTATTTCTCCTCGGCATCGAGACGCTCGTAGTCAGCCCATCTGACGAGCTGCTTGTCAGGGTTACGTTTTTTGATCAGCTCCTCCACGGCTTCCAGTCCACCCAACTTACCATCGGCGCTATGTTCGCTATGAAGAAAACTTCCAGTTGCAAAATCCTCCACAATGCACCCTACCGTCTCCCGTGCGTCAATAATATTGGTGCCTATAATGCCAGATGGGCCACGCTTTACCCATCCGGTGCAGTACATGCCTACCATAGTCTTTTTCTCACCATTGCCCAAAGTAGTGACAACACGACCTTGCTCGTTTGAAATGACGTGGCGAGACTTGTCAAACGGCATGCCAGCCTCGAGAGGTAGTGCCTTGTAGCCAATACTGCGCAACACAAGGTTACACGGAATGTCATCAAACTTTCCAGTTCCCACAGCGCGCTGCCGGTTTGGCTCCCCTTCCAGCTTCATCTTCTCCAGACGAATTGCCCCCACACGCGTTGGGTCCTTCTCATCAGCAACAATTTTCGTCGGCAACCTCAAGAACTTGATTTGCACAACGCGCTTGGCACCTCCAGTTTGTTCAAACTGGTCGGCAGCTTTACCTAGCAAGTCGTTCATACGTTTGCGAGCTCGTTGCTCCTTGATTTCCTGCTCGGAAGCAAAAGTCATACTGCAGTTTAGATCAGCAGGGTCAACAATGCATGCCACATCATCCAGCTTGGTCAACTCTCGGATCTCCTTTATCGTGAATGCCGCTTGTGCACTCCCTCGTCGTCCCACCAGATAAACCTTCTTCATACTGCTATTTCGCAGCACGTCCACCGCATGAGCTGCAATGTCGGTCGTAGCCAATTGATCCACGTTCTTGGTAAGGATCCGAGCGCAATCCACAGCCACATTCCCTTGCCCGATAATAACCGCCGTCTCCATCTGCTTCAGGTCCAGCTCCAGGTCACGTAAATGCGGGTGGCCGTTGTACCAGTTCACAAACGTACAAGCCGACATGACACCCTTCAGATTCTCACCTGGAACTTCCAGTTTATGGTCTCCAGCTGCGCCGTAAGCCAGTACTACGGCGTGATAATGCTGCTGCACCTCGGCGAGCGTCACGTCCTCACCCACACGCACGTTTCCTAGGAATCGAAAGCGCGTATCGGCCGCTACCATATTAAAATCGTTCATGACGCTCTTCACCTCCGGGTGATCAGGCGCAACGCCGGAGCGCACGAGACCAAACGGCGTTGGTAAGGCCTCTAGCATGTCGACCTGTGCACCGGCATACTCCTTGAGCAGATATTTAGTGGCATAGAAGCCTGCAGGACCAGAGCCGACAACGCATACACGACGTAGAGGGGCGTCAAATGAGGTGGAAGTGCTCAAGCTGCGTGCAAGGACGTGCGAAGTACGCACAGAGAGTAACGCCCGACGTAGCCGCATGATGCTTGTTATGATTGCACTGTTTGACCATCACTCTGAAGGAGGCACTTTTTGATTTTACCGGTTATTACAGGTAGTATGCATTAAGCAAGTTGAAGCAGTTTGCGGTAAATCATGTTCGTTACAGAAAACGAACCGTCACGAAACAGGAGGCTTTCGTACCCATGTACGTCAAAATAAGCTGTAGATGATACTTGCACTTTGACGGCATGTGCAATGCAACTAGAGGGACCAAACGAGGCACAACACGTAGTCACTGTATGACACGAAGGAGGTCATGTTGCAATGAATTGGTACTCAAAAATCCATTGACGTGCTGTTCCCTCCTTTATCCCAGCTGTTATTGCTCTTCCAGCTGCGCTGGCCGGGCTATGTCAAAGTCAACAGTTGTCAAATCAGAATCGTCATACAAATTACAAGTGCCATTGGTTGCTAACTGCAGGATCGCTCCAGTTACCGGTATTGAATCCTCCCATTTTGCATTCCGATCTCCTCGGACGCACGTCACGCCAGAGTCACTTTGGAGTTTAAGAGGAACCCAAAGAGGTCGGTGAAAGAGACTCAATCGAAATCATGAGCGACTTGCAGATGGTCGTAGGTGCCAAGTGCTTTGTGCCAGACGAGATGCACGTGTGGCTCGCAGCTGAAGTCATACGTGACGAGAACTCGGGCGATGGCAAGACACGCAAGATTTACTGCAAGGTGGAGCTGCCTGATGGCGAGAAGGAGGAGCGCTGTGTGGACATGTTGTCGAAGAAAACCAAGACCCTCATGGCTGTGCATCAACTGGAGACGCTGCCGTATCAGAATGAGAACGTTGGGCCCGAAGGCATTGAAGACATGATTACACTCAACTACTTGCATGAAGCTGCTATTCTCTTCAACATTAAAAAGAGGTTCCTCTGTGAACTACCGTATACGTATACAGGGGACATTTGTATTGCCATTAACCCTTACAAATGGCTACCTGATCTCTACGCAGAGGAGCAACATCTACGGTATCTTAACCAGCCTAAGGAGGAACTTCCTCCACACGTGTACGCCACATCGGTTTCTGCCTATGACCATATGCGACGGTCGAAACTTAACCAGTCTATTCTAGTCAGTGGGGAGTCTGGTGCGGGTAAGACAGAGACCACTAAGATCCTTATGAATCACTTGGCTACTATTGCTGGTGGTATGAACAATTCGACTATTAAAAGGATTATTGAAGTGAATCCACTTCTTGAATCCTTTGGTAATGCCAAGACAGTACGAAACGACAACTCGAGTCGATTTGGAAAATTTACACAGCTGCAGTTCGATAGGAAGGGTACACTTGTGGGTGCTAAATGCCGCACGTACCTGCTAGAGAAGACCCGTGTTATCCAACACGAAGAGCCGGAGCGCAATTACCACATCTTCTACCAGCTGCTGGACTCTCCCGACATTGCATCGGAGTTACAGCTTGACTCGACCAAACATTACGTGTACACGGGTGACAACACGGCACAAAAGATCGAGGGACTCTCTGATGAGAAACACTTTAACAAGACACGGGAGGCACTTGAGCTTGTGGGGCTGTCGCGTGGTGACCAGCAGCCGCTCTTTGAAGTGCTAGCGGGTGTGCTTCACCTTGGTGAAGTGCAGCTGCAATCCGACGCATCAGATGATGAGAAATCTCTCATCAGGGTGGGTGACCGTGGTGCGAATGCTGCTACTGAGATGTTTGGTGTGACATGGGAAGCGCTCGAAACTGCGCTGTGTTCGCGTACCATGCGTGCCGTGAACGATGTGTACAGCGTGCCGCTGAAGAAGGAGCTGGCTATGGACTGCCGTGATGCACTTGCAAAGGCGGTTTACTCGAACGTGTTCGACTGGCTTGTGGCCACTATTAACCAGTCTCTCGCTGATGATTCCAATATGCGGAACCACGTGGGTGTACTCGATATCTTCGGTTTTGAGCACTTCAAGCATAACTCGTTCGAGCAGTTCTGTATCAACTACGCCAACGAGAAGCTTCAGCAGAAATTCACTCAGGATGTGTTTAAGACTGTCCAGATTGAGTACGAGGAAGAAGGTATCGTATGGGATCACATTGAGTATGCGGATAATCAGGATGTGCTGAGCATTGTTGAGTCGCGCATGGGCATCATTTCACTGTTAAACGAAGAGGTGATGCGACCCAAGGGTTGCGAAGAGTCCTTCATGTCCAAGTTGACGTCCCTGCACAAGGATGACATGTCACACGTTATTGAGTTCCCTCGCACATCACGTACCGAGTTCCTGATCAAGCACTATGCTGCTCCTGTTATGTATGATTCGGTGGGATTCTTGGAGAAGCACAAGGATTCGTTGTTGCCTGACCTGTCCGAGCTCATGCGCGGTTCGTCCAAGCCTTTTATCGCAAAGCTCTTCGAACCAAAGCCGGAACCTAAGACAGTTGCCTCGGAAGCGCCGGGCAACCCCAGCCGCCGAAAGCGTGGTGGTGCTTTGTCTATCACGACTGTCGGTACTCAATTTAAGGAGAGTCTGACAGAGCTGATGGCGACCATTAACTCCACCCGAGTCCACTACGTGCGGTGCATCAAGCCTAATCCGATTAAGAGCTCGACGGTTATGGATCAGTCTATGGTGGTGTCTCAATTGCGGTGTGCTGGTGTGATTGAAGCCATTCGTATCTCACGTGCTGCGTACCCAAATAGGTTGCAGCACATCGAAATTCTGGATAAGTTCTGGCTGTTTGTACCGAGCGGTGGTAACACTGCGGTAGAAAAGTGCCAACTACTCATGGACAAACTGAAACTAGAGTCCCCAGCGCAGTACCAGATGGGTAAGACCCGCGTATACTTTCAATTGGGTGTGCTCGAAGAGCTCGAAGATCGTCGTAAAAAATTTCTGGATGCCAAAGCCACATACCTGCAGAATATCATGGTTGGTTTCACGCAGCGTATCAAGTACCTTCGACAACTGGAAGCCATCATCAAGTTGCAGTCAGTTATCAGGTGTGTGATTGCTATGCGGAGATACAACACGTTCGTGAACGGCCTCGTTTTGGCGCAAGCTCGCTGGCGAGGCATTCAGGGCCGGAAGATTGCAGTGGTTGTCAAGAACAACCACTACGCTGTCATCATCCAGCGGTATGTGCGCGGCTATGTCAAGCGTCACTCTTACGGTAAAATGCGGGCAGCGGTTGTCCGTGTACAAGCCATAGTTCGTATGACGATCCAGCGTCCAAAGTATCTGGCTGCTCTCGAAGAAAAACGTCATGAGGCTGACATGGCTTACCAGCTGAACAAGTTGAAGGCCGCTCTGCAGGAAGAGCAGGACAGGAATGCCCAGCTGCAGCGCCGGAGTAGCTTAACGACGGCAGATTCGTCTGCTGCCTCGAGCGTGGTGATGGCTGATGCTGGTGGCATGATCGAAACTCTCCAAGATGAGAACAGAAAGTTGCGTGAGAAGAACGAGGGAATAAAGATCGCGATGAAGGAGTTGAAGGCGGAGATCGAGAAGTTCAAAAGTGACAAGGAATTTTCATCGGCTGGCAACCACGTCAAGGTTCGTCAGCTGCAGGACACTGTGCGTGACAAAGAGAAGAAGATTAAGCTGCTCGAGATCGACAACAAGAAGCTGGCGGAGCAGCTTGCAAAGCTTCAAGTGGACGGTGCACCCGAGAGGAAGACCACGCCGAAGAAGTCAATCTTCCGCACGCTAGGGTCCAAGAAGGAGAAGCAACCGCGTGAGACCGTGCTGATGGACTCGCTTACTGGCTCGGATGACCTTAACCATCGTCCGTCGGATACTCGTGGGCCGGAGCGTCAATTTCCGCGTATGCCGAGCATGAGCGTGGGCTCCCGCTTCTGGAACTCTAACAAGAAGGGCGATAGCGGCGATGGTTTTGATGTCTCGGAGGTTGAAGGTGAGGATAGTCCTACGAACAGCACCACGCGCAACACGATCGTGAAGAGCATGGAGGTTGGAGTGACGGGTGCCATGTCAAGTTTGAAGGGTCGAATGTCGGTCGTGAAAGGCATGTATGATTCTCGAAACAAACGCCCGAACAGCAAGCTTGATGAGGCTGCGAACCCGTCCGACAACCAGGTGTCGACGATGGTGGTCAAGCCGTCCCCGAAGCCAGCGGATCGCCCTGTGCGCGAATCGTTCAACCTGGATGCGTTACCGGAAGTGTCCTTGCCTGTCGGATGGGAGGCCAAGGTGTCCCGCTCAACGGGACGCGTATACTATGTGAATCGCAAGCTTGGCAAATCTCAGTTCGAGCGTCCCACACTAGCCTTACTCAAGGCACAAAAGATGGCGCGTCAGAAGTCGGCTAACACGGAATAAGTAGACGAGAGATGCCACAGCGATAGCACGAAACCCCACAGCTAGCGTGATGTCGCCCAGGCGCTTCGAACTGCTTGTTATTCCCTAGTGCTTTCATAATAAACATATCAAACTATGCGGCAGGCAGTCATACGAATCAACACGCTTGGTAAAACTGCAGCGACGGTAAGCACACGCTAGTGCTGCAACTGATTAGACTAAGATAACTACGTACTGGGAACGATAGACATGAACATGTAGTATACCACCGGGGTCGTCAGTCTCCTTCCTCCTGTGCTTTTCTGCCCGTTGGAAAAGCGTTGGTTAAATGACCTGTGTGTTGGTCTCTCTCTGCCTCATGACACTGGACTCGATGGACGAAGCTGGATGGCTTTAAATAGTAAAGAAGTTCTCTCGACGGTTTCTAGTGTGGCGGATGAACAACTTAGAGTACCATGACAGAGTCACGATTCTTGCGATAAGGACTACGCCGTCGAAAATTGCCGTAATGCGAGTGTGTTGAAAAGAGCAAACTCTTCGTGGAACCAGACGTGCTCCTCGTGTACGACAGGATGGCAGGGCTGTCCTTGTTCATTTTGACGTCGGAACTCAGCCTTTCGGTTGGCAGGGCCGCATAGCTTGCTGCTTTTGCAATGAGTCCATAAGCCACCATCTCGACTGTCGAAGCCCGTCGATGTTCTGGCATCGACACGCCCTTGGCACGCTGTAACGTCTGGTTCACTACCGCAGACAATTTGCGCCTGACCGACACTGGCGTTGAATCTTCCTCGGCTTCGACCTTGTTCTCAGTGTCTGCGTTCTTGACGACCTCGATTATGGACTGACACTGCAAGCGCAGCGACGTGAGTTCCTCGTCCACCGTTTCGAGCTTCTGTTCCAGCATCTGCACCTTCTTGCTGCCTGCCAACTGCAGCTCGTCGCACTCTAATGTAAGCTCTTTGACTTCTTTGTCAAGCGTCATTTTGGCGCTACGCAATGCGTCAATCTCTAGCATCATTTGCTCATTCTGCGCTCGAAGTTCCACTGCGGATGTCATGTCCATGTGGAGAAAGAACAAGAATGGCAATTAAAAGGAACGGATTGACGACAGATAGAGTCGTGTTTGTCTTTCGTGCTTATCCATATGAACATAATGGCTTCAACAAATGACATTGCGTAACAACATGGAGCAGTCGTCTAGATGCATTAAACGTTTTTTCCATGTGTATGACAAACCTTCTGTTTAGTATGTTTCCTAATGCTCAAGTAGGTTACTCAAAGATGCTCGAAGTTTGCCATGTCTGATGTCGTGCTGCGCAAATATACCACATATCACAAGCAACATTTCAAAATCTAAAAACAAACAACAAGTCAATTGAGCTGCTGTGTAGTCAAAATTAGTAGTGAACAAAACGTTTGCTGTACATGATTGCCACTTGCAATTACACTGCAATGATCAACCTATCGACTCGATCGAGACTACAGCATGGCATTTGGTTGAGGTATTGCACCAGATGCTTGTAAGCAGGAGCTATTGTCGTAACGGGTGTTAAAATCGCCATGTCTGCAGCCATATCTACTATCGAGGGATCGATTTCATATCCCCTGTCCAACTGAATTGCTCGTATTGTACCTTCCATTTGACAATATGGAGAGCGAAAATGACAGTCGCGTGCATTTCTCGGAAGTGAACGATCCATGGTCCAGTTCACGACACATAGCAGTGCTACAAGCTCTTGATGCTGTGGAACAGGTGCATGCTTACCATCACTTGAAGAATTCTAAGCAAACCTGCTGTTTTCTGCTGGGTCTGACTAGTTGTTATCGGTTGTTCAACTGAATCGTTAGAAATTGGTGACAGCATTACAGACGGCGGCCACCGCCATGTCTTTGATTGCTCCACGCGTGTCATCCGAGGAAAACTCATCGCTTGCTTTTAACTCGGCGTGTACCAAATTCTTGCAGTTGGTCAAAGAGATCCACACGGAATTGGCCAACCACATTCATTTGGTCTCGGACTATCGGACGTTTAAACGCAGCACATACGGAGCTGAGAAAGATATGGAAATCTGTCATGAGAAAGTCAAAATTGTGTCAGAGCAGCTGCAGACGCTCTCGCGCTTCCTTGAGGAAAACTACACACTTGAGGAGAGCTAGACACATAAAGGAAAAAAGGGACTGCTGTAGTAGCCTCGTAGTATTCATTGTCACGTAGATTACTGGTTTTGTGGATTGTAGCTGGATGTGCAGGTGGTATTTGCGCTGCGCCTCCACTCATCAGTCTCAACTATTCTGCTTTGCGCTTGCAGTTGCCACACCCTCCGAAAATGCGGTCTGGGCAGATGGAAACAGACATTATCTCAGGAACAGAGTCGCCTCAACACTATTCCTGATATCGTTATAAGCACGCGGCCTGCGTTTTCCTGCTTAAATAGGACAGTGGGCAACTGAATTAATACTAAAAAAGGAAGCAAGTGTCTTTGGCAAGCTCGTCGCCCAGAAGGAACTCAGCAAGCGTTTCGCGTTCAGCATGGGGTCTCAAAGAGCTCGAGCAGTTATACACGCAGCTGCTCCCTAGCATTAACGTTTATCGCATTCTATCGATCAGTGTGAATGTTTAAGATGCAAGTACTGATCGCAATGGCTTGCTATCTGACGGCATCTCCGGTCGGTCGGTATCAGGGAAACTGTATGCAAAATGACGTTTTTGCGGTCAAATTCGATGTACTTCAGACGTAAACTTAATGTCACTACTTGCCAAGATGCCGTGAATCATAGCTAAGACAGCTGCTAGTCTCTTGTCTTGTCGACTCACCTTGACCATCTATAAAAATGCGATTAAGGCTTCGCGGCCGACACTTGTGGTGTTGGGGTCAAAGTAAAATTTCATGTATTACCACGATCTTCACACCAGCATGTTGGAACTCTCGATAAATATGTCATCTGCTGACCTCCGAAATACACTTGAAGACACGCAAGCGCAGACCGTCTGAAATTTGTCGACTTTTCCGTGGCGCTGCGGGCCTTATGGATGCTGTAAACAGCATCTGCTGCCTTTTCCTCGATCCACGACAGGAGACGTGGTAGATGAGACCAATATCTTGCTACCTTTATCTTGTCCCTAACAAAGCAGCTGGAAAGCCATTCGAGAAGCTTTTAATCCTTGCTTATTGAACCTAAATGAACAAACTGTAAGGATAAGCCGATTGCCCAAGCAAGACGAATGCCATTCGTATCGCCTCAAGCGTTCAAACCTTATAGTCAATCTTGCCATCATCCCAATCACGCAAGAGCGTGCTCATTTGGCCTATTTGTGTTGCTGTAAGCAAGTTCTCGGCAAATGACACGGCGCGCTACGACTTCGAAGACTTTTTAATTTTTGCGCGGCAAGTAAACACCGCCCGCTCGCGATACCCAAGCCTCAGGTTTGGGTCGATACAAAGGATCAGGCTCTCGCGGCGGACTACGGCTACGGTCGTTAAAAGCACTATGAGTCCATTTCCGCTCCACTGAGGCCGATGAGCGTCGGCGGTGGGATCTGGAAGATGGCAGACTTCGACTTCGCTTTCTGCCTCGACTTCTGCTACGATTCCAGGAGAAATCGCGACGACCGCGGCGAGAATTTGCTTTTTCACGACTTCGACGTTCTTTGTGGCGGTACGAACAGCTCCTGCTCCTGCTTCGACTTCTGCTTCGACTTCGATTCCTGTCACGTTGCCGCTGCGGGCGATTGCTCCGACCTTCGTCCAGCTAACAGCAAGACATAGCGATAATATGGTAGTCAGTCTCTGGAGTTGCGAAATGGCATCACGTCAAGTCTATCGTTCATACTTGTGGACGAATTGGGTCAGGCGGCGGTGGGGTGCCAACAAGGCGGCCCCCTCGACGACTTGGTGACCTCAATCTGCTGCTGCTTTTGTCCCGTTGACGCTTCTGTTTCTTGTGATTATGCTTCCGTTCCTTCTTTTTGTCGTCCTCTTTTTCACGTTTCAACTTCTTGTGTCGCTTCTCCTCGACGTCTCGACCGAACTCGTCCTTCCGAAACACCTTCTTCTCCACCGAACGTCCTTCCGTCAATTCCACACCGTTTTGCTCTTCTTTTTCCATACCATTTGATGATATATTCAATGCACAAATAGCAGTCTCCGAGTCACTTGTCGTTGTATTCAAACAGCACTTAGCTGCATCATCAGACAAAGCGACGTTCGGCTCAATAATCTCACCACTGCAATCGACAGCACATGAAAAGAAACAAAACAACAACAACAACAATAATGACAATACAAAAAACAGCAGCATCCATAGCAACTCTTGCCACAAAGACTCAGCACGTACCGCCAATTTCGGCGACGCATGAAAAATTTACGAATCAAAAAGTAGTACTATTATTATTTTTAAAAAAAGTATTATTTTTTATCGCAAAGATTTCGTACTTAGTTGCAATCCACGTCTCCCCCAACATAAAGACGACCAACCACTAAAAAAGACGTAAGAAACCTCATGAGCAGTAGTCCCAGTAATGACGACGAGTTTTTCACCAAGACGACGAAACATCGCAAGAAACAGCAACCAGTGGTGATTGTAGCGAAGAAACCATCGATGGGATCATCGTCAAGCACTGGTGAAGATCCTACGACCACTAGCAATAGCAATACCAGCAGCAATATCTCGTTACGACCACGTACAATGTTTGCGATGAAGGGACGAGGACGGACCGAGTCGGAGGGCTCAGCTTATCGTCCGCAATGGTCTAAAGATGGTGAAGGTTTTGTGTCGTCGTCGTCGCTGTCTTCAGTGGGCAACGGGTTGACGTCCGTTAAAGACGCGGCCTCAGAAACTGGTGACGATCCACGAGGCGATCGACGGAAGAATAAAGTACTTCGTTATCGTAAAGAAGAGCTATTGGCATTGCATTTGGCCACGACGGAGTTGCCGACGTTTCCACCAGAGACAACGGTTGCATCGAAGCACAGTCTACCACCGGTTAGCACACTGCCTTTTGACTATGAAGAGATTTACAAGCAATGGGCATTTAATCGCAATCGTGGACGTGGTCGTGGACGAGGCAATGCACCTCCTGGAGGAGTTCAAGGGACACGTGGACATCAACGTGGAGAAGAAAGTGAACGGGCTGGGAAGCAGCAGAGAGATGAACATCGTCGACACAACGACAGATGGGAACGTGGTGTGAAGGTTACGGAAGGCTCTCGTGGCGACGAGAATGTCTGGGATGATGTTTTGGAAGCAGGAGTGGATAGCAATGAAATGGTGCGTGTCTTGGTGCAGCAGGTAGTTGTGGTGTGTGGTTAAAGTTATTTG
Organism: Peronospora destructor; assembly: GCA_011800735.1. Classification (NCBI taxonomy): domain Eukaryota; phylum Oomycota; class Peronosporomycetes; order Peronosporales; family Peronosporaceae; genus Peronospora; species Peronospora destructor. Next base: position 77,809 of record WBRY01000010.1, on the reverse strand, counting down.
TTGCTGTGGTTTTGTTGATTGTAGGACTTGTCAAGCATGGCAGAGGCAGCGGAAAAATTCCGACGAGAGATGGATGCAATGCGAGATGAGCTGCAGGGACCAAAGATTGACCCGGTAAATCTTGTCATAGCAGTTACTGTTATGTGAGGCAACTGATCTGGGTAAATTGTTTTGGTAGCACGAGATTAAAGACGATTTGGATGCGTTTGACAAGAAACTTGAGGATGCTGCAGCTGCTGGACAATTTGACGACAGTGACAATGAGGACGCGCCGTGGGATGACCCATCCTCCCAGGTTCAGCATAATGATAATGGTGCTAGTGCTAGCGTACCGTTGGAAGATGATACGTCGAATTTATTGGGACGTCAGTCAAGCGGAAGTCACGTATTTGAAGCACTTGCACCTGCTGACGAACAGCTCGTGCTTGAAGAGAAAAGTAGCTTTTCGCTGTCTCAAATACCAGCTGATGAAGCTTTTGCCCGGTTATCCTCGCTGCGGTTGGAGATAGAAGATGAATGGTTTTACCTGGACCCGCAGGGGTTGCAGCAGGGACCGTTCAAGACTGCCGAGATGCGTGAGTGGTTCGAGGCAGGTTACTTTAAGCCGCACCTCCCAATTCGCTTTGGTCAAGAAGGTGTTTTTACACCTCTGGCGAATCAGTTTGTTCACGGGCAAATACCGTTCGCTGCTCCGCCGATACGCGTGAGTGGTATTGAAGGAATGCATGTGGACCCCCGTCAAAGTGAGCAGCAGCGTTTGTTGGAACTGCAGCACGAGCAGCAGCAACAAGAAATGATGCAACTCCAGCAGCAGCAACAACAACGAATGCTTCAGCTGAACCAAGAAGAGAAAGTTCGCATGGAGATGCAACGTCTTGAAGTTGCACGTCAACAGCAGCAAACACAGTTGTTTCAGCAGCAACAAATGCTGCACCATCAACAAGAGCAACAGCGGCAGCAACAGCGGCAGCAACAGCAGCAGCAACAGCAGCAGCAACAGCAACAGCAGCTGCAACAGCAGCAGCAACAACAGCAGCAAATTCTCCTGCAACAACAAAACTCGTGGCAACATAGCCAGCGTGAATGTATTATGAGTGCGCTGGGCATGTTTAAGAGAAACCAAGACAACGTCGCACCCAATGACAACTTCATGATCGATGGTATGCAGACTCAATTACGTTCCAAGTATCACACACAACACCAAATGAACATGCAGGATACTCAACCCCTCGCCGAAGGCGCGATGTTTTTAAAAGATGAAGTTCAGAGTCGTGGTCAAGCTTTTTGGCCGAATACTGCCCCGGAAGTGATAGGTTTAGGAAACGTCACTAGTTCACTAGGTGACTTGCAGGCAGCACAGGCTACGAACGCAATGGCACCGGAATTTTCTCAGCCTCCTGCACCGAAAAGCCCACTATCTGCCGCCGTGCCTGATGCATGGGGCGCTAAACCAAGCGTAGCGGAGCGTCCGTCAACAACACTTCAGGATATCCAGAATAATGAAACGCGCCGTGCTGTACTTGAAAGTCGCAAAAATGACGACCAGGTTATGGCACAACCCGAACAACCCACGAACGTATCACCTGCCAAATATTTGAAGAAGGATACTAAGTCTAGCGAAGGCAATGAGAAGAAGAATTTGAGTCCACTTAGGATGAATGGAAATCAAGATAAAAAAACCAAGAGCGAGACTCACGCGTGGGCTACCAAATCGGTTCCTGCCACAGCGTCGACGAAGTCGCTCAAGGACATTCAGCAAGAAGAGCAGCGTGAATTGCTTGACAAAATGACCGACGATAAGAGCAACACTGCGAACCTCGCACAGATGGGGACTGAGTTAAAAATGATGCTAGGTGTAGATCCAATGGCCGTGGCAGCGAACACCGCTCCGGTTTCTCCAAAGACAATGCCTGCACCCACATCACATCCTCACACGTCTGTAGCAAGTCCGTGGGGTACACCTGCTACTGTCACAAAGAGCAACACTTCAAAGTCGATGCGTGATATCTTGGCTGAAGAAGAACGATTGGCGCAAGAACGAGCTCGAGCCAACGAGAATGCGCCGCCTAGCTCACACTGGGTGAATATTGTTGCCGGCAACAAGGTCGCTGCTGCAGCAATCCCCAAGCCATCTCGATCAGTGTTGGGTCCTGTACCTGCATCTGTACTGAAGAGCCGTCAGCAAATCCGTGCTAACAATGGCGCACCCAAGCCGTCATCCGTACAGACCGAGAGAGATGCGTCGTTCTGGAACTTTGGAGCTGCCCAGTCGGCTGATAAAGAGTTTGCATCGAACGGTGCTCAAGTGGACAGTTTAAATGCATTTGGATCCAGCAAGATTTCGTCGGTGTTTATGGGATGGGCTGTGAAGCAGCTGAAGACTATTGACAGCAACGCTAATGTGACATTGTTGGAATACTGTGCGTCAGTGGAGGATCCCGGCGAGATTCGCGAGTACCTTGCGGCTTATTTGGGCTCGACACCTCGTGTGTCGGCGTTTGCCACTGAGTTCATCCAGCGGAAACGAACACAACACAGTGACAAGAAGTCGCCAGGTCACCAGGACGCCCAGCTGCGTGCGTCCGAGTCGGGTTCGTCTAATAAGCGAGGCAAGCGCTAGTCCAAGGGCCAACATATTGATCCGTCGCTGCTGAACTACTCGGTGAGCAGGTAAGGTGCTTGCGATTGATGCAGTAAGCAGCGATGAGGTAGTGATATAGTCTCGCGATAGGAACAGGCTGAGCATGAAAGGCAGCTCATCATACAAACGAAACAAGTTTCTGGGTTTGAGCCCTACGACCTATTGAACACGTTGTCCGTGTCACTGCTTCCTGACAACAAGTCAACAGTGACATTAAACTTAGCACTGCGAGGAATTTGTAGGTCGCATTAATGCCACGACATGACAGGTCTTATGGTTTGGAAATAAATTGGAAAATAAATATACATATTGAAAAAAAAAATACAAAATGAGAAAATAAACGACATGATCAAAAAGTGAGGAAAAAGTATATATACGCCTTGGTATACAGAAAAATAAATGCCAAGGGTCCAAGAGATTGAATATTTGTGTATTATTCGCAACATTTCAGCTGACTTAAGAATGTAGCTTCTGTCTCAGTTTTAATGTGTGTGCTTACTGTTCCACAATAGAAAAATGATCAATTGGTATTTTTCATCTTAGGGGTACATTTTTGATTCTAATTATTTTATATTTCTCATGTTATGGTAGTTTCTGTCTCAGGTTTTAATGTGCGTGTTTACTGTTCCACAATAGAAAAATGATCAATTGCATTCGTATACGTCTTTTGGTATTTCCATCTTAGGGGTACATTTTTGATTCTAGTTATTTTATATTTCTCATGTTATGGTATATTTTTTATTGTCAGCTATTTAGTATATATCTTTTATTTTTTCAACGCATTTACACACTATTTGATGTGTGGTACAATGTACCGCTCGTATCTAAACAAGTCGTAACCTCATTTAGAAGAAGAAACTACTCGCAACAGTCAATACTCGACGCTATGGACGAGGAGATGAAGACCGAGGTGGTGCCTGCAGCGACACTAAGCGAGGAAAAGCGCTTTGAAATCAAAAAGTGGAATGCGGTGGCTCTTTGGTCTTGGGGTTCGTTTATCGCGTTTTGACTATCCAATAAATACGATGTTTTCAGTAAATAATTATTCTTTTGTTGCTGTATAGACATTGTAGTGGATAACTGCGCCATCTGCCGCAATCACATCATGGACTTGTGCATTGAGTGTCAGGCGAATCAAGCATCAGCCACCAGTGAGGAATGCACAGTGGCCTGGGGGGTCTGCAGTACGTTGTCTGGCATTGGTCTGGTATGAGATATAAACGCATTCCCTATTTATTTATTTGATTTTATTATTGTTTATAACAGACCATGCCTTCCATTTTCACTGTATTTCAAGATGGCTCAAGACCCGTCAAGTGTGTCCACTGGACAACCGTGAGTGGGAGTTCCAGAAGTACGGCAGATAAGAAATAAATGGGAGCTCAAGAGATGCTAGGACGACTGCGTGTCTTTCTTCTGATTACGACGTCGACTGTCGAATTAAGTTGTGGTCAATGATGTATTTTGTTGGGCTGACAATACACATCGACAGGCACATAAAGCTGGAGAAAAAACTGTTTCCCGATGCTTTTTGGGCACTGGATTAGCTATTTCAGTAAGTTTTTCTCTTCTTGCCATCAATGCCAACGTTGTCTGAATTGACATCCGCTCATGGTGAATCGACCTTTACGGGCTCTTTCAAATGTCTGTACAACATATGAAACTATTTGTCTCTTCAAGAACATACCCAAGTCCACTCTTTATTACGTCCAGAGTGAAAGCATGCCCATGCCACCGTATCCAACGAGCAGAGCAGAACACTTTTCGACTTGGTACCGTGGGTCCTGCAGCTCTTGCGGGATGATCTCCATGATAGCAACAAACAAGAAAGTGCCACCGGCAAACGCAGCACACACACCAGACGCAGGTGTCGCACGGTTGGAACCTACGAGCAGCCGACCCAACAGGATACCCATGGGCGTCATGATTGAGAAGACTGCTATAGAGGACAAAAGGTGCTTCCGTGATACGTTGTGATGCAGGAACTCGAGCGCCAGCGCGAATGCTGCCAGTGACTTGTGTGCCAAGATAGCGACTAGAATATCCCAAGCCGGGGTGCTTGAGGCTCCCATGCCCATGCCTTCCATCACAGAGTGGAACGATAATGCGATGAAGACTACGAGCGCCAAAATGGAGTTGCCCTTTACGATGCCATGAATGTGCGAGTGTGGCTCTTCCTTGTCGTCTTCAGCGTGGACTAGGAGTCCCATGCTCTCTCGTTGAGTACCATAGTCTCCAGTCTCGACCAAATTGTGCGAGTGGTCATGAGCGCGATCATGAGCGTGTCCAGCGTTCTTGTTCAGGTTCTCCATTCTAGCAGCACTGAGGTTCGCGACTGCCAGTAGTGCGTCGCGCTCGTGCTCTGCACCATGAGCACGGTCGTTCACTTTGCTGTAATACCGTCGCAACGTGTGCGCCGAAACCTCGATAAGCAATACCATGAGGAAGCCACAGCCATAAAAGAAGTTGGCCCATCTAAAGCAGCACTTGCTGTTGCCATTGTAGCGTGTTCTCACGGCGAGAAAAACTTCAGCGGTATGTTTGCAACCCCATTCTGTGAGCGCCGCGTTGTTTTGCGCATCAGGCAGAAGGTGCATACATGAGCTAGCGAGAAAGATGCCAGCTGCCACCATGTTGAGCACGCTGGTGGCACGCTTGCTGACGCGTTGACTGCTCAACAACGGCGCAATGCCACCTAAGAGCGCCAGCACCAAGATGCAGAGCGCCGCGATGAGTTTAAATTCATCGACAGGATCCATCTCGTGTTTACAAGCTGCAGAAAACGTGTTATCAGATATCGATAATGTAGACTATCGAGCTGTCAGCACACATGAATGCTTTTTTCGCCTTCTCTCCGACGGCGGACACGAACTACGACCTGTATCTTGTGATATCAACATGAAGTAACTTAAACAGGTTTGGTTCTTTTTTATCGTCATCATTGAATCCAGTCACTGGTAGGCTAGCGTATTTTAGGTATGGGCAACGTCGTACGTAAAAGAGACTGAGCAGAAGGGTGGCCTATCCTGCAACTTATCTTCCAATTATAAACCTAGGCTGCAAGTTCCTGCTAAAAAGAGATACGTACCCCTGTCTATATTTGTAATTCTATCGAATGGCTTGGAAATCAAAGATGGCGGATGAGCCTCCAAGTCTGGAGCTCGGTCGAGAGATCAAGAGCTTAAAGCACAAGCATAAGAGCAAATGCATCCAGCAGCAGCAACGTGGTGGTAAAAGTGACGTTGTCAACGCCAGCAAAAGCACTGCAGAGCTGAAACGGTCACCAATTGCAGCGTCTCCTGGACGTCATCACAAGCGCAACACGAAAACCAATCGAGAAGACGCACTGAGAGAGCTTTTAGCCGGGAAAATTGCAGAGATTGAAGTGGGTGGAGACGAGAACCTCGACGGCCTTTCAGGTGTGTAGCCATAGGCTCTGTTGTAGTGCTGGAGTGGTATAAAACTAATGCAATGGTAGATATTTATCTGGATGAGACGCTGCCAATTCAATTGAAGAAAAAGGCGGAAAGTGTGAAGGAGAAGCACGGGATGACGGCGGAGGAAAAGATGGCGGAACTTGTCAGCAGTCTCATTCATGCGGTATGGAGATATTTACAAGAGAGCTGGTTGGACGACGATACTTATTTGAGAGCTACTTGTAGAGTGAACAACTGGAACTAATGCAGAAGAAAATTACTGAGCTGAACGCCAAGTGTATTCTGCTCAAGCAACGCAAGGGTGTAGGTGCGTTCTTCTGTTTAGTGCATTGCAGATGGTCACCTTTTTTACTGAAAAGTGGAGTGTGGTGCAGTGAGCACGGAGCTGGTCAAGACAAACACTTCCAAGACCAAACTGGAGCAACTCTGTCGGGAGCTGCAAAAGCAGAACAAGCTCATTGTGGTACGTTAGTGGGTTGCAGCAATATGACTGCGTTGGCTGAGATCGTTGACATTCTGATGCTTTCTCTAAACGTATTCAGAGCGAAAGCCGTCGTATTGCTGACGAGGAAGACCAGAAGAGGTTTGCATGTTGATAGGTATATTTTAGGTCTCGTACTGCTAGTTAATCCCTATTTGGTGTTTTAGGCGCGACTTGTCAGCCCAATTCCAGAAAACGATTGAAGAAGTGAGTGCCAAAATGGACAAGCAGGGCCAAGACTACGTGGCGTCGCTGAAAGAGAACGAAAAGTACGTTTGTGCGCGAATTTATGTATTGTCAGCCATTCCACAAGCTGAAAAATGTAAAAACACGCTAATGTCTGCCCAGTCTTCAGCAGAAGCTCAAGAAATTTCTCGAACAATACACAGCGCGTGAAGAGTATTTTCAGCGACAGCTAGAGGCTAAAGATTTAACTGTTCAGCTTGTCGAAACGAAACTGCGACATCAGGTAGAACTAACGTCGCGCGAGGCGGAGAAGGTGAAACTCACATTAGACAGGTCTAAGGCGTTTTCCGACCGCGAGGTTCAGTTGCAAGCGCAGCTTGATTCGTACTCCGAAAAGTTTGACGTTGTACAGGAAACACTGACGAAGAGCAATCAGATGTTTACTACCTTCTGCGAAGAAATGGACAAGATGGCTAAAACAACCAAGAAGCTGGAGAAGGAAAACCTAGCGCTAAAGAAAAAGTGTGCGGAGTATGACAGTGGTGCAATTGCCTCAATTCAAGGAAAGGTGACATCTGCTGAGGAGACGATGAAGCTGCAGGAGAAGGTCATGAAGCTAGAGAGTCTTTGTCGTCACCTCCAAGCCGAGCGCAAAAGTACCCGACAAGGGATATAACGCTGCCGCTGCGGCTACAGAGTCAGCTACGACGTGGATACTGACTCCGTGAAGCTCGCGGGCTAGACCAATAGTGTGGATCAATTCCAAGCCTTTTGACGGTAATAAATCTTTGTACCTCACGCTGTGTGAACTATCTTTCGACGGTCGTGATGTTTGTTATGTGTAGTATTCTTGGTGTACCAAGTGGAGACAAATTGGTTAGAAGGGAGCAGTGCAGAGTTGCATGCGATGAAGCCCTGTTGTAACATATACAAGATCAAGAGCCTCGTACGCGACATATTGTATAAGCGCGATGCGCGTGTCGTCAGCTTTATTTGATCAACCGGCCGCTATTTCACAGCGCAACCACAACGTGCCGTTTGACCTTGACGCTGACAAGGCACAACTATGTGTTCCCATGAGCACGCGACAGCAACATGCTTATTTTCACCGTAGCACCAGATCGTGCCTCAACGAGGTACACTCACTGCGCAAACACTTTACAGACACTAAAATGTGCACATGCACTGTTCTAGCCAGTTGAGACAACACTTTTGGCATACTTGAGCGCAAGAAGTTTGGAATTGGTCACGCAGTCAGCCAGTCCAATGCCGTAAAAGCTGTTGCCGCCGATGAACAAGCCTGGTGTACTACGTGCAGCCTGCTTTTCAATACGCTGCAGCGTCTGACTAAACCCGACGTTGTATTGCGGAATTCCGTTCGTCAGTGCCATGGCACGCACGTAGTCAGGCTTGCGCGTGATACCGAGGTGTCGCTTCAAGGCATCTACAGCATTTTGCTCCAGTTCTCCTTCCGGCAGTGACGCCACCTCTCGAAAGTGTGCACCACCACTCATGACACTCAGACGCGTTTGCATTTGGTTCTCACCGTTCTGCATGGGAAAGGTGTTGGAGTCAAACACCACGCCAAGCACCTTCTCACGCTCTGCAGAGGGAATGAGATACCCGAAACCGTCGGTAGCCAGCACCTTTTCATGGTACCCAACGTGGACCACCCCCATGTCAACATACTCAATTTCATTGAGTGCCTCAGCTAAATCAGGCGCCGAGTCCTTCACCACGGGGGCCAGATAGCATGCAGGGATAGTTGAGAACACATGTGAGGCTTTGATGGGCTCTCGAACTTCTCCGGACTGCGGGTCTTTGCTTTCCACCACAAAATTCAGTCCCTTGGACAACAACGTCTTGTTTTGTCCATGGACCACCACTCTCGTCACTTTTGTGTTCAGCTGAAGTTCTGCCATCGGATCGGCGTGAATGTTGTCTGCCAGAGCCTCTATCAGCGTGCTCATGCCATCAGTAAAGCTCACACTCACTGACTTTTCGTGTTTCCTGACAAACTCCGACTTTTTAGTGCCATCCAGCAGGGTATCGTCTCCTTTAGCACCTCCAAGCAGCATCCCCTTTACTACTGATCCATAGTTTCTCTCCAAGTCCATTAACATTGGGAAACACGAACGCATCGAGAGTTTTGTAATGTCTCCACCAAAAATCCCCGAAGCCACGGGATCCAACAACCTCTCAGCCACCAAGGGACTGAATCTCCTAGCCATAAACATGTACACGGACTCGTCCTGTACCGTGCCCGGCTTGACAAATAGCTCACGAAGAGCTGCACGTGCCACTGCAAGCGATAACGGCCATCGTAGAGCCTCTCGCATCGAACTCGGCAGTTTCTCGACCTTGCCATTGCGTAAAATGTAACGCGCATGAGCTGCTGGATCCACGGCTTGCATCTTGTCTTGCAGTTCCAGTTGTTCCACCAATCGCAGCATCTCGGTGCCATTGCGGGACGGTCGAAAACCTCGTGGTCCTTCTTCAAACAAAAACTTGTCACGCTTGGCTGTGCGTACCCATCCGCCTGCAACCGAGTCAGCGTCTAACACATGGATGCGTGTGGTATTGGCGATAGTCTTGGCCAGCGTCTGACGTAAAAAGTAGGCGAAACTAAGGCCAGAAATGCCTCCACCAAGCACCACGACGTCACAAGGAGCCATGGGTCACCTCTTGCTTCCAATCTGTACGATCAAAGAGAAACGTGTACGACTTGACCGATCACTCTTTTCACGTACACATTGCTCTCTATCTGTGCTCCCTCTTGAACTCGTTTTTTTTTTCAAAGGGATACCCATCCAAGGCAGCCGACCCAAGAGATGCCAGCGCAGCACCGGCACGTATCAAAAGCCGTCGCTGATCGAGAGACGTCGCCTTCCGTTGCTGCATCATCTCCATCCAGTCGATCCTCTAGTGCTTTTACGAGTCATCGTCGTGATTTACTCGACGGTTCAATCAAGGAAGTCTCACGTACGACACTTATGGAGAGATTCCGGAAGCGCGGACGCGTCGAAAGCGCGAATTGCGAGCAACGTGCATGGCCAACTCATGAAGAAAGAGACAGAGCGCTTGGCCATGCGTTATTCGAGTCGAATAGCTTCATTTCAAGCACTCTTGCTCCAGTAATAGGTCGAACGATGCATCAGACGACGTTTTTGAGGCAGAAAAAAACATTACGGAGGCCGCAATCGGCTCCTAATTTGACGAAAAAGGTAGAGAAAGAGATAGACAAGGGGTCGAACTTTGTAGCGACTCAAACTGATGATGTCATTGTTGGTTTCGTGTGAGTTTTGGCAGGCCGACGATAAAGTGATTGCTCGTATCTTTCCGGATATTTGTCCACGTGCACTTCGTATTGCAGAGGTCAAGTCATGGATGTGTCCATGGATGGATAAAACGTACCCGATTTTCGAAGAGATTGAGACTATTCCAGTGGCATTGCAACCTCCACAAGAGGAAGAAGTATTATTGCCAGCTGCAAAGGATGAAGAGTTGAGTATTGCAATGACGTCACCACCTACTGATGCACATTGTCCAGCCACAAAGGAGATGGACAGTAAACTTGAATCATTGACCGACCACTTAACGCTTGAAGAAAAAGAAGCACAGTTACCATCGGTGCCACATATGACCGAGAGGTCAGTGTTAGTAGGAGCGCCGTCTCCAGTATCTACCCCACGTAGTCGTGCGCCGCTGTGGAAAGCTGTCAAACAAGGAGTCTCCGGTAGTCACGTTAGCAAACGTCCGCATTTACGACTCAAACTTGAAGATATGCCTACACCTCATCAAGCTGAAGAGAGGGCCCAGCGAGCTGCAACTCGACTCATTGCAAAGCGAGATGCAATGGAGGCGGCGGCAATTACAGCTGCAGCTTTATCGGGATCAACTGCCCCTGCAAACGGCCCTAGTGCTGCACAGCAGGTGATGATGAGATTGAATCTTAGTTCAGATTCCGATTCAGGTCTTCAATCTCCAAACGGTGCGGCTAGGCATCTTTTCGGCTGTAGCTGCTGGTGCTAACGCTGTTTGACATTGTGATAATTGGTTTTGGATCGTGTAGACAATGAGCGGCATAGCACAGGAAGTGCTTATTCTCCTAATCACGGCATGTTCACCACTAGAAGCGTTGCAGTATCAGAGGCAGGTATTTCATCACCTGACGCTGCATGTCTGCACCTGCAAGAAGACCTTGAGCGCGTAAAAGAGGTCGGTCGTGGGGCTTCTGGTGTGGTTTATAAGGCTATCCACATACCAACACTAAAAGTAGTCGCCGTCAAGGTCAGCATTTACGTAGTGCTGGAGCAGATCTATGGTTTCTCGCTCACTTTTGGTGACTATGTCTCATTACATGGTGAAGGATGTACCCGTTTACGGCCGCGGTCAGCGGCGGCAAATGGTTCGTGAGCTTCATGCGCTTTATTCGAATCTTGTGCCTATGGCGGATAATGATAGCTCGATGCCTCAACACCCTTCAACTGGAAGAAGCGCCAGCAAACCCACAGCAAAGTACGTAGGATACAACGAAAGTCCTCTGATAATGTATCGTCGACTGGCTGAACAAAGTTATATCTTATTGCTTGTTATGTGCAGACCCAGTCCTTACATTGTGTCCTTCTATGATGCATTTGTCGACCGTCCCAAGAACTCCATCTGCATGGTCATGGAGTATATGAGTACGGGATCGCTACAGGATATTGTTTTGCGTGGTGGATGCCAAAATGAAAGGGTTTTGGCACGGCTAGCGACAGGTGTATTGTACGGTTTATCTCATATCCATAACAAACGAATGGTACATCGCGATATCAAGCCGCACAACTTGCTCACGAATCGACAAGGGGATATCAAGATTTCAGATTTTGGCTTAGCACGCACCCTGAATGATAGCTCTACCAGTACAAAGACGTTTGTGGGTACTCTTCTGTATATGGCCCCTGAACGAATAGGTGGTGGCGATTATTCCTATCCAGGTGAGTCAAAAATTTTCATATTCGTGTTCGTGTATGGAGGATGCCTCTTAGAAAACGTGATAACCGACTGTATCTTCTTTCTGTAGCTGATGTTTGGTCCTTTGGACTTGCTATGATATCTGTTGCCTTGGGTCGCTACCCTCTTGCAACACAGGATGGGTTTTTCGGTCTGGTCGACTCCGTACGTTTTCTCTATTGCTTTTGTAGCTTTGTGTGTTACGTATGCCTAACACATTCCAGGTTGCAAATAAGCAATGTCTCAAAATGCCTGTTGAAATGTATTCCGAAGAATGCCGTTCGTTCGTCGATCAGGTTAGTAAATGTTGTAATTCTAAACGTTTTGCGAGAACAAAGATGTTGTTGACTGCTTGCGTTCTTGAAGTGCCTTACACTTGACCCAGAAGAGCGGCCTACGGCAGACGCACTGCTTCAGCATCCTTTCATACACAAATACACAGCTGAGGAAACTCTCGCGGAGGTACGTTTCGATTGATTATGATTGTCTGGACTTTCTTGACGAACCTTTTTGTGACTCTTTTGTACACGATAGTGGACATCGTTCATTGATCGAGTACATCTCTGTAAAGAACGTGACAGTGAGCTGGAATCACTCGGCGACGCAGTCTATCGACACATGTATGAGCACTCGCTGAAGTTCTCACATATGCCGCAGGTACGCTCAATCAGAAATGCCATGTGCTTCTCTCGACTGTAAGCAGTTGGTTACGCGAACACGTGTGTTCTTTTGCCATGCCCCAGTCGGAACACGGGATATCATTTGTCTCACAAGCGACTCCGATGTTTTCTCGACGACAAATATCTCTTCAGCCAGTTCAAATGAGGTATCAGCAATACAATGTTAGATGAGCCCAAGACGGCGTTACTGCATTGCTGCAGATTAACTCACGAATTTCTCTTGCGTCTGCTACCCCGACAGCTTACAGCTTGGGCTGGCTAACTACCTGGACATGCCTGTACATTTGGTTTACGAGAAATTTGAAGAGGTTGGTGACATTTCGTACATGTTTTGTTGGAGCGACTAGCACACCCTTACTAACTTGGCTAAACTCGTGTAACGCAGAAACGCTGCTATTACAACGACAAATTATTGGAAGACTATTGCTACTCTCCACAGAGTTGGACAGCTTCACCAGGAATTTCACGGCGCCAGCAATTTGGTATCGGCACTGACAGTCCACAACGCACACCACGCGAGAAGGGCTCATTCTGGCGAAAGCTGCAGGAGAGCATGGCTAAGCTAAATAGCAAACGTAAGAAGGAGCGGCAAAGACGCCTCACTTCTGCTGCATTATAGCTGGAAAAACACTGAATAAAGATGTTGTGCTCAGCATGGCAAACAGACATGGGATACTTTTACTGATCTGGCGGAGTTTCAACAGTGCAATTAGGTCGCGTCAGCAAGAACGACTTGTGCTGCTCCTTTCGCATCTGTAGCGTAGATCGCTGCAATAGCTTCACATGGTACAGCAAAGAGCTCCAGTCCTTTTGCATGATAAAAAGCCTGCGAGCGAGCCAGCTCGCTGACAATTTTCTACAGCAAAAATGAACAAATTAGCAATCTATATACACCACTACTAAACATCTTGACCTCCACACCATCATTTTCTCAGTACGATAACGATCAAAGTTTTCCATATGTGTGTCCAGCAACGCGTTCACATTTTCCACACGACGTTTCTGATCCGACAACATCCGCAATTTCTTATCCTTTGTAGCACTTCCTCGCTACAACCACAAAAAGATCAATCAGGTAATATAACCCAACTCCCTTCATTCCCATGTCCTCATTTACCTTCAGTTCACTGTACTCCAATTGCAGCTTCAGCTGAATATTGACAGCTTTTTCTCGATCTTCCAGCAACTTCTACAAGAATCCAAGCCAGTCAAAACCCTCGTCTCTTCTCTTCTTCTCTTGCTCTTCTATCCTTCGTACCTTCATTGGCACAACTGCATAGTCCTGAATCTGATTCAAAACCTGTAAAATTTCTGTCTCGGGTCTTTTGATCATGACATTGTGACATGCAATTGTCATTTGTTGTCCACATTCGCTCAATGTTTCCAGACATTTTGCTAAAGGCGCATTGTCTTCCTGTACTGCAATATCTTCCAGACTTTTAGCAAATATCTGATACACCATCTTTTGTTCTTCTTGTGCCTTTATCATTTTAGTCACTACTTCTTCTAATACACGTCCAGTACATTCCATTAACTGCAACTGCGTCTGCACATATCGTCCCCGTTCCTCCATAATGTGTGTGGACTACAAAGTTTGTCGGCGAATAAGATTCCCCATGTTTTTCCGACGGTTTTTTTGTGGTCCACAGGAGTCGCCGTCGCTAGCTTCTTACCACACCAAGTGTACATGAATTTTGGTGTCGATTCCATTTCGCCCCTCGTCCTCCTCCACTAGCAGCCATGCGGATTATGATTAAGGGCGGGGTATGGAAGAATACCGAGGATGAGATCCTTAAAGCGGCTGTAATGAAGTACGGTATGAACCAATGGGCACGTGTAGCATCATTACTATCACGTAAATCAGCGAAACAATGCAAAGCACGTTGGTATGAATGGCTGGATCCAAGTATTAAAAAGACGGAATGGAGTCGTGAAGAAGAGGAGAAATTACTGCATTTAGTCAAGCTCATGCCGTCTCAATGGCGTACAATTGCTCCTATTGTCGGACGTACAGCTGCTCAATGTATGGAACATTATGAACGATTATTGGATGCAGCACAAGAGAAGGAAGCAGGCATTCAAGTAAGTGATGATCCAAGACGGTTACGGCCTGGAGAGATTGATCCAAATCCAGAGAATAAACCAGCACGACCTGATCCAGTGGACATGGATGAAGATGAGAAGGAAATGCTGTCGGAAGCAAGAGCTCGTCTCGCTAATACTAAAGGTAAAAAAGCGAAACGAAAGGCTCGTGAAAAACAATTGGAAGAAGCCCGAAGACTTGCGGCATTACAGAAAAAGCGTGAACTAAAAGCAGCTGGAATCATGTCATCGAATCCAAAAGTACACATGAAAAAACGCAAATACATTGACTATGCGAGTGAGATTCCATTTGAAAAGAAAGCTCCCGCGGGATTTTATAACGTCTTGGAGGAGAAACGTATCTCGAACAAAGGAATTGACCCGAAACGTGCAGTATTGCAACTGGATAAACTTGAGGGTGCACGACGTGACATTCAAGAGAAAAAGGAGCGCAAACAAGATGCAAAACGACAGAAAGCACTTGTAAAATCGAATCTGCCCCAGATCATTGCGGCGGTGAACGAGAAGAATGACCCGCTTAATGTCATCAAGCGCACTCCGCTCGACCTGCCTCCTCCGGTAGTTTCTAACGAGGAATTAAGCGATCTAGCAAAGCTAGGCATGCATGCAACCCACGCAGCTGCGCTTGCATTTGAGAATGGATCGGCCTCTGAGACGCGTGCTCTCGTGGGTGACTACAGTGCCACCCCGCTGCGTTCGGCTAGAGGAGACGCATCGGCTACGCCGTCGATTCGCGATGTGCATGACAATATCAGGCAGGAAACGGCGAACCTGCTAGCCATGCGAACCAGTGCCACTCCTCTTCTAGGTGGCGAAAATGTCGAGCTTTACGAGGGAACGGGTTATACTGGGGCGACCCCGTCACATACACCCTCGTCAGCTGTCGCTAGTGCGACGAGTGACAAAGCATTGATGTCTGCTACGCGTACGCCTCTGCGTGACGAGCTGGGCATCAACCCGGAGCAGCTTTATGGTGCAGAGGCTGAGAATGCCAGGGCAGAAAAGGCTCGGACGAAACGGTTGGTCAGCAGCCTTCGTCAAGGTTTCGACAGCTTGCCCACACCGCAAAACGAATACGAGATTAACGTTCCGGAGAAAGAGGAAGCTGGTGACGATCGCGCCACTGCTCTTCAGGAGGAGGATGCTGGAGAGCGAGAAACTCGCGAGCAACAACAGCGCGAGCTCGATCAAGATCGTGAACTCAAGCGGCGGTCCGCTGCTGTGCAGAAGGGTCTTCCTCGTCCTTCGAAGGTGAAAAAGGTGCTGATTCACAGTGCGGTGAACGAGGTTGCGGACGAAATGTACCGCATGCTAGAACACGATCTTGTCAAACACCCAGTGGATGATGGTATGTCCAAGAAAAGCAAGAAGCGCAAAAAGTCGTCGAGTACTGGCGCGATGCCGCACCTACAACAATTCCCGGACACTGATATAGAACGCGCGCGGCAAATGGTGCAGATTGAGGCCAGTCTGTGTAGCGCGAACGACGTGTGGAAACCCAAAGATGCCTCAATTCTAAGTGCGAAGTGGGAGAAAGTGCAAGCACGTTATCTGAGCAAAGCGGAGAGTGACGGAAAAAGCGGCGGTGTGTTTTTTCAGTTTGCTTCATCAGCAGAAGACAAGTTGCGTGCCGTGCAAGCTCGTTTTGCGGATCTAAAGGAAACGGAGCAACTCCTCAGTAAACGCGCGCAGAAACTCGATGCACGTGCGCGAGTCGTTAATGGTGGATTTTACCGCCGCTTGGAGCAGGGCCTGCAAACACTGCACAACCACAAGTCAGAGCTTCAGAACGCTGCGATTGAACAGGCGTGCTTTGAGAATTTGTCGAGCCTCGAGACCCAGGCTCTGCAAAGCCGCATGACACGGCTGGCGAACGACGTGAACTTGCAGCAGCTGATTGAAGTCAAATTGCAGAAACAGTATGCGGCGCTGCTCCAAGAGTAGCAGTAGTGATAGGTGAATAATGCACCACCTGCGAAACATGCCCTCCATTTCCAGTACATGGCCATTGCCAAGGCTTTTTGCAACCTTATGCTGTGCTCAACGCTTATTAACAATCAATCTGCTTGTCCAGTTAATCTCGGGTGCAACCCGTCATCGTCACAAAACAGCACAGTTTTCGCACACGAAGATGAACTCCGGCCGATGCGCAAGTTTTCAAGTGAGTACTTGCGATGCATGAGACGTACAAGTGTCTTGAGCTCGTGCCATTTTGCTGACATAGTAGACTTGTGTGCGTCAGCCAGCTGGTCCAGTTTGTTAAGCATAATTTCCATCTCCTTTGGAGTAAGGATGTTGAGGAACGCTTGCAGAGCTAGGTCCATCAATGCCACCTTCTTACACAATAAATCAAACGGCGGTGCAGTTTTCAATGTCTTGCCTGTCTTGCGTTTCTTCGCGTACTTGTGCGTCAAATCCTCCACAATGCCAGCCACAATGTCCACAACAAGGCCACTCTGGATCGGAAACTTTAGAGGACTCTCAGAAATGGCCTAGACATCGAAAAAGCACATGATTAGTAAGGTTGATGCAAGAGTATGACGTGGTTGACGTACCCCCTCTTTTGTGTTTTTGTCGATACGGTGTTGCAAGACATAGATTGCCAGTCCTGTGGTGAGTTGCGTGCCACGCATCGTACGCGGAAGCCGACGAGCAACTGCAAGCCAGCCCGCTGCCGAGTCAAACAAGCCTTCAGTCACTCCAGCAATCCGTAGAACAAGCTGCGGTGCCCACTCTCTCCGCCATTCTGCGTGTGGAAACACGTCCAGGAGCTCTTCGATACAAATGGTAGCCATATCTACAATACTGGCATGTATATCGTTCTCAAACTGCATTCGCAGGAAGAACATAGTAAAGCTGAACGCGTCATAACCTTCCAACGTCAGCGTCTTCGTGCGCAAACAAAGCACCAAATACGTCAGCATGTAATGCATATTAACGGTCGGAAAAGGCAGCACATGAGCTTTCTTTGTCGACGGTGGTGTTACTGGAATCTTGCTTTTCACACTCATGGATCGCTTGCTGTCCTGGAAGCCGTAGGCGCGAAAGGCGTTGAGAAAGTCGTAAATGGATGGCTTCCATTCTATTTCGATACAAGGGGCTTGACTGCCAAATGCTGAGCGATAATCTTCGATCGGATGAGAGAAGCATGCTACAGGAAGTCCCGAGCTTAATGTTGGGATAAACGTTTTCGGAACCGAGCTTTGAATCAGAAACAGATTACTATAACAGCCTCCAACCACGTGGCTATTGCTGTGAGTTGACACTGCAAACAATCAGCAATTCATCACACGTCAAACCTCAAATACCATATGCGGATCCGACATTAAAGGCAGCAACCTACTTGTGATAAATAGCCACGATCCGATCTTTGAAGGCAAGGTAAGAGATGTCATAGCAGAGTCACTGCCAGTCAATTCACTTTGATGCTTCAGCATGCAGCGAATCAGAATAGCTTTCGACCACAGCAGTCCACTCAACTCTACAGCATCAGTAGATTGCATTGTCTCATAGATGAGCTTCAAGTCACTCTGCAATTCTGTCTCTGTTGCTTTGTACGTCTGATACAATAACGGCTGCATCACAATAAGCAGCAACAAGTTATCCAGTGAAATAACTCACCTGCTGCAGTCAAAACCTCTACAGTTGCTTCGCACCTCTTGTATAGGAGTAAACACATAGCCAAACTTCTCTGTTGTCACTGACACAGAGGCAGTAAACAAATAATTGTCGTCTGATAGTGTCGACATGTTGCTCGCCAGATTCGTCATCAATTTCTTCATTGACGACGAATTTCCAAGTGACGCGTCTTTTTCGACAGCTTCGCTCTCTTCCCGCAGCTCTTGTAACTTCCGTCCACGGTTCTGACGCTTGCGTTTCTCAGCCAAATCGTCGTTTAATAACGCATCGAGACTTGTAAATTGAGACAAGATTGTACTTGCTTTTTGACGCTTTTTTCGACTACGACGAGAATCAATTACCAGTTCCTGATCATCAGAGGACGAAGAAGTATCAGATGCGGTGACACGTCGCTTTCGAACAGCGTTCGACTTGGCGCTAAAGGCACGCGACGAACTCCTTCCTGCCATTCCCTCACGTCGTTATCAGTTCACCCGCTTGAGTGACTCTGTCCTGTCTTTACTGACATGACTACTTTCACGATCCCTTCATTTACTGACATTCTGTCTAGACGGGACCCACTAAGATGTCAACGTCAAGCTGTGAGCTTTCTACGAGGTCAATGGAAATACACCCGACAGGAACGGAATAGGACGATTGTATCTAATTAGCCGCATCTTGCAATCATTCAGATACACCAAGTAGCTGATCTGCATGGACCTTGACATCTGATGCCAACCTTACCTTGTTTTGATAATTGGTAAAGCGCTTCGAATTTTTATTGGATTGGCTCGGATTGGTGGAAAACCCAGAAACAACCTAACCCGTCGTCTCTGACTGGTCAAAACAATTTATGGAACAATGGGCGCTATTGAAGATCGCAATGCTTAGGACCTCATTTGTATCGCACACGTCGTGAGTGAGAGAGACATCGAGCGATTATCAAGAGATTGACTGAGCGACAGACTTGAGAGGCGAAAGGATTGCTTGTTTACTTGACTCTTGAAAGGTCACAGCGACATCTACGCATCATCTGCTCTTGGGTCGTTCGAAAGCGCTCGCCTGTCAACGTGAAACTCCCGATCTACGGCTCTTCGTATCGTGCCAATCGTCACGCTCTCGTTTGCTCTCTGGGATTCCATTCCCTCCTCTTTTCTCTGCATGACGCAAGCCACTTTACAAGGACATGTCGGAGACGATGTCCGTGCAGGTGCCTTGTCAAGACTCAAACACAACAATGATAGACTGGAAGTTGATATGGTCGAGTCTGGACGTCAAGCTGAAGCGGAATGGGCTCAAGTCTTTTCAGCTGGAGACAGTTCTCGAAGCTTTGTGGAAGGTTTGTCTCGTTTTGTTTTGCTTTGAGTATGGAGATGAACGGGTTGATAACTGATATGATTCTACAGCTGAGGTGATTTCGGCTATTGAATATGACCGATCGGGAGACTTTTTAGCTACAGGGAACAAAGGTGGACAAATTGTCATTTACTGTAGCCATGGAAACCCAAAATCGGTAAGCTGTTTACAATGCTGTCTACTGATCGTACGAATCTAACAAGTGTGTTTCTGGAATGGGATGCGTAATTATAGAACCAAAACATGTACAGCGGAACAACCGACCCACGATACCAGCTGTACACTGAGTATCAGAGCCACAATGCTGAATTCGATTACCTGAAGAGTCTGGAAATTGAAGAAAAAATCAACCAGATCAAGTGGTGCCGATCATCCAACGGGTCGCAGTGTCTGTTGTCCACAAATGACAAGACCATCAAACTATGGAAGGTGCACGAGCGTAGTGTCTGTGAAGTCACGACGTACAATGGACAAGAACTCGCTCATGTACCACGGGAAAAAATAACACCAGAGCTTATTCGACTGCCACAGGCCCATGTTCGAGGACAAGTTACGACATCTACCGCCAAGAAGATCTACGCAAATGCCCACACGTACCATATCAACTCGATTGCTATCAACAGCGACGGTGAGACGTTCATGTCCGCGGATGACCTTCGTGTGAATTTGTGGAGCCTTGGCATTTCGAATCAAAGTTTCAGTGAGTAATTGATATTTGGTAGCGATGCCTTCAGTGGTAAATACCACTCTAATCACACACTTTTTGCAGATATCGTGGATATCAAGCCAGCAAACATGGAGGAACTTACCGAAGTCATCACAGCCGCGGATTTTCATCCAACACAATGCAGCACGATGATGTATAGTACCAGTCGTGGTGCTATCAAGCTAGGGGATATGCGGCAGGCCGCATTGTGCGACTCATACTCTCAAGGTGAGCCGTGCTACTTGTTTCTGTGTGTTTGTGCTCTTTGAGAGTTGACAAGCATATTGATTGATTTTGTTGAACGCAAATACAGTGTTCGAAGAGAAAGAAGACGCTGAAGCACGAAGCTTCTTCTCTGAGATTATCGCATCCATTTCAGATATCAAATTTTCGCCCGATGGCCGATACATTATCGCGCGCGATTTCCTCACATTGAAGGTCTGGGACATTAACATGAACTCGCGTCCAGTTCAAACGATCAATGTAAGCATTTTCATTGCTTTATTAATAATCTTACTGAACGATTTAAGGTGAGCGGAATGAACTGTTAACTTCTGGTGACGAGCAGATTCACGAGCACCTACGTCCACGGTTAGGTGATCTGTATGAGAGCGACTGTATCTTCGACAAATTCGAGTGTGCGATTAGCGGAGACGGTAACAACTTTATCACGGGCTCGTACAACAGCGAATTCCATATTTATGATCGCTACGGGCGCGCTGATATTTCCATTACTCCGCGTACTGCGCGAGTGAGTCGCCGCCACTCCATGCCCCAGCGTGGCCTTGCGCAGCAGATTGCCGCCTTGCCCGCTCAAGGCAATCCTGATGCATTGGATTTCTCAAAGAAGATATTGCAGACTAGCTGGCACCCGTCACAGGATGAAGTCGCTGTATCCATCCGCAACATCCTCTTCGTGTATGCCGCCTAGTCGCTTTGAACACCGTCACTGAAGCACCAAGCAAAAAAGATTAGCTCGGCAGTCAAATCTGAGAGCACACTAGCAAGCAGTGAGTTCTCACCAGCAAATAGCTACAAGCACGAAGCAACTGAAGCACGACTAACGTTGAGCTCCAAATCCTACGTGTCGCTCAGCTGCACAAAACACTTTGAATATCGAGGGAAGTATTACGAACAAGTAATAAAAAGAACTGGTACGACTCGCCTTACTTGTTCATCTGGTCTATGGTCCGTGTGGTGCAATTCTCGTTGAGATTTTCTAGACCATGCAACGCAAAAGCTGAATGCGATATTTCAAGTCGACGAACAGAAGGTCTTTGTTCAAAAAAATCACTCCGAATACCAGTTACACGTTGATCTTGTCTGTCCCAGCACCATCACGACCACAATAGAGGTCCAATCTAGCGCGTCCAGCTCCAGCGACGAAACCAACGACGCATCATTCTTATACCGCTGAGTTTCAAGCCACGGTATAAATTGAGGCATAGGGCTCAATGTCGCAAACATTTCCAGTTGGAGGTGCTCTGTCTTAAGAGCTTTGGCGGCTTCCTTAATAAGAAAGTTGCCCAAGTCCACACCATGTAGCCAATGACAAGATACAAAATTTAGCTGAATGATGGCCAACGTATAAGTCAAATTTAGAAACGATACGCCTTACATACCGAAAGACCTTTTTGTGTTGAAGAGATGGAGTAGCAGATTGCAGCTTCTTGCTTCGGAGGCTTCTGCCACTTGCTCTGATTTGTCACGAACGGCTTGCATGCTAGACGCTAGCTCTCGCATCAATGCTACATGCACAAACACCAATGATTCGTCCGGAATACTACAATGAAGGAAGCTCCTCGTCAGATCAAGCTTCATCTTCATTGCAGCCAGCTGCAAACTACCCAGGGTGAAAAAACGCAAAGCAACGACGTCCTTTGCCTGACAGCAAAAGCAAAACAACATGCTTATAAGTCAGAGCATCGATCTATCGCCATGCAAACTGACTTTACACACATACCCGGACGCCTCTAAAGCTCGGAAATCGTGTCCACAGGGTGCACCGCCTCGTAACGAATGATCTTTTCCAAGAGCTGTCCGGAAGAGTGTTCGTGAGTCATATGCTTTAGTTTTAGAAAGCCAACGCTAAACCATGCACACACGAAAATCAGATGGTAAGCACTGAATATCAAAAAGTACAACAAAATCTGTACTCACTTTTAAGCTTGCGTCAAGTAAACGAAAGGATGAAACTCAGAATGGTAGCACCCTGACGCAGAGCTTGCATGTAGATCCGCACGCATGTGTACCAAGAACAGCATGCCATTTTCCCGTTGCGACAAGATTTGCTGAAAGAAGGTCTACATAGCATTGTCCGCACCAACACTGTCAACTCTATATACTCCTTAACCATCACAGCTTCTCTAGTTCGTCTCCCATACCTCATAAAGTGGTGTCAGTGCATTGCAGAGGTTTCGGGGCGTCCGCAAGTATCTCTCCACATTCTCGTCTTCCCAGTCAATACATTTTACTTTGTGTATCCTTTACTTTAGTCATACGCTGCTCAAACTGCATGACTCTCTGTAGAGTCGATTCAATAGTATCAAAGCAAAGCATTACTTAATCAGTTTACCAGCAGTAGAAGCGAGCAACTTCTCACTGCTTGTATCACTCAACTCACCACTTCCGTATCAATGTGCACGTCCCGTGCTAAACCAAGCAAAAATTGCTTCTTCTCATCCATGTCCATGTCTTCATATGTCATACATCAACTCTGAATTATTACTTGTGGTACAAAATCTACAACTAAAGAACAGACACGAGAAAATCAAAAGAAGGACGCAGTATCACCTCATTGTCTTAAACACTTTAAATTCCAAGACGTACCACCAGTATTCTTCTTCTTTATACTTGAGTACTTTTTGAGCAGCTAGTTTATAGAATTGTTGCTTCGTTAATCGATCGGATGTATAGCGGATGATACCTGCTTGGTTATTGCGTAGATGCAACGACAGGGAGTGAATGATCCATGCAGGATCCGGTAGAGTCTTTGCATTGGATAATAACTGTCATGTTTAATGTACGTTACACAAATTGAGCAATGGAGTGTAAACACACGAAAAACGACAGTTTTTCACGGACATAGAAATTTCGATTGAATTTGTGCTACTGGATTTGATGAGGTTACGCGGTGGAATGAGGTACTTCTGTGCGTGTCCAGGTGCGGCACAGCGCAGCGTAAAC
Source organism: Peronospora destructor (assembly GCA_011800735.1). Taxonomy (NCBI): domain Eukaryota; phylum Oomycota; class Peronosporomycetes; order Peronosporales; family Peronosporaceae; genus Peronospora; species Peronospora destructor. Next base: position 54,420 of record WBRY01000010.1, on the reverse strand, counting down.
GATAGCGTGAGTGTGTGCTATCTTGTAGCTCGATCATTTTCGTCTTCTATGGTGTCTACTAGTAATAGCTGTGTCGCTATCTCTTCTTTCTGGTGTCGACCTGCTGCTAAAGCCGCTGCTGCTGTGCCGTGCCGTCTGATTGGCTTCCCATCATCGCTATGTAGTATGCATCACGACTCTAACTATGGCGTTGTTCGCCTTTGGTCAAGCAGTAGGACACCACGGGATTCGAAGGAGACAGTACCGCTTACGGAAGAAGAACCGACGTCTTCGACTCCGATTAAAGTACGATCTCGCCTGAATAAAGCGGTTTGTTTCAGCAGATTGTCTGACCTTGTGACGCTTGTTGTTTGCTAATAGATCGAAGAAGACGCAGAGAAGGAGTTGACGCAGCAGTCAATTGAGGAACTTCCACAACAGTCGTGGCGTCAACGGGCCAAGACGTTCGCCATCGAGTACGGACGTGTAGGCATCTGCACACACATTGTATTGTCGCTGCTGTCCTTTTCCATCATTTACGTGGGAGTATCAAATGGTGTTGATGTGAAGGCCGTCTTGGACTTAGTCGGCATTTCCACGTCAACGACCACCAGCTCGGCAGGATCTGTCCTCATTGCCTACACGCTCTACAAGGTGCTGGTACCCATTCGGTGGGCTCTCACGTTTGCTGTAACACCAGTAGTTCTACGTGCCTTGAGACGCAGAGGATACATGCTGAATACGACCAACTTGCCATCCAGTCCACCGCCACCATCGCAGTAAACTTTATTGATTTTGTATTCAATCCCAACGAATGCTGAAGAGACTTTGGCGCGTATGCGGGATAAAAGATGCTTTTAATTCACGGTAGAAGCTTCTTCGTTCACATTAGGTCGGACAAAGACCCCGAAGACATGCATTTTCTCGCTGCATTTGCATTGACAAGTATTGCTGCCATAATGGTCTGCTTAGCTCGTCTGTTGCACGTGCTCCTCAAACACGGGGCGGGCCGCTTTAATGTTTAGCTGGATCGTCGCCGGTTCTAGTCAATGGCAAAGGATTCTATAAGTATCTGCGTAATCTGAAGCAAGCTAGACAGTAGACGGGTACTTACGGATCGAGTCGTCGGACATGATGATCATGATGTACGTGTTGGCGGTGAAGAATTCAATGAAGGCCGTGAAGTTTGAATTACGAGCCTCCATTCCCTGAAACTGCGCCTGTGTCTTGCTGCAGCTCAGCTTGAACTGCTTGATAATATTGCTGATCTTCTCAAAGCGGTGGATATCGCGGTGGTTTGTGTGCGTGGCGTGTGAGATCACAAGAAACGTCGCACGCTCAAACAGCACCACCTCGTCCGCGCTGCAGATAGAGCAGAAGCTGTTCAGGTGCTTTTCTAGGTCCTGCATGTTCGGGATCAGCGAGTACACGATAGATGACCATGCACGGTACAGCGTTTCGTCCCAGATGGACGTGCCGAAGCACACCGTTGGAAGCTGGCCTGTCCTCTCCAAGATAGTTTCCTTCTTTTGGTTGAAGACCTGTACACGCCACCAACGAGTCCGCGTGTCTTAGTCCACATTCCTTATCAAACTACACTCATGGTTACTTACACGCTCACGCTGGTCCTCAGGTACAAGATCCATCTTGTGGATCAGCACAAACACTTTTGCATTGCTCGAGTTCTGATCAATGGCCTCCAAACAGCCATCAAAATGAGCCATATCTTTCTGTAAATGAGCCAAAACTCAAACCGAACATTAGCATCATCCTAAATAACAATCCCTCAGCTCGCCCTCCTTCGTACGTCAATTTCACGGCTCTCAATGTCAAACACGTAGATCAACAGCTCTACACTACGAAAAATGTGGTCACGCTGACTCTCGAAATAGTTTTCATAAAAGGCATCTTGGCTGCACAGACACAGCAGCTTCAGCTTTAGTTTCAGATAGCAACTAAAGAGAGAGAGAGCATTCTCTTGTTGTCGTACCCGCCACAATCCCACAGATTCAGGACCAGGTTACCGAGGAAACGCACATGCGAATGCTCCACGTCCACTACAAGCAGCAATAGCCGAAAAACAGCATCAATCTTCTTCTCTTCGTATTTCTAGAGTATACAATCTTTGATTGTGGTCATGTACACGTAGGCCCCAGACGCATCGTGTCACGTGCTAATACGACATTGTAGCGATACATAATGATCGTGAGTTTCATATTGCAGTGCAGTCTATCAGAGACAAAAGAGAGATTCCCCTGCGTACCCAAATAATTGGCAAAAATGATGGAACGCATCGAAGTTTTGCCAGAGCCGGATTTGCCCATCAATAGAACCTAGAGAGAGAGAAAAAAGAGAGCGGACGTTAATTACAGATAAACGTATGCAAATGAAACGAAGCGGCGGCGTCTTGAAATGCTGATGGACCAGACGCGTGACTCACTTTCTTCTTCATGGCGTGCAGCTCGCTTTGGGATACAGATTACAAGTAATTTAGGACCGTATCTGTTGCAAAATGCAACAAGATAGTCCAGACCTAATTTAGTCCGGCAACTTAGCCCTTACTTACTGGTATCCTGTCACTTCTAATTGAGCAACTTTTACCTTATTAGATAGCTTTCCAGCGCCGAATATCGCTAAAGCAGTGATTGAGATCATTTACTGGTCACCATATGGGAAATGCGGCGCGACTTTGCTGCTACGATTTCGCTGCAGTATGGTATAAATAGCCGCAGATGTTGACCTTCTTGAAGAAGCAGGCATGCTCGGTGCGACTCGGACGATGTTGAGTTGACCGGTAGACCGAGAAGACGAAGGGGATTCCCATGACTGCGCGCATGCATTGAATTGCTCTGGTTTGGCTCATTAATCATGGCTGTTTTGGGTGCCAGAGCTGCGCACGGCGCACGGCGCTCGAGGTTAGTGGTGGTGCACTGACCTATACCCGAGAGCGGCAGCAGCACCTATAAAGCAACGTTGGAACTTGTGACTACGAGCTCGTTGAGCGCAATACTGCTATTTGAGGGCGATATTTTGCAGGCATCGATGCAAAATCTGAGCATACGTCTACGCCTTGTACACACGCGTCTCCACAGGAAAGCGCAAGTCGATAAGTCCTGTGATGCCTGCTGTAAGCACCTGTAGCCAGCAAAGACACCAAGATAAAGGGTTTTCAGGAACTAAGTGGTACAATACAAGGATAGTCCTCGCGCCGGTAAACTTACGCTGTTAGGCGGGACGGGTCCGACGCCTGCAGGCGTGCCAGTAATGAGCAGATCGCCTTTTTCCAGCGTCATGATTCGGCTTACGTGAGCGATCAGAAACGGAATGCTGTGCACCATGTCGCTTGTGTTGCCATTTTGACGCAGTTCATCGTCCACCTTCAGCCAAATGTTCAGATTGTGAGGCGATGGCACTGCTGACTTGGGGATAAAGTCACTGATCGGCGTGAACGTGTCGAGTCCCTTTGCATGTGTCCACGGTAGCCCCGCCTTCTTTGCCTTGGCTTGTAAATCACGTGCCGTCATGTCGATTGCCAACGCCTGCCAAGCATAACATTTTGAAGTAAGAGCCGTAGCTAGTTGCACAAGAATCACAGAGTAACAATTGGGGAATTTACATAGCCGACGACGTAGTCCATGCTGACACTCTCGTCGATATCCTTGCCTGTCTTACCAATTACCACCTGCATGGTATTTGCCATCACTTAATTTATTATCCCCATAGTAAAATACTAAAACGAATGTAGGACATACACCAAGTTCTACTTCGTGGTGCACTTCACCGATTCCTGGGGGGAGTAACACACTGCCACCATTACGCACGTAACTGTCTCATCACCGTCACGTTATTCATTTTAGTTAGACATACTGCTTAGAAGTAACATGTGCAGAGTGTCGTACGTCGTACCTGGTGGTAGGCTTAAGAAAGAGTACGGGGTCTTTTGGGGCCGAAGCTGCACCCATTTCACGCGCATGGGCCTCGTAATTCTTCCCAATCGCAATAATCTTCTTGCTGTAGAAACAAGTGCCACCAGCAATTCTTAAACCAGGAAAAAGAAACTAGTTCGAGTAAAAGGAGGGACTTAGATGCTAGTGTGAATATACCCGAACTCAACAAATTGCTTGGCCGTTGACATGCTTTGAGGCGATGATGATTAAGGTGAATATCGAGCGCATTGTTGAGTGTCACTCTTGAGAGGGAATGCTAAAATTGTCAAAAACCAGATTGCGCATCTAAATTGTCCTTCTTAAGTAGCAATATTCGTAAGAAATTAAAAAAATTCCTATCGTAACCAACAAGTTCCCGCGACGATTTCTTATAACTTGCAAGTCATGAAATTTTCACGCTGCAGTAGCGGTCGATTGCAATCGGATCTCGGATAATGCAAAGGTCCATTTATCCCTGCGAGTTTTGATGATGCAGACTTGACAGCGAAATAGTTATGTAAACGAGTAAGTGCGTTACGATCTGCCACAGCAAATAGGTTGTCGACAAGATAATGAGGTTGGTGATGGGGTAATAATTCGATCGCAGTGTACGACAAGTTCCCATGCAGTAGAGCTGAAGGGCTCAGCAAGCTGCATCACACTGCACACATCACCCTCAGCATATTTGAGCTCTTCGCAGCTCGCCTCGGAAATATGACGACAGTCTTTTAGGAAGTACAGTAACGAGCTGTCTACCCCAAGCAGTGTCTCGTACGCAGCAATGTCGCTCATTTCTTTGCGGTGGTGCTCCTAATTGATTGAACACGCACTCATTTTGGATTTGAAGCAATGTCTGCAGAATGGTATCGTCGTAAATTGAACGGACAGCGTGCCTGCAGAGGTTGCTCCATTTGATCTTTTTAGTGTACATGCATGTACGTTGGTTGCTCTATTAGCTTGATGTTACTGATGTGTCCGCAGTATCTATCCTAGTTACCTTTGCAATGCCTGATGCACGGGCGATGGCAAAGCCAGGATTCTATATGGTCGCTTACTCCCATTCAATGGTGGCTGGCGGCTTGGATGAGATGTCATATACAACGCGATTTACACCACGCACCTCGTTAATAATACGGTTGGACATGCGGCCAAGCACCTCGTATGGCATGTGGTACCAGTCAGCTGTCATATAGTCCGACGTGCTGACGGCACGAATAGCAACGACCTTCTCATATGTGCGGCCGTCGCCCATGACACCCACGGACTTCACCGGAAGTAGGACACAAAAAGCCTGGCCCGTCGTCTTGTAATGACCGCTGTTGCGCAGCTCCTCAATGAAGATTGAGTCGGCGTGACGCAGAGTTTCCAGCGCCTCGTGCGTGATCTCACCAAGCACACGGATGGCGAGGCCTGGGCCCGGGAACGGGTGTCGCCACACGCTAGGCTCATCGATGCCAAGAACCACACCGAGCTCACGGACCTCGTCCTTAAACAACTCGCGAAGCGGCTCGATAAGCTTCAGGTGCATCTTCTCTGGAAGACCACCCACGTTGTGGTGCGTCTTGATCGTGGCCGAAGGGCCTTTGTACGAGACGCTCTCAATCACGTCCGGGTACAGCGTGCCTTGCAGCAGAAAGTCCACCGGGTGTCCGATGCGCTCAGCCTCCTCCTGGAACAGATCTATGAACAGGTTGCCAATCGTCTTCCGCTTCGTTTCAGGCTCCGTGACTCCCTTGAGAGCAGACAGAAAACGGTCCGACGCGTCAATACACTTGAGGTTGATTCCCAACTTGGTCTGCAGTCGTTCGACAACTTCGACAGCCTCATCCTTACGCAGGAGCCCGTTGTCAATGAGCACAGCGTGGAAGCGATCGCCTAGAGCGCGCTGCAGCAGCACAGCAGCGACGGACGAGTCGACTCCTCCGCTCACAGCACCAATCACGTGACCATCGGGACCTACAGTCTCGCGCACTTCTTCAATAAAAGCGTCGGCGATGCTGCGCATGTCCCACTCCGTGGGCGAGTTACAGATGTTGACCACAAAGTTCCGCAGGATGTCCTTGCCGAGAGGGCTGTGAGTCACCTCCGGGTGAAACTGGATGCCGTAGAGCTTGCGCGCCACATTGACGATGGCAGCGTGCTCCGAGTTCTCGGTCGTCGCGATATCCACGAATCCATCTGGCTTGGTGAGCAGCTTGTCACCATGGCTCATCCACATCTGGAATTCATCCGGCAAGCCTTCAAATAGACCGCCGCAGTCCACGTTGCTCTTGCAGGTAACGATGGCCTTGCCGTACTCGCGGTGCTGTGAGGGAGCCACCTCACCGTTATTAGTAAAGGCCAATTCCTGCAGTCCGTAGCAGATGCCGAGCACCGGTAGCTTCTGCTCCTCAATGAACTTCCACACCTCTTGGTCTACGTGGGGCGCGCTTGCATCAAAGACCGATTGCGGGCCGCCCGACAGGATGATCCCCGTGAGCTGGTGTTGACGCAACTCTTCGGCACTCACACGACACGAGTAGAGCTCGCAAAACACGTGTAACTCGCGCACACGGCGTGCAATTAGGTGACTATACTGCGAGCCAAAGTCCAGAATGGCCACCTGTTTGCGGTTGGTCACTGGAGACGCGTCGACCATGTTGAACGAGTCGAATGCAGTCTTCGGCGTGTTCGGTTCTGAACCACGTCTACAGCTTCTAGCCACCAAGCGTACCTCCAGTCTCTTGCAGCCAATCAGTTGTTTAAGATGGATACATGTAGCCATCTTATCCACCAATCCCACCGCTTCATTCGAAACGACGCGAATAAGTCAGCTTTATGCCCTGTGTTAGTAATACACCACTGAATGCATGTTGAACAGGCGGATGACGTTACATGATGACGGAGAGGATTACGGCTAATACCAGTAAGGCTGCGACGTCATGGACTGACGTCACTGGAATGGCGTTATTAGATGACGTCACTGTTGTTCGTAGATGTTGTTGATGCGCTTGTGCAGAAGATGTAGGAAGTAAAAGTAATATATATTCAGTGTTAACTACTCTTGTTCTTAACACTACAACATGCATTCCCAGAGGCACTACAACTTGACCATGTGAAGTTGCATATGGCGTCCGTCTGGTCCACCCATCATTTTATGATGGTCCCACGTGGCGTCCGTATCTCCTTGTCCCATCTCATCCAATAGCCAATCAGGTGAGGTCGCACATTACCTGTAACTGATGTTGCACTTGAACCTCAAAACCTCGGAGACCTGTCAGAAACGATATATTCTAACACTCCTCCTCGACGTCATCCTGTATGGCCTTCAGCTTGAACATCGCACGCAACTCTTCCATCCCTGGTGCCGTCAGCGACTTTGTAAATATGTCCGCCATCATGTCCTCTGATTTCACGTATCTTGGTACCACGGTTCCTTCTTGTACATGATGACAGATAAACTTGAAACGCATATCCACGTGTTTGGCGCTTGAGGTACCTCTTTCTGACTCGAGCTGTTTGATGGCGGCTTGATTGTCCATCCACATTGGCATAGGCTCGCACACTCGTATCTTCAGTTCCTTCAACAACTCATTCATCCCCAATAACTCTCGTCCAGCTTGCGACGCGGAGATGAATTTGGCCTCCATCGTACTCAACGATACACCCGACTGCTTCTTGCATGACCATAGCACAACAGCACCGTCCATCGTCACCACACACCCAGATACAGGCTTACGGTCAGACTTGTCGGAAGCGAAATCTGCATCGCTCCAGCACTCGATCTGGACGTCTTCCGACGTTGGCCCTACACCATTTAGGTGCAACGTAAAGTTCTTTGACATCTTCAAATACTTTGCGATCCGCTTTGTGGTCTTCCAATCCTTCGTAGTTGGCTTGTGCGTTTGCCTTGTGAACAGCGAAACAAATGTCTGGACGCGTGCATCTTGCGATCCATAGTAGGCTTCCCACCAGCAACTGAACGACTTCACACTTGGCTCACCATTTACACCGGTTGCAGGTAGGTAGTCCGAATTACCTTTGTCGTTCACATTGCACTCGTCTCCGATTGGGGTTCGGACCCCGTTCGCTGATTCCAGTCAGAAATCTCTCAGCAACACGTCGATCATGACCTCTTGGTCCAAAACATAGCCACATGTGTCGTCCAACGTAGTCCCAAGAACTTGTTCGCAAACCCAAGTCCTTGATAGACAAAGTCTTCATCTCCACAAAAAACTCGTCGACACGCTTTTCTTGGTGCCCGTGACCAACAGGTCGTCGACATACACACCGACCACTGTGCATGCTTTACCTTCGTACTTGTAGTATAAACACATGTCCGTCGTGCACTGTTGAAACCACCTTGACGCAACGTAGCAACTTGCTTCACAGTCGACCCGCTTGCTCCAAACCATAGAGCGACTTCTTCAGTAGCAATGCGAGTCACTTGAATTCTTCACTTTGAAACTCTTGAGCTCTTTCCCATTCACAACCATGCCTTTGGGCACCTTCATGTAGACATCCTCCTTTTTGGCCTTGGGTACGCATTTGGCACATCACCATGACGTGCCAGTATGTTCCATCGCCTGGAGAGCACCAGGATCAACTTTACCGTCACCATGACGGCCGCAAACATCAGTGTGTAGTCAACTCCAAACACTTATTCGTTCTCGCAAGCAACCAATTGAGCCTTGTATCGCTCGACATTTCCGTTTGCATCCGTCTTAGTCTTGTACACCCACTTGTTGTGCAAAACATGCGCACCCTTAGGTGGCACTACGATTTCCCATACGTTGTTCGACTTCAGAGCATCCAGTTCTTCGGTCATGCAATCTTCCACTGTTCTTGGCTGTTGATTTTAATCGCTTCACCATAGTGTCTTGATTTTTGCATCGTGACCGCGTTCACGACGTCCGGTTGTTCAACAGAAACTTCATTCGTGAACTTGTCAGACTGTCGTTTGCTTGTCGACCTCATGCCGTGTTGTTCTCTGGTCCGTTCGGACTTACGGCTCTTGGAGCCCTTCGAAACACGCTTCTTGACGCTTGGCTTCAGTTGACTTCCGATCCGGTCATCAGTGCATGACTCCTCCTGATAGCCGATCGTCTTCAAGTCGGACTTGAGTTTTTCACCATGCTCAACGGACGGTGTTTCGATGTTTTAAACGTGTTGCAAAATTATTACCACCTTGTCCTTGGGGATGTACACCTTGTACCCCTTCGTCTCACTGCCTATGCCAATAATTATGCAGCCTTACCCCGCTCACCAAGCGACTTGTTTCTTGCATCACTATGCACGGTGCATGAAGAACAAAAAAACACGATATCGCTCAGCGTAGGCATCTTCTCCGTCAAAATCTCCATGGGAGATACCCCACCAGGGTTCGACTTGGTCCCGCTCCGATTGAGGATGTACGTTGCATACTCCGCGGCGTCTCCCCAAAGCAATGGCAGATTCGATGCAAAGATCATGCTTCGTACCATATTCATAATGGTGCGATGCATCCTTTCAGCCTTGCCATTGCTGGCTTGATTTCGTGCCTCACTCACTTGACGTGAGACACCCGTTTCCTTGCAGAAGGTATCCAAAGTCTTGTACTCGCAACCACCGTCGGTGCGCAGTACATGGAGCTTGCAATTGAACGCGCGTTCAAAGCTCACCAGGAAGTGCTTGAACTTCGAAGCAGCAACATCCTTAGACTTAGCCAAAAACACACGGCAATGACTCGACCAGTGTTCGATAAAGCTGACCATGTACCTATTGACCAAATGATCTCGCGGGGTCATCGGACCTTTCAGGTCGGAGCAAATAACTCCACCTACCAGATCGATGGGTGAGTTTGTACCCGTGTCCTTCTTGGATTGAATCCGCTTGCACTGCTTCCCGTGGCGCAGGCTAGGCAATTCACACATGTCGTACCGGTGGGCCTGATGCCTGAAGCCGAGTCCTTGGCCATTTTAATGATGATATCAAAACAGAGATGGCTTAGGCGGCGATGGAAGTGCATCAAGGTACCACACTGAACATCCGAATCGGATTCATATTCAGATGAGTTGAGTGCAGCCATCATTGCCCTCGGCAGTGACTTCGAGACATTGTCACCACACCACGCTTCATAACCGTGTCGATATGACACGCCGTCTTCATGAGTTTAAGATGGAAAGCGATTCAACCATTTCGAAACACTTGGATGCTTCTGACGAGCTTGTTGTCGGTATCCAGACACTTGGAGAGCCGGTCGATGACTCACGGCAGCTAGTTGTACTGCTGAGCAGTCTTCCGACAGAGTACGAGCTCAAATCGTCAATTATGGAGAACACCAAGGACATTACGCTCATCGAGGTCAAATAGAAGCTGCTGAAGGAGCATGAACGGTGGCAGAGGAAGGAGACGACGGAGAAGGCATTTCCTGTGAGCGGTAACGGTTGACGGTCCAAGGGAGGCCAAGACAACGGTCGCAAAGGAAACTATCCACGGAGAAATAGCGATGGATTCAAGGGCAAGTGTTTTAAGTGGACATTATAAACGGGAATGTCTGAAGCGTAACGGTGCCGAGGAAGACGGAGCTGTGTTTGCTACTGGTGAAGGGCGATATGAAGAATGGCTTATTGACAGTGGGGATACGTCACACATGACACCTCATCTGAGCGATCTCTTTGAGTACAAGGAGTTGGAAGCTGGTCAACAAGTCTCTATCGCGGATGGCAAGAAGCTGAAGGTGGATGGCATGGGGACAGTCAAGTTGAATAGTTTGGATGGCCTACGGATAAAGATGGTTGAGGTCCTGCACATTTCAGGACTCGATAGACGTTACTGCCGGTTGACAAGCTGGCAGAACGTGGCATGAGGGTGGAATTCAGAGCTCATACTGTGTCATTTGGAGTGCCAAACACACGATTGCAAGCGGCAAGAAAATCGGAATTGCTCGTAGTCCAACTTCCTGGACTGCGAGCAAGAAGAGGCTCGGCTCGTGGAGTACACAGGGTCTGATAGTGAATGGGAGCTTTGGCACGCTCGCTTGGGACACCCCGGGAAGATTGGTTCGGACAAGACACAGCGCGCCACGAGCGGTATGCCTGCGGTGAAGCAGAGCATTGATGAGCAATGCGGTGGATGCTTGAAGGGCAAGCAGACGGTTGGACGACTATTCAAGATTTGTGGTGGCGTGCTTCATGAAGCACAAGAGCGAAATGGCCGAGCTCAAGGTATTCTACGAGAATCAATGGGGCAAGCGCTTAAAGTGTATACGGTCAGACAACGGGACGGAGCTCGTCAACAAGAAGGTTGCCCAGATATGTGCCCGGAGTGGTAGCGGACAGTACCGTATAGCCCGCAGCAGAACGGCATTGCGGAACGCATGAACCGTACGATTATGGAGAAATCAAAAAGTATGCTGTACTACAAGGGTGTCGGCATGCAATGGTGGACAGAGGCTGAGCGCTGCAGTGTATTTGATCAACAGGTCCACGAACTCTGCGAACTCGGACGTCACACCGTTCGAGTTGGATTTCCAGATAAAACCAAGAATTGAGCATTTGCTTGTGTTTAGATCGCAAGGGTATGCTCACATTGATGCCGCCAAGAGTACGAAACTCGAGCCAAAGAGTTTCCGGTGTATGTTTCTCGTATACGCAGAGAACACAAAGGGGTATAGGGTGTATGATCTGGAAAGGTCAAAGGTCGTCATATCGCGCTCTGTAAAGATGGACGAGCGGGTAGTAAATGGAATATACGACACGATTCTTAAGCATATTTGGGACACTGACGAAGCAGTGTTTCCGGTGATTCGGCCGTCTGATAATGACGAGCCGACGGAAGATATTGAGGAAAGCGCTCCTGATGCCGAGATGGACGAGATGGAATCGGTTCCATGTGAAACATACCTTAATTACCCGCCCCAGAACATCGGATAGCAACAGGCAGTGAGTTGACGGAGTATCAAGCTCCGAGACAGGCATTGCAGGAAGACGGGTTGGTGTATCAACCGGAAATAGAACGATCAAGACGCGTTCGGAACAGAGTATTGATGTTGGAGCATGGTGATGACATTGAAGATGCGTCAGAAGGGAACGATGGTTCACCTTCTCCGAAGCGTGCCAGGATTGACGATGAAGGACATATCGCTGAAGCAGATGATGCTACCTCAACATATCAGCAAGGGACGAATAGCGACGACGATCGCGAATGGATATAGGCGGTGCAAACAGAGCTCAAGGCGCACGCAGAAAACGGATCTTGGACGCTGGTACCAAGGAGGAAGGATGTTCGCCCCATTGGATGCAGATGGGCATTTGCGAAAAAGCGCAACGAGTTCGGACAAGTGATACGCTACAAGGCTCGGCTTGTTGCGAAAGGCTTCAAGCAGAAATTCGGTGTTGACTTCTTCGAGACGTACTTGCCCGTGGCGAACATGAACTCGATCAGGGTCGTTCTGGCTGTGGTGGTGGCGAAGGGATACGTGACAGAACAGCTGGATGCAGACACGGCGTTCCTGAGCAGCGATCTTAAGGAAGAGGTATACATGGAAGTGCCCAAAGGCATAGCTAACGCCGAAAAGATGATGTGCAAGCTGGACAAGGCGATATACGGTCTCAAAGTAGGCTGCAAGCGCGTGGAACAAGACAATTCACGCTGTATTCCTACAGATAGAATTTCGAAGTAGCGGAGCAGATCAGTGTATCTACGTCAAGGGTCAAGATGGAAACCGTATCTACGTGTGCTTATATGTCGACGACATGATCATCGCTGCCAAAACGAGCAAAGAAATCTAAAATGTGAAGCAGCGCTCAAAATCTTGTTCGAGTTGGGCAAGGCCAAATTCATTCTTGGAATGGAGATCGACCATGACTGCAATACCGTACACTGATGATCCGACAAACCCGGTACATCGACGATGTTGTAACAAAGTTCCACCAGCAAACGCCTAGGACGTCGTCAACCATGCGAAGCAGGTTTGAAGCTGTCGAAAATACAATCACCCAAGACGAAAGACGAGCGAGCAGAAATGCAGTCGAAGCCGTACGTGGTCGTTGATAGGATGTTCCTTGTACATCACAACTTGTACGCGTCCCGATGTGGCATACTTGGATGAGATAGCCAACCGTCCATAGTCCCAGCACACCCCTGCACCATCAGTGGTGTAGTTTCCGCTCCAGGCGTGCGACTGTAGATCATTGTCTCAGAGGACAAGGCAACTCGGACTTCCGAGCCAATGCATATGCAAGGTTACTGTTTTGGGTGCTATTTATTATCACATCAGAGATTGCGTGGAAGTCCGGAACCGCGCAATGAGGGATTGAGCCAGACGTGAGTAGAAGTGGTACTGCTAGATCGTCGGGAACGACCTGCTTTATAAGGCTAGGAAGTGATCGGCTTGAAGCTAAAACTGATGCGACACGGATGTTGTAATGGATACGAAAGCAGTTAACGTAGCTAGGGATTCTACACAACAGTGCCGTCACTAGATGGTAAAAGTCGAGTGAGTGGCTGAGATCTTGATATAATGGCAAATCGGCGTTGACACACGACTCATCTCGACGTTCTGCATCGAGTGTGCAAGCATATGACAACCAATTTCGACACTTTTTTCAGGTTCAGTACCTCAAACATAGCTAGCCAGCGGCATCTTGTCGGTGTCTAATCAAAGTGGCGTCACGATGGCCTGGAAGCGACTTCATCATTATTCTGGTTGGGTAGAACTAAAGCTCTTTTCTACCAGTAGCATATCACTTCACATATCAATGGATTTTTTTCTAGTTTAATTTGGTGTGGTGAAAGGCACAGAAGACGAGGTGCCGCGATGGAGAACAAGTTCATTCCACAGGCGATTGAGATTGTGACGCAGGCCATTAATGAAGACAATAGCACAAACTATCAGGAGGCTTTCCGTTTATACAAGAAGGCACTGGAGCACTTTATGGTTGGCGTCAAGTGTACGTCTTTTGGGGATTCAAACATCTTCGATCCCTCAGCTGATGCGACTGTTACATTTTGTACAGATGAGAAGAACCCAACGTCAAAGGACATTATTATGAAGCGTGTGGAGGGTTATATGACACGTGCAGAACAATTACGGGGGATGCTGGAGAAGGATAATGCGCCTAAGGCCGTGGCAGCTGCAGTTGACATGGACAAGTAGGTTTCTTACTCTGTGCTTAGTAAGTGAACGTGTTATTACTGATGTGTTGTATGTACAGAGGAGAGAAAGATACCGATGACGAGACGGACGCAGAAACAGCGAAACTGCGCGGTGCATTGGCTTGTACGTGTCATTCAAGAGGCATGTTTTTGTAGTTATTATGGTGAAGTAATGGTTTTATGTACAATGGTATACAGCGGCAGTTGTCACAGAGAAGCCGAACGTGAAATGGGACGATGTTGCTGGATTGGACGCTGCTAAGGAGGCTCTAAAGGAGGCTGTAATCTTACCGGCGCGATTCCCACAGCTTTTTACGGGGAAGCGACGTCCTTGGAAGGGTATCCTGTTGTATGGGGTATGTGTTGAGCACGTGTTGAAGTCATTACTACCAGTACTCATAAGTATAAACCTACCTGTTGATGTATTTTGTAGCCCCCAGGCACGGGTAAGTCGTACCTTGCTCAAGCCGTCGCGACGGAAGCAGACGCCACGTTCTTTGCCGTCTCGTCGTCTAGTTTGGTGTCCAAGTGGCAAGGCGAGAGCGAGAAGTACGTAACATCATTTATGTTTCAGCAAAGTTGCTCCCGATGGCCGACTCGATGGTCATATATTGTTTACTAGGTTGGTCAAGAATCTCTTTGAGATGGCGCGTGAAAAGAAGCCCGCTATCATTTTTATAGATGAAATCGACTCGCTGTGTTCGAACAGATCGGAGGGTGAAAGCGATTCAACGCGCCGCATCAAAAATGAATTCCTGGTCCAGATGCAAGGCATGGGCAACAACCATGATGGCGTTCTGGTACTCGGAGCTACGAACGTACCGTGGGAACTTGATCCAGCAATGCGACGACGGTTAGTGCTAGTTTGTATAGGAAGAAGATTTACAAATAGTTGACGTTATACCATGACTTACAGATTCGAAAAGCGCATTTACATTCCTCTTCCTGAGGTGAATGCACGGAAGATGATGCTGGCGATTCATCTAGGCGATACGCCAAACGAATTGAGCGATGCAAACTTCACAGCAATCGCAGAGAAAACGGAGGGGTGCGATAGCACATTCTTTGAGATTTGATAAAGAAGGTAATTTTGACTTCGGTTCTCCTGTCGCTCCAGCTGCTCCGGTTCAGATATTTCGGTGCTTGTCCGAGATGCGCTAATGGAGCCTCTCCGAAAGTGCCAGCAAGCGCAGTTTTTTGCTCCAGTAAGGATGGAAGTGCCTGATCTACTTTTGCAATTGCATTTGTTTTGACGTAAGCTGCTATTCTTGCCTTTCAGTGCAATGAGAAAGCGTGTCCAACTCAAAATGGTCCATTTTTGACTCCATGTGAAGACGATCCGCCGTGCGCTTACTGTCACATGAAGCTCTCTTCGTGTCGTTCGAAATGCTCGGACTGCAAGGCCCCGTGTCGACGTTGCGGGGCACTGCGCATGCGGCTATACGATTTACCAGAGCGTGGCTTCTCCGATGAAAACTTGCGGCCGCCAATGATCTCAATGGTAAGGACCGCTTGTTTTTCTATTTCCTGTGTTCAACTCGTTAGACTCGAGGCTCACATTTTCTATGATTCTATGACTAGAATGATTTCACACGCGTGTTGGAGCATTCAACAGCAACTGTCGCCCCTGATGAGCTCGACCGCTTTGTGAAGTGGACACAGGAGTTTGGTCAGGACGGCTGACGAACACATAGATGACTCGCGTAATATTCGTTTCTCTATAACCGTATCGATAAACTACCTCGTTCATTCTAGATTTACTTGATCAGATCTTCCAAATCGACAGCAGAAAAGTGGTGTGCGTCATTACAGAAATGACAGGTGAGCTCTACGCCAGCTCTTCCTACGCCTGCAGCAATCTGCTTTAGATCAGTAGTTCCCATATCCTTAAGACGTTGTGCATAATTGCTCTTCGAACAGCGGCAAAAGTAATCCAACGGCACTCGCTTGCAATTCTTATCTGTAATGTCAGCACCTGGTATCAGTTCGTTCAGATACTCGAGCAAGTCTGTGCTTTTCTTCAACTCAGTAGCTAAGAACGGGAGCTTATCAAAAGCCAATTCTTCGAGGTCGTAGTGGCGCTCCTGTTCTTCTGCTGGAGGCATTTTCTGGACGATAAGGCCACAACTGCGAGTACGGTCTTGGTCGGCTTCGCTATCGATGCGCACAATGGTCGGGACCTGCTCCGAGACGTCAAAAAATCTTTGCCAGTCTAGCTCCGGTACTCCAGAAGCCTCAATCGATGTATTGTATGGCTTAGCGGCGCCGTACAGAATCTTTGAAATGTGCATGAATCCTCCAGTTTCCGGTGCGCCAGCAAGAGAATGATCCACGTAGACGGCTTTGCCTCGGACCTCTCCGACAGCCATTGCCTCGACGTAAAGCTCCTGGATATTGGGCGTCTTGACCATCATCTTGACGCGTTCGTCACCTTTGAAAAAGGAGCTGAGCATGGTCGTACCTGCCATGTACTCGCCCCATAGCTTTGTTCCTTCAGATGCCAGTGGAAGTTGCCACCGCCGCGCCACTTCTTCGATTGCTTGACGCGCCATTACACTAGATATGCGCAGATTACCCACATGGCAACGCATCACAACGTCGCGTAACGGCCGCTTCCACATCGCCAATGAAGAATCAATCGGAATCTGTCTGATGTACAGTACACTGCATGTTGCAAGCTGCAACAGTGCCTCGATCTGTTTCGATAGCCTCTCGGACCTTTAACGGCAACATTCCGCTTTTGTGGTTAGCAGGTCGCTGCGTGACTGAGAATACATACGCTCCTTGCATCAACTGCGGATGTAAAGCCCTGAGTTCTCACGACTTTTATACACCTGCATAGATTTGTTCCCACACATTCGGAAGCGATACAGCATCGCAGAAGCTGCTAGCTTTCGTAGTCAGTCAACGTGAGCGTGAGCGGAACGTGGGTGGTAGTTGTGCAACCAAGCATGGAAGGTTCGTCTACCCTGACATTTTGCTCCAAATACTTAGCAAAAGGGCCCGTGGTCGATAATGGAGCCAGGGTACGATAGCTCCAAGCTGCACCGCTGCAACAAGCTCCACCGTTGATTGCAAATGGACTAAAGATGTATCTAAGTTGAGCGTCAATGCATAAGAACATTGCGTCCAGAGAGTTTTCTTGTCTTGACATCAAGCTCTCGTCGAAACGCTACGACCTGCCACCAGATTTTCGCTTGATGTTTTCTAACCCAGGTACCTCCAACTATCAGATGGGTCCTTCTAGCAACCTACAATATCGCTATTATCTCAGATGAAAGTCAATCGTACGCAAATCGAGTCTTTGCCCCGTCAATATGCAGGATTCTCACTCAGGCCTTCACCTTCCGCTGCAGCTTGCACCGAATATTGTCCATAAAGTCGTGCAGCGTCTGCACTTGTATGAGCGTGAGACTAGACGATCTTGGCGTCCAATAGACACGGCCAGCAGCATATAGTCTTGTGTGTGCCCCGATAGGAAGGCCACACCGTTCACAAGCTCCTCCATCTGCAGCACTCGGAGGATACGATGATGCATTTTGTGTATACCGAACCGTCTCTAGATATCAATCTTGTCGCCCTCGCTCTAAAATCCTTCATACTATCATTATGCGTCTTTGCTGCCGTTGTGCTATACCCTCAGAGACGTGGATCACTTCGTATGCGTGACAAGGATGAGGCCAGTCGTGGCAATATCGGCAGCCTACGTACACCTCTTGGCTGTAGAATGGCTACACTCATATATCACAACCTAAGGTTTTCTTTCGTGCTAAAAAACCTCGTGCAACGAATCGTTTTCGCTATTTAGCTTTTTGCGTGGTCTACACGATTTTTTTATTGGCGAAGAAAACCCAAGTCGATCTCAGGTGTCAAGCGCAAGGGACAGAGAGAGAAGGCAGATCCAGAGCAATATGTCACTCCCCGCAGGAAAAGCGCCGGAGCGTAAGAATTTCTTCAAGAAGGGAATTGATGCCGATGAGTCACGTCGTAATCGCATGGAGACTACTGTGCAGATCCGCAAGACTATCAAGGAGGACCGTATGAACCAGCGTCGTCGTATGGTACGGCACTAGACAGAGATGACTCGTGATAAGCAGCAGTTTTCGATGGCTTTTGCAGTTTTGAAGGCGTTCGGATTCTTAAAGTGAGGGCAGGGGAAGACTTACTGCCTCTTGTTTACTGTCTAGACACCTGTGGACCCTGAATCTGCAGCAACACCAGCCATAGGGGACGCTGCTGGAGAGTTGACGCTGCAACAGCGGGTACGGGGCTGTTGTCTAGAAACGCTGATGCATGTGAGGGTTCAAACTGACTTTTGTGTGTGTGTGATGTAGCTGTCAGAGCTCTCGCAGATGGTGGAGGGTGTGCGATCGAGTGACGCAGCTGTGCAACTTGATGCGGTGACCAAGTTCCGTAAACTTTTGTCAATTGGTGAGCAATTGGATACGCGGTGTGTACTGTTGGATGGGGAGAATGAGAGACTCATGTGTGCTTTGCTGTCTTTTTTAGAGCGCAACCCGCCTATTATGGAAGTGATTAACACGGGCGTTGTTCCGATCTTTGTGCAATTACTTCACCGCGAGGACTTCCCTACGCTGCAGTTTGAGGCTGCCTGGGCTCTGACGAATATTGCTTCGGGTACTTCTGCGGATACCGAGGTTGTGATTAATCACGGAGCTGTGCCTATTTTCTGCCAGCTGTTGCTGTCTACAAACGACGATGTGCGTGAGCAGGCTGTGTGGGCTCTTGGTAACATTGCCGGTGACTCAATTGAGTGTCGTGACATGGTTCTGCGTTGCGGTGCGTTGCGTCCGCTCATGCATCAACTGACAGAGCACTCGAAGCCCACAATGCTTCGTAATGCTACGTGGACGCTGTCCAACTTCTGCCGAGGCAAGCCTCAGCCGCAGTTTGATCTCGTGGCGCCCGCGCTCCCAACTCTGGGCCAGCTCATTTACACGCACGACGAGGAAGTGTTGACGGATGCGTGCTGGGCTTTGTCGTACCTTTCGGATGGCTCGAACGAAAAGATTCAGGCTGTGGTGGAGGCTGGTGTGTGCCGGCGAATTGTGGAGTTACTGATGCATTGCTCCCCTTCCGTGCAGACGCCTGCCCTGCGAACGGTCGGCAACATCGTGACTGGTGACGACTTGCAGACGCAAGTCATTATTAATCTGAACGCGTTACCGTGTCTGCGCGCTCTTTTGGAAAGTCCCAAGAAGGGAATT
Organism: Peronospora destructor; assembly: GCA_011800735.1. Taxonomy (NCBI): domain Eukaryota; phylum Oomycota; class Peronosporomycetes; order Peronosporales; family Peronosporaceae; genus Peronospora; species Peronospora destructor. The sequence goes on along the minus strand of WBRY01000010.1, from coordinate 35,171 downwards.
CGAAAGGAAGCGTGCTGGACACTGTCTAACATCACGGCGGGCAATCGGGAACAGATCCAGTTCATTATGGATTCCGACATTTTCCCGTCCCTGATTGGCTTTTTATCCACGGCTGAGTTTGATATCCGCAAGGAAGCTGCATGGGCTGTGTCGAATGCCACGTCTGGTGGTTCGGCGGAACAGATTATGCACCTTGTCAGTCTTGGTTAGTGTAATGGCATTGATTGCCTTACTGCTTACGACCTTTTGGCGTGGCATTGCTAATGCTGGTCGTTTTGTTTCATATAGGGTGCATTAAGCCTTTGTGCGATCTGCTGGAGGTGATGGACGCAAAGGTTGTGATCGTGGCATTGGAGGGGCTCGAGAACATTTTGCGTGCAGGTGATCAGCAGAAGACTAACGATATCAACGACATTGCAACGATGATTGATGAAGCGGATGGTGTGACTAAGATCCAGGCTCTGCAGTATCACGTCAACGAAGGTAAGATACCTCCGACGCGTTGGGGCATAATTATTTACGTTGAGCGGATTCTTACGAACGATATGTGGCTACAGACATTTACATAAAGTCGTTGAAGATTGTGGAAACATACTTCAACGGTGACGAGGATGCGGAGGATAGCCTAGCGCCCGACACGAATGCGAATTCAGAGCAGTTCCAGTTTGGTACATCCGCCGACCAGCCTACCATGTTCCAGTTTGGCCAGAACTAACTTATCAGGAACGATGAGTTAGACACTAACGGAGTGCGATTTTAGTGAATCATTGGATGAAAGCAGGAAGAATTCTGTGGAACAATAGGAGATAATACTTTGCAATGTATTTCTCCGTTTGCTTTTTATCTTGGAAGACTATTTGAAAGCATCATCTATATCAGTATATGCTCGAGCAGTTGCTCAATCAGAAGGTATAGATAGGACTTAGTTCAGCATTTGAGACAAAACAAGTATGCGAGCATTGTCTATAGAATCTATCATCTTTCTCAAATTGCTTTCTCTTCTACAGACAAACAGCCACAATGGGCGTGGCTAGTGTTTCTTGCTGCCGCTCTTGGACTTCCGCGTTTTCTTTTTAGCTGCAGGCGGTGATCCAGCGTCTTGGTCAGCCCCCTTCTTGATCTCAAGTTCTCCGAGCAGTTGGTTGGCAATGGCATCGGCCGCCGCTGCGGCATCCACTTCCCGGCGGCCCTTAGCACCCTCCACAGCCTTCTCCGTGAACTTGGCCATAAACTTGGCAGACTCAACCACGCGCGGATCCTCATCACCGAATGCTTCTTTATAGAGTGAGTACACCTTCTTCTCGTAGGCGAGAGCCTCGCGGTAGCCGCCAGCCAGGCTGCATGCCAAGGCCATTTGGTGAAGCGTGTTGGCCGCCTGGTTGCGATCAAACTCGCCGCGGCGAAGTGATTCGCGGTGACACATCAGAGCGAGCGAAATCTGCCCAACGTCCTGGCACATCATACCCATCTTGAAGTACAGCGAGCTAATCTCCGGAAAATGCGGACCACAGCAAAACTCCAGCAGGTAAATGGCTCGGCGGATGTGCGGCACCGCCAGGTCCGTTTGGGCGTTCGCGTGCAGGAATAGCGCTAAGTTTGCGTGCGCGTATGCAGTGTCATGGTAATCAGCACCCTGGAGTTGTATGTATAGAGCAAGCGCTCGCTTCTGCTGAGCAATAGCACCAGCAACGTCACCAGCGTGGTAGAGGACAGTAGCGAGCGACGAGCTGCAGAGAGCTGCATCCTCATGAGCTGCACCACACACTTGGAAAAGTAAGGACGACGCTTCTTGAAGAAACTCGTACGCACTGGAGAGGGCGCCCTGACTCAAATGCAAGCGTCCACGCTCAAGGAGCTTCTTAGCCTGTGCCAGCGGGTGAGCAGGTAGTGAGGTCTTTACAACAGGCACAACGCCAGTGATGTCATCGAGACTGATCGGCGAAGATGACGAAAACTTGTAGTGACGGCTTTCTACACGCAAGCCCAGACGCTGGCACAGACGTCGCAGCATGACCATCTTGTTTACACGGCCAACAGGAAACGCGGCATCCTCACCACTAGATTTGTCGCGCCCAGGGCCCCAAAGAGCCAACTTGTAGTCAAATCGGGCCTTAATCTCGTTGTCAATGCGCGCCCACAGTGACTTGGGATCCAATAATGAAGGAGTTGTTATCGTAGCGTCGTCGTTATCATTTGTCTCCAACACATTCGTGTTCCCTGAAGCCGGCCCGAGAATGCCATTTAGGAGCTTCACAATCGCCGATCCAGGGGCAGCACGGATGGAGTCATTAGAGTTTAAGACGTCAGCTAGAATGTGCTTAGCTACGCGCGAGATCATTTCCACTTCAACTAGCTCGAGCAAATACTTGGAAATACCGCTAATTGCCTCAAGCTTCTTGGCAAGTGATGCCAGACGGCCTAGGTAGCGCATGTTGATACCGCACGAGTGCATCAGCTGCGTGAGAGCATAGCCGTCAGCGGGGGCAATTGCACCACGCCGAACGTCAGCCACAAAAGCCGGTACAACGATTCTTTGCAAGTACTCTGCGGAATCTTTTGCGGCCGCCTCGTCAGTTTTGAGCTGTTCTACATCAGTTGAAGCTGCATATTCCATGAAGATGTTTGGGTTCAACAGCACCGGAGAAATCTCTTCCTCTTCCTCCTCTTCTTCGTCTACCTCCTTTTTATGCTCACTCTCCTCCATTTCTGTCTTCTCAGATGTAGAATCCTCCTTTTTGTCCGAGCCAGTCTTAGCATCATCTTCCTCTTTCTCCTTCTCTACTTCTGCCTTTGCCGCCTTACGAGACTGAAGTTTGGCGCGGCGTGCCTGATTTTGCTTCCATAACGAATACAGATGGACCAGTTCCGGGCGTAACAGAGCAACATAACCCTCATCAGTACGCGTGAAGCACAGCCCGTCTACTTCAGCTGCATTGGTCGTCTTCTCCTCGGTGTTCTCAACATTTTTGCTGTTTTTGTAAAATGTCCAGTCCTTAGGGGTAATACGGACAAGATCCAGAACATAGAGACGGCCATCAGAGCCTTGAATTCCTTTAGCCTCAACTGCACCACATATCGTTGCTACATCAGTGCCTGCATCACCACCGCTCATAGGAAGAACACCAATAGCCTCTTGCTCCTTCTCAGCAGCCAGGTCTTCTTCACTCTTACCAAGTGGCTTAATGCTACGCTCTGCGATGTGCAGCTTCGCACCTGCTTCAAGCATTAGCGTGTGCATCTTGTTACTCGATGCAATGGTTTTCCCATGATCCACAGAGCCGTACACAAGCTTGGAGGCTGCATCTCCCATAAGAATGCCTGGAATGAGGCTTTGGGCGATGACGCGGACACCAAGGTAATCCACGACCGTTGTGGCCAGCGTGTGCAGACCGCGAACATCCACCTCGTTAAATGCCTTCACACCCTGCAAGTCGCGATTAGCAGCCGAGTAGGCATTCTCTTCACCTCCCGCTGCATCCTTGATGGACTTGCCATCGATGGACATGGAGAAAAAAATGTTGTTGAAAACGTAGACATGAGCACTCTTGTCGTCCATGAGGTTAATTGGAGGAATGTTCCCCTCAACGATAGCCACCGCGCCCTGTGTTGCAGCTTCCACGAACTCTGCCACAATCTTGTACATAACACGAGCGCGTACGATCTCTTCCTTGAGTGTGTCTGTCGGCAACTCACGGCAGCACTGGTACTCTTCGTTCCAGTCGCGCAGCACACCACGTTCGTCCATGCCGTACGATGCGCAAAGTTCATCCTCCGCACGATTGAGGTCGTACTTGTGTTCTGCCGTCGCGGAAGCAGGCGTGTTCCACGGCAACTTGCCACCCAGATTGGAACCCGCAGCCACCATCCACTCAATCGAAGAAGGCCCCTCCTTAGCCAGAGAAGCAGCCTTGGCAAGAAGTGCAGCGTACGACTCTCTAAACTTCGGCGACACCGTGCTCAGTAAATCTACCAACAGGTGCGCATAGGCTGCATCAGTTTTGTGAGGTTGCGGGTCAAACCTGGTAGCTGTCGAGCTGTTCACGTAGAAGCCGCTGACGTGTGCCGTAATGTGGTAGCGCGTATTGTCACCAGCGACAACTACCTCCAGATAGAGCAGATCACCTGCCAGTTTGCGTGGTCCTGGGGGAGGGTTGTAGCCCGAAAAGACAATGCTTTTAACACAAGCAGGGAGCTTAGCATCTGGCTGCTGTTCCTTGTCCTTCACCTGGTTAGTTTCAATCTGCTGTTGCTGCTTTTGTTTTTGTTGGCTTTTCTTTCCTTTTTTCTTCTTCTGGTCTTTGCCCTTAGTAGACACTTCTACCTGCTCCTGCTCCGTCTCCTTTGCTCCTGGAGAAGAGTAAAACTCAACAAGATCAGGCAAAACAGGCACTTCAATCCCTTCAAGCTTGTAATGGATCTCTCTCAATCGTTTTAACTGTTGTTCCGAGATCTCTTTAAGTTTCTCCTCCTCCATCTTCTTACTCTCCGTAAATTCGTCCACTTTTTCCACAGCTTCTGGTTGAATTTCTGCATGGTCAATTGCCGATTGGGGAATAGGTGGATTGCTATGCACGTCACGGAAGCGACGGACATGAGCTCGCACTTTACGGGCGTCATATTTGTCTGGTACCATCCGCAACGTCACGCCGTCCTTCACAGTCTCGTACTCACCTAACTCAACAAATTCATTAAGTACTTGCCACGTGTCATTCGTAAGACTTTTGACTTCCAAGTGGTAGCACGTGTAACAGGCAAGAGCTGGAAGTTCAGCAATCAGTTGACGTAGAGACATGACTGTGTCGGAAGAACTGACACTCTCGAGACGCACAGATTGATCAGTTTTAGTAGCAGGAGGTGCTACGAATACACTAAAGATTGACTCCATCGTCTCTTGTTCCTGTTGCTCGGTGGTGTCCGTACTGCTGCTGCCCATGCTAAGGACGAAAAAAAACTACGGCTCTTGTGTCAATTTGGGTGATAAGCAAGTGCTAATGTGTGGTGCGCAAACCATGAGCCTGGTAGATCGGATTTGACGGGTATCTATATGCTTTGGTCCCACTTTATGGACAGAATAGTAGGCCAATTTGCATTTTCACCCAATTTTGAGGTTTATTGCGTACACCAGTACTGGGCAACTTAAGTGGCGCTACTACCCACGAACCTCTTTTCATACGAATCAGTCTCTGATTTGCATGCTCGTAAGCAGAGCTCTTCGCCTAGTGTCCAAGTCCTCATCGTGGCGCTGCTCGTTTGCCCCGTTTGCACTCCGGTCTATGAGTTCCCACGACGAACGTCTCAAGGCCGACGTTGCTGCTGCTTCAGGTGCCGCTTCTGCTGTCGTAAACGAAACCATCTTCGACAAGATCATTAGTAAACAGATCCCGGCAAAGATCGCGTACGAGGACGAACAGTGTCTCGCCTTCCACGATGTACATCCACAGGCGCCTGTACATATTCTCGTCATTCCCAAGAAACGCGACGGTCTCACTCAACTTGCATACGCGGAGGAGCGCCACGAAGCCATTCTTGGTCACTTACTGTACACTGCCAAGCTGGTCGCAAAGCAGCAAAAGCTGGACAAGGGCTTTCGCATCGTTATCAACGATGGAGAGGACGGATGCCAATCCGTGCTCCACTTGCACTTGCACGTTCTTGGTGGACGCAAGCTTGGCTGGCCTCCTGGATAAAGGCGAGTCAATCACGCGCTTGGTGGTGAGAGATGACTGTTGATCCAGATACAAGCACATAAGCCTACAAGTCATGGTAAAAACACCCAAAGTGTCTTTGCAGCTTGTTATGCCTACCTTGATGATCGTCTAAATGAGTTTGTTGATATATTTATCCTCTGCGCTGATCTCCTTGTAGAACTGATCCAGGAATGTCTCCAGAAAGGTGTGATGTTCTTCGGCCAAACGCTTTCCTGCATTTGTCTTTATCATGCCACGATGCTTTAGTAATTTCTGATCGATGATGGACAATCATACCATTACAAGAACATCAAGAACTGTCATAACCAAACTGTTGGCACATCTTTGAAAGCAGTACGTGTTGTACCTCGTAGAAATGGTTGATGGTAGTACTGGGGCGGTTTGGGTCCATTTGCTGCACCTGAGTCATGCTGTCGATGGAGGTATGTTTGGATCATAGAGCGGTCGCCGCATGTGTCTTCCGTACGTAAACAACGAGCGGGTCCGACAGTTTCAATCGCATCCTACACAAACAGACGTAAGAGCTCCATTACCTCTCGCATTTACTTGAGATAGATAACAAGATACCAGTCTGTCGGCGTCCTGGACGCAGCCGTACTCAACAGAATACGATCCCTGATGAATCAGACAGCAAGTAAAGATATTAGTAGCCACCACACAACAGTCCCAAGCAGCACGAAACGTACCGTGACTTTGCCTTCTAGCTCCTCTTTGAACACACGTTTGAACTTGCTTCTTGATTACACGGTGTTAGCGACTTGAAACAGCATCGATTTGGAATTCATAATGCTGAGTACCTTGAGGTGATCGCACAAAGAGCGCTGCCTACTTCAAGCATAACGGACGATAATAACAAGAACAATGACGATGGTGGCGCAACCTGCTTCAACCCGTTTAGGCAGGCATCACGCACGACAATTGCACTTTCAAAGCCAAATGTACATTTGCTTAATTCTCGGTCTTCGTTCCCTGCTGTCCTGCTGTTCGTCTAAGATGGCATGACTTACCCAATTCTCTTTTTCGTTAGAAATCCAACTACATTCTTACGCCCAATTCCAAAACGAGGCAACGCTTTTTCAGGCCAGTACGAGTTGTGCTCACTGTTTATGGATGCCCCTGGCGGAATCAGGTACATATTGTACGGACACTCCGGTGAAATGGAAAGCGCTAGCACACGCGCATTACGCTTTCTTTTGTCCGAATAACGGACCAGTTGTCGCACAAACTTCCAGTGATCATACGCAGACTCTAAGCAGAAAAATGCCATTGCTGAATCGTGGAGATTGCGAACTTCGGTCTCTATTCGCTCCATTCTCACAACTTCACGCTGTGTCACCACTATGCTGCGGCTGTCTGGGAAGTGTTTGGGCACCATTCCGTTGCGGGTATGGCACCAGAATGCATCCACTGGAAATTCGTGAAATCTACTAGTATCAGATGCATCCTGGACTCGAATTAGGCATGACCAAGCAACGGTTGTTCTGGCGCTTGATAATCCGTCGTCAATCTCCATCTTTACATCTTCTGTCTTGAGTGGCTCCGAATCAAGCCCACAGTCAATCAAATCAATCAAAAACTGGGCAGCCCTCCACTCGGCCAAGCGACGGGCCTCCGCTTCTGTTTTCCATATTGCTCGGCACAAGACATAATCATCTACTCGTACAACATTCTGGACGCCAGGACTTGCGCAAGAATCAGGACCGAATAATGCTCGAGGCGGCTCTTCTACTGTAGTTGTAATCTGATGAGAGCGCAAACAACAAATGGTATTGAGATTAGTAAAACCAATTATCAGTTCTTCGTCATACGAAAAGCAGTTACGAACACTGGCGATGCCGGATAACTTGAGGTCCCGGAAAGAGTCAATGGGCGAGACGTAAGACAGAGATTTTACGTCTAGAAAATGAAGGAGTTGCGCCCAAACCGATCGAATCTTGTTCAGCTTGTTCAGCACACCGTCGACAGCCGCATTGCAAGCACCAGACTTTGTTCGCTCCGATGCCTTATAGCGAATAACGTCGTTGACGTCGACAAGAACTTCGAAGATACCTTCCTGAAGACGCTCCATCTTAATAGTCGCTGTTACATTCGGAACAATTATTCTGTGTTCAGCTCCCCGGTACTTAAGTGACGCTCGAAGCCTATTAATTCCGGCACATAGCTCATCGGTTGGAGTAAATAGGCTTCGGATCGCGGCACGGAATTCTGAATCATCGGAGAGACAGGACTCAGACTGCTCGGAATACTCCTTTTGAAGCTCACTTTCGAAAGCTTTCAGCTCTGCCAGGGCAATTGTATCTGGTGCTGTCTTAACTACTGACGGATCCCAGTCGTCATCATCCGATGCTCTATCTGAGTAGTTATCGTAGTCATTGCCATCATTATCCATCTCGTCGTCACTGCACAAGATAAGATTGGCTTTTTTCACCGGAGCGGCTGTCGAAGCTCTACATTGAGATTTCGCGACAGCAGGTGCCGCATTCGTGCTTCTGCTCGGCAAGCATGATGAAGCTGCAATCATCTTCTTCAGCGATTCCAGAATGTCGCGCCATCTTTCGTTGGCAGAACGCTTCGCATCTTTTGCATTTAGACACGCCGTTGAAATCGCTAGCGTATCGCGAACGTTAATAAAATACATAAACATGGGTGGCACAAGCTTTTCCGATGTTGACACCTATATGCAGTAGCATATGAAATATGAGGTTGGTCGATTAACCTTGCGCCAGTATTCGCAATATTGGCAATCGATTATTTTACCTTGTCGCGATTTTTAGCTTGTGTCTCGTTCGCGGCCATCAATGTTGTTGGGGTTCGAGCTAGTCGCTCGCTGTACGTAGAAAGCAACGCCTTCCACGTCTCAACCATCCCATCCAGCGTATTAACCAGAGCTGAGACTGCCTTGTCCTTCGCGATTTCAGTAGAGGATCCTTCCCCACAGGCCTTGACCACGCCCTCTGACGCAGTGAGCTCCCAGTGGATCAGCCCATTATTCTGCTTTGTAACGGTCCGGTGAATCTAGAGGAATGCCACGCATTGCACATGTCACATAGATGTAAGGTAGAATGATACACCAACCCAGCTCAAGTGTGAGAGCCTACCGCAAAACTGGACGTAATCTTAATTGTTTCAGACTCCACGCTCAGATCCCACACGGTGTCCTTTACAATTTTCCCAACCTTACTCCAATCCTGGAAAAGAAACATTAGCAAACCCTGATACACATCCGACTTCGCCTTTGCAACTTCATCCTCAGAGCGGGACGGTGTAACACGATTGCGATTCGATCCGCTTCGGTCTTCAACAAACAGGTTTGTTACGTTCACAGCAGATGCACTGTCACAACTTTGCTCCACAGGTCGTTTGTCAGGCCGTACGAGTGCTTGTCGGTCCGGGGTTGAATACGACAAGCGAGGACGAGTAGCCCCACGCTCATCTTCATGGACATCATCTACATCCGGTGCATAGCGTCGCTTTCGCAGAATGCCCATCGACCTTAACTCTGCGACTCTCTTGTCACTGTCAATGCTTTCAGTGCGTTGGCATACGTTTTCCATCTCATCGGAATCACATGTGCTTTCTGCGTGGGCCTCGGCACCTTCCTTCTCATCTGTGCTCGGCTTGATTTCATTCTTGATCTGTTCAACGCGGTCGCGCTTCAGGCTCTCCTCATACTGGTCAACTAATTCCATTAAGAACATCATGAGTGCATCAACTACTTCGCTTTTTGTACTGGGGAGGGATGAACCACGTCTGTATATGAGGGGAAATTCTTGGATTAGACCCACAACATCGTAAATGACGTTGCCGGAATGTCCGCCTGGCTTTTCGAGAAGCTGTGCACAGCAGTTTGCACATTAGTTTCTTAAAGTCATTGACCAATGCCCACCCGCAAATAAAAGCAAACATACCCGCACTATCCTCTTTTTGATGAGATAGTTGAAGGCTGTGTCCTTCACTTTTCGGGAATTGCTGCTTGTACAGAAACCAAACTGTGCTTTTAAGTACAACAGCATATTACCGTACAGTCTTCGGTGTTCGCTAATTGCTCGTGTTAGCCGCATCAGTGCACCAGTGGTGGCATCCCTATCGCACGTAGCAGTGCGATTGAATGACAAATGCCCTAGCCGAACATGGGCACTATGTTGGCCCGGTCCATTCAATTGCAAGTCGCATCGAAGCTGAGAAAGCAACGATCAGTTGCCATTGCATTCTACAAAAGCATACTAGAAACTCACCTTAAGGCCCGGAGCCAATATGAGCTCCTTGTTGATGACCAGAGAGGGTACAGTTTGAACAGCAGTTGTTAGTTCTTGAAGTGATGACACGAGGTCGACATTAGGGCCAACCAGAGCCATAAGATACGATCGGCCTTCATCCACACCAAATGTTCTCATCTTCGTAGTCGTGCTATCTTCATTCGATTGTTTCGAAGGAGACGGAGGAGCCGACATCGAAGCTGGAACTTGTGTAGACTTTACAGATCGTTCAGCGGTACTAGCCTGCCCATTTGTTAGATCCGTGGCAAACGTAACACGTTTTTTCGAGACATCAGCCAATAGACCAGACGAGGATGAATACGAGCTATGCTGGCGTAGTATTGACCTGACAATCAAGTTGCCAGTGTAGCCAGTATAGCAATTATGTTCGGGTTGCTCTGGACTGATTTCGATTGCCATATCCTTCGCCGGATGCTTGAGCTCATTGGTCATGACGACATCATGCTTATTTACAGTGACAGCCTCTTCACTGGTGATCGCAGCATACCATTTCCGGAATCTGTCTGTAAATTGAAACGTTCTGTCCTGCATCAAGGTGTTTTTTGTATCACCCGTCATTACTTTCACGTACATCAGCAACTTCTTTGCCGAGTGCAGTCGTTGAACTGCTGTTCGGTCCTGCTTGATCAATTCATCGTATCGTTTGGCCAGATGCACGTGGTGCATGCTCATTTCATCAAGAAGACGTAGGATACGTCCGGGGGTACGTACTTGTCTTGGATCTGCCTTTATTGACGCCCCTAAGCGCACGAAACGTAGTACAACGGTCCTCCAAAATGGTTGCTCATGTTCCTGTTTGATCGTGACTTGAGTTCCAAGAGCTGCCACATCTTTGTGAAGCTGCTTGAGTTTCCGTGGACAAACAAGGAGATCCTCGGTGCCTATTCCGACCAAATAATCGTCTGCTTCGACGGTGCAGATGGGGGTATTGACTAAGGAACGACCTGCCACTTTGTCCACGAATTCCATTGGGTATTGAGGTGCCTCAACCTTTTCCACTTGAAACACATGGGAGTTCATTGTTGCAGTCACAAAAAGACCAAAGTTTGTGGTAAGCTCGAGACTTTCCACGGGATCACGAGGTAGTGAGTAGTGGACTTCGTAGGTACGTCCAAGCGACAAAAGTTTGCGCACAGCAAGAGATACCTCTACACGCCATAGACGCAAGTTCATGTCAAATGCCAAAGCTTTGGTGGTCATGGGCAGAGCTACGGATGAGTCGACGGTCTCCACTTGGAGCTACGATAAAACTTCGAGAACTAATAATAGGAAAATATGAAATTGCCGAGTTTTCGTGGTGGCTCGGACTTTTTCAAACAATTATTGCGTTACCTCTTAATAATGTCGCTACCATTCGACTCGTGCAAACGTTCCTGTCTTCAATTACCTTGCAATCACTACTCCATAAGGAATATGCGGCTGGCAATATCACCAACAAGCCAGTCGATGCCTTCAACGAGACCAGCGCCAGTAACGGCGCTGCAAGAGATGATACTCCAGTGCCGACGCGAAAACTGAGCTGAGTGCAGGCCTAATGCGTCTGCAATTTCTGCAGAAGGAAGAGCCCCTGGTAAGTCTTGTTTGTTGGCAAAGATTAGGAGCGTTGCACCCGCTAGTTTCTACTTGAAAAGCGACAATGAGTACCGAGCAAGCAGTCGCTGTCTTAAAACAGATGCAGATAAACAGTCGATTGAGATTCAAACATACCTCTTGAGTCAGCAAGTTTGCAAGCTCGCGCTTGCAACTCTCAAGTCTTCGACGGTCGGCACTGTCCACCACCCACACGAGGCCATCCGTCTGTGAGTCACACACTGTGAGAACTCCCATCTGCAATCAACACAAGCGTTTAGTGGTTTCCAAACCTGCTCAAAGTAGTTCCTCCAATATGATCGAATCGTCTGCTGGCCACCGACGTCCCATACATTCAATTTGAAGCTAAATACGATGGCAGTAGGCAACACGAGATGGTTGAATTTTCGACATGTTCAGCCAGTAATAAACCTCACTCACTCCTTGTACTCAAAAGTCTGGATATCAAATCCCAGAGTAGGAGAAATTCCTGTGATGTCCTGACCCATAAACTTCTTCAAGATCGTCGTCTTACCGGCGTTGTCCAGGCCTCTATCGAAGCAAATCAAACTCGAGTAAACACATCAGGTACTGGCCGTATCGACTTTGTAACATTCTCCATTGACAAAAAAGCAACAAGTACAGCGTTAAGACCTACAGCATGAGAACACGGATCTCCTTCTCTTTCTCCTTGACCTTTTTGAGAATACTCAGCAGTCCCATTGCTTGGCTCCCCGCTGATGCTTTCGATTTGAAGTAAAACTTTCGTATTGCAATACTCGCTTGTAGGAATATTTAACGTGTATTGTACTATTCTGTGTGTATTTGGTCACCTCGAATATCTTAGGTGTAATTCAGTGCTAATATTTCGATAGGTCAAGCCTTGAGTTCTACCAATTATAAGTAGTATTATACTAGTACTAGTTTTACAATTTAAGTAGTAGTAATAGCACTTGGGGATATTCTTGGGAAGTAGTGCATTTTATATTGTTTGCCTTAAATATGAATGCAAACTACGAGCCACTAAAAAAATGAATCGCGTTTTCGGCAAGAAGAAGCCCGAGGCGCCGCCTGTGAACGTTTCCGATGTAGGAAATAAAATTGATGCACGAGTGACTGACCTGGACAAGAAAGTGAGTTGAAACATAAGACTACAACTACAGCTAGAGCTGAAAGGTAGATGCTGACGATTTGGTGTCGTAGATTGAGAAACTGGACGAGGATGTCCGCAAATATCGCGAGCAAATGAAGAAAACACGAGGTTCAGCTGGTAACGCAATCAAGCAGCGAGCTATGCAGACGCTTAAGCGCAAGAAAATGCTTGAGACACAACGAGACAAGTTACAAGCTCAGTCCTTTAATATTGAACAGGTTCGGTGAAGCGGTGCAGCCCAAGGCCTGACGCTTTTTGTATTTACACGATGATGATCATGCTCTGACGTGTAGGCGGCGTTTGCAATTGATACATCAAGGGACACAATCTCCACGGTTGCTGCCATGAAGAGTGCAGTTGTGCAATTGGGTTTGGAGACCAAGAAAATTGACATGTCGGAGCTGGAGGTGGGTTTCCACAAAGAGGGAGAGGTGGGGTTCTGCTGTCGAATATCGACAAACAAACTCGTTGTGTCCTTCTGTGGTGCAGGATGCGCAAGATGATATGGCTGACCTGATGGAGGATATGAACGAGATCCAAGAGCTAATGGGCCGCTCCTATGGGTACGTCGTACACGCGAAAGCCTAACAATCTGCTGATGCTACGAAGTTGCACCTAACTCTGTCTGATTATTGTCCCTCCCCCAGCATCGGAGATGAAATCGACGAAGACGAGTTGGAAGCAGAGCTGGAAGGTCTAGAGGAAGAGTGGGCCGAGGAGGAGGCAGTCGGTGAGAAAGCGGAACAGGCGCCGTCCTACCTGGCACCAGCACAGCAACACGGGCTGCCTACCGCGCCCTCCGTCAAATTAGACTCCGGAAGGACAACGCGCGTCACCGACGAGTTCGGCCTGCCTGTGGCATCATATTCGACATAAGTACTGCACATCAGAGAATACAATGTATGAACAGACGATGTTACTGCCCCGAAATCTGAAAGATGGCTACACTCTACGTCAGGTAAAGCTTAGACAGCCAATCGTTTTTCCAAATTCGGTTAGAAGGCGTGCGAATGAGTTCAAGAGGATATATATTTACGGGGTAAACAGTCCAGTAAGTTGTACCACACCTAGCGCTTCTGAACTATCACGTTTCACAGCTCAATGAGGTTCTAATGCTACAAGGTTTTATCCTGCGCCACGAGTCACTTTGCCAACCCAGAGATCTTAAGTAGCAGCAGAGCAGCCATGGCCCGTGAGAAGAAAGAGCCGCGTGTGAAGAAGGAGCGCAAGGGAAAGAAAGAGTCACGTAAGAAAGCAACGGAGGAGAAAAAAGCTGTTGAAAAGGCGGAGGCACTCGAGAACATGTCGCATGCTGATCGTCTTGCTGAGGCGGGTATCATTGCTACCTGTTCGCACAATGTGCGCTCGGTCCACAAGAACTTCAAGGACATTAACGTACTTAACTTTAGTATTACATACTTTGGAAAGGTTCTTATGGAAGATTGTGACATCTCACTTAACTATGGTCGTCGCTATGGTCTCATTGGTCGTAATGGGTCGGGTAAATCTACGTTCATGAACGTATTGGGTGCACGGGGCATTCCTATTCCGGAAAGCATTGATATTTACCATCTCAAGCATGAAATTGAAGCTAGTGACATGACGGCACTTGAGGCGGTGCTATCGGTGGACGAGGAGCGTAATAAGCTCCAGAATGAGGCTGACGAGCTGTCGGAACAAATGACTGACGAATCAATCAGTGAAGAGGACAGTGAAGCTATCTCGGACCGTCTGACAGACTTGTACGAACGTCTTGATGATATGGACGCTGCAACGGCCGAGGTCCGTGCCCGGCAGATTCTGTCGGGTTTGACGTTTTCGGACGCCATGATGGAAAAAAAGACCAAGGAGTTTTCTGGTGGATGGCGTATGCGTATCGCTCTCGCTCGTGCTCTATTTATCCAGCCAACGTTGCTGCTGTTAGATGAGCCTACTAACCACTTGGACATGGAAGCTGTTGTCTGGCTTGAGGACTATTTGGCCAAGTGGAGAAAGATATTGCTCATGATCTCGCACTCGCAGGAATTCATGAATGAGGTCTGCACGAATATTATTGACCTCACGAACAAGAAGCTCGAGTACTACGCCGGCAACTACGATACGTACGTGCGTACGAAGTCAGAAAAGGAGGAGAACCAGATGAAGCGTTACAACTGGGAGCAGGACCAGATCAAGCACATGAAGGAGTACATTGCCAAGTTCGGTCACGGTTCCGCGAAACTTGCTCGTCAGGCTCAGAGTAAAGAGAAGACACTTGCCAAGATGGTGCGTGACGGTCTGACGGAGAAGGTTGAAAATGAATCAATCGGAGACTTCAAGTTTCCCAACCCGGAGGCACTGCCACCTCCGGTGCTAATGTTTCAAAACGTTTCGTTCGGCTACCCAAACTCTCCTCTGCTTTATTCTGGAGTGGAGATGGGCTTGGACTTAGACTCGCGTGTTGCTCTCGTCGGTGCCAATGGTACGGGTAAGACCACACTGCTGAAGTTGATCACGGGAGACCTAGTGCCTGTTGCAGGCAGTGTTCGGCCACACAGCAAGCTGCGTATTGCGCGTTTCAGCCAGCACTTCGTCGATGTATTGGATCTGACTAAGACACCACTCGAGTACTTCCGCTCACTTTTCCAGACAAAGTCCGTCGAGGAGGTGCGCAGCTACCTGGGACGTTACGGTATCACGGGTGACGTGCAGACACAGGTCATGGGCCAGCTGTCTGACGGGCAGAAGAGCCGCGTCGTATTTGCGTACATGGCTCAACAAAACGCACACATGTTGCTGTTGGATGAGCCGACGAATCACTTAGATATGGAATCGATCGATGCGTTGGCGCGTGCTATCAACAACTTCAAGGGTGGCATGCTGCTAGTAAGTCACGACATGCGATTGATTTCGCAGGTCGCCAAAGAGATTTGGCTTGTGGAGAACCAATCTATTAAGGTGTACCAAGGCGAGATTTCGGACTTCAAGATGCGTGTGCGTAAGCAGCTCAAGCTGGCAGACAAACCTGTCGTGCCTGCCGAAGAGTAGGTGTGTTTAACAGGCCGATCGCCCATAGATGTTTGCTACATGTAGAACTGGTGCGGCGAGTGCCGCATACGGCCCACTACCTGTTCATATTTGACCTTATGCCGACTGATAATACAGACTGAAAATCCTGAAACTCTTTTGGAGAAACTTCATTACGTGGGTTGTTGTCTTCGTGAATCACTGTTCTCCCTCGTCAAAACCGCGAGTAGTGAGTCCATGCTGATAAATGGGCTACAGTCATTGAGACCATTTGGATATCTGAGATACGCCGCCGTGTGGAAACGCATATGGCACATCCTGAGCAGCGTTTGCATCTGCATGAACGCGTTTCAAATCAAATACTCGTATGGCTGTTAACCTGAGCTGGAGTAAAACCACCACTATTCGATCTGACACGCTCCGGTCCTGTCACAATTGCTGGATCGGCTCAGTTACCCGTACGCTCATTTCGAATGGTCTCCAGTAGCGCGCCGAGCATCTTGTTCTTCTTCGCATTTTCCATCACGCTATTCAGCTTTGGATGGGAGTCAGCGTCACGTACAGCGCTGATCGCATCGAGCGCACGCAACGCGCTACGAATGAGATCTTTGACACGCTCGACCTCGGGTCCAACCTGATCGTCTTTTACCTTTTTGTTGATTGTCTTCTCTAACGGCTCCACCAATGCATCCAGTGCGCCGACAATACTGCTAGGCTGAACGTAGCAGATCTTAATCAAGATCTGGTGACTGAGCATCTGGATGTCGTCCTGGTCTCCAAGACCTCGCCTGAGTTGGTCGAAGAACAGGGTGATGTCGAGCTGCTGAGGTAGCACCTGGATTAGAGTGTCTACGCACGAATATGCAGCTTTTCGAAGAGGAAGACCATCATCCACTTTGTGCTTGAATGGACCAAGGTCCACCACACGCTCTAGCTTGATTTCAGTCGTTTTCAGGAGTACATGGAAAATTCGCTCGCGAACGTATGGCACCAAGTAGTGAGCATGGTGATGAGCAGCCGTATTGAGCACCAACAATGCAGCACGCCGCACGTGCAAGTCTTCATCTTCAAGCGCAGCCAAGAAGGGGTTAATGTGAGCGAAGATTGCATCAACTGCTGGTTCCTGGGTGGTTGTCGTCATCGCGTACTTAAGACTCGTCAGAGCGGTCCAACGGGACCATACATCGGAAGATCCGCACAGTTCCGTCACAATTGGCATGAGTTTTGCACTGTTCGTCACAGCAAGCTTTCCCATGCATTCGCCAACCATGTTTCGCACCCCTTCTTCCTGACGAGCACTCATCTTCTGTAGTACGAGAAGCACACGGTCCACATACATCGCAAAACCATGGTGGGGTTTTGCTGCATGATCCGAAATGACTTCGCGCAACGACGTCAGCAGCAGATAAGAATTCTCGCCAAGCTCTAACTTTCCCATAATAGAGTCCAGGTACTCTTCCATGTTGCCAACGCAGATACTACCAAGCGAGTACGCAGCTGCTGCCTTTGCTTCTTCACCAGCATCGTTTAAGGACTTCAGAATGATCTCTTTCACATCCGTATAGCCGGTAAGTTTAATCTTGCGGCCGAACTCTCCCAGACAGTAAAGCGCTAACACTTTGTTTTTTTCAGACTCTCCTTGTGTAATGTCACCAACAAACTTTGCAAAAGCCACCTTGCGGTTTTGTTCCGTCGTAGCCACACATGTACAAGCAACACACCTCGCGATATTCAGCATGGAATGCTTTGATTCTTCAGAAGATGTAGCCATCAGCGCCTTGAACAGCTCCATGAAACTGCTACCTGGTGAGTTCAGTTGTGTCAACTGCGCAAAAAGACCCTTCAGAGCATCCAAAGTGAGGCCCTGGAGCATAGAGCTATGGCAGAGTTCCAGTGCCTTCACTTGAGCGTTATGGAGCAAAGCGTCTGTCGACGCAACATGCGGGCACACGCGAAGAGAATTTGATATCAATGTGATGCTCATACGGCACAGCTGAAGGTCCACGTCCACAAGAAGAAGTGAGCCTTCAAGCACTATCTCATAATGAAGCGTTTCCGGCATTTTGGCACCCTTGTGAACAACCAGATCGTTAAGAGTAGCCAATGTCGCTTGTTTCAAAATGCGAGACTGCTGACGAAGCAGCTGGGCTAAAGTCTGAGTGCACTCCACGAGAATTGGAGACATGTCCAAGTTGAGTTTCGAGCGAGCAATGACTCCGATAGCCTTAATGCTTTGGATGCGCGTAATTTCGTTATTTAAACGCTCCATCAACAAAGGGTAGATTTCTTCCACTCGCGGACCGAGCTCATCACCTGCCAAAATAACAACGCCCCGTTAGTTCCGCACAAAAAAATCAACAGCAGTTGTCTATCGATGATAAACATTGCACGCACCCAGGGTAGCCACAATTTTTCCGATACTACTAATTGCAGCCTCCTTAATTTCTTGGTCGATGTCATAAACTTTCAAGCTAGGCAACACCGCATCAAAGCAAGGTACAGCGTACGGTATGTATGTCAAATCTCCGCCTTCCGAGCGGATAATACGGACAAGAGATTCAATCAGTCCAAGCGCTTTCGCAACCGTTTTGTACCAATCTCCCTTCGCACACTGCACTGCAACTTTAACGACAGAATCGATGTGCGGTCGGAATGGATCCGCTTTGTGAGTATCCACAAGTAGCCGGAGAAATTGAAGCGCTTCTAACTTCAAGTCTGAGTGTTTGTCTTCCACTGCACTGAGAATATTCGGCATCAAACGACCAATGTAGTCTCCCAACTTTCCACGCTCTACTATCGCTAGCTCACTGAGCATCGCAACCACCGCACAGCGCGACGCAACGGAAGCCTTTGTTCCAAACTGCTTATTGGCTCCAAAAACGATAGTGTTCAAACGCTGCTCCAACTGGATAATGCACGCGTTGGACGTGGGCGGGTGCTGAAAGAAATTTGATCCATTTGAACTCGGAAGCGTCTTACGAGTAGCATGAAGAAGGTCTGCAAAAACTCCAAACACGTCGATCCGCACGTTTTCTTCTCGCTCTTTAAAGCGCGACACTAAACGCTGGGCACACATAATGTACAGCTTCTCCAAAAGCTCTGGTCTTGTCGTGATAACTGCAGTTAGAACGCGAAGGCTGGCTCGACGAACTTTCCAGCTAGTGTCGTCGTCGTCACTGTAGTCACCGTCCTCGTCGCTATATTCCTCCACTTCCTCGTCCATATCTTCATCTTCGTCAGCAGTGTCAACGTAATTGTAGTTGGGGTCATACGAAATAAACTGCATTACAAGCTTTAGGATCGTCTCCACGTGGGGCGTGATCTCATTGTGGCACCGAATGATGAACGCCTCAAAAGCCTGGAAACAGTTTCCACGGAGCTCGTCTGAATATTCGTTCTGCAGTGCTTCATCCTCAGGATCTCCACAGTATTGTACCAAGATGCGGATCACCGCGTTCAAGTGCTGTCCAAGACGATGCCCTGCCGTGCGTGAGAGCATCCCTATAGTCTGAATTAGCGTGCGCAAGTGTGCCGGGTCTGTCGATCCTTGCACACCCTTAATCAGGTGCCCTACTAAGCGACTCACTAGCACATTGGATGCCATAACACCCAGCGATCCCACACATGCCGTAGCACGCTTGCGCACAAGCGGGGAGCCGTCCGTGAGCTGCACCATCAGCAGCTCCATGATTGTTGCGTGTTCCGTGGCGACGTCGTAGCCAAAGCGACGTAATAGATCCGTGAGAAGATCGAGCGTCTCAGATTTCACAGCAGCATCTTTTTCCTTGCTCAGACCCGTCAATAGCCGCGTGCAAATGCCTGTAGCAATGGACGCCCCCGTTGTTTGTGACACGTCTGCTACGATCGTCTTGAGTCCGATCGAGTAAACATCCCGAAGCTCTGACTTCCCATTTAGAATAAGGTCACAGAGTTTGGCACAAATATCTGCTACTTGTGTCACTTTCACTTTAGTGACAAGGATGCCGAGACACTTGACGGCAATGGATTGTACGTCATTTGATTTGTCGTCCAGCTGTTTCAGTACAGCCGCACACACTCTACAGCACGACAAACACACAACTAAGACGTTTTTTCTTCAATAAAAGATTAACAAACTTCTTTGATGTACTTTGGCTCGAGATACGTCCCAAGGTCGACGTCCTTATGAAGCTCGACGCACAGATCGGACGTGGCCATGTAACGCTCATCCTTGTCAAAGTCCGTGGTCTATATACCAAGAAAGAAGAAAAGAGAGGCTTTGAGTCAATATATGAACCTCCTCGATGCAAGCAAGATGACGAGCACCTTGTCCAATAATTGCGCAATCTTGTCCCCGTTTGCATGCATTGTATTTGTTTTGAAAGTGATAAGGAGGGTCTCCAGTCCATTTTGTGCACCACATCAACAACACCATCACTCTGACCACTTGAAGTTGGCTGCGACGTGAGACGAAAATGGCTACAGTTTCGATGGACTAAAT
Source organism: Peronospora destructor (assembly GCA_011800735.1). NCBI lineage: Eukaryota > Oomycota > Peronosporomycetes > Peronosporales > Peronosporaceae > Peronospora > Peronospora destructor. The sequence goes on along the minus strand of WBRY01000010.1, from coordinate 14,978 downwards.
TGCTCATCCAACATGGAGACATCTCGCTCTGACACGACGCTGGCTGCCAGCATAACGACGTTCAGCAACCTCCCACTACATCGAGATATAGGTCATGCACTTGAAGCAATGCGTTTCCTTCGCCCATCGCCCATTCAGCTGCACGCGCTGCCCGTGGCTCTGTTTGGGAACGATGTCATTGGTCAGGCCAAGTCCGGCACGGGAAAGACTGCAGTCTTCGGGATCACAGCCGTTGAACACGCAATTCGCCACGTAGAGCAGCGAGGTCAAAAGACAGAGGAAATAGTGGTGGGCGATCCGTTGGCGTTAATTTTAGCCCCCACGCGAGAGATCGCGGTCCAGATTGAGTCGGTGCTGCGCCGATTGGCGCAATTCCGACCAGAGATTATTATCTGCACGTGCATTGGAGGGCTGTCAGTGACTCAAGACCAGGTACAATGCAGGTGATTAGTGGGTTTAGTTGGAAGTGATATTGATTAGAGCGGCGACGCTATGCTTGCTTGTGCAGATGCACTTGGCAGCAGGATGTCATATCGTGGTGGGCACGCCAGGTCGTGTGAAAGCGCTGGTGGACCAGGGTTCACTTCTATGCAGTGCTATTCGCTTGTTGATACTGGATGAAGTCGACAAACTCATGGCACAAGACTTCGAAAAAGATGTAAGAACACACGTGGGGGCGACCCAGTGCCTAACTGACTCGAGGTCCCTCATTCATTCATGTCTATGGTATAGATCCTATACATTGCAGACGCTATTCCGGAGAGGAGACAGGTGTGATGAAGTTGTTGAAAAAGTGATATATGCTACAACTGTTTCTTACCTGACAGTACTGGACAGACACTTGCATTTTCAGCCACCTTCACACCTGATCAGTTAGTTGCTGTGGCGCTAGTCATGAAAACTCCGCAGGTTCGTGTACTTGCAGCACACAAGCACTCGAGGCAGAATAAATTGTAATGCTTTGTGTGATGGCCCTTACAATATTATTCTCAACTGGTATTGCACAGATTGTTCGAGTGCGAGGCCCATATGAAGTGACAACCGAGTTTATTTCATCCCCGCAAGATCTTGCCAATTGGAAGACACGAGAGCAGTCAAAGGCGCCGGAGCTCTGGCTTCGTCAAGTGCGGCAGTTCTACAGCGTTGTCAAGCCATTGACTTTATCACCAGCGGGGGATGATACACTTAACATGAAAGCCAAGGTAGTGAAATTGGTAGCGATGCTTTCGGAAATCGTGTTTGTGCAATGCATGGTATTTTGCAACGACAAATTTCGAGCGGAAGTCTTGGCCACAGCCCTTTCTGGGCAGGGTTGGCCTGCAGCATGCATCACTGGCTCACAAGCTCAAGTTACGCGCATGGAAGTAATGGAAGGATTTCGAGAGGCACGCTCGCGTGTATTGGTGTCTACCGATCTCACTGCGCGAGGCATTGATGTCGACAAAGTTAATTTCGTGGTACACTATGAAACCAATATGGTCTACTATCTTGAAATAATTTGCTGATCCTTGAAATATGACCTTGTAGGTGAACCTGGATCTACCGCGGGATCCAGCAACGTATTTGCACCGTGTTGGAAGAACTGGCCGCTTTGGTGGGAAAGGGCTGGCAGTGACTTTGCTCTCGCAAAATGAAGTACAAGGAATCCACCTCTTCGGCCGAGTGTTTAAGATGGAGATCAGCGAGCTGCCAACTCCAATTCCTCCAGAAATTTACACATATGCGGCTGTAGAGGAAGATGGAGACAGTAGTGAAGCAGCGCAGTTTGTAGCGTGTGTGGTCCCAGACATGTTGCCAGTTAAAGAGAGTAATCTTCAGGTATCCGCTCAGAAACTTGGAAAGGAAGTGGAGAATGCTACAGAACAGGAAGTTGGGGTGAACAAGTCGCCGTCGAGAGGATATATCGGTCAATATGAAAAGGAAGAGCAGGTATACGAAAATTGGGTAAAGTTGCTGTAGCTGGTACGTTTCTAGGATGCTTGCGTGCGACGAACAATAGATCAAGAGTCGACAGATACGATACTACCATTAGCTGGTGATTATGCCTCGTGCCTCGTACTCGCGTCGAACTTTATTTCATTAGTTACCGCTATGTGTCCTAAAATACCGTCACTTAAAAATCCAATTTCTGGACGTCGTCGACATTCATTCCCATATTTGTCTTGTTCGATCATCCTGTGATAATGTATGTAACTCATGATATAAAATCTAGCTATTTCCATGCCGAATCATTCGTGCAAGTTCTGCCCCGTCGACCACCTAATAAGTCGTTTGTTCCGCCCTTGGAACATTATTCACTTGACTGCGTATTGGTCTCGAAAGCTTCTCACGCAGTTCGCTTCAAGCTCTTTCTCTCTCTGCCGAGACGTCGCTTAACCTACGAATTTCAAGTGCCTGTATGCACCACATCCGATCTTGATCGTTCCGTGTTAGCACCCAGTACTACTCATTGCCATGACGACAAGCAGCAAGCACAAGCTCGCGTCATCGTCAACGGCCACTACCGCGTCGTCTTTGCTCTCATCCTCTGCTATCGGCAATAGCAACGATAATGTGACGTCTGACAATCCTCTGCACAAGTACATCTCGGCGAAAGAAGTGGCGCAGCATCAGATAGTACAGCAGCACGACAAGCGACGCTCAATCAGCTCGACGCAATTCAGCGGCGGCCGTGAGAGCACGTCTTGTCCCGCTGCTAAAGGCCCCAAGACTTCAGTTACAGGATCGTCCATATCACTCTCTAACAGTTCACGTTGTTCATCATCAAGCTCGTCGCCCATGACCGAGTCTATCCTTAAAGTGGTGCTTATTGGCGACTCGGGTGTGGGCAAGTCAAACCTCGTCATGCGCTTTACCAAGAACAAATACATGCCCCACAGTGTGCAGACTGTAGGCTTTGAGTTCGCGACCAAGACCATTCGAGTCGGAGATCGACGACTTAAGGCGCAGATCTGGGACACTGCAGGGCAGGAGCGATTTCAATCGCTGACTGCCGCCTATTACCGTAACGCAGTGGGTGCCATGATCGTGTACGACATTACGAACCGCAGCTCGTTCGAGCACATTACAGGGTGGTTAGCGCAGGTGCACGAACACTCCCATGAGAGTTTGGTATTAATCCTTGTGGGAAATAAATGCGACCTCGCTCACTTGCCTGAAAGTAGAGAAGTGTCGACACTTGAAGCGGCGAGATTCGCAGCGAAACATTCAATGGAGTTCCTCGAAACATCGGCTTTGGATTCGACGAACGTTGTTGACGCTTTCAAAAGGATGATTGTGCCTGTGGGACGTTTATTGTCGCCGACTGAGCCGAAGAAAATTGCACGATTGCCTCCAGGATGGCGGCGTGTTTTATCAAGAACGAGGCCAGGTGAATGCTCGTACGAGAACCAATATACGAAGGAACGGATCTCATTTGCTCCAAAAGAACCAGCAAAGCCCTCTCAGCAGAGCTTTCGAGCACCATTTACTGGGTCGAAGCGCGGATCCTCTAGTGTCATTACCGTCACACGCGAGAGCCTTCAAAGACAGCATCAAAAGGCGTATCTCGCACAGAATCAGACACCACAATGTGGTCTCTGTGCAAATAACTGCACTATATTGTAGTATAGTGCAGATTTGACGTTTTGCCTCGTGGTCATCAGGCTACGAGCCAGCTCGTCCTCTCTTCCGACACTAAGCCAGCGCAGTCGATTACAAAATTGCGTGCTGGCCTATGACCAAGTACCGTATTGAATACTCTAGTGGAGATGAAGGGTAAGAAAAAAGGGTCAAATAGAAGCAGGCCCAGACCTGCATGATTCAGACTGTTGTGTGGCGTCTTGGTCAATAAGAATCAGTTGGTTCGTCTTCACGTTTCATTTTGCTACACAATGCATACCTCGTCTTGTGCATGACAAGCTCAAAGACAAATGAGTTCTTGAAGTTTGTTGGGTTTATCTCCACAATGCATGATAGAGATGGATTAAGGCGATCAAGGCCACTTACCATCACTTTGCCTTTACTTCGAGCGCCGAGCCACAAAAATTGCGACAGTAACCGCCGCAGCGGCAAGCGCTAGAGAGACAAGCATGGACTCTCTCGGAATTGATGCACACACTCGCCCGCCCTCACCACAAGCCATCTGGTTTTTCTTACCGATGGTCTTGCGGATGTACTCGGCCACGGTAGCGCTCGAGTTGCTGGCGGTCGCAAGCCGAGTGGAGAGTGATTCCAATGCCTTCAGAATCGGATGCTGCTCGATCTCCGCCTCAGTCACACCAAGCGCCTTAGACACAACAGGCAGGAACTTACCGTAGTGGGCAGTACCAACAACGATCACAGCTAACCCGGGTTTATCGGCAAGCGCGTCCATGCCGAAGTGCATGGCAGCAGCCGCACCAATAGCACTGTGCGGGTCAAAGAGGTAGTGCTGCACCTTCGAGTACTGGGCAATGATGGAATGCACTTCCTCCTGGAGCACCGCGTAGGACGACATCTCATCCTGTGCCTTGACGAGCAACTCACCAGAAATTGTGAGTTCCCCAGTTTGTTCAAAGCCTTGCATCAAGTCGCGCAAAATATCGTGATTTTCGCCAGACAAAGCAAAGAGGTAGCGCTCGAAGTTGCTGGACACACAAATGTCCATGGACGGTGTGATCGTATGCTTGATGTCATGGCGGCGGTACTTGCCCGTGCAAAAGAAGCGATGCAAAATGTCGTTCTCATTCGTGGCCACAATCAGCTTCCCAATGGGTACACCCAGCTTTTTGGCGTAAAAGCCAGCGAGGATGTCACCGAAATTGCCCGTGGGGACGGAGAAGGCGACCTCGCCGGACACGCCTTGCTCCCGAGCTCGGAAGTAGGCCCACACGTAATAGACAATCTGCGCCAAAATACGCGCAAAGTTAATGGAGTTGACTGCACCTAAATGATACTTGGCCTTGAAATCGGCGTTGGCAAATAGGTCCTTGACAATGGCCTGACAGTCATCGAACGTGCCCTTGACGGCCACATTGTGAATATTTTCATCCAGTACCGTCGTCATCTGGCGCTGCTGAATTGCGCTCACACGTCCCTCAGGAAACAAAATGAACACTTCGACGTTCTTCTTGCCTCGCAGACCATAAATGGCTGAACTGCCTGTATCGCCGGAGGTGGCACCCACGACTGTAATTTGGTACTGTGGAGCACCCTCAGGCAGCACTGCATTCTTACGCTGCAGAAAAAATTCAAAGAGGTTGCCCAAAAACTGCAGTGCAATGTCTTTAAAGGCGAATGTTGGGCCATGGAAGAGCTCAAGCACCAGCATGTGTTTCGAGATTTTGACAACGGGTGCCACCTCTTTATCCCGGAATGTAGTCAAGTTGTAGCTCTTGTCCACGAGTGATCGCAATTCCTCACGCGAGATCTCGCTCTCGTCGATGAAAAGACCCATGACCTCCACGGCCAACTCCTGGTAAGACAGCGACGCCCACTTGTCCAACGCGCTGGTGGGCAACGTCGGAAATTCATAAGCTTCAGGAACGAGAAGACCACGGTCGGACGCCAGACCTGTGAGCACCGCTTGCTCAAAACTGAGGCCACGGACGCCGCCTCGCGTACTACGGTAGTGTACCATCGCTCTTGTCTACCAGAGAGCGTGAGTGCCACACATTGAACACAACGCAGTTTTTACCGCCACATTCATGCGACATAATCTTTGTGCAAAACGTGAAAGGTTGCGTATGATATAGTGCACACAAGAAATTATGTGATTTATTTGCACCAACTCTCCGTTCAATTCTCGTCTCATACGGCAATTTTTACAATCCAACGCATGCGATCGCGAGATGCTCACGAATGAACGCATCAAGAGGGCAAATCGAAAAGACGGCATCGATGAAGACTGAAGTGTTGGCCGGTATCGGCCATTTGCTTTTTACAAAGTAGAAAGGAAACTGATATTCAAACTGTGTTGCTCTGCCCTAGCTTGTTTGGTCGCTATCACTCACACTAGCTCTCTGTATCTTTGCGCTTACTTGATCGACTTAATTTCCCTGTGCTATCCTTGCAACACCGCTCTGGTCGACGTGCTTCCTGCCTTTCGCCAACTGCACGCTTCTTCACCCATCGTGGCATTGGTTTCGTCTTCCATACATATCCGAAAAGCGCCGACACCGTTTCACCAGGCCTGTCGTGCTGCACATCGCGACTGCTCGGTGCCCTTCATCCTGATCTTCAACATGAAGAGCGGCCGAAGCTTTCAGTGCTGAGTGCGTGCCTCGCTATGGATGAGTGCAAGGCTGTGACAAGTCCTGCCGAAAGGACACATCTCGAGTAATTCCTAGCGATGCACCGTTCACGAGGCAGTCGATGCCTTGTTGCACCTGACAACTGCAACGCGCCCAGATTTTGCGTACGCAGTAGGGTATGTATCGCGCTTTATGTAAATTCTCAAGGACATCATGTTGCGGTCAAGCGAATTTTCTGCTGTCTGCAAGGCACCGGAGACGCATGATATCTTCTACAAGCTAATAACAAGATAGACTTTGGTGGGTATTCAGACACAGCTGGACTGGTAACCTTGCTGACCGCAAGTCGAGTCTAGCTACACATTTATGCTACAGGTGTCGACTCGTTCTGTGTCCTGGCCGGACGTGCCCAGCAAGAGGAATCAGGTTATCGCAAGTCGGCAGTGTGGGGCGCCAGTAAGCTGCGAAACAGTCGAGAGTGTTTTGAGCGAAGCAGAGTACATTTGTAGCCGGGCGCTTATTTAAGTTGCCACGCACTACAAGCACACCTCTTCAAGCACTAACGAGGAAGCTAATATCCACGCCGAACTTTGTGAAACAGGCCTTGGTGAACTTGGTCTGCCGCATTGACACTTTTCAGCTAAGGCGTCTTGGTCAGTTTCATGCCTGCATGTATTTAAGCTGACATAAGTCAGATATCTTAAAAGCGCACTTATTTGCCTTGAATATCTTGTCGTACTCTCGGCAGGGGCGAGGTCATCCATATAGAGGGCGGATGTGGGATGCGTGAAACCATCCACGACACCGGGTTAGGACACATAAAGAAGCCATTGCTGGCGAACCTGAAAGGGTTTGGTAGCCATGCATTCGCGCATAGTCTGAGAAAAAACGCAACAGTTCGACGATCGCTTTGTTGTTGCAATATTGGATTCTGATCGTAAGGAAGCAGAAACGTATATAGAACTTACAAGCGATCGTATGTGGAAAAGCCACGACGCACAGTTCATAGGGGAGCAGGAGGCGCGAGTACCTATAAAAAAGTGGCCAACTAAGATGAAATAGCAACGATCAAGATTTTGTTACATTTGAATGAGCCAGTAAATTAATAAGAAAAAAATGCGCAGAACGATTCTCGAATCCAGTAGCAGACAACACCAATGGACGAAGAAAGTGGTTGAGGTCCAAGTGTCAAGCGGTATTCGTTCACAGGCGACATCAAGGTCTCAACGAGCTGACAGCAAAAGTACAAGAAAGCGCATGGTTAGAGGCTGCCTACGTCGTTAATTTAGTAATAGAGAGCCTAGGTTAACGGTGGGGATAGTAAAGTTGCAGTTAAGTAGAATGAGGTATGCGAATAAGTATGAGTTACTGCGCAAGACCCTTGAGTGCGAGACCTTTAGAAACTTCTGCAAGAACGCAGGGGGCCGGCTGCAGATGGATGTTTCGCATGCTTAAAGCATTAAGAAAAGAAAGTGGAGCGATTCGAGGCGTGAATAGTGGTCAATCAATTTTACATGTTGCGTACACCAACAGGACACGATGAGTCGATCCATCTCATTGTTGACTACTATGAGAGCACGCCGCTGCCATCATCACAAAGTGATGATGAGTACAGCAAGCTAATAAGACCTTTTTCCATTAAAAGGTGATGACGCTATTCATCCGATCGATGATCCTTTCGTTGCCTCTACCGTGGAGACACCTTACATTGCGGAGGCGTCCTTGCCTTCCATCAACGAGGCAATTGTCTCGTCTTCTGCGCCAACGAGTGCTGCGCTTAAAGGTACAGCCGCTTCTCAATATGAGGTTGGCGATAGTAAATCGTCCGCCTCATTGGATATAAATCCAATATCTGATGTCCAGACTGTCCATAATGGAGAGTCTGACGAGTGTGAACCAGACTCTCCATTATGGACAGTAAAGCTTCACCGACGGCACAAGGCCGTGTCCAGTCGGTGTCACAAGCAAGCCGTGCCGAGGCAGCTATGTGACTAGACAGACTGAGCAAGATGGTGCATTTAACACGATGTAGCACCAAGATTTCAGGCAAGGAGGAAGATTTCTTCTTCCTGGATCACATGTATCGACTAGACGGGATGCCCGAGTCTATAGCATCGGACCGGGATCTGCATTTACGTCGGGTTTTTGGCGTCATGTGTTTGATGTACAGCAAACTCCACATGTCAATAGTCAATCATCCACAGACCGATGGATAGACGGAACGAGCCAATCAAGCCGTGGCGGATGTATTGAGCACGAAAGCGACTCCTAAGGAATGGAACAAGCAACTGTCATTAGTGAAGCTCGCTATCAGTAACAGTGTTCACGCCAGTTCGGGTGAGACAACGTTTTATATAAACGGGCTGCGCCATCCTCGGCCGCCAGTCTCATTTGTGCACAGCCCGAGTCTTAGTGGGAGGGCCCCTCACTACGCTCGGAGGAATGCAAAAGAGGGTCTAAGTCTCGCCGAAGTGACGATGACCCACGAGGAGCATCAGTCTACGGCATAACTAATCCTAGTGACCCTGCCAGTCTAGCAATGATCACAGCACCTATAGTTATCAGTGCGGAGTCACGGCACAAAGTGCCTGTGCTCCTTGATGATAGCAATATATCGTTATCCGCAGCGTTGACCCATGACCGACCTCTTGGCGGTGTCATTGGCGAGATGGATGCTAAAAGCGTGAGTGAGGCTAAGCGCTTTGTGGATGAGCGAGTAGCTATCACACAAAAAGTCCGTGACGCGATGGCAAGCGCACAGGAAAAGCAAAAACAATATGCGGACCAGCATGGTCGCAAAACAATGAACGCTTTAGTGTGGGGGATAAAGTACTGCTACCTACCTAAAAATGCAGTTTTCACACTACCTGGTGGTACGACTAAGCTACTGCCTCGATTCATTGGGTCGTTTACGTTGGTCGAGGAGATTGGAGACCTAAATTATAGGCTGACCATCCCACCATATATGAAGACGCACCCCGTATTTTACGTATTTCGTCTAAAGCGATATGTGAATCCACAAGAGGTCACATATCCGCATCGGTCTAGCGTGACCGATGGTGACGCCGACCTGAGTCGAGCGTCTTGCCGCGGAGGCAACGGGGAAGACAAAAAGCTTCCAGGTGTCGAGCGACCCCCGCTTGGCAAGGGACTCGGAGCGTAAGGAGAACTCTGCGCTTGATGCAAGTTTTTCATTCCCCAGCAATTCCAAAAAGTCCAGACAAAATTTCGGTCGGTCATAGCTCTGGCGATTCTTCGCGCGAGCATCGCGCAGATCCAAAGTCAGTCATGAGACTTGACTCTCAAGATCCATAATTCGTCTGTTGACAGCAGCGCTCTGCACCTGCGTCTGGACGGCAGCAGGGTAGCCACGAGTAGGTGGGGGGGTAATCTATCGGGCGCCGCCTGCATTGATGGATGCGGGTGGGAACCAACGCTTCCTTGTTGGAATGTTGGTGGCCCATCCCTTTGAGAAGCAAAAGCTGAGATCCTCTTCCGATGGAGAGTACTCGAAGGATTTCTACTCTTGGAAGCCAGTTGACGCGCTGCGCGTCGACGTACCGGGGCGGGTATCCGCTTATAAGCAGGAGGCACAGCCACTCCTCTAGGTCCGGATGGACTAGCGAGGGCGGCGTAGCGCGAAGGAGCAGGAGGTACTGTACCACCTATGGCTTTTCTTGCACACACCACAGCGAAGTTAATACACTGTGACCGTTGTTTCATTTCGTCTGAATGCGGCTAACATGGCGCAGGTATTGTGCTTCGTATTGGTCGGTAATTTCGTTAGAAAGCAACACAACCGAAATAGGGAAAATACGACCAAGTATTTTGTCCTGTTGTTTCCATGGATAGAAGACACAGTAGTACGTGCTAGCGTCGATAATGGCACGCTCTAGGAGCGGTGCATCAATACTAACCATTCGGATGGCGTTATCATTGGTGGTATACCACTAGTCACATAGCTGCCCTCGGCACGGCTTGCTTGTGATACCGACTGGACACGGACCTTGTATCATTTTGGACGAACCCAGCTGTATCTTTCTGCCGTCGGTGAAGCTTTAGGCTCACACTTGTCCGAGTCAGAATCTCCGTTATGGACAGTCTGGACATCAGATATTGGATTTATACCCAATGAGGCGAACGATTTGCTATCGCCAACCTCATGTTTAGAAAAGGCTGTACCTTTGAGCGCTGCGCTCGTTGGTGCAGACGACGAGACAATTGCCTCGTTGATGGAAGGCAAGGATGCCTCGGCAACGTTAGGTGTCTCCGTAGTAGAATCAATGGAGAATTATCGATGGCCGCCATCACCTTTTCCCATTAGCTTGCTGTACTCATCATCACTTTGTCGTGGTGGCAGCGGTGTAATGGGCCGCGTCGCAGTTACATTAAGAGGTAGTTTTAATGCATATTAATTACATAAGTAGGTAGGAGAACACTGGTTAGCATGTGTTAGAAGTACGGAATATCGTACTCGCCCTGTTAGGTACGATTATGGATACTTGTCCCTTACTGGCTGATAGTCATTCGGACACGTGTCGGCCCCTGGTGAGGTCACTATAGAGAGTCACAATAGTGACCTACGAAATCTTTCTTTATTATTAATAATAAAGCTCAGAGTTATATTTGCCCTATACTAAGGACTCAGTGTACGTTTCCTCATAACCCTGGGATTCCCAGGGTTCACGATTGTCTAGCCCCGTTACACCTGGTAGCACTTAGTAATCCTTCCAATGGCCGAGTTCGAGATGCGAGATTCCTCGTCTGATCCTCCAGAAGTGATTCTGGATTATGACGCGTTTCCCCATCTCACTAGTATAGAATGGGAAGCCCTTCACCGCCTCGCGGCGGTGTCGGGAGAAGTGGTCGTCACGTCGCTGCTGAGCACAGCGACTCCAGAGCGACAGCGTCTTGCCATTCATGAGTTCATGACTCGCCGATTTGACTCGGCGAGTACTAACTCCCTCGTGAGCTTCACGGAACGAGTCCGTGAAGATGTAGAAGTCTATATACTCAGGCGTCGGCAAGGATCGATTACCATTGAACCGATGGTTCCGAGAAATTGATATTGCAACCGCTTCGAGGTTGATCGAAACGCCCCAAGCGAAAGTGAATTTTCTCCTCTCCCTGTTATCCGGGAAAACCAAGGAATGGGCGTTGGGTAGACTCGTCGTCGACGAGCACGCTTTCACGACTCTGGAGGATCTCCAGAATGACTTGCGTCTCGCTTTTGAGCCGCCTCAAGACGAATCACGCGTGCGCACTGAGTTTTTCTCACTCAGGCAGGGCAAGATGTCGATGCGAGACTACGTCCAGAAGACACGACATATTGCTTCGTGCATTATAACGAAGCCTATCGACATGGCCTCCCAAGTCCATGGCTTTGTGTCTGGGATGCGCGAAGGCATGACGCTGACGAGAGCAGAGCCTTCGTCGCTTAAAGAGGCCTTCGCCCTCGCTCTTCACGAGGACTATGTGGTGGCGTCTTCATATGCACACCCCATGCTCATGGATGCCAGGCCATCGGGTCCCGAGCCAATGGAAATTGATACGATCGAGTCGTCGGGTGACCGACGTCGTATGACTTCGGACCGCAGTACCGCGCATATAAATCATGTCAAGCGTCTCATCATCCTACGCGTCTAATCATTTGGTAAATACTACCCATAATTACGCGTGATCGGATTGGACAGGTGTTCAGCTAACCGTGTGTCAATGCGCCAAACCAAGTTTGCCAAGGATCTTCTCAAGAAGTTCGGCATGGAGAATAGCAAGCCAGTCAAGACACCACAAGATCCGGGTCTCAAATTGACGAAGGCGATGTGTGAGGACGGCTGCAAGCATGGCGAAACAATGGCAAACGTGCCATATCGAAGTGCAGTCGGCGAATTGATGTATCTCATGGTTGGTACTCGACCAGATCTTGCAGCTTCAGTGGGAGTACTCAGCCAGTTCGCTTCGGATCCGTGTCCGACTCACTGGCAAGCGCTCAAGCGCGTGTTTCGATACATCCAAGGGACTACTACGCATGGGATCAAGTTTCAAGCAGCAAAAGAAGAAGGACTTCAAGGATATTCGGACGCAGATTGAGCTGGAGATGTCGAAACAAGACGAAGTACAAGCGGCTACACCTTCGTGATGACCTGGCGGGTGCATCAGCTGGCGAAGCAAGAAACAGCTGACGGTGGCGCTGTCCTCAACAGAGGCAGAATACATGGCGTTGACGGAAGCGGTGCAAGAAGCAGTGTGGTTTAAAGCATTTCTGTGTGAACTCGGTGAGATGAAGAGCGACGAAGTGGTCAAGATCTACGAAGACAATCAAGGATCCATAGCGTTGGAAAAGAGCCCAGAGTGTCACAAGCGGACTAAGCACATTGACATTCGCTACCACTTCGTTCGTGAGAAGGTGGAAGATGGTCAAGTGGTGTTGCAATATTGCCCAACAAAAGACATGAAGGCAGACATAATGACCAAGCCAATTCCAGCTGCTCAGTTTGAATACCTTCGAGGCATGCTAGGAATTCAAGCGTCAACCGCTGTCAAGTCGAGTGGGAGTGTTGCCAAGATCGCTCCTCGACAAGCGGCAGAACAGAGCTAGGTACCGATATATGGGTATACCGTTAGTTACCGGTATACTTATCCGACGGCGGTTATCCGACGGTGGCTATGACGTCACAGTATGACGTCACTGTAGAAGGTTCTAGAAGGTTCTAGAACAATAGGCTTAGATGTAGCACAGGCGAACTAAGGACCTTAATATATATTTACTTTGCATTCTACCAAGTAGTGCTCAAACGGACCTTTTCTCTTTAATTCGTGCGCTGGATTGGATTCCAAGTATCGGCATTCGATCCATATCTTTACATCAAGATTGCAAATGGTCACTGCGTACTGCTGATGGTTTACGTGGATGACGTACTGGTGACAGGCAGCTCACTCGACCTGATCTCGCAAACGAAGAGCGATCTCAAGTTACGTTTCGAGATGACCAACAGCGGCAAGTGCACGTTTGTACTGGGAATTGAGTTGGTAGACGGACCGGATGGTAGTGTCACCATGTGCCAGCGACGCTACGCGGATGACATTCTCAAGCGTTTTGGCATGGACGACGCAAGGCAGTGATGTGTCCAACTGACATAAGCTCTCGACTCGTGCCAAGTGATGCGGCAACTAAGGTCAGTGCTCCGTTCCGTGAAGCAGCGGATGCGTTGATGCACCTGATGACTGCAACTCGCTTTGATATCACCTATGCTGTGGGTTATGTGTCTCGTTTTATGGAGAATTCCAAACAAGAACACTGGACTGCGGTGAAGCGCATCTTCCGCAACCTACAAGGGACCAAGTCACACGGAATCTGCTATCAATCAACTGGCAAGATCGGCTTTCGTGGATATTTCGACGCAGACTGGGCCGGTAATCACGCTGATCGCAAGTCGACTTCAGGTTACGCGTTCATGCTACTTGGTGCACCTATAAATTGGGGAATCAAGAAGCAGTCAAGTGTGTCGCTTTTAATAAGCGAAGCGGAATACATTATGCTAAGTCTGGCCATCCAGGAAGGCAAGTGGATTCACCGCCTGTTGTGCGAGATTCTGAAGGCGGCGAACGAGTCGGACCAGACCTCATCATCCGCGAGGATGATCAGGTGTGCATCAAGATGACAAAGAACCCGGTGAACCATTGTCGAGCCAAGCATATCGACATCAAGTACCATCACATCCGTGATGAGGTCAAACGCGGTGAAGTCAAGCTCGAATACTGCGAAACGACTTTGATGTTGGCGGATATCATGACCAAGGGACTTTCGGGACCAGGTCACAAGGACTTGACAGTGGCTCTTGATATCGATGCAAGTTTGGACTGAGGGGGCGTATTGAGGGTTACCGGTACAATCCGAACTTTAAGGTGTAGTTTTTACGGATAGTTCTTACGGTCATTACGTAGTTGATTAGACGCGTAGAACAAAGAGACGCTTCACATGATTTATGTGCGGACCACATATAAATCATGTAGTAAGCAGTAAGATCCTATAAATCAATCACTTTCGCATCTTCTAATTCCCGAGCAAGTGTTCTTCTTCGCTCCCTCCGTCTCTCCGTTACCTCGCTTCCTCGCTCCGCTTCGCGCTCATCATTGAACAGGTTATGAGCCCAAGCGCTATTTCCTCCTCGCAAGATCCCTCAACCAAGGTCTCCATTGATCGATTCAATGGAGACAACTTCACGACTTGGAGCCGCTACATGCGTCGCGTGTTCCTGACAAAGTCGGTGTGGTATGTGGTCAACCGCGAGATGACGCCGAGCTTCACGGACCAGCGAGCGCAGGACGACTACGTCAAGTCGATCAACATCGCATTTGGTCTGATGTTGCTCCACATGGACGCGGACTACCACCATGTGGTCGACGACTGTGAAGAAGCGTGGGCTGCATGGTTGCGCCTGGTGCGTTGCGCCGCTGTCGATCGTCCACATCCCCGGCATGTTCTTGCCGGTTGATAGTCCACACTCAAGCGAAACTGCGAAGGCGACTCGATCATGCTGCTCGTAGTCTTCTTCACCGCGCCAGTGGACATTGTTGGGCCCGCGTCCACGACACAGCCGCCGCGTCTTGGGCCCTTGTTTTCACCTTTCTGCTTGGTCCAGCACCGTTCCACCGTGTGCCCTAATTTTCCGCAGTATGTGCATTGCTGCGTTTCGAGCTCGGCACTGAACGCCTTGGCTGCGTCTTCAGTTTTCACCGATGCCTTCTCCGCGCCGATACTGCTGA